>JAAONU010000019.1:10585395-11275395 GCA_012932295.1 Cyclina sinensis
ACTTGTGCCAAGTTATTTCCAAAAATTTTCAGCGCTTTAAAAGTTATGGAGCGGACACAAAATGTAGACTTTTAACATTTGACCTTTAAGTGTGACCTTTACCTTGGGGGTAGCAACCAAATTATTGTGCTCTGCACATCGCCTCATAAGGGTGATCACTTGTGCAAAGTTATTAAAAAAAAAATTCAGCAGTTTAAAAGTTATGGAGCGGACACGAAATGTAGACTTTTTAACACTTGACCTTTAAGTGTGACCTTGACCTTCGGGGTAGCAATCCAGTAATTGCGCTCTGCACATCGACTCATAATGGTGATCACTTTTGCCATGTTATTTCAAAACATTTTCAGCAGTTTAAAAGTTATGGAGCGGACACGAAAGTGCAACGGGCGGACAGACGGACGGACGGACGGACTGACAGACGGAGGCCATTCCTATAATCCCCATCCCCGCTTTGCAGAAGGGAATTAAATAAATAGATTTTCACAAGTTAAACATACGCTATCTTGATTTCCAGAAGGATCGAAGAGTTGCACTGAATGGCTGATGGATGATAGGTCGCGAAAAAGTAACATTCTATTGGTCGTCCCGAGATCATAATAGTGTAGAGATTTTTAAGGATATGATTTTAATCAGATTGAAATTAGGCGTAACAGTTTGACAATAATAATAAAAAATGTCTATAAAATGGGTTATACCGTCAACGCCAAATTTAAGCTATTGTCTTTCCTAACGGTATATTCTCATTATTTCCCTTATATAGTATTATCCAATGAAATCACGTTTTTTAAAACGAAACAAGACGTTAAATAAGAACTTTTGGCAGTAAAGGTAAGTTATTTTTATTAAAAAAGGCTATTTATCTCCTTAATTACTTATTGCATACAGACTACTAGGAACAATCAAAGTATGACTTTTACTGACAACAAAATATCTGTATTCTCTCATTTAAGTTGTAATGAAACTTGATATGTAGGGACGTAGCATGAAGACAAAAGCTGGAATTGTTTGAGAATCAGTAGGCCGACAGCTTAGATAAGAGGGAACGATTGCCACTCAACTATGTTAATAAGGAAGGATATACACCATAATACGGGTATGCAATATTTGGAGTATAGAGAAGTGGTATGAAAGCACAGCACAGATTGGGATATTGATCTGAATGTTCAAGGTCAAGATCACCAGCTTAAATCGAAACAAACCGTTTCATTCTCAAAGACTTTAGTGAGAAACAAGATATGCAGATAGAACTTGTAAGGTAGATAGGTAGGAAAGTCGGTCGCTCGGTGGTTGTTTGGCCAGGCTTTAGGTGAGTCGGTTAATGGGTTTTTGGTCGGGTTTAAGATGTGTCTTTGGGTGGATCGGTGCGTGGATAGGTGGGTCGTTTAATCGGCTTTTGGTCGGTTATTAAATGTGTCGTTGGGTGGGTCGGTGCGTCGATAGTAGGGTGGGATGGCTTTGGGTCGGACGTAGGTTTGTCAGGTGAGTCGGTGATTATTTTATGTCGTTAGACGTGTAAGACGTGTTTATTGCCGGTGACATTTTGCAGTGATTCTTTGTTTCAAAAATGGAAAATGGATTAAATTTTTATATGTGCAAATTTGAGAAAGTAAGGACTAACTAATGGTAGTTATAATTTTAACTTTAGGTTAGTAATTAATGAGATATATTCGATAAATTGTAGAACAATGATAACAATAGCGTCATGGTTGTGTAATTCTATATCGATGGCCTACTAATCCGTCCTTTGTCCAGTGTTACGTCAGTGTTATATTATTAACCATTTATCAACAGGGATATTGATTTAGAAAAACTCTACGGAAGCAAATAAAGGTCACATATTGCAAGAATGGGTATAGATATAGAGACTTTCAGAAAACGTATTGGTCGTTTTGGTGGCGGTCAAAGGATAAAAAATACAAATCGGCAAAGTTCTAAGCAGAGGTATAATCCGTATTCTAGATCGTCGGACATACATTACCGCACAAGTGCCTGCTGTGGTATTGTGCATATTAATGTGCACTTGGCTGTTGTTGTATGCGATGAATTATACATCAAACTACTTAGATAACCGGCCGATTAATGTTGACATAGAGGCCTGCTTTGAAAACAGAAATGAATCCTGGAAAAATGGAAAAACTGTAACTGTGACTCGAACGACTGATACCTATTCACAAATGTACAAAGTATATGGTAGTTACTTAAGTTAATCGTGTGTTGAGATTGTCGGCTGATGTTGAACTGAATCCTGGTCCTTCGTCTGTAGATACTCAATCCATTCTAGAGGCTATTAGAGATTCTAGTCAAAAATCTACGGAAGAAATACGTCAAGTTAGGGATGAAATTATGACAAGTAGATTTGAGATGGCTGGTATGCGAAATGAAATAAAGCAGATTAGTTTGAAAGTCAATAATTTAGAATCTAGACAAATGTATGTAGAAAGTAAGATCGATGTAATGCGGGATGGTTTTGAAAAGCTAGAGTATAATCAGGAAGTCTTACATTCAGAATTTGACGAATTGGCACTGGGATATGACCGCGATACGACTGAACTACACAATCTAAGCAAGCGTTTGGATCGTATAGAAGCAGATCAGGTGAAATGTTCTATGAGAGTTTTTGGTGTTACTGACGAAGTGGTGAAACATCGGAGCAAACCAAAGATAAATATGTTGATCAGGTACATAGTATTGCTTTTCCAGAACAACCATTTGCTGAGGAGGATATAGTCGAAATAAGGCGAATCGGAGAGTTCCGTGGTGATTAACCTAGAATGCTACTGGTAAAATTCAGAAATATAAAAACAAAACTTGATCTGTTTAATTCACGCGATGATCTTCGTAAACATGGCATACGTGTGTCAAGCGATCTTACGATCACACAGAGGGAGAAACTTAGGGAGCTAAATGATAAAGGCATGACGGGCTACTTTAAAAATGGCCGTCTGTACTCACGCAAGAAAAATTTAAATAGCACTCGAGTATTTAAACGAGTAACACGGCAAGTTGACAATAACATAGAAAATAATACAAATGACATGGATCATGAGCAGTATGTCGATACTGCAGCACATCTAGAGGATAATCACATGCTACTTAGTTCTATCGGTGTTTCAGATGAAAACAGTAAATAGGATAATGGCCGAAATCCTACACCATACAATGTATCTTTTTTGTTATGGAATACAAGGGGATTAACTAGCAAACTAGGTGATGTTAACTTTTTAAACAGTGTAGTAAAATATGATATTGTCGGTTTTGTGGAAACGTGGGAAACTGACTTATCGAAAATAGAAAGCTGTATTAAAATTTTACATGTTTTATGAGTGCTGCGAAACAATCATCAAGATATGGTCGTAATATGGGTGGCGTTTGTGTATATGTAAAAAACGATATTTTAAAATTTGTTACGAGGATCGAAAACAATTTTACCTGTGGCATTGTATTAAGAATAGACAAGGCTTTGTTTAATTTTGACAAAAATATTTTATATATTTGTGCTTATATTCCTCCAGAAAAAATCACCGTATTACGACAACTGCCGATATAAAGGTATTGAAATTATCGAGCAATTATTAACAGAGTGCGATTTATGCACGCCTGAAAATTACGTGCTCATAGCAGCAGATATGAATGCTCGTACGGGTAGTAGCAATAATGAATTATATGTAGATGAAAGTATTCATGTTTTTCAAAATTGTGCAAATGTCTTTGATAACGCTAGTTTGTTAGATGATAGGAAGTCATGCGATGTTAAGGTTAATAATTACGGTCGTCATTTATTAAACTTTTGTAAGCCATTTGGGCTAAATATAATGAATGGTAGAATTGGATCGGACAAACAAATTGGAAATTTTACATACGTTAGTACATAGGGCTGTAGCGTAATAGACTATTTCGTAGGCTCACATGACCTTTGTGAATGTGCAGTGGATCTTGAAGTTATTAATGAAGATGAATGTGACCATTTTCCAGTTTGCTTGAAGCTGCCCGTTATTACAAATGCACTCGTCACTCGGGCAAATAATGAACCTGTCAAAACGCCGGCAGACAAACTTCAGTATATTTTTAGTGAAGAAAACATCAAAATTTATCAAAAGATTTTGTACTCGAACATTACAAATGGCGAGTTTGATGAAGTTGACAAACTGATAGGACAGCTTGATGTTTCAGCTGATACAGTTGTGAGAGAACTAGAAAATAGACTGATAACTGCTAGTAAAATGGCGGTAGTACAAAAAACTGAACGAGGGTATAAATATAAAAGGTCTAATTGGTTTAACTATGAATGTAAGCGTTTAAAGTCTTCTATGAATAGGGCTTTAAGAAGTTTTAGACGAACTAAATCGGAACAACATTTAAATGAATATATCGAAACAAAACGGTCTTATAAAACTTTTTGTAAACAAAAGCGCTCAAAATATTACAGACAACAGGTCATTTCTCTTGAACAGTCTATAAATGACCCGAAAAAGTTTTGGAAAAATATAAGGTCCTTGACCAATAAAACTAGGCCAAAACCTAGTATATCACAACAGCAATGGTATGATCACTTTGAGGCTGTTTTTAATGCACATGCAGATGCAACACGAGAAAATGTACTGGTACAAGAGCCATGTGATGACAATGGAGATGATATACAGCAGTATATTTTAAATGCAGAAATAACTGATAATGATATTTTAGATGCAGTAAACTCTTTAAATCCCAATAAAGCAAGTTCCGGTTCTTTGGTAGCTGAACATTTCATACATGGACTGACTTATATTTTACCATACCTGCGTAGATTTTTCAACCGTCTGTTTAGTACTGGTGAATTTCCTTATAGTTGGACAATAACTATTTTAGTGCCAATCCACAAAAAAGGACCTATAGACAATCCAGATAATTACCGTGGAATATCGTTAATTGACATATTCAGTAAGATATATATACATATTATTAACAAACGTTTATCTTTCTATGCAAATATGTATGACAAAATATCAGAATCTCAGGCTGGATTTAGACCACAGTTTTCTACAATTGACAATGCTTATGTACTGCAGTCCATTATTAGTAAATATTTGTCTATGAAAGGCCGAAAAGTCTACGTTGCTTTCGTAGATTTCAAGAAGGCGTTTGACTCTGTAGATAGAATCAAATTATATGAATCTTTATTAAATATAGGAGTCAGTGGTAAGTTGTTCAATGCAATACGATCTATATATGTTTCTGTAAAAAACGAGAATTAGATGACCATGTAATTCGAATTTTACAAACGTTGTGAATTGCCCTGTTGGTTTGAGACAAGGATGTTGTTTGAGTCCTGTCCTGTTTGTATTGTTCATTAATGAACTACATGACTTTTTCAAAAAGAATAATGTTCAAGGTATTCCGCTTACGCCGGATGTTATTGAGGTTTTTCTTTTAATGTTTGCAGACGATGTAGCGTTACTATCCTACACTATAGTAGGTCTTCAAAAGCAACTGAATTTATTAAATTCATATTGTAAACAGTGGAGACTGTGTGTTAATGTAAGTAAAACTAAAATTGTATGTTTCAAAAATGGTGGTCGTCTATCTAGACACGAGAAGTGGTTTTATGATAACAAACAAATTGAATGTGTAACTGGTTTTGATTACGTTGGCGTACATTTTTCGTCGACATTATCCTTCAATAAAATGGCAGAACATATGTCAACAAAGGCAAAAAGGGCATTATTGTGTATTTTATCTTCGATATATAACCTTATGCCAGTTGAACAGAAAACATATTTTAAAATTTTCGATACAAAGGTAGCGCTTATTTTATTTTATGGGTCAGAATTATGGGGTTTGTACAGTAGTGATACAGTTGAAAGGGTACATACATACGCATGCAAACGTTTTATGTGTACACCTATATACACATGTAATATACCTGTATATGGTAACTGCGGGAGATTTCCTCTATATCTCTATATTTATAAGCGTGTTATTAAGTATTGGATACGAATTCTTCATAGGCCTGATCATCGATATGTAAAGAAATGTTATATCATGTTGAAAGTCTATGATTCATTAGGTTATAATAACTGGGTGACAAAAGTGCGTACAAATTTGTATGAAAATGGATATAGGTACATTTGGGAAAATCAGTATGTAGTTACTGAAAAATTATTTATTGTACAGTATTTGCAACGCTTAAAAGATCAGTATTTGCAAATGTGGTATGCGAGCTGTGTGAATAGTCCTAAAATGATTAGTTATTGTACTTTTAAACAAAGCATACAATATGAGTCTTACCTAAATTTTGTTAATTTTAAAAAGTTCAGACAAGCTTTAGTATGTTTCAAAACGTCTTCACACGATCTTCAAATTGAGAGAGGTCGTTACACGAATATAGACCGTGACATGCGATATTGTCCGTTTTGTAAAAACGTTGTTGAGACCGAATGTCACTTTTTACTTTTTTGTCCATCCTATGTTGACCTCCGAGAAAAATATATACCTCACAAATACATGAATAATCCTTCATATAATAGTTTTGCTGCTTTAATGTCATGCAAGAATGAGAAAATTGTACAAAATGTTGCTATGTATATATATTATGCATTTAAACATAGAAAATCTTTAGTGAATTCATAAGCTGAAATTAAATCGAACGTTTGTTGGATAACTGATACGTTGAAAACTAGAAGGTTTATGTATGCTTTTGTTTGAATGCTGTTAAATGTACTCAGCTGTTGATATATAATTTGTAATATTTTTTGTGCTAGGGCCGGTGGCCACATAGTAAATAAACTGTTTGAATTTTTTTTTGAATTTTGGGTGGGTAGGCTTTAGGACGGTCGGTGGCTCGATAGTGGAGTGAGTAGCAGGGTAGGTTTTAGGTCGGTTGGTCGTAGGTAGGTAAGTTGGCCGGAATTTGGGTTGTTTGGTGACTATAATTATAGGTAGGTTGGTAAGTAGGTAGGTTTTATAATATCAAAGATGGTGAAATATTTAATCAGTAAGTTCAAAGTCAAGGTAATACGAAAACGTTTCTCGAATTTCACGGAAAGGAAATTTCGGGAATAGTTTGGTTTTATAAAGGAAAAGTAATGGTAATCTTTTTGGTCACTAGTTCAAAGTCAAGGTCTTCACCATAGCTCAAAGTAAAAAAATCCGCTAAACATCTTTAAAAGAAAGGACCCGACTTATTGAAACAAATATTAGTATATTCGAAGAGATTGTTCAATTGTTTATCTGATAATGTTCTTACACAAATTGAATCATGTCCAGTAAAACCAGTCACCAGTTTAAATAAACAAATAAAAGTAGTATTTTTACAAAGTCCTTATCAAACATTGTCATAAATTTTGTATTGAATAAACAATCATCTCCGCCTCTCTAAAGTTTCCTTATCTTATATCAAGAATTCTTTTTCTTGTTTTTTTTTTTTTTTTTGGGGGGGGGATTTCTTATCTTACAGACTGATACAATTCTGCCTTTATCAGTCGTCTTTTAAAAGAAACAGGTAATGTACACAAGTTCATCATCAGATCATTTATGTTATCTTTGGCTATTACATAATATTAAAAATGTATATCCAGGTGTTGATTTGGAGGTAGGATAATATGGCAGAGGGCGTAGATTTTCCGTCGATCACAGATGGTTCAGATGCTGACTACGAGTTTTCCTGTACACCTTGTGGAGAGGATAACATCAGAGAAGAGGCGAAAAAATACTGCCCTGAGTGTCGGGAATATCTATGCACAACATGTACCAGACACCATGGTAGACAGAAATTTCTGCGGTCTCATAAACTTATGGATGCGCACGACGCCGAAAAGGGTTCTATGGTAGCTAAAGCAAAAAAATGCCGTTACCATGCAGACCGTGACATTGAAATGTATTGTGGAACACACGATATGGTCTATTGCACAAAGTGTATTGCAACTGACCACAGGTAGGTTTTGATGTTTACTGTCTCCTTTGACAATTTAATCTGTCTGTCAAGGTGTCTTCTTCTCTGTCATAAAAAAATTGTTAACATTTTTCGTTCAGTTTACTCCCTTGAAAAAGAAATCCTGAAATTATTATCTTAATTTAATTCGTTTTGTATTGGTAAAACAGAGACTGTTAATATTGTTCATAATATGAACGCAAATTGTGCTCAGATATATCATTAATCAAGTTCTCGGTGGGATACCAAGTTTATTTTTCAAAATGTTAGTTTATAAACAAACTGATGGATAATAAGGTGTTCTTTGACTCAATACCATTCTAATAAATGATTTTTTCTAAAAGAATATTTTACATGTAAGTGCAAATATGTATAAATTCAAATAATCCAAAGTTTACAGATTATTCTTAAGATTTAAAGTTATTTAAAGTTGATATAATTTCATTTATAGAAAGATATCTTTAGATATGGTTTTATATTGTTAGGTCATGTTCCGGAGTGGATGCTATAGAAAATTTGAATATGTTATTGGTTCAAGATGAAATGAAATGTTTTGAAGATGAAAGAGAAAAAATTGAAGAAAGCCTTCAGCTGCTCAAAGTAGAGAAGCAAGAAAACCTTGAATCACTCGAAAAACAAAGAAATGTCATTTTGAAACAAATTGAAGATGCAGTCAATACCTTGACAGACCATATACGTAAACTGGAAGTGGAAATTACCGATGATTTGAACAAGAAGTACACCGAGATCAGAGATGAGCTGAGATCCGACATAACTGGGTTAGATGTTACTACAAAAGAAGTAGAAGAGTGCAGAAAGCAGCTGGATATTGTTGCCAGTATGGATGTGGGACAACAGTTTGTACAGATGAAGCTAATTCAGAATATTGTAAATGAAGCCAAAGACTCGATGAGAAAGGACAAGATTAAGGAAAATAGCTCTCTAAATTTTACGGAAAACATAGCGCTGAAAACAACATCTTTAGGACAAGTGCAAAAATTCAGTAATGATAAGTCGACTTCAACGATATACAAAGTAAATACGAAGAAAGAAATAAATGTCAAAATGCCAGGAGACAGAAATGTTTGCTATATAACGGATATATGTCATCTTCAAGACGGCACGATCCTACTGACTGACTTCAATAATATGAAGCTCAAAAGGCTTGATGACAGTTACAACGTACGAGATCACTGTGACCTAGATGACTATCCATGCGCTATCTGTTGTACAGGACAGAATGAAGTGGCTGTGAAAATGAGAAACAAAGTCCAGTTTATAGCTGTTGGTGTTTCCTTATCAAAATTAAGAGACATTTCAATAAAAGGTGGGAGACTTTTAGGGATGACATACTGCGGAGGAGAACTATGGCTATCTGCTGATGCTGGAGTTAATATCTATAGTCTCTCCGGTAACCTGCTTACAACTATACGAAACGATGTAAATGGTATGGCAATATTTAAAGGAACAAGTCAGCATATGGCAGTAAATGGTACAAATGTGATCGTTACAGATAGCAAAAATGGTGCAGTATATGTGGGAAGAGATGGCACCGTAAAGCAGGAATTCAGGGACGGGAGGCTTGATTCTGTAATGTCTGTAAGTATATCAGACGCTGGTACTGTATTTCTCGCTGGGTGGAATTCGCAAAATATCATAATGTTTGGTTTAGATGGGAAATGTGTCGGAGAGTTAGTGTCGAAACAGTCTGGTATTGTCGATCCCACATGCTTGTGTTATGACAAGAAAAGGAGCTGTTTATTTGTGACATGTTTCAATTCAGAAAAAGTACACATTCTTATCTTGGAACGAAACTAGGCCCTATAACAATACAATATTTAGTTTAAAAATGAATGAACAATAAGCAAAATATTATATAACTGACAATTATAAAATTTCATCTAGACAGGACTAGAGGAAACAAAGTAAGTATAAAGTATAAGCAATAAAAATAATTTACGCTCAACATTGACAAAAGAAATTAAAGAATTTATGTATTGATGAGTAAATTTATGTGAAACAAAATTTGAAAGTTTTGGAAATTCAATCAATGTTTATCCGTTTCTTCATGAGACATGAATTTTCCATTAAGCTCGACATTTCATTGCAAACAATACTAAATTTTGCATAGCAGAATCCAAAAGCAAATGAAGACAATAATACATCTAATCAATTAAAACCTATGAAAATTATTTCGTAGAATTTATGATTTAATAATGTATCTTAATGTGGGGTCAGTTTCATATAATAATCTATAAACTACAGAAAGTTGAATCAACGAGCATGCTGAACATATTGGCTGTAACATTCAGACTGTGATATGGCTCGAATAAAGCACATAATTGTGGTACTAAGGAACATACAAGGGAAATGATATATTTCAAAGGAAATATTAATGCTGGGAATGTGGCAGTACATGTACTTAGAATGCAAATATAACTGAATGAGTTGTGTGCTTTTTTTGGCAATTTTATATTTTTCCATTTATCTTTCCATAATTATAATCGAAGACTGTTTTTACCTTTTTTCTATAGTAAGAATATTATTCCTATTTTTCACGTTTTACTTTCATTTGTTGTATTCGCGAAAAGGTCCCCGGAGTAAGGAAAAGAGAAGCAAATAGAGAACCTATTCAGTCAGTAGGAACAGCTAAAAGGAAATTTTCGTTTATCATAGAGTTCAGTTTAAACTTATTTATTTTACATCGATTAGGAAGCAAGTTCTTGCAACTTATATTAATCCCTCTCGATGACTGCTTTCTGGGTTCAAACCGGTACTCTCGCCAAAAGTGAGGAATGCGGAATGTCAATCTTGATTCTCAACCATTGTGGGATCTGAACTAGCGACCTCCAGATTGAGAGTCCGGCGCACTAACATCTCGACCACTGCCCCTAGAAAATAGAATAAATAACTTCTTGAAATAAATGCTCGCCCTAATAATTATGATAGAGTACTGGCAGGACCTGTGGCCCAGACTTACGAGTCGCTTCTACTAGTTTACACATTAAAACCTATTCGCCAGATAAAGAGGTTGTTGGATATCAATTATTAACAAGCTGGCGGCTCACCAACCTGCCTCGTATGTATAAATACTTGGCAGGCAGAACAACCTTCGATGTCCCTTTCCGTATGGAGATGCCTTAACTGGTAGGCCATGGAGATAGGCCTATATGTTCGATGTACCCTGAACATATTCCAGTTTCCAGAAAATTAAAGAGTCTATACGCTGTAGGTTGCCTTTTTGTTTTATTTTGGCATTTACAAATTGTCTATCTTATTTTCAAAAGTAGACGTTCATTGAAAAAAGATCGAATTGCCTTGAATAATCAGCGATATTAAACGAGTAACGCTAAATAAAAGCCATGATTAAAGAGTATAGCTATATTTGTAAATAAATAAATAAATAAATACTCTGAATAAAGTCAGTTACTGCACGTAACAAATAGGCCCCTATTGATGTTGAATTGGATACGTTCATAAGCAAGCAACGTTTCTGTAACGACTTGAGATTTAAATGACTAACAGGTGAACCGGTAACTCGAAAACTAATGTAAAACAAATAAAAGAGTAAAATCTTGTACTATCACTTCAGCTGCATTTTAAAAACTGAAAATAGACTCAGAATAGCATAATCCATCAGGCAAAACTTGGTTAAATTTGTTTATTTTAAGCTGATTAACTGATAGGCTTATTCATTATTGTTTCAACGTTACCGCTTGACATGAGTAATATTCTTTCAAAGCTGTAGTATTTAGGCATATGTCACAATACGATGTTAGAATATCTGTTAGATTTACAAAGAGTGTCAGAAACAAACTAATATTGTTCTCTTAATTTATCTTTATCAGTCAGTGTGATATGGAATATATCTCACTGTAGAACACAATTTTTCATTGGTTAGCATTAAAATGTTTGAAAGATATATGGAGAGATGTTTCAATATCCAAAGAAAAACAAACAAATATCCTCTATGTTTATCAGAAAAATCTACAATGTAGAAGCTATTGGACATACTCTTACTTTGATTGTAAAAATGTTTTTTATGTATTCATTACAACAACAAAATTATCAAGTTAAAATGCTTGACAGAACAAAACTAACGACAAAGAACAGAACTTGTGGGGCAGAGGCCTCCTCTGAGCTGTCAAAGTTAGAAAAAAAATCTGATCAAGCAAATTCACAGACAAAACTTTTAATTTATTCGATGGTTTGGAAGAACTGCTAAGCTCAAGGATATAGAACACTTGTCATGGGCCTTTAAGTTATGTAGCATTTATTAACTTCATCAGTGCAGTACGTCGTATGGAATAACAGCTGTATTTAATTTCAGAAGTAAAAAGTCCAAAATAATCCAAACGCTTATAGATCAAACCATTCTTTTTTCGTCTTTTTGTTCCTTTTCGTTATAATACTAAGTGTCTTTCCTTGCCAAAGCAGCCCGTTTGTTTCAGTTACAACAATGTTCCTGGGGAAAAGGGTTCCGTAACAGTGTATATAGATATATGTTGTATTGGGTTTTTATATTATTATTATTATTCTTATTATTTATATATTAAGAAGGAAGTGTTAACTTTTCGGCAGCTAGTTTTTTGTCATTACTTCCGGAAAGAAATATTTTGATAGACAAAAAGGCAGAGGTTGTTCCCACTTTCAACTGTTTTTGTCGTCAGACGAGGAAGCCTATTTAAGAAGTATATCGTGCTCAAGCTTTTGTTTCTACTTAGTTGATACGGGATTTTTTGTGCAAGGAGTCTTTGAACGTAGTTATTTTGAAGTAAAATCGTGAAAAGAATGAATAAATAATACTGCAGTTAAAAGATTGTTATAAAAAACAACAACAACAGCAAATGGACTAAATGAGTTCAATCAAAATCAAATCGACAAAATTATTACGTCTTCATGTTCTCATTGTTTTTGTCCAACACTGGTATTCGGCATGTCACGGTTTGGCAATGGTATTCAATAATGTTTTTTTTGTTTTGTTTTTTTTTTCAATTTTTAGCGTGAAATTAAAACTGAAAGTCCATTTTACACATGTATACACCATCAACTATTTCGCCACTGTATATAAACTTTTCATGCTGAAATTACTTCGTCAACGGGCCCGATGCTAGTTTTTATTTTTTAAAGCTATGCTTGTGTAATTATTACGGTGGGTAAATATATTTCACTCGAAAATCTAAATATTGTGTTTGTTTGTTTTGGGGTTTAACGCCGATTTCAACATATATGTTATATCTCGGCGGTCAGTCCACCTAACCGGTTTTCCTGGATAAATAACCAGTAATTGCCAATTTCTCCGCAAGTGACTGACTACTGTTCCCACATGATCTACTCTGAATCAGCGGTTAGAGACAAATGAACATTAGACACATTAGACACAATGTCTGAGATCAATTGTCACGTAGAAATTTTGCCCTGCCCAGGGGCCAAACCAACGACCGATAGATTACTAATCCAGTGCTTTACCCATTGAGTTAAGCGGGCGGACTACATGTTGTCAAGTGTACGTGAAGGTTTTGTATGGGTATCCATGCTTGACTGCGTTGCACAGTATTTCTCTTTATGACGCCATACGACGTTATTCCAGAACGCCCTCTAGCGGCAGTCTTCCGGTACCTTACCTTCCCAAGATAGTTTTATTATTTTGTTAATTGTGAAAGCATTTTCTTCTGTTTAGATCGGCGTGTTAGCAATACAATTGTCTTTCATCTCACACTCAGATGAGAACGTCTGTTTCGTTCAAGCCAATATCGAGAAAAAACAAGAAGAAGAAAAAAAGAAAACATAACAAATGTTCATGCACATTTGGCAATTTTTTTTTCACGTGAAAGTTAATGACCCATATTGATATTGAATCTAATCGTGCTGTTGATTCCTAGCCTTAGTTTAGTTTAGACACATTATTTTACATCGATTGCAATAAAAGTTCTTACAACTTAGAATCATCACGCTGGATGACTGCTTCCTGGGTTGCATACCAGTAATCGCGCAGTGTGGAGGAATGTGAAGATCGTGAGAGAATCTCGCCACTGACGGGATTCGAACCCCCGAGCTCCAGATCAGTAGCCCTGCGCTCTACCCCTTGACCACGGTGCCTCCTCCTTCCTAGGCTTATATCTGAACAACACAGAAAATGACTTATCCAATGTAAGACCAACATGACAAAACCACAATAACGAGGGGTTATCTAGAATTAACGGTACTGAGCTAGCGGATTATTTGGGCCGACGACTATGTCATACGTGCCAACAAATTTGTAAAGATTGGAGTAGAGGGTTCTACCTTCTGGACCGCCAAAAAGGCCGCAAAAAGTAATAATATATCATAGATATATTTATATATATTTATTCTTACAACAATGTAGGACTGTAGTACAGTCTGTAACGATGGCAAGTGCAATGAACCATCGTTAAATTCAGTAAAGTCATTGTTGTATTGTTACGGGTGACAGGTTAGTGAAACATTAGTGAACATATAACGGTATCACGTATAGGACAATATATGAAATTAATCAATCTATATAGGAGTTAAGGTCAAGAGTTGGGATATCTTGGCGTATTTTATTCAAATTCTTTAATAAATTACTTCCCCTGTATCAGATAATTACGTTGGCATTAAGTTCCAAGAAGGGATAAAAGTAAAAGAAAACTACAGGCTGAATAAATCTTCTGTTTTAATAGTTTATTCCATATAAGATGGTAAAATATCCAACCCTATGACAAAAGGTTGAATGTTTTAGCTTTATAAAATTGGCTGTATTTTATTTTATATACTTCAATTAACCCGTATACAGTTGGCCAAAGGTTAATAGTTTTTTCTTCTTTTCAGTACGGACGTGGTCATTGTCATGACTGAACCACCAGCCTTTCTCATAATATGAGATATAAATTAATGTTTTATGTACGATGATTAATAAAATATAACTGATCACTGCCTCATGACTTTTTTCAACATACGTTGTCAATACTTGGCAAGATTTTTTATTAATATCTCGTGCATAGATTGCGTGGCACAAAATAACTGTACATGATGTGCATTACTTCTGACGTCATTTATAATAACGTAATGGCGGACGGCGCGTTCACGCTGACTCGCAACGAACAAAATTGCATTTACCAAGATTGAATTAAAACGGGATAGTGGTAAAAGCGCAAATGTAATTCAGAAAGCGTTCATGGAAGTAAGTGTTCAGAATATAAAATGGGTGTCATTTAATCGTTTTCAATAGCACTTAACATTTATGTCACAATCAAGTTAGGCCTACATGTAGGCTAGTTGCCCGAGGGTGTACAAGAGCCGGTCGTATAAACATTTCTACTTGAGTTTAGTAACTAAAATCAAATATTTGATAACACTATTTCTCTCTATGTTTACATTGTCAAATTCACACGGGAATATCGATATGTTTATATATCCGCTCGATATTACACAGTGTTATCGCATAAAGATTGTCACTATTTATGTATTACATTAAAACACATAAAAATGGTGCGTGTACGATTGAAAAGGCTATGCTTTTATTTGACAGGAGTCATTCTATTTATTATTTTTGTTTTGTCATTTTTATTTTCGAATAGACATACGCCAACAGGTACTAGAAAAACGGGAAATTACAAATTAACTTACACTAATGCTCATTTTAAAGAGAAGTCAGTGAAAATGATTTTAAAATGGACACCAATGTTTCGTCATGAAACAGTCGAAAGTGATCGAGAGTGCCTGAGCAAATGTACGGCTAAATGTGTAGTGACGGGCGACAAATCGCAGATAAAAAATGCAGACGCTGTTGAATTTCATCTCTCAAATATCTGGACTAAAGTTTGGCGTGTTGGAACAAAATCTGTGATAGAGTTTCCGGTGTATAGGAGCCCGGATCAAGTCTGGATTCTTGCTAATTTGGAGCCGCCTCCTCATTTGTGGGGAAATATTCGAATTTTTAATGGATTATTCAACTGGACAAAATGGTACAGAAGTGATGCGGATATACTCTGGCCTTATGGAAACATTTATAGGTTTAATAAAACAGAGCAAGCAAAAGTTTCAAAAGAACTGAAACATAGGAATTTTTATCGTGAAAAATCAAAAGAGGTGCTTTTAAGAATAAGCAATTGTTTCGATCCTGGCCAGAGGTATAGGATAATAAAGAAAATCGAAAAGTTTGTTCATATTGACAAATATGGTGCTTGTTACAATAGAGTTTGTGGCGACTCTACCAACCAGAATGACGCATCTTGTGCTAATTTAATGAAAGAGTATAAATTTTACCTTGCTTTTGAGAATGATAACTGTAAGGATTACGTGACAGAGAAATACTGGTTGACCTTAGAGAGGGACCAGATTCCTATTGTAAACTGGAAGGGCCTCACCCCAGCTTCAGCTATACCCAAATCTTACATCAATGTGTTTGATTTTGATTCTATAGAAGATTTTTCAAAATATTTGAAGCAAGTTAGTTCCAACGAGTCTTTGTACAATAGTTATTTCGATTACAAGAAAGTCTACACAAATCGGCGTACCACGTGCGTGGCGTGTGAAATATGCCAGGCGCTACACGACAGAACCAGACCAGCGCAGACTTACACTGATCTGGATGCATGGGTGCAAGATGATTTTTGTGAGAAGGTCGGGGTAAGTAACTTTACAATTAAATGTGTGCTGAAACATTGCCCATAAGTTAAAAACTCTGGGGGTTTTCAGGAAAGCTCTGTGGTAATTCCACGTGAAGTGCAAACTAAGAGGGTTGCTTCATACTTAAACACACTCTATATTTAGGTAATTTAAACCAATGCATTTTAGTCAGGACACAACTTTATGCATAGTCTGTCTTTATTGATATGTATTTATAAAATCAAATTTGTCAGGCACGGCGCAGTACTAGTTTGAAAAACGTAAAATTGAATTCCATTGCATAAAAAATGCTATGAAAATTGAGAAAAGTTAACAGAACTTTATGTAGTGTGTTCTCTTATTTCAGTTATGGAATAATTTCCTGAAAAATTTCTACGGTTGGCGATTTTTACTTCTTGGGTTTTGAGAAAGCCCCCGAAGCGGACAGGAGATTCTCCAAGTTCAGCAAATATGAGAATACGAATTTACCGAATTCCTTACCAGGTGCTATTTTCTTCAAAAGAAATCCGGAAGGTAGAAATATATCTGTTGTATAAAAGAAACGCATCTCAACCCAGTTACTGTATGAAATGACGTTATTAAGGATGTGATGATTGGGTTTAGTCGGCGATACCGCTCCTCGTACGATGTCCGTGCAGCACGATGAAAGTGAAGATGTCGAAAGTTGAAGGCGTCCCACGTTGTAGGTTTATCCTCTTAAAATTCACATCGAAGAGCATCTTACTGCATGTACAACTTTTAGAAAACACTCAGTAGAAAGGTTTTGTGAACAGTGTATATTTTTGTATTCTTTCTGTTCATAGGCTGCGAGTTGAATGGCATTTATGTTCAGTTAGCTTGTTATCACAACTAGTGACCTCGACAGCTTACAGTGTCAAGTCTAGTCATATTTTTGTTACTTTATGTTTTTCAGTGGTACAGATATTCTTTCAGTCATGAATATCAAAAAATCATTAACAACTATATAGGTCGCCACAGTCAGAGAAACTAAGTCAGATGAAAGGTCCTTATAATTCATGTATAGACAAGGAATATGTGTTTAATGTTATTATCTGTCCTACTGCATACTACTGTATGAAGAGAAATGTATCGCTCTCTTTTTAACATGACATTAAGATTGTCAAGTATGATCTTTTCCTTTACTTTCACAAACATATGCCGATGACCGTCATGACGCATGCGCGAACAATGAGCTGATTCAGATCTTAAAAATGGCGTCCATATTTTCATTGTAAATCAGGGCTAAGTTCGCTGTCGCATTCTATATCTTAACTAGTTCTATAAGTGTCAATGCATAAATCATTTGCAGACCTTAAACCATTCTTATGGTAAAAAAAAATCCTCTGGTAAAGTTTCCATTTTAAAAGATCCAGTGTCGAGTCTTAATAAAGTGAAAAAGGATGATTTCGTATCAGTATCACGAAAATAAGTTCTGTATTTGTTTGACTATTGTGCCTTTAAATCATTTCTTTCAGTAAGAAGAGAAATACGAAATAACCATTACCGACTCTTGATTCTGCAATAAAAACGAAGGCCACAAAGGCAAATTGGCATAGTGTAAACATAACAAGCCTTAATGTAACAACATAATGTTACCGACTGGCAGGACTCAACCTTGTAAATGCTATAACCCTTCATTCAATTTTACAATCAAAAATCTAATGATTTACGACTAGTTTAAATTCTTCATTGTTTCAAGAATGTTAGGAACCGGATTTCAGTGTACGTAAATCTTTCGCCATCTTAGATTACTAATTCGATGTCAGCAGACAAAAGTAAAAATAATCGCAAGAATAAAGAATATAATAAACCTTTGCTTTGGACCTTACCGATGTGTTTATCATGTCCAACTATTGGTCTTTTACCGGTCGGTCAAAAACTGATAAACCGTCATATAAAATTAAGAAGGAAGGTGTAACAAAAATGGTCATAACTTTCTTATTTTAGATATCACTTGGGTCAACAGGTTCGGACATTTTATAAGCGAGAATGCAATTAAGAAGTAGACGCATTTTTATGTTAGTTCTTGAAATAAGATACAGACCCGATCCACATGTGACCCTAAAACCTGACTATGACCGTATATCTGGCCAAACAAATTTTCAAATGATTGAGACAATATTCTTCCTGCTGTAAATTCAATCCATTCACATAAAATCATCTGCAAACAAATTTAAAGGGAAAGAACTCGTGACACCACAATCCAGAAGGACGGATAGATATAGCGATCAGGGTCATTGTCCTATGGATACGTTAGCTTCAATCATTCTATGATAAAGAGTATTTAAACAATAATTACGGTTAATTTTTTATCATAGTCGAGAAAACTGGAAAAGATGACACAAAAAAGAGTTTATAACTTACTTTCTTTCGCATTGACGTTTAAAGAGAGCAAGAAAAACGTCAGAAAAATAAACAGGCATTATGCGCACATTTATTTCTGTATTTTTTAGATAAAGATTTGAGATAATAAGAAAAGTATGTGAATCTTATATCAAACTGTACATTTTTCTCTCTTCATTCATGGTTAACCTTTCCTGCTCTGTCCCAGACGGACTCTTTTTTCAATATTTTTTCTGTCAGGCCGTGAAAACGTTTCAGGTCACTCTTGCCAGTATAAATAAGTCCTAGTGTCTGGATGAACAAAATCGATCTTAATTACAGGTATTGACCTGATTGTGCACACGCACTGACAGAAGGCGACACTTGTAAGTGTTTATTGCGCCAGCTTGTATCATAACCAGCTCTCAGTGTGTAAACAAAAGACTTACATTTTGCATTCCTTTTGATAACATTGATCTTAAACAGGTATTTGGGGGTATTATGACCACATTCTCTGGATTACACTGTACAGGCACTTAAGACTTTTTACTTAACGCTTCAGTAGTTCGGATTCATTGAAAATACACTTTAAGCACGCGAAGCTGTGAATGGCTTTCAATAACAAAGAAATCGCAGTTTAGTTTATGAATGCTGACTTGCGAAGCAAAACCAGCGGTTAGTTTGAAATTTAAAAGTGTCGCTAGGAGGAATTTCCAACGTCATCTATAAATGATAGATCTAAATGATGACAGTTACAACTAAATGTTGAAGGTAAGACAATTTTAAATTTCACATACTGTCACGATGTTAATTTATAAAATAATAAACGTATTTATTTAATCAATAACCATATGAATACATTTCTTCTCGTTCTACGGAGCAGCCATTTAACATTTTACCTTGATATTGAAATTATATTGACAAGTATATTGCAAACATTCCTTATATTTTGATGTTTTCAGAACTGTCAAAACGACTATTACTGATATGTTTAGAAAGTACTAGCCGATAGGGATATAAAAAGTAGCATTATTTACTCAGACCCGCAGGTAGGCTTCTTTTACCCCATTCGTCAATAAAAACAACTCCCACACCTGTACAGGAAGCTTGCCTTTTATGGGCTAGCGTCTGAAAAACACGTAAAATGTAAATCATGGACAGAAGGACGAAGTATTTTAACATTGAACCTGCTTTACATACATGTATGTGTGGGGTTAGAAAGAAAAGGCTCGAAAAAAATATGTATGGTTTTGTTTAAGCTGTCATCATATATAGTAAGCAAAAAAAGTCGAAATATCGACGCAACTAAAAGTGCTCGTTTTCGTTTAGTCAAAAGAAAACATGCTCAAAATCTTTCTATAAGTGCACTGTGTTTGTAGTTGGGTTTATGGGTAACTTTCCGTTACACCCCCTCTGCGCTATATAAACTAAGTTTGCACTAAAACCATACAACCTCGTTACTTATTCATGAGCATAACAAGTCAATCAATGTCATACAGATCGATAGATATGATCAAATATTGATGTGTGTACAGGAGATCAGGTAAACGTTAACGATTTTGGATCAATATTCTGCGGCTTAACTTTCTGGGCACCTATCTCCACCCAGGTGATACAATAAAACACAGACACAGAGTTATGAAATATAGAAGGTAAAGGATTATGAGATAACAAGAAATCACAGAAAACTGCAATAGAAGTGGTAGAAGCTGCAACAATGATAATGGTGATGATTACAATGATGATGATGGTGTTGTTGTTGATGATGGTAATGAATATGATGGTGGTGGTGGTGATGATTATGATGATGCTAGTGTTGTTGATGATGATTATGGTGGTGATGATGATTATGAATATGATGATGATGGTGGTGGTGATGATTATGATGATGATGGTGGTGGTGATGATGATGCTGATGATGATATACTATCATGTACTTATGAAATATATAAAATAACTTATAAACGTTACATGTAAGTCATAATTTATATGAATGTAAATTTCACTTCCTTTGTACGTTTTTATACGATAAACTATAAACTATACAGCGTGAAGCTAGGTAAGTATATTTACGAAGCATCTGTATATTATAGTAAGTGCAGTTAGGTTAAAGTTCGAGTGAAAATTAGAGTCAATATGACGGATGATCATTCTGACGTCACGTCTAATGATTTACCTCCCTTTATGTTGTTCTCACGTGACGTTACAATAAGGTATCGAAGCAATTTTGATTGAGCTGTTCGAAAACGTTGTATGTTTACTTTATCACATTAGTGTGTAAATGGTTTAGACAAGTATAAAATTTATTCTATTGTAGATTTCAACTACTTTAAGACTTGTAGAATGAAGCGCGATGCTGGAATTATGAACGTTTTTCTGTAAGATAAGCGAACTTCTCTATTTATGACATATTTGTCTCCTATCTTTGTAAACTGAATTTAGTTTAATAAGAGTAACAAATCTCTTAAGAGTACCGATATTATATAACAACTACAACGACAATAAATATGTAAAGCCTAAGCCGGACGTGTTGAAGCAGGAAAAATACTCTAAACAGGTATTTATCACGCAAAAACTTGTATTTCAATAACTTTACATTCGTTCAGGATAAACAAACAAACGGTAGACTTGAATTGTAAAATTTCAAAACAAACTTATCAGATGAGAACAAACTAAAGCCTCGAGGTATGTTGATTTTGCAGTTTGCTTTGTCAAGATATAATAATTCAATATATTTTCGGGACAGAGATTTAATAAATGAATAAATGAATAAAAGAAAAATCTTCACATAGGAAAAAATGTACGAGTATTTGGGCTTAGAGAACAGATTTGTACATATAATTTCTTCCCTTTCTAGACAGCCGGTTGGGGTTTAATATTAAAATACACAAGGGATGAGGGCAAAATGTTAGTTAAACATTTACAAAGATTAAAAATACGGGTGTTTTTTAATCTATGTTAGTTTTAAAAAAACTGAATAAGCAATTGTATACATGCAGATGATGCATGACGTATTGAATTAAATGCAGTCTGGATCTATTTCACACGGCTTACTTATTTGCATAAAGATACGTGTGTTGTTTTCGTAAATCATTTTGCTTTAGCAATTCAATTTACTTTAAATGACAAATCGGTGACCTTTCTGTTGCAAAAAGTTTTAAAGCTTTAAACAAATGGCGTGCAATATTTATAGGAATTGTTGATATGTCCACTTGTAGCTAGACATATTTCCCTGAGTACTTTTAACATAGATTAGCCTGTGGTAAATGTAATTTATATTCCTTGTCAAGTTAACGCCCCTTGATTAATTTCGTTTTGCAAAGCCAAGTGGATCTAATAACGTTTAAGTTGTTGAGTTGATGCGAATGAAACCTAACCCTCCATGCAAAATGTACTTTGATACAGTTAGTTTCACTGAAACCAAACCTGTATACTACACACACCCCGTACATTAATTCCGCGTAATGTACGATATATTTCAACCTGATATTATCAGTCAAAATGAATACTTATTTATTACTCTGTGAGTGGTTAAATAGTTTTACAATAAATAAAAAAATCTACATTAAAAGGTTACGTCTTCTCCCTGCTTTGCAGTACCTTATAAATAGATTCTATAAGATGACTTTGCACTACTTTGTTTCATTTCAGGTACATTCTGCATGATTGCGGTGGTTAAAGGGTCTGGATAAACCGTGAAAAGAGAGAGTTTCGAAAATTTACTACCTAACTGTAGGTTATCCTACTTTTTTTCGAAATAAAGTTGTTAAACCGACCTGCGTTTACACGGTAGTATGAAAAGTGAGCGGTTAATTATACCTGACCAAGTGGCGGAAACTGTATCGGTGTGTCCAGTGACAAACTACGAGGAAAGACGGTCAATTAGTTATGTGGACTTTGTGACCATGATGCGTTACAATGAGGAGGTTAAAATGGCACCGTGCCTCACCCCAGTGGCATACCGGGACACTGTTATTTGTTTTTCAGACTCGAACAAAAAGAGGTTTAAAAGCCAAACGCTGTATGAACCAAAAGTGAAACCGCGAAAATTCAGCGACACTCTAGTGATATTTCCAAAGCGTCCACAGAAAACATTTGTGACATGTTTGGATTATCATATAGACGAATGCAGACGGTGGTTTAAGACCACTGTTGAATTTAAAGCCAGGACTTACACAACACGGAAGATAATCACTGACAGTGAAGAGGAAGATATAAGTGAGTCTGATAATAGTGATGATGATGATGAAAGTAAGAACTTGTTCATTACGGACGGACCAGGCGCGTCACAGATCTTCCTGCCGAGATGGAATAAAGACAGTTACGATGAAAACAAAAACATTCCGCAGTTAGTGACCGGAGAACTTCTGCTTAACGGTTTTTAATCACGTGATTTTAATACAAGTGTTATTCAGTTATTAGAGAATTTGTATGACTTAAGTGGATAGTTTTTGAGACGTTAATTGAATAATTAAGACTAGTTTTATAAATGTTACAGATTAAGAAAGATTAAACCCTTCATACTGAAAAGGTGTTATATTTGTTTAGACCGTTCAAATTTTATCAAACATTTTTTGTTCATCATAATAGCAGGAAGAACACGTTCGGCAACATTTTGGCTTCATACATACATAATTGTTTGATTTATTTTCGTGTTAATTCAGCATTTAATTTTGTGTCAAACTGCTAACTTATTTTCAGCTTATGTGCGTTCACTTTCTAAAATACCCACACGATTTATGTATTTATTACAAGTTTCGCAACTGAAATTGATTTATCATTTTTGCTCGTTTCGAATGGGTAATGGCCTTGATGCATTGGTAGAGAAAACGTTTATCCGGGTCCACTAGACCATGTTATGTATGCTTTATAGCTGAATTTCTAATGAAGAGTGTACTTAAATACCATTAAGTGGAAATTCAGAATGCAAATTGCATCTGTCTAGTTTATGAATTGAATATTGTGTTGCACAATGAAATATTTATGTTTTATTTTAACTGTTTCTTTAACGTGCAATACCAGCTTATGTGTCCCATTAAAATGATCATTTTAGATTTCTTTGCAGTTTTTATTTTATGTCGTCAAATAATCCAGGCTTA
This sequence comes from Cyclina sinensis, assembly GCA_012932295.1. Classification (NCBI taxonomy): domain Eukaryota; kingdom Metazoa; phylum Mollusca; class Bivalvia; order Venerida; family Veneridae; genus Cyclina; species Cyclina sinensis. Next base: position 10,609,354 of record JAAONU010000019.1, read on the forward strand.
TAGGTTATTTTGATTTGCATGAGATTTATTATAGATGCCGGTTGCTGTATAACAAAGACCCCCCTCCCCCGATACCCACCCCCACCCCCAGAAGAATTTGTTCTTCTTAATAAATGGTGATATAGCAAGCTAGTTTGAAACCCAGCTCAATTCACTTACATGCTCAGGGCGTAACAACTACACACGTGTATTGGCTCAATGATTCATTCGAAAAATAAATTTCTTTATATGCTAAGAATGCAAGAAAAGGGACTGATCTATGTATAGAGTGGCTAGTGTATCTTTACTGCCCATCTGGATCAGGAATGCAATGAATGAAAGTTACAATCTTCAGCTACAAATACAGACCGTATCTTTAACAATGTTTCCCTGCGTCCCCAACTTTGATGAGTTTTTCGAACATCAGTCATTAAGAATAGTTTATAAAAGTTGATTTTTTTTAATTCGTGTACAACCTCTGTAAGATAGAAAGCGTTAGAACTAAGAACAATGTTGTATGATACTTGTTACAGGATTAAAAGGAGCGAATGGTGAAATATTCAAGTTCAAAGATTTGTTCCGGGACCTGTACTTAGTCTTCAAATATAAAAGAACACGTCAAAAGTTTGTATATTATACAGCTGTAAGTCAGATCATAACGTCATTAATTTTGTATTCGTCTTTAGTTTATAAATCGTCAATATTTAATTCGGCAAATAATGACTATAGCAGTATTTCTAACATTTCATTTTATTGCCTGTTGGAAAATATAAATGAACAATAAACCTTTTTATCAAAGCAAACAAAAGAGCAAATTTATTTCCAAAATTAATCTTAAAGATAGACCTCACCTATGCTGTAATGAGGTTTCTGTCAACCTACATAAAGTTTCAGGTTTGATATATACCATGCAATTTAAACGTTATCTCTGCTGTATGAAAATACTTTAGTCTCTCCCTAACTTTCCTCAAACTCCACGCTTTCAGCAGAGTAATCACTGCCCCCGAGTATATCACGTGACGATGGTTGAAAGTAACAAAAAACGTGACCTTTTTTTTTATTTTTTTCCTTTCTTCCAAAAATATCTTTCAAAAACTTTAATCGACGCAATTCTTATTTAATCTATAAAAAGAAAGAGAGGAAATTATTTCTTTTAATAAGTTCATGCTTTTATGCAAACGACCTTAACTTTACCGGTGCACGGTGAAGTATATATAAAGGAAATTGAGCCAGCTAGACTCAAGCGTTGGAAACAGTGATGAAAAAAACCGTGGCTCGACCGGGACTTGGCCCAGGGCTTTCAAATTAAGGGTAGACAATTTACTAACTGAGCCATCAAGCCACACGTTCGGTTCCCTTTCGATTTTTCACCAACATATCAATCCGGCTACATGCTAACAAATCAAAACTGGGGACAACGAATGTTATTAATTTTGTGTATTCTAATTACCTGAAATTATGAACAGAAGCACACGATACGGTTTTGACATATAGGACCGCTGACCGAGTAGAAAAGATCTTCAATTTGAGCAGAATAAAACAAACCACATGAAAGTTGTACGCATTAGAATTTTTTTCCTTAATTTCAAACATTTTTAATATTAACGAATTTTCCAAACAGCACTCCAAATAATCAGTTTATCAGAGGAATTTAACCTGAAATATAAAGCGATCTCTGTTTTATATATGCGACATAAAAATCTCATTATGTCAAGTGTCTACAACGAACATTTGTTTACCTTGACAACTCTCCATATTTCATTTCAAGTGTTTACCCTAACAACCGCATGTATAAACTTAAGTTAACCAGTTTAATACTTACTACGGAGGCGGAAACAGACCACCATTCTTTACGAATACTGAACTGTTCTGCAATACCGTGATTAGGGTTGCATTTTTGCTTAAAAATCAAAAAGCTGTTTATTGAACTCCTCTCACTGAAGCAAATTGATCCGTCTGAATCCCAGGGGACGTAGTTTTCTCTGGGTATCGAAGATCTACCAAGATATAACACTGGCGGCTGACGCGAGTAACGAGAATCGTTCCGCAACGAAAGCATGTGTAGGTTGCGCATCGAAAGTTTGTTTACATGGTAAACATGGTGTTGAGGTTCTTGGCCTGCGTTTGCCAGAATTTTAGATGGATTTAAGTTGGTTTAAGTGTCAAAATTATGATTTGTGTGCTGAAATTGTAAATATCATTTATGATATTTCTTTTTGTTTTACTTGTTGTAAGTTTTGCATGCATATTATTAAACAAACTTGTATTTTATACTTTTTCTTATGAGTTTTTTTACGATTATTCTATAAATTGCAAATTCTACAGTGGCAATAATTGTTAAACGCCCTTATGTTTGAAATGTATTAGTATACTACAGACATAACACCTTTTCTTTAATTTTTGTGCTAGAAAAAATTTCAATGTAAGGTCTTTTTCAACTATTTGTACGAGTACGTTTAAAACCATAATATATTAAAATGTGTTTATTTCCTTGATAAGACTAACTAGGACTTCGTTTCATTTTAAAGACAACACGGTCGTATCAATAAACAATCAATGAGTAGGTAGGAAAACAGCAGACTCTCTTACTAATTGCTGGAAATTATTTTAAAGCAAATGTTTCACTAAATAGACACCAATACAGTTTTGCAAGGGTGGTGTTTCAATAATACTACTCACAATATATTCTTTAAAAACCATTTCTTAGCATAAAACAAAGTAAGTACTGCCTGCAACATTCTTTTTGAATGAAACTAAACTTTAGACAAGTATATAATAATAATAATAATAATAATAATAATAATAATAATAATAATAATAATAATAATAAAATAATCATCATCATCATCATGAACAGATAGGTTTAAAAGATCAGTCCGACAAAAGATACATGTATACCAAATATAAAATGTCGACTGTAGTAGTTAAAAAAGTTAAATGACTAAGATAACATAGTCGAACAAATTAACATCAGTTTTAATGAATTAAACAATACATCCAAATTGATTAATCCAAACTGATAAATGTTTGACCCTTTTTTGTACAACGCATTTGATTTTATTTCTGTAAAATGATAAAAGTGTAATCGCACCTTTTTCACTGCTTTCACAGACACAGTCGCTGAACGAAACATTCAACCAATCCGACGCCATTCTCACAAGATATTACGGCTAAGTTGTCATCGGTGCGAAACGTGCTCACCCTCTGTGAGCAACGATCACACAAATTTCGTTTAGGAACGCCCACAGATTAGTACTTTCATCCAATAGCTATTACAAGAGATAACGCAGCTAATTTATATCATTAACAGCCTATAAACGCGATAATCTTGCACAAAATACTTTAACTACTATCGTACGGCATCTACAATGAAATCAAAATTAATTTGAGTTAATTCGATGTATGTTCACTTAAATTTGACCTAAGATCCTTAAACATGTTTATATATATTCAACAAAAATCTTTTTTTTATTCGTCGTAAACAGTAACACATTTTATGTAGTATCTTTCTATTACTTGTAAGAAAAACTAACAACCTGGGTCGCTAACTTTATTCGTTGAGGTCAAAATTCCTGGTCTGAAACCCCATTTACTGTATGTCAATCTTTGAATGTGTAAAGAACTTGGTTGTGTATCAGATCGTTTTTCGTAGAGAAACACCCACGCGCTGTCGTTGCGGAACACTTTGCCGTTACACGTACGCGTCAGCCCCCAGTGTATAAAATCCAGCCAGGTCTGTTTCAAAACTCTCCTTGCAACTTAAAGAGGCTGTACTCCAGATTTGACATAAAAAAATTCATAAATTATATATTTAGATGCCGTGAGATTATAACAACATAATATTTTACTTCAAAACTGATTATAAAAGTCAAAATAGAATAAAAAAATATTTTCGCTCCAGCCTGATTTGAACTCTGGACCCTCATGTTAACAAAATATTTCCAACGCTTTTACTATCACCACCATCGCCGCATGTGATTTTGCATTTATTTACTTTAAATCTTATACGATTTAGTTGTACCGTCGCGTTACGGTATAGCAGAAAAAAAATCAATTTATAATGTAATTATTTGACTTATTTTTTGTCAGTAAGTTATTTTTTAAGCATTAGTCATAAATATTACAAGAAATTTATAATACAAGAAAACTTTCTTTTTTTTTGTCATCTGGAGCACAGCCCTTTAAACTCCCTTCTGCCCGCTGCTACCACTACCATCTGGGGGCAGAGCATTGATAAGTGCAAGAATTTTTAATTGTAATTGTAATGGCATTACAGAGTAATCCAATGCAATATCTAGGTAGACATACTTCTTTAACCTACATTTTTTCCTTCTGAAAGGGGAGATAAATAAAGATAATAAACAATAAAAAAGTACTGAATTTAAAAGATAATAAAGATAATTATTAATAGGTAATCTGCCGTAAACGAATCAATCATGAAAACATTCGATGCTCTTTTACGGATGTGGTAAATACTATTAATAGTTGTTACAAACGTGAGAAATTATTACAGTATCTATTATACTCAGTTCTATCTATTATACTTATATTCATAGTCACCTTCGAATTTTTTTAAACTAAGCTACACAATCTCTACCGGTTTTGTATATGTAGTATTTTTTTCTTCTTTGACTCAATCTGTGTTTCAATCTTTTGTACCATCTTATCATTGCTTCATTTGTGATGTTTAGAATATGTATTCACATGGACCATAAGAAAATGGCTTATTGCCACATAAAGGCTTCACATATATCTGAACGGAGACAGCAGGGCTGAAAAGCATTAATAGTACGAGATTGTTTCACAGAGTGGCTGCGTATTTGGTTATTTTAGTGGTCTGGGGTGAACTATGGTCAAATGGAACAATCAAATAATTTGGACTACAATATAAAAGTGAAAGTGCACAATATGAAACTGATTACAAATACATACTTGAATTCATACAGTTCTAATTTTCGGTCATTTTTATAACGTTTTTCACCTCTGTATAGACATGTTTTCAAAAAGAAAAAAAAAGAAAACAGAAAAATTTGAAAGTTGATCTCTAAATTTCAGTGTTTCATACACACACTGTACTCGGGTGTATTCAAATTTCTGCAACAATGAACCATTTACCACCTTACAGTATTCATTTGTCCTCCCAAAGTTTCGTTCCTTTTTATTATTTGATGTTTCTGTGCAGTAATTCTCAGGCGAGCGATATAGGGCCATCTTGGCCCTCTTGTTTTATTATTCAAGTATTGAAATCTGAAATTCCACCAAATTTGGTACCTGCAGGGTCTAAACCCTTAAAGCCTTCAAGTCCCAGAGCTTACGGCATACATTTAATTTAACCCCCTACATCCCAAGTCACACAAAACAAACTAATCAAAAATGTCATTAGGACAATCTGCTCACAACAGCCCTTTGTTGTTTTAAATGTAATATTTGGATCAGTGGAATCAAATGGAAGAAGCAGCTTTAACATATCTATGTTTTTATTTCATTTGCATCATGTACTTTCAAAAAGGCAATAACATCTATGTAACAAAATGTATGAAAAATGTCTCCATACAAATATTAGATTCATCAGACTATTTAGTCAGAAGATTTAACTTAAACTGGTCATACTGAATAAATAATCATGATTTTTATCTAAAAAGCATTTCAAGTTTCCATTTTTGAAGGGATGACCTGGATAAATGCAGATTTTTTTTTCAATAAGAGTTCACAGAAAAATCAAATTTTCGACAACAAACATTTTTGAAAAGGTCATTCAAAAGTAAAATATTTATCACAGATATTCTAGTCACAAATAAACAGTTCATAACATTAGGGTAATCTTTCAGCTGGCAGATTATGAGGGCAGTGTATGCTTGATCACGTGGGCGGCCTCTACGACAGTCTGGGCAGCTGGGCGACGTATCCTTGGATCGTGAACGGGAACATTCAATCTGTGCAATAAATAAATATACATGTATAGATATTTTCATACGCATCATCAGCAGTTTAGATCTCTAAAACTTTCCATACTTCTGGTTTTAAGGGCTAAGGGGTACAAGAGAGGGAAAAAGTCAACTACCTAGTCAGGAAAAACAGCCTTGTTTACAGGCTTAAGCATTATAAAAAGCTATACATCTACGATGCAACAGTCTGAAAAATGAAAACATTACAAATCAGAAATAAATATTATATGTTCGACGACACTGGAAAAAACGCAGTCTGACATTTATCTTTTTGAAGAAATAGTGAAATCAGCAAAAATATGGTAATTTTCCCTTTCTTTTAAAATGCATAATTGAAATACAAAAAAAAAAATAGGAAGGAAGGAAGAATACTAATTTAATGACTACTGCTACTACGGCAATAGTTTTTTTGGAACACTTCTTTCTTATATCATGGAGATAGTATTACTGAATGAAACAATTATAATTTTCATGAACGACAGAACCAATGAAAAAGGTACAGATTTTTTACTCAGATAAAGTTTATATATTTAAAACCTGCCATATCAATTTACTTAAACCCTCTTCCCCATGCTTGTCACGTGACTATTAGGTTCAGTTTTAAATATCCTCATTTAGTTATATTATGTTTTATATCAGTTCTTAATAGGAGCATTTTCAGACTGAAAATCTATGCTTCTAATGTCTTGTGATTTATAGGAAAATGCCATGCACTTTGGCAAGCATAAACACCAAGAATGTTCCCTGAGTACATTAAAAGTTGAATTTAAGTTCAATTAAAAAGTTGAAATCTCTTTGTCATATACTGGGCCTGAGTGCTTAAGTCAGCCATGCCCACCCTGGACATATAAATATCTACGATACTATAATGTTCTGTCGTGCTCTTTATGGTAAATTTGCATACTGATGACTTATCAATATTAATGGTTAAGTTTAATAAAATTTGAGATGGTTTAAGAAAGAGATACATGTTCATTGGATGTTAGTTTGTAATCATTGTATGCACTTGACCACTGTAAATGATTATTTTTTTCCAAACACAATGGAACTACTAAACTTACTTGACATTTGTCTTGTTGTTGACAATAAACAGTGGGTTCACTTGACTGATAATTTCATCATTCACTGAAATGCCGTCTAGGTACTGTTTCAACAAGGTACGTAACTGCTGGTTCTCTCCCAATAGTGTTTGTCTCTCTTTGTCCAGTGCTAACTTATCTAGCAGTACCTTATTGTGACGCTTCCAGAAATTCTCAAGTGAGGTGTATTCATGCATTGCCTAAAGTAAAAGGGAGAAAATGACAACCATTGAAGTTTAAAATCAAAATAAGAAAATGTTTTTCATACCATGATTTTCTTAAGTGATATGTTTTTGATTCAGTATCTTAAACATCTGGTTACTATTCAACCATATCCAAGTTAAAATAAATGAATCTTCCATTAAATTTCTCAGGGCACACTACATATGGGAGATTATGTAAAGGATGAAAATGCAATTTAACAGGCGAGCAGCTACAACAACAAATATCATCTTCTTGAGCAGTAGATAATTTAAGTGAAGTTGTGAACAATTTAACCACAGCTTACAAATTTTCAATATTCACTTGATCCTTTTCTTTCATATCACATACGTATATCCTGATGACAATATCATAACATGTTCAAAATCAGCAAAAAAATAGTAGATATTTATTTGCCACCTGTCACTGACAATAACTCACATTAGCCAGAGGTTCTGAAGGGGTTTCCAGCACGGCAGCATCTACATCCTCTTGTTCATCTTTGGTAAGTGATGAAGCATAGAATGGTAGTACCTTCTCCTCCTCTGTTTCCAGTTTACGACACATTTCTGCTAACTTTAGTATCTGCTCTACCTGTTTTATGGCAAAAACAATGTCCACTTTTATTTTCTAAATGACTGAAGTCATTTTATTGCAAAGATATGGCAAGGACTTGTTGCAGTTCTGTTTTAAGATACTAATAAGCATATTCATGGAGTTTTACCACCATTCAAACTGGGAGTTTACATTAAAAAAATCATTTTCTCAATAAAATAAAGGACAGTACATTTAAACAAGAGGGCCATGATGGCCCTGGATCGCTCACCTGAGTACTTTGGCTGTAGGTTTGCTGTTAAGCAGTATTTCATTTTTTAATTGAAAATATATAAGTGCCTTCAAACCAAATATGTAAAATATCAATCAATAAATAAAGGCTCTATGACAGAAAGTAGAAATATCTATTATAAGCTATGGTGACCTTGACCTCGACCCAGTGACCTCAAACCCTACACATGGGTAGAGGTCCATGCAAGGAACCTATATACTGAATATCAAAGATATTGGTCAATAAATGAAGGCTTTATGAGGTACAGTAGATAAATCTATTTTTAGCCTCCGTGACCTTTATTCTTATCTAATAATGTGAACAACCAAACAAGCTTTCTGACAAACTGCCAGGATATTTGGACTGAAACAGTAGCCTCTAGAGCCTTAACAAGATATTTCTATTTTTGGGCTCTGTGACCTAGTTTTTTACCCCAGATGACCCATAATCGAACTTGACCTAGAAACCATCAAAATAACCTTTCTGACATATTTCCAGAATATTTGGGCTGAAAATGTTACCTGTAGAGTGTAAACAAGGTTTTTCCAAATTTAAGCTCTGTGACCTAGTTTTTGACCCCAGATGACCCATATTCGAAATTGGGCTAGAAATCATTGATACAACCTTTCTGACATATTTCCAGGATATTTGGGCTGAAAATGTTACCTCTTGAGTGTTAACAAGGTTTTTCCATATTCAGGCTGTGTGACCTAGTTTTTGATCCCAGATGACCCATATTCGAACTTGAGCTAGAAATCATGGAAACAACCTTTCTGACATATTTCCAGGATATTTGGGCTGAAAATGTTACCTCTAGAGTGTTAACAAGGTTTTTCCATATACAGGCTGTGTGACCTAGTTTTGGACCCCACATGACCTATATTCCAACTTGAGCTAAAAATCATCTTAACAAGCTTTCTGACAGTTTTTCAGGAAATTTGGGCTAAAAATGTAGCCTCTAGAGTGTTAACAAGGTTTTACCATATTTGGGCTGTGTGACCTAGTTTTTGACCCCACATGACCCATATTCAAACTTGAGCTAGAAATCATCAAAACAACCTTTCTGACATATTTCCAGGATATTTTGGCTGAAAAAGTTACCTCTAGAGTGATAAAAAGGTTTTTCCATATTTCGTCTCAGTGACCAAGTTTTTGACCCCAGATGACCCATATTCGAAATTGGGCTAGAAATAATCCAAATAACCTTTCTGACATATTACAAGGATATATGGGCTGAAAATGTTACCTCTTAAGTGTTAACAAGGTTTTTCCATATTTGGGCTCTGTGACCTAGTTTTTGACCCCAGATGACCCATATTCGAACTTGAGCTAGAAATCATGGAAACAACCTTTCTGACAAATTTCCAGGATATTTGGGCTGAAAATGTAGCCTCTAGAGTGTTTACAAGAATGTTCTATTTTTGGGCTCTGTGACCTAGTTTTTGACCCAGATGACCCATATTTGAACTTGAGCTAGAAATCATAGAAGCAACCTTTATGACAAATTTCCAGATTATTTGGGCTAAAAACATTACCTCTAGAGTGTTAACAAGATTTTTCTATTTTTGGGCTCCTTGACCTAGTTTTTGATCCCATATGACCCATATTCGAACTCGTCCGAGTAATTACTGGGAAAAACAACCTGACCAAGTTTCGTGAAAATTGGAGCAAAAATGTGACCAGTAGAGTGTTAACGAACTAAATGTGAACGGACGACGGACGACGGACGACAGACGACGGACGACGGACGACGGACATTCAACGATCCTAATAGCTCACCCTGAGCCAGCTCAGGTGAGCTAAAAAGGACTAAATAACTCAATGAAACTTCATTTTCAGTAACTACTAGCATTCACTGCAGTAAAAATAAAACTTGCTTTAAAAATGGAAGTTTTCAACTAAAGGGAGGTAATCCAAAAAAACATTTAAGATACCTTATTTAAAAGCTTCTACGTCTTTAATGCTTGTGGTCAGTTCTTAGACATTTTATGACTCTTATTGCGTAACTTGGCATTTAAATCAAAGTTTAAGAAACTTCATTCTGTTTCTTTAAAAAAATTCTATATTGATTTGTTCGCATTTCCTGTAAGAAAATTTTTTTTCGGCACTTGAACTGTTTTGTTGTAAATCAAAAATTTGAAATATATAAACAAATATTTGTAAAAATTCCCATTTGAACTGAGAGCAGCTCTTCTAGTTATTCAGTAAAAGCTTGCTAACCTGTACTCTACTAAAACCAATGAGACATTCTCTGCCCTTGAACAGGTTTGCAATAAAGGACATTCCATTGTACTCTAACAGGCATTATCTTTTGTCGGGTTACATTATATTTGAATGATAAAACTGACCTTGTCTTTCTGTCTTTTCACTTCTTTGATTGCTGCGTTACTCTCCAGTGTTATCTTGGTCAGTTTGTCCCTCTCCGCCTCTCGTACTTTGTTCATCTGAGCCTTCAGTTCCTGGAAATGTTTCAACATCTTTTCTCTCTCCTGAAATATTCAAAATAACATGTAACAATCTAGTTAAGCAATAATAATGTTTCATATTTCCCCCTAACATTGATTCACAGAGCATTGTTAGTAAAATGAATCAGAAGTCATGACTTTAGAAAATATGGTGGTATTCTCGACTAATTCACCACGGCCTGTCATTCACTAGTTGGCTTTAATATGATTTTATTATACAATAACTATATTATTATATCAGCAGTCAACTAACATCTATATCAGAATGAACATATCTAAACTAACGAATTCTTTTTGACTTATGTGTTCATTGTATACTGAACATACAAAATGTACAAACAAATGCTCATCTATTGAGAGAATCCTGCCGGTTCACTATACTAACTAGAAGTCTTTTTGACACTCTACTGACTACACCTCCTCATATAATCTTTGCAGCATAAAAAACCCTTCTCAACACGATTATAGCCCACCTCTTTTAACATTTTATTTCTTTCTTCACATTCCTTGGCATTTGTGGCCATCTTGGACTTCAATGCAGCAATTTGGTCCTGTCAAAAAAAAAAATCTGTGTACACACATATCTAAACTTTTTTTTAAAATGTTTATTAGAAATATATCTCACAGTTTAGTTATAGCTTTATATTACTGACTAAACTTCAAGATTAAGAAATCTTTTGAAGCAATCTTGACTAGCAAGTAATAGTGAAAAAGCCAAACAAACCTCAGGACGTTTTGTTAGGAATACAAAAAAATCACCTCTATTTTCATTGTAACATGATTTCAACAAAAGGTTTTTTTTATACTAATATTTTCCTTACCATGAAAACTAACATACCAGTAGTACACAAATGCTGTTAAGTGAAAATGAAGCCATGTTATACTAGAATCCACTTACTGAAATTCTCTGCAATTTTCTCATTTGTGATTCTATTTCTTTTGCACTTCTTTCATCTTTCACTTTTAGAGCTTCAAAAGCCGTCTTTCTTTCCTCCGTTGTCATGTTGTAGTTCTGCAGAGCATCGCGGAACTGCATCCACAAGTTGTCCACTTTCTGTTCTAACTGTACTCGCAGGGCATGCTTTTCTTCAAGGTTCTGAAATCATATATGAATAAATGATATTTAAACTTTGGGATAAGACTACTATTTATTAGTTATAAAGTATGATCCAGACTTTTACGGATGAAGTATTGTGGTATTTTCTGTCCATTTCCATGATTTTGCATTCATATGCTTGACCCAGTAAGGTTATTTTTTATTTAGACTCATTTATTTTACATCTATTGTGATTCAAGTTCTTACAACGAAGTTCCATCATGCAGTATTATTGCTATATTAAAACTACTTACCCAGTAGGAGCAGTATTTCTTGCAGTTATTTGCGACATCATTTAACTTCATGAATATTATTCAGGCAGTTTATTTTCAGTTTTTTACGATGTCATTTTACTGGTTTTAACTGGTGAAGCAGTATTTTACAGTTTATATTGACATCATAATACTGCCTAGCTCATTTACATATTTCGCTTGATTTAACTGCACTTTCACTGCATATAACTGCAGTTAACTGCTTTTCCTTCTATATTCTATGTATAAATATTGTTAAAGTTAACTGCTATATTAATTGAAGTAATTCACTGCAAAAAAACTGCTTTTTACTGGTCAGAAAAACAATGCCGAAAAACTGCATTTTAACTGCCTTCCATTTTGCTAAGGGTAGTTTCACTGACACCATTTACAAAACAATTTGATTTTTGTTTTGGTATAATTATGTTGATATATTTATACGGATTAAGTCTAAAGTAAAATGATTTAGATGCAAGATTGGATTTGATATCATCTATAAGTGGTCTGTCTCATCTTGACATTTATACAACCTCAGTGTATTGAAATTTCTCTCAAAATTTAAATAATATAATGGCTGTTCAAAAAGAAGCCAGACAATGCACAATTAAAGATCTTAAACTGTCTTTATTATACTTCTTTAACCCTTAACCTATTAAATTTCTAAAATGGAAATTTGTCCATAATTCAATAATCAATTGAAAAACAATACATTAGCAGACAGTGCAGACAGACTGCAATCACTGATTTGCTGGTAACTGGCTGATCCCAGTCTACACTGGCTGAAAAGGCAAAAATCAGTGCCATCAGCAGGGTCAAAGTACACTGGCAGTACTATTCTTGCTATTGTATCAGCAGGAGACTGACATACCAACAATTTTCTAGACATTACTTTTAATACTGCTGCCTATGTAGCCTTATTTCAGTTTTACTCTTGTCTCAACGACATTAGGAGTTTATGAATTAGTTTTGTAATCTATACCTTATTCTTGATTTCATCTCTCATACTCTGAAAGTCTCCTTTCGCCTCGCTTTCTCTCTCCTGAAAGTTTTGTTCCATTGCAAACAGGATGTCAGCTATATCGTTCATTTCTGAATTATGTTGGTCCACCATGATGGCACGCTCTGTGTCAAACTCATCTTTTATAATCTCTAATTCATCATCATACTCATCCTTCAACTTCTGTAATCTGGATTTCTGTAAGTCTGTAATGAATATCAAGAAATATAGTCTTACATGTATTTCAAGGGCATCAAAGAAAATGACTAACTGTAAACAACCTCATGTTTCTTGTGCCAGGTATTTGGGCTTCCCATCAGACTATTAACACTGAATATGAAAAAATGATCTGTTGTTTCTTTCCGTATGGATCTACTTTTCACTCAGAGTTACAATTCACAAAATGACGGAAATTAATACTACATTTGTTTTTACTATGCAAGCAAACATTTAAAAAAATTTTCATTTATGTCATTTAGTAGAATATAAGTAACCTAGATATCTGCACACAGCAGTAAACATTAACATATGCCATACAAGAACAATATCTGTAATGCTCTGTGAAAATGTCACTTCTTCAGTTGAACTCCTTCAAAAGGAAGGTAAGAATAGAAGCTTTCTAGGATGAATAAACATCATAAAGGGAACCTATCCTAAAGTTAAACGAAAGTTCTAAGACCACAACAAAGTCATAAGATGTTATATCCTCCTTCACTGTCTGAGGGACAGTTGGGTGAGTGGGGGTGGAAGGGGGTACGGAGACATAGTTATTCACCTATAAGGTTATCTATATTCTGTAGATGACTTCTTAGAGCCATTGCATACTGTTCCTCAGCTTCCATCAGATCCTTGGCCAGCGACTTAATCACTGCATCTTTTCTATCTACAACACGCTCAAATGTCTGACTGAGAATTTCTATATCCTTCTTGAGTTCCTTAGACTTGGCTTCTCTCATAATATTGCGCCATTGATGATTCAGTTTGTTTAAGTTGAATCTTGTTGCTCTTTCTTCTTTTGTTAATTTGTCCTAGAATGAATGAAGACAAAATGTGAAAAAATACATCAACAGTACATCATAGTTAACTGACTGAAACTTGATAATTACAAAAAAACTCTAAGTTCAAATTCTTGCAAAGATACGGTATTTTATATGAAAGATTTGTATGAAATTACGTCACTGCAGTGGTTTAACTAGAAAGAAGGTATCGTTTTTCTACTAAAACACTTTGAAGTCACAGATGATCATATGAAATGTTTTGTTGTGACAATTTCACAGAGTTTATTGATATACGTTTTGTATCTTTCTTGCTTTCTTTCTAAACCCTTTAACATTTGAGAGACACCTATGCTTACCATCATTATATTTCTAGTTTAAATTAAAGTATTGTGATGTCGACTTTTTATATTTAATCAGATGAAAACTGTGAAAAAATAATGACAAAGACAAAATTTAAAATTATGTCAGCTGATAATTTACATGTAAACATACTTTAAGAAACTGTGTGAGCATATCTTCTTTCTTTTTTCTCATTTCTTCTTCTGCTAAACGTTTCTGTTCCTCATACGCCAGTCTCTCCTCCTCTGTCATCTTTGCCATTTTCCCTGACTTCTTCTTTTTGGCAGGCATTCTTGTTGATTCTGAAAATATAGTTACAACAGCATTAGTTGATAATTTAAAAGAGTTACAACAGGTGATTTTAATGGAGAGATGACAGACTCCAGAACAAGTCAGATGAAATAATACAAAATTTGCAAACTGTTGATTTGGGAAAAATATGCCACCACTGGAAATACATCAACACATATCGCTGGTTTAATTGTCTATCTACATTCCAAGTTAAGTGGTAAATTTCTACTTCCACACTAGTTCTTATAAATCTCTAACACTTTATTCTTCAGGCAGTTATAGTAAGTGAAAACAGTCCTACAGGAAAATCTTGATAAACTGCAGGAACAGGAAAAAAAAAACTGGCTAATGAGATTCATTCCTCATAAAAGTGAGGTGCTCTATACAAGCAAAAGAAAACCACTAAAGTTTATACCATCTATAAGCAATTTTATAAAAAACATATATGGCTAAAGACCTATATTTAAAAAAAAACAACTGATTTATGACACCCACATTGATAAGATCATAAAAAAAAACTGATTTATGACACCCACATTGATAAGATCATCGAGAAGGTTAATACCTCACAAGCATGCCTAGATGACGCCAAAATAATTCATGTGACATCTTGAGCATGTTCTGAGATATTTCTGTTTTGGGTCAAAATCTCGCTATTGCGGAGGCGAGATATTGATCCATACAAAAAATTACACTATCTCGAACTGTGTACAATTAGTTAGACTAGACTAGATGAACTTTTGAATAAATGTGGAATGTTACACACCAACCAAGTAGAACTACAAACCCTTGAGTTTGCTTAATTTTCATATCTACCGTAAAAAAAATAACAAACTGAAGTCTTCTGATATGTAAATTTTCTCAAATCATTGCTGTCAGTTTTGCTTTACAAATTATTGAAAATGAAAGTATCACCTGATTCTGCTTTGTTAACTGGAACATTTTTGAACCAGTGACTTCTGAATCAGAAGTCTGGCTGTCTAACCAATCAACCATTGCTCTACTTTTAAAAGTGTCTTAATGCATTCTACTTTTAGTGCGAGTCCTAGTTTGAACACAGAGAGAAGTCACAAAGGACTACTATTTGTAAAATATATAGGTCAAAACTCAGAGGAACATTACAAAACTGTGATGTCACCCACAACCCATAGAAGACATTAGATCATATTTACAATTAATATGAAATTTGATTAAGCCATTTCAGGTGATTTTACTCTAAATTTAAACAAGGACCTAAATTATCATAGATTCGACACTTCTCTTTTCTGCAGAGAAGATGAAGCCCAAATCTTGTGGCCAAGTCTCACTAAGCAAGAACAGAAAAGTGATAATAATGGTCACAGTGCCATCCTGTTTAAGATATCGATACTAAAATAAAAACACACTTACCCTTTTCTTATTTAAAGGTGCACATGTTTTGTTTACTAATTTTATTAAATGTTAGTTTGCTATGCTCAGTGTGATAGCTGTGTACTCAATACACAAATATCTACACATTAACAGTCACCTGATGTAGAACCTGTTTTGATGCAAAAGATATTAGTGATAATGAGACAATTATTTTCATTTATTCGACAAACTGTATTTATTTGAATATGTAATGTATTTGGAATAAAGACTAAGCTTTAATATTTTCCGAACAAGAAGAGAAAGTGTTGTCAAGAAACATTTGTACAGAAGTAGTAAGGGCATATATGAGAAATATTTACTGAGAATAAGACACTGTCACTATGGGTGTATTTATGCTGACAGTTTAGTCAGATGAAATATTCAGCTGTCAGTACGACTCAGTAGCAAAATGTGTTAGAGTGCCTCAACCATCTTATGTCAGGAAAATATTTTTTCGAGTGAAGTAACTGTCCTCTTCATTCACACAAATTTTGTGACTGTTTGACATATTTTTTTACGTAAAGCTATCTGTGATTGGCTACACAAAATCATAATCATGCTATAAAAGTTATTTTCTAATTAAGCTCTGCATACATGAGGCATACTCTAGAAAATTGGCTGATTATGAGGGCATCTGTATGTAACAATAAAGTAACAAACTTATGGCTAGCACTGCAGTCAATTTGTTTTGTATCATTGGTTAAACATTGGTTTGGCTAAAAAATGATCAGGAAATTGAGGAATGGGACAGCTTACACATCGTCACATGAATTTATAGGACCCTGCCCGTAGTTAAAGGATAAACATATCTTCTAAAAGATTAGGTAGATATTTTAAACTAAACTTTCTCTTTTACCTGTTTCTCAATTGAAAAATGCTAAAAACATAAACAATAAATTCATTTATTGATCTCTGTTGTCAGTGGATACATAGCGGTGTTTCGTTTGGATAAGGCAGCGTGTATTTTTACTAAGGTTACAGAACCCCAAATCAAACCCAGTTCGAAAGCAACTAAATTATTGTAGCTTTAATTGAAATGGCAATCAGTTTCAAAGGCGCTTCACAAATGTAAAAGTTAATATCACTTTTGCAGGAGAACTTTTTTGAAAATTTTTTTTTTTTACAATTGCATAAAACCTTCCAAAAGGGAAGTTAGTAATAAATCTATGTTAAATTCACTCTTTTATTCAAATTTTCGGACATATGTCCTTTTTCAAGAATAAAACCAGAATTATGTAGAAACTAAGTTACATCCATTTTCATTTACTCAATGTTGCTGTATCTGAATATAGAGGAGTGAATTTAACATAGAATTACTAACTTCCCTTTTGGAAGGTTTTACGCAATTGTCATTAATCAACACTCCTGAGGATGGATACTTTTTTAACTGCCTAGTAAGTTTTCGAATAACTTGATATTAAATTTAAAATTTGAAAAAATGCTTCTTCTGATTCTGTCACCAATTCGATCTGTTTACATTGTGATTATTAAGATGTAATTTGGTATTTTGGAAATGAAATGAATTCTTACTTTTTCCTGCGATAAAAATTATGTTCCTCGTCACATTCGGTTGTTGTAGAAAACAAAAGCATTTCTAAGATATATTTTTTATAAAACCGTTTTTTGATTCGATTCTCATTATTTACAAATTTTACATGTACCAGAAAGTCGTTAAGTAAAATATAAATTGTCCATTTAGATAAAGATTAGATGTGATCTGTATAACTGTTGAGAATGAAATCTTTTCCTCTTTTTCTCGCTAAAAATGATTTTTCTGGGCTTTTCATTACACTTTTCATGAATATTAAAGATAAAGCTTTAAGCAAAGGTTTCTTGAGCCCTATATGTCACAGATCGAATATTACGTGTATGATATATTGGACCGTGGAAGTGACATTTGTCTGATGTGACATATTCGTCTGGTCATTTTTGACAGTTCACACCGAAACATGTATACCACATACGTTGTGATATGAAAGTGCGTGAAACTACAGATTACATTTTGTTAAACTAATTCCAGGAATTGGGTCGGAACCCACTCACCGTTTGTCTCCAGATGGTGCCGGATATGCAAATACATCAAGTTTACTCCGTGTTTAAGTAGACCGCTTTGCAATAAATGAATTGTTATGGTCGCACGTGTGACTTGGACTTTCGTAGATAATCCCATCATTGTACTTCGTCTCTCCACAAATAACAGTCTGAATGTGATTACATTCATATACCGAGACAGTTCTGAAATCGTTACCTATTTTTATGTTATTACCATGCAATATTGTTCATTGACATGGTTCTACCGTTAGTTTACATTGTGATGGTGCTCGTACGAGAAGATTACCAGTTAAAAGAGTGTTATCAGTTTCTTCCTATTTGATGTAAGAAAACATTCTTTTCCCCACTCTAAAGTTTCATAATAATTCATAATCCGGCACCTCTTAAAGCATTTATAAGTTAATCTGTTGGGCATTCATTTGAACAAGTCGTGATAAACATGGGCATCTTTATTGTTTAAAAAGATGTGAGTGATAAATGAACCATTAGGTAGGGGAGATCGGGAAGGCATTCAAACTAATCTGGACAGCAGTTCGTTCGTATCGATCGGGTAGCGATTTGGTACAGCAATCGAGTTTGGTTTTTTTTTCAATCTTTTTCATATCAAGGCAATTTCTAAACGATCAAAAGTCGATTGTTAAATGATCTTTTCATGTTTTCTTCACGAACCCTTACTATCCGACAGTTACTCGACTTTTTTCATATAATAAATATCGAATAAAAAGTCAGAGCATTGCCTATCATATTAGACCTACAACGACCATCCCGACCTATTGTCAATCGAGCTTGATCAGTTACCAACGATTTCTCAATTTCATGTCAATTTTAACTTGACCACCACCCAACGGCCACTTAAACAAACTATAAAGGTAGTTTTAGCATCGCTTTTATGATATGCTTCCATACATATCACTAGTATTTTTTCAAAAATATTTTCAATTTTATTAGATAATAGATTACGTAAATGGTCCGAAAATTCAAATGTGTTAGATGACGAACAGTTCGGCTTTAGGAAAGGTAAAAGTACTGTTGATTGTGTCTTTGTGTTGAGTAGTATAATAAACACAGTTTTAAACTACGAGAAGAGAAAATTGTATTTAGCTTTCGTTGATTTTCGTAAGGCATTTGATATTGTTTATCGTAATGGAATTTGGTATAAATTATCCACATATGGTGTTTCTAGTAAAATTATGAAGATCTTAAAAGTAATGTATGAAAACGTAAAATCGTGTGTTAAAGTTAATGGTAGTATCACTGAATACTTTGACACGTACATGGGCGTAAAACAAGGCGAACCTTTATCGCCTCTGTTTTTTCTTTTTTTCATTAACGATATGCATAGTCAATTAGCTGATGGAAATATTGATACGTTTTCTGTAGATGAGTTACAAGTATTTCTCCTATTGTTTGCTGATGACACTGTACTTTTCTCATATAGTGCACAAGGTCTACAACTTTTGTTAAACAAATTACATGATTACTGCACGAAATGGGGTATACATGTTAATACAGATAAAACGGTTGTAATGCTATGTAAAAATAATAACGTAAATGATAACACTGATATATTTTATAATAATGAGAAACTTCATATTGTTAAGAAATTTACATATCTTGGAGTAACACTTTCATCAAATGGTAAATACTATCAGACACAAAAAGTTTTAGCTGTTCAAGCAAGTAAAGCAATGTATTCATTGAACTCTTTGTTTGATAAAGTGCCTATGGATATTTCTGAAAAGTTGCAATTATTTGATGTCATGGTATTACCAATACTAAACTATGGGTCTGAAATTTGGGGATTTCACAAAGCACCGGACATCGAACGTTTGCATACACAATTTTTGAAGCAACTGATGGGCGTTAGGCAACAAACTGTCAACTCTGTAGTCTATGGAGAATTAAAGAGATTCCCCCTTCGCGTATGCAGAAAAATTAGAATATTAAAGTATTTACAAAGATTAAAGAATAACCCAGAGTCACTAATGTATAAAGTATTCTGTATGTCTGATTATTCTGGAAATATTGTTAACAAATGGTCAAAAGATGTTAGAGTAATGTTGGATGATCTAGGTTTTTCTCATTTATGGAACTGTGTTACTATTACTAATGTACAATTACATCAAGTGATACAAAGAGTAAAGGACCAATATATTCAACAATGGTTTCATGACATTCATAATATGTCAAAGCTAAGTACCTACTGTTTATTTAAAGACGAATTTACAATAGAGAAATATGTCAGTTGTATAAGTAATATGAACCATTTTAAAGCACTATGTAGATTTAGATGTTCAGCACATAATTTGTTAATTGAAGAAGGACGGCATCGAAACATTGCAAGAGAAAATAGAATTTGTAATTATTGTAACATGAATACCATTGAAAATGAGTATCACTTTTTGCTTGTGTGTCCATTTTATAGACAGATTAGAAATGAAAATCTACCAAGCTACTATTGCTCTTGGCCAACTATCAATAAATTTAGAAACATCATGAAATGCAATCAAATAAGGACAATAAAAAAACTTGCAAAATTTATATATTTAGCTAATTGTAAAAGAGTTAACATATAGTTTATTAGCCAAATATATTGGGCAATTAATTATGATACATGTTGCTAGAATTTTAGAAACAATCGTATTTAATGTTATTTCAGTACTCATACTCTATTTGTGTGCACGAAATTTCATACTTTTCTCATATGCCATATTTGTCATTATTAAAAATGTGTAATGGCATTGAACATTTATTGTTTATGCTTATAAATTCATTGACTTGACTTGACTTGACTATCATCACAATTTTAGCAAATTAAAATACACTGTTGCACTTTATTAAACAACTACAAAATATTTGCGAAAAACATTTTGGGACAGTTTGTGTTACAAAAAGGAGCGGACCCTCAGCTTTATCAGATGAAAAAATATGGTGTATTAAAAAAAATATACAAAAATGTTAGCTCAATCGACGTTTTGTTTACAAATTTCAGACCCATACATATCCATCTAAGTCACGTGGTATCGGCACCGTGAAATGGGTGACTGGAACCATTTCTGTAGATGAATAACAATTTTGTGAAGTAAATGCATGAAGAGTAAATAAAGTGTAAAGTTTAAACAGTCATGTCACTGAGTAAGTCATCGGTCTTGCGAAAAGATAGGTGGTTTTTGATCGTGACACGTCTTCGGATAAAAAAAAAAATATTGTTTTAGATAATCTTTTAATTTGACGTTGAAAACGGAATGTAACACTAGAATTTTAAGTAAAAGACGAATCGAAAGACTTAACTTGAGGATGAATACGTGCGTCTTTGTTCTCATTCTTTTGACCTAAATCATACTGAGTACTCTTAATGATCAATTTGATCTCATAATAATAGACTGACCACTCATATATTTGAGGATGGGAAAATGAAGTTCTAGCTTTGAAATAAGATAATAATTATATACAGTATTGTTCTTTCAAAAAGAGGTAAGGTTAAGAAACAAAAAACAATAAAGGCTGAGTATAAGCCACCCACACCCTCCACCTTCAGTAGACCTTTTATCTAAAATGACAGGTCCAGTTCCAGAACCATGGAGAGAAGGTGGGCGCAACTTGGCGTGGGTATGATATTTAACATTAGCTTGGCTAGTTTTAAGGACATCACAGGACAAACTTGGAAGAGTGGGAGGAGAGCAAGTGTTTTCAACGCCCCTTCCCCCAACGGGGTCTCATGAGAATAGAATGCTTAATTAAAACCTTTTCGCCGTCATCCATCGTCCGTCACGTTTCGCGATATTTTCTTTTCTTAACTTCCTTGATGTTCTTTCAGACTGGGTAAAATACAAAGGAAGACATCAGTTAATTTCACATAACTCGGCAAGACTGCTTGTTTCAACGAAATTGAATTATGTGGGGAGAAAATTAAAGTCACCAGTCTAGATCAGTGAAAAAAGTGAGCTCTTTATATGTCTTATTAGTTCTGCAATGATTATAGAACTTGGTCAAAATATTTGATTTGATTTAGTTTTATCTCTAGGTGAAAATGAATTTTGATTATTTAGGGCGTCTCTGGAAATGATGCTTACTGTATATTGCATTATTCCCAACAACTTAAAAACAACTTAACTCTGCAGGGGTACTAGTCAGATGGGGAACCGGTACCTACGATAAATAAACTCAGAAAGATAGATAGAATCTTCTCCGTTCTTTTGTTAAACATAGCATTGAAAACAGATAAAAAAATAAGTTGGTAGACTTTAAAGTAAGGTACATTTATGTAAACTGTGTCGCACTGTTAAAGAGAAGTGCTAATAACTGAAGAAATCTTGTTAATTAGAATTTTAAGAAGATGATAGACTAATCCCAGATATTCCATAAGACTTAGATATTAATTTATGAACAAAATATAAAATAAATATTAGACATAGAAGATCCAGTTTCATAGGAATGGCCTCATACTAGAAGAAAATTTTCAAATTTTTACGTATCGGGGATGTAAACTATGGTGGCTGATTTCTGCCATGTCGTGTATTCGCCAGGTGGGGTAAAAATGCAAAGGCAAACATGCGGAAAAAAAACAACAAAAAAACAGCTATTTGCGGCGGGTCGACAATGCGAAAAGACGAAATATGAAGGCGAAAATGCGACGGGCTTTTCTGTCACGTGCCCGCTGGCGTGTAAAGAAATGTTGCGTCGCGCCTTAATTTGTCGTGTTTTCTCCCTTTAACCCCGCAAGTGGAAGAGGCGTAAACTACAGATCACTGTTTTTTTTATTTTTTTTCACATTCTCACTTTTGCGTTTTCGCCCCGCTAGGCGAAAACACAACACGGCAGAAATTAGCCACCATAGTTAATCGATACTTGTGTTGCTTTTGATTGTATGGAGTACACGTGTTGCCAAGATACAACAGCCACTAGGGGTACAGATTATTTCCCCTAATGAGGCCCCATCCCCCTGTAAAGTTTGCTCGGTACAGCAATCTGTCAGATACACGAAGATTCTCGGGCCTACATCTCATTACTACAAGAGCCTTACGCTCCCTAAGCAGCTATGTGAATACACTACCGTTACTTAACATTCGACCGATCCGCAGGAGAGTACAAGAGTCTTTGACACGCCATCCTTAACTATAAGGCATTCCCAGATAGATGTGAATACCTATTCGAGGTACCGTACAATATATTCATCCGCCGTGAAAAGGAGGATGTACCGATTGTCTGCCAACATTTAGACGATGATTAACAGCAATAAATAAAAGTCGATTAATGCGTATTTTAAGAGAGAGGTTTGCCACAAGTAAGACATTTGATTGCTTTTCATTAAACAGAGGATAGAGAAATTGTCTGTGCTTTTCCTAGGACGGAGTAACAGCTATGACCTATATCTGTTTTAAGAAAGAGTAAACCGTCCGTTTCCAAGATTATAAGCAGAACGAAAATATGCACATGTATTGCATGTAGAACTGTTCCCCACTAGACATATTGTCATCCTATTGTGTTCTAGATTTCCATATATTTCGCATTCTCTGAAAGGCTGAGGTCAAGGTTTGAAGGTAGAGGGAGTCGATTTCAAGTGCGTATGTGCCTTTTTCATACATGCAACTTGTTAAAGGTGGTGCATGTGACGAAAACTAGTTTTGGATTCGTAGAACTTATTTCTGTTTTATTTTTTGTCTGCTGTGATGTATGCCTTTTTCATTACATGTCTGTTCAGAGGGTGTACACCCACATTGTTATTCTATAGCGTATAATTGTCAGACATCTGAATGCCTGCAAGAAACTGTCTATTTTACCATAAAGGTTCAGTTTAAGGGTCGTGGCAATTGCAGTCAGAATCCTGAAGCAATTATAAAACAGTAGAAAACGATACCTATATTATTTTTGCTGCTGTCTGCACACGCCATTTCAATCAGTGCCGAATGGAAGCCTGCAAAACTCGCTAGAAGCGAAAACGTCACTCGACAGTAACTGTCTGACTGACCGACCAACCTACTGACGAAAGAACGAAAGTACGTACAAGCGAAAGAATGAACGAATGAGAAAGAAAGTATTAATTTATTTCAAGATAAGTTTTCATTACTTCGATCTGTTTGCTGTAACACATGACTGATTTATCTGTGAAATAAAGTCCTGTTCATCTGCGCCATTATCCGTTTGTCATTCTGGAAGCGTTAGCCTCATTCTTACAGTGTAAGAGGAATTATAGTTCTGAAAAATGGACATGTCCTGTCATTATAAAAGCTAAAGAGAACTTGGATCTTATGTTTTTCACTCGACAGCATGTAATTTTTAGTAATCTTGTTTTAAACTTAGCTGTCAATCAAATAATATATTCCCATAAAAAAGATCTCCCTCACACATTTTTTCATCATTTTTAATTATATCTTATAATATTATGCAAGTTTTACATACTAAATATAATGTTTTGATATGCGGAATATCTGTTTTCGCAAGTGTAACAAGTACCAAAGGAATCTGGCTAAAAACGAGTGACTCATAGAATTTAGCTTATTTTTTTTTCTTATCTTTAAAATTAAAGAGAAGTAAATATACTATGAAAAAACATAATTGCATGCTTTTATACGTCGTGAAAACTGAAGAAAACAGAATTTTGTTTTAACAGGATTCTAACCCATACCCTTAAAAGCAACCTAGACCACTGAGCCACTACGTAGAGTTCTTAACAGATGTCAAAATTAACAAAATAAACAATGTACCTAGCCCGTGACTAACGAGGTAAAAATATTTTACCGATGAAAGTGTGAAAAACTTTATTTTATGATGTGTTTCTGTATCAAAAACTGAGACAGTAACTTAGTTAAGATATGTTCTTCACAACTACAACCAGAATTGTTACATATATAAATATTTTCTTTTTTATGCATCGTCAACCCATCTGTGAGTCAGTCGCTTTAAAATAAATCAATCTTCAAAAGTATAACAAGTACCAAAGGAAGTTGGCAGAAAAGGAATCTGCGTTTAGAAATATAAGAAGTACAAAAACTTGCTATAACAACAAGAAAAGAAAACTGACTGAAGTTATAACTTTAATCAGAAGTATAAACTCACTAAAACTAGGCTCAGAAGTTTAACATGTAAACCGAAAACTGACTAAAATGTCAGCTCTTAACAAAACATCGACATCGTGCAAGGATATCCAAATAAAAGTAAATTTCGTTTATTTTACAATAAAAACAAATGTATATATACAGTAGAACTTGAACAAGGCGTTTGTAAAACATACCCTCCAAACAATACAGTAACATTATACACAACCATCGAAGTATTGTCAAATGAAAAACATCCATTAAACTGTTGACACTTTAATTTCAATATTTATATGCACTTCGTTTTATTAGTTCTGACTTCATCAAATGACCATTATCAATGTTTATAAGTATATACATGTATATAGATTGATACGTTGTATCCAAGTGAAGCCGTTTCATTACTCGCTGTATAAAGCTTTCGTAAAAATAAGTTATAACACACGATCATTTACACTATACGAGCAACTAGTCAAAACAGATCAAACATTATGCATGAAACATTGTAGCCATAACATGAAGAGACACTAAATTGCTCACCGTTTTTAAATCTAAGATTGCACTTTATAGAATTGTAAAAACACAATTATCAACATAAACGTGTGCGTGACCGGCAGAAAGAAATCCAACTCATGACCTACGCGTCTTTTTTTAAATTTTACTCCGAAATGGCCTAGTATCAATATTTATCTTAAAATACGCATTTACGTTACCGGCTTTTTTAACAGTATACAGTCATTGGCAAGAATCGCTCTACTATCAACCCAAAATGGTACGTTCTCAAACCAAGACATCGATTGTTTCAATGATGAAGGAGCACATGAATGCTGTTTTCAGCATTTTCCTTGAGATGATCCTGAGAAATAACTCATGAAGCAGTCGAAACTAATTTTGATATATTAACTTTCTGTAAGCCACATTTCCGCGAAACGTTAAACATTTTGTTCAACAATTTGGCTGGTATGTGTTCCGAGGTAAATATTTATACAGTTGACAAATCAGAGAGTTCCATTACGTCTGAATTAGGTGAAGAAACTACTACACAGGCAATAATTCTAGACTTTCACAACAGGCGAAACCAAAATATATCGAGTATTTGAATTCTATAACGAATTACTGCATTATGCATTCAATACAATATGCAAACCTTGGTAATGAACACAATTCTTCCAGTTTTGAATTTTGAGTATAATTTCATGTTTCCAATATTGAAACATTCCCTCATTTTATCTGTCTACCATATATTAAGTAATTCATGTGCCATTTGTGCGGTCAAAATTACACCAGTGACATCCTTACATAAAAAAATACGTCCTTTTTGTCTCTTGGCGTTCCCAAAGAAACCTTTTTTTGTGTGCTCTGAATATTGGTGTCCTCAAAATGTATCTGAAAGTCCTCAAAATACAATGACGTCATTTTACAGTAGGCATGTTAAGTGGGGGCGGTGGGCTGATTTTTTGTCTGAGATTGTATCTTAAAGCCGGGATCCATTTCTTCCAGCATCTATGACAAATTACAACAAGAGACAGCAACACACAGATTCCCAGCAGTACGCACATCAGCACGGTGATATATGTACTGAAATAGAAAAAAAGAAAATACATCAGCCGGTGACATACGTACTGAAATAGATAAACACAAAACGTATCAGCACGGTGATATACGTATTGAAATAGATAAACAGAAAACACGTCAGCACAGTGATATACGTTTTGAAATAGATAAACAGAAAACACGTCAGCACAGTGATATACGTATTGAAATAGATAAACAGAAAACACGTCAGCACAGTGATATACGTATTGAAATAGATAAACAGAAAACACGTCAGCACAGTGATATACGTTTTGAAATAGATAAACAGAAAACACGTCAGCACAGTGATATACGTATTGAAATAGATAAACAGAAAACACGTCAGCACAGTGATATACGTATTGAAATAGATAAACAGAAAACACGTCAGCACAGTGATATACGTATTGAAATAGATAAACAGAAAACACGTCAGCACAGTGATATACGTATTGAAATAGATAAACAGAAAACACGTCAGCACAGTGATATACGTATTGAAAATAGATAAACAGAAAACACGTCAGCACAGTGATATACGTATTGAAATAGATAAACAGAAAACACGTCAGCACAGTGATATACGTATTGAAATAGATAAACAGAAAACACGTCAGCACAGTGATATACGTATTGAAATAGATAAACACAAAAGACGTCAGCACAGTGATATACATATTGAAATAGATAAACAGAAAACACGTCAGCACAGTGATATACGTATTGAAATAGATAAACACAAAACACATCAGCACGGTGATATACGTATTGAAATAGATAAACAGAAAACACGTCAGCACAGTGATGTACCTACTGAAATAGATAAACACAAAACACATCAGAACAGTGATATACGTACTAAAATAGATAAACACAAAACACATCAGCACGGTGATATACGTACTGATATAGATAAACAGAAAACACATCAGCATAGATAGATAAACAGAAAACACAACAAAACGGTGATATACGTACAAAAATATATATACAGAAAACATATCAGCACGGAGATATATGTACTGAAATAAATTAACAGAAAACACATCAGCACGGTGATATACGTACTAAAATAGATAAACAGAAAACACATCAGCACGGTGATAAACGTACTGAAATAGATAAACAGAAAAAACACCAGCACAGTGATAAACATACTGAAATAGATAAACAGAAAACACACATGCACGGTGATATACGTACTGAAATAGATAAACAAAAAACACATCAGCACAGAAATAGATAAACAGAAAACACAACAACACGATGATATACGAACTAAAATAGATAAACAGAAAACACATCAGCACGGTGATATACGTACTGAAATATATAAACAGGAAACACATCAGAACAGTGATATACGTATTGAAATAGATAAACAGAAAACACATCAGCACAGAAATAGATAAACAGAAAACACAAAAACACGGTGATATACGTACTAAAATAGATAAACAGAAAACATATCAGCACGGAGATATATGTACTGAAATAGATAAACAGAAAACACATTAGCACAGTGATGTACCTACTGAAACAGATAAACAGAAAACACATCAGCACAGTGATATACGTACTAAAATAGATAAGCAGAAAACACATCAGCACCATGATATACGTACTGAAACAGATAAACAGAAAACACATCAGCACAGAAATAGATAAACAGAAAACACAACAACACGGTGATATACGTACTAAAATAGATAAACAGAAAACATATTAGCACGGAGATATATGTACTGAAATAGATAAACAGAAAACACATCAGCACGGTGATATATGTACTAAACTAGATAAACAGAAAACACATCAGCACGGTGATAAACGTACTGAAATAGATAAACAGAAAACACATCAACACAGTGATAAACATACTGAAATAGATAAACAGAAAACACACCAGCACGGTGATATACCTACTGAAATAGATAAACAGAAAACGTATCAGCACGGTGATAAACGTTCTAAAATTGATAAAGAGAAAACAAATCAGCACGGTGATAAACGTTCTAAAATAGATAAACAGAAAACACATCAGCACGGTGATAAACGTACTGAAATAGATAAACAGAAAACGCATTAGATGTGTGGTATATGTGTCATGTTTAACAACAGATAGAACATTAAATATCATTTATTATAATGGATAGTTGAGTTTAGGTTTACAATGTATAAGTGAAATGGTAAAGGAAATGCTGGATAAAGGTGTAGAACTGAAATGGAACAGTTAACTTTCAATTACTTTCTTAATCTTTGTCAAAAGCACTCATCAGAGTATAAATAACAATAATATATGTCAGAATATGCACTATGACGTATGAATAATTCTATTTCCTGGTACTAAAATACATCTTAACTAATCACATATCCCTGAAGAGAAGTGTGTTATAGGTGCAGTATTACCCGTTGCTCTAGTTACACACTCTTTTCTACTTATATGGCTTTATCATAGATGAGTGAACTAACCTCTCCGGCAAAAGTAATCTTTGTATGAAAATATAATGGTGTAACAATAAACCTTGATGTAATTACTCTTAGAATGCCGGTAAACCATTTAATGCGTGAGTCTTTCTCTGCTGACACCACGTAGTTAAAAAAAATGAAAAGTTGCAAAACTGGTTTTTTCAGGGTCAGATTAGCCCATCAGTGTTTATTTTGTCGTTACTAGCTGAAAATATGTTATGTCACTTCAGAAAAGCTGTAGGCGTCGCTAAAAACTTTTTTATGTAATTCTCAGGCGAAGTTTATTTACAACGATCTCAGTACTTGATCCAAAATGTGTGTCTCTTATTTATGTACAAAGAGTTTGCATTCGAACACTTTTAGAAGGTTTAGTTTAGGCGGATTCATGGAAGTAGCTTTTAGTAAATTTATAAGGCTTGAAATTAGCAGTTTTCGTTGACCCTGCCAGACGAAAACATTTTTTTTTCTATTTAAGACTATTTGAATCTAAATCAAATGTATTTCGAAATATAGTTCAATATTTCAGTTAGCTGGTCTGCACACTTAGATGTTTGTTTGTCTTGTTAAACGTGCGCATTTTTATAGAAGATTTATTGGTTAGTTAAAGAGTGTCATACTTAACTAAATGAACGCTAAGTCTCAAAAGTATTGTCTTGAAATGTTGGTAGTGTGAACTTTTTAAAACAGAACGATTTATGGCAAAACCATTTCAAAAAGAAGATGCCTACAAGATTGGATATACACTACCGATCTGTCTCATTTGCTAAATAGGGTGTCAGTTCAGAAACTGAAGACTCAGGGGCGTAGCCAGGTTGATTTCAACTGTACTTAAGTCCATTGGAGTATTTTATTTCAAGGAATAAATAAAAAAGACTGAGTCAGGGTGATATTACGAGGCCCAAAATCAGGAATAATGTTTCAAATTGCCAGCCACCTTATTCTGAGAAAGTCTTAACATTGCCTCTTTACTTTGTCTTTTCCTTTTTACACCTATTTTTAACTAAATAATCCTTTAAATTTATTGACCTTTAAACTGATTTCTACGCCCGGGTGTTCATGAGTACTTCTAACTACGCCCCGATAGATCGACTTAGAGGACGAGGAAGTTCAAAAGAAATTTAATAATCCCTACGACAATGTTTGGCCTTTGGATTTAATAAGACATTTGAATGATCAAAGCCATGACATTCATGATTATCAAGGAAAGAAATAACGAAAGGTCTCAGTTTACTAAGTGACTCGCTGAAAGTACATACTTGGTCATAATAGTTCAGAAGAACTTAGTGTTACAGAAATATAGGGATAAATGAATAACACATAGCCAAAAAGAACGGACTAAAATTCAAAAATAAATTAATATAAAATTATCGTCACGGTTCCCTTCATCTTTCCTAATCCCTTCTGTCCTTCTTTGTTCTTTTTTGCTTTCTCTTATCTTGGTCTGTTCTTTTCTATCTTGTTTCATTCTGCTTTTGTCCTGTTGTTTTCTGTGTTGTTCCCTTATATTCTGACATGTACTTTGATCCTACACCCTGTTTTCGTTCTTGATGTCCTGTTTATCACGTGCTTTACTATTATGCCTATCTTGACCTTTTCCCGTTCGGTCCAGCATTATCAATGTGTTATCATGCCACATTCCTCCTGATAGGTTCGATTTGATATTCTGTCTTTCACTGCTCTCGTTTATTTTTATTTCTGGCATTGCTCATGACCTAATTCCAGTCTGTTAATTACGTTCCTGTTCAATATCCCTGTAGATCACAATTATACTGTCAAACACTTAATTTGATTTCTACATCGTTGTGTAAATTTCGTCATGAAATGTCGGTTTCTGAAACCTTGTGTAACAAACAACATTGATTAAATTCTTAAAGCGACAGAATATTATTTTATATTACTACAAAAAGTACTTTAAGGGCGTTAAGGCCCCTGGTGTATACTTGTTTTTTGAGCAATGCGTCTGCATTTCTGCTTTGCCTAAAATCAAAAACGCAATACTTGTAGAATTAACATTAACAAGTATTCTGTGTATTTAATGAATGTGAACATGATATAATATTGAAAAAGATCAGATCTATCGAGTAGACATAATATAATTTGAATAGCAGTGAAAGAAATATGTAATGATATTTTGTTTTAATGTTAATTCTACGAATATACAACCAAACAAAATGTATAAATGACAGATCAAGACAGATGCAGGACAAATCAACAATGTAGTCTGACTCAATATAGACATAATGAACATCACGGTACGTTATTTCTTAACATATAAGACAGTCATGGCGTTCCATTGTATGAACAATACGTTAAGACAGTCGTGGCGTTCAATTAACGTTCTATTAACGCTTACCTTTTTGCTGTCATTTATATTTATAATTTATAAGAGATAATTTTAATTTGCTATAAAAGCTAAATGAAAATTTTTCATCAAACTCGGAAGCTTTTTTATAATATGTAAGATAAGATATAATGTATATTGATACAGTAGCACCCAGCCCAATGGACATATAAGTAATCTTATCTATGATATATATAATACAAAACTAGAACTAAAACTTCTCATGTAAAAATAGTTTAAACATTAGTTTTCAACCAATTTCCGACATTCGTGCAAAGATTAAGAATAGATTCATCGTGATCTTTTAAATAAACGATTTTGTATATGTATATAGGTAAAACATCAATCTATTGTTACCTAATTGTCCTATCTATTCGCTTTAAAGTTAAATTATAATAGCTTCATTTAGGTCATTACGTAAGTTGTTTTATCCTTAGAAAAACCTCCTGTTTTGGCATGCTTTATTAAAATGGGTACACAATATTTAATGAAAATTTAAATATCAAATTCTGAATATCTATCATTAGCAAACTTGATATAAAATTTCATGTTAACCTTCGGTGATATTTGATATATACCTGGTATATTTCTACATAAAATCATTTGTGAAATTTTATCAAGGGGAAGGTAGACCTTTTTTCTAGCAACCTCTGGTTGAAGATAATAAACGAAGTGAAACTATGTATATTTTTGGTAGCCATTTCAATAGAAGTGGCTTTGACCTGTTGATTTCCCTGAACACTTACGACTCTCAAACAATAAAACGAACTATTAAATCTACTTATTGCTTATAATATAATGTCTAATACGTTATGTTTATGACATTTCATTTCGTAAAGATTTGAACTGAAAGGCAAATATATGACAATTTCTTTGTGGAAGGTAAATCGATCATTTGGTAAACAGATCGATCCATCCTGAAAAGATTCGCTAACTCCGATTTATAATGTGTGGATGTTTTAACATTTAACTATGTTTTAAAGCTATATACGGGTAAAGTTATCATACTGAAAGCCATAAACACTGATGATATGTAATTTGTATTTGGTGAATGAGTGGTTTTTTTACTGATAAGATTTGTTAAAAATCTATAATTGTATTGGTGCCGTCCTGTCTCGTGTGATTCAGTATAAAGCCTGAACAATATGGGCTATAATTATCCGTTGAGGCTGATTAGGAAATGTAATTAATGAGTAAAGTGGAGCCACATTTAAATAATAAGTAAATATAAGATGTTTACTGTCTACACACAAAAAAAAAGATCGTGATTTTTTCCGATGAAAAAATTCTTCCATTTTTTTTACAATTATAACCTCGTCTACAATAACAATTATATTTCAAGTATGCGAACAAGTAATTTTAGCTAACAAGCCGCTTACCTACAATTCAAAAACTCTGAACCTAAACAAATGCTATTTTAAGTAAAATGAAAGCAGAATAACTCTTAAACTTATGGCTTGAAATAAGAGTTAACTCGTAAACATAGATAAAATTTCTGTACTTTTAAGGTGTAACAAAAGAAATTACTGAATTACAAATACAATTACAACAGGGCTTTTAACATTTAGTAGTTTTTTTACTTCTTTACAATTTAAGGGACACTGATTCATTTTAACAAATTTTAGAAGGCGTTCTAAGTTTCTGACTAAATTAAACCAAATTAAACATATCAATATGCAATAAAAATGTTCTTTCACAAATATTTGAATATAAGATATGTACTCACTTTTGAGCCATTTATAAGCACTGTTAATGTCATCCACATTTTCAATGTATACACAAGCAGAATAAAAATCTCTCCAAAATCTCGATAGATATAGTATCAAATTCTTGAATACATCGAACGATTTGCCTAGTACTGCGGTGCTCGTACGTATAGCGCCTTACACTGCGCAACATTGTCTACGCTACAAATTTTACACAACACCACTACGTTGGTATTTGCATAGTTTTGCTTGTATTTACAGCAAACTGATGACTTGGAAGGTATCTGGTTATAAATACGAAACGAAATCTTATAAAAAGTATAATGTATTCACCTCTAAAAATATTGGAATACATTGAAAAAACAAACCTCTACGAAATGTCTTTAAGTATTGGTTGAGATATGTTCACATGTTTCCCGTTCAGCCAAACAATATTTAAGTTTATGGGCCAGCCTTTCATTTTCAACAATCAATTTATCAGAATATAACACCATATGAGAGTGTTTCAAGTTAAGTCGCTTATTTTTGGTTATGTATGTCTTCATGACAGTCGGATAAATCTATATGAGTTGATCCCTTTCAGGTCCTCTAAATCATTGTTAGGCAGAAGCTAATAGACTACAAGAAAAGCCAAACGTTTCTCCAGCAAATTAATAATTAAAGCTAATAAGGCTAAAGCTAATTTGTGGCTGGTTACATATCTACGCTGTGAAGTGTATCTTCAATTTTTCGAATAAAACCGATTACCACTTAGCAAGTTACGTACATTTAAAGCATTGATCTAGCATTTATACTGTGATCCCTGGGATTAACTTACTAACTATATTGGCCTCTTAATCGCTTATGTACACATTGGTTGCCAATACCTTTAAGCCTTACTACTGTAAAGTTACAATCACCGGACCAGAAATGTTTGCAGCTTGGGTTTTCATATCTAAATTCTATACTTTGATTTAAAATACTAGAGGACAGTATATGACTTAATACTCGATACATCAATGTTGCTCAATAGTTTCATATTGAACAAATACCTGCCCATTTAAATAGAACAGTATAAATGACACAAACTATTGTTACCTTTTATTGGCATCTGGACTTGCTGCATGATCACTATCAAATCATTGCAACGTCAAGCTAAACATATCGACTAACTTCATAAGTGATTCAGATAGGGGTTTACAGTGGCATGTCAGAATATGTATTACAATGTTACTTTAAAAGCTTTTTTTCTCGGATAATTAGAAGTTCCCTTTGCTTTTGTTCAGCGATAGCATCGTGATGATATTTATTTAAAGAACTTAGTAAATAGTAACTTTACATCCCTTAGCTTCAACGTATCAATATGGAGCTCTTTCTAATAAGTCTTAACCGATTCAATAAATGAAGATTATAACATAATTGAGACTAACGTTTACAGTTTACATTATAATATTTGTGCTCACATTTTCAAAACAGTCGCAGGTTTTCAAAATTAGAATATTCACTTGATAGAATAAACTAGACAGACCGACATAGTTACGTTTGATAACCAGTAAAAACTCGAGTTGGAATGATATAATTTCCTATCTTCATTTTCTGATTTCAGGAAGTGGTCAGGAAGAAACACCTGCTTCCAAATGAAGTTCTTAAGTTCGAGAAACTGTCTTTCACCAGCTTTCGCGGAAGAGAACGTGTCAGTAAATTAAAGGTGACATTTCAGGTGACCGTTCGGAATATATCTAGTTCCATTCATCTACATGTACTGTTTCTGATCCCTGATATCCACGTTGTTAGTCTGGTTTTATCAGACCTTTTTTTCTTGGCTTAAGGGTTTGTGACTGATGAAGAAATAAGTTTCAGTCTTTCGTCTTCTAGTCTACGGATATGGAAGGGTATATTATGGTGTATCTCAAAATATAAAAAAAAGTAAAAAATGAAAGAAACAGAAAAAAAACACTTGATCAAATGAAATAAGCATAAAAAATTGTAAGTCTGGTTTCAAGTAAAATCTATCAACGCCAAAATACGTTCTAATCTAAATGTTCTTTATTATCATCTTTTGAGGATAGGTAGGCATTTGACGCACCTATCTGTTTAAAAATTAAGAAATTAAACTGATGTAAAACACAGATAATTTCTAGAAGAAATGTTTTATGGATGACAGGTTACTTAAGAAAGTTACGACATCATGAAATCTGACACAGTACTAAAGGTCGTATAACTTACTTTACTCTGACTGCCACGGATTGCTTTGAAAACTACGACGTTTCGTTCTAAAAGACATATTTTCCAAATAAACGAAGGACAATAACCAAAAAAAGAGAAGAATTTAAAAACAGAGTAACGCATCTAATGCAACAGAAAAATAAGAATATTGACCTCAATTGTAGCCTCGGTCAGAATTTATTTTTTCTAAATTGATATTACGTCATATCCAATGCCTCAACAGCCAATACTTGTACAATGATGAATGTCAAAGATGCCATGGCACTAGTTTTAAATTTACGTGGGTTGGAAGTTTTTACTTTATCACTTCTCTTATGAGTTTGTTTTTCTGAAGATCACGTGGTTCCTTAAGCCACAATTTCTTCAGCTGATAACATCGAAGTTGGTATAAGACTGGGCTTTGTTCTGATAAGAAATTGTCCAAATGATACAGTAACATGAACATGAAGAGAAATACAAAATATACAAAGCTTGTTATACACCCAATACATTAGTATTTAGTATATGGATAGTACATTTTATCTTCTCTGCATTCTGACAAGATGTCTTCATTGTATCGTTGTGCGTAGCAAGCTCCAATCAGGGGTCACTGAGTGTCGATGCAGATGGCAAATACAAGCATTTTTTTTCAGTCACAAGACCGTGGGCGGGGAGGAGGAGGGGGTGGGGGGAGTACGTTCGACAATGCAAAGCGACACTCGACAATGCAAAGCGACATTCGACAATCCGAATCGACATTTTCGAAATGCCGCATCAAATTTTTGATAACTTTTGTTCTTCATATACCGCG
This sequence comes from Cyclina sinensis, assembly GCA_012932295.1. NCBI lineage: Eukaryota > Metazoa > Mollusca > Bivalvia > Venerida > Veneridae > Cyclina > Cyclina sinensis. Next base: position 10,645,382 of record JAAONU010000019.1, read on the forward strand.
GTTTTCGAGTGTCGCTTCGCATTTTCGAGTGTCGCTTCGCTTCGCACTGTGAAGCGTCGCTTCGCACTGTCAGGTGTCGCATCACACTGTCGAGCGTCGCTTTGCATTTTCGAGTGTCGCTTCGCACTGTCAGGTGTCGCATCACACTGTCGAGCGTCGCTTCGCATTTTCGAGTGTCGCTTCGTTCTTTCGAGTGTCGCTTCGCACTGTCGACTGTCGCTTCGCGCTGTCGAGTGTCGCTTCGCGCTGTCGAGTGTCGCTTCGCACTGTCGTGTGTCGCTTCGCAAGGTCGAGCGTCGCTTTGCATTTTCGAATGTCGCTTCGCACTGTCGAGTGTCGCTTCGCGCTGTCGAATGTCGCTTCGCACTGCGGAGCGTCGCTTCGCACTGTCAGGTGTCGCATCACACTGTCGAGCGTCGCTTTGCATTTTCGAGTGTCGCTTCGCACTGTCAGGTGTCGCATCACACTGTCGAGCATCGCTTCGCATTTTCGAGTGTCGCTTCGTTCTTTCGAGTGTCGCTTCGCACTGTCGACTGTCGCTTCGCGCTGTCGATTGTCGCTTCGCGCTGTCGTGTGTCGCTTCGCAAGGTCGAGCGTCGCTTTGCATTTTCGAGTGTCGCTTCGCACTGTCGAGTGTCGCTTCGCCCTGTCGAATTAGTTTAAACATATTTTATTTCCAAAAGATATTGCAACATACGCAGGTATAATTCATTCACACCAACTAGATAAAATGGAAAAAAGGGTTAGATCACAAGTTCTAACAACTTAGTTAACGATCTTCCCCAAATGAATTAAAAGTTACACAAGACTGATGGTTAACGGTTACTTACAGCTATACATATATATGGAAATAATTAGAAAGTTTTAATAAAAAAAAAATGCACATTCATACATTTAAGATACTTAGATTGGAAAACATACAGAAAAGAAATGTAAATGAAAAAGAAAAACACATTTTAATAAATGAAAGAAAAAAAAGAGAAAATGTCTTGTCTTGAAAGGTAAAAATACTAGGATATGTTTGGATAAAAATATCTTTGTGGTAATTAATTGAAACGTTTTGTCGCTCTGATATAATTATGTACAGCAATAACAATCGAACAGTTGTCATCGAACGAATATCTTGAATGACCATAAAGAAGCATTTTGCAATTAAGAGGTTGAAAGGCGCGTAGACTATGAAAAAGTTTTAATCGTTGTTGAGCATAAAAGGGACAATTAAAGAAGTAATGTTCTACATTTTCATCGGGATAACCACATGAGCAATTTTCCCTATTTTTTAAACGATTATAAAATAAATGTGAGTTTAGGTTGCTACATTGATTTCTTAACCTAGCATAGACCACAGCTGTTTTTCTATCACCAATGAATAAATATTTTTGGACAGAAGAAGAGTTCGAGTAAAACTTTCGTAATGCCCTTTTAAATTTTGATAATGTGTCTAAATTACGGATTTCAAGAGGTAAATTATTCCAGAGGTCAACAGCTGAAGGAATAAATGACTGTGTGTATATCTGAGTGCGTCTGGAATTTATTTCATAATTATCTCTATTTCGTAGGTTATAATCAGAAATTGACGTCACAGGATTTGGCAACAAATTTCTCAAGTAATCAGGACAGTCACCTTTATGCATTTTATACATAGTAACAAGTTTAAGATAATTTCGGCGATCAGATAAAGGTAACCAATCCAGTTCACTGAAAAGTTTATGGAGTGCAACAGATTTAGTTAATCCTGTCACTATTCGACCTGCTTCATTTTGAATTTTATCAAGAATGTTTTGTTCGTATGTGGAACATCCATCCCAAACAATGCACGCATACTCTAAAATAGGTCTTATGTAACCAATATATATTTGATTTAATGTTTGTCGTTTAACAGAAAATTTTAATTTCCTCATTATACATAAAAGCTTTGAAGCAGATTTTGTTATCTGTTCAATATGTTCATGCCATTTACCATCGGAACTAAGTGTAAGCCCAAGATGCTTATGGCATTTCACGAAAGAAACAGGAATATTGTCAAACAAAATATTTGGCATTGTAACATTTGGTTTAGTCGTAAAAAGAATTGCTTCAGTTTTGTTGGGATTAAAGTCTACTAACCACTTTTTTGACCAAGAGTGAATCAATGTTAAATCATGATTAATTATACCTTCTAAGTCATTAACATTTGAAGTTGTGCAAGATAAAGAGGTGTCGTCCGCAAACAGACGTGTTATACTGAGTAATTGATCAATTATGTCATTAACGTAGACAAGGAAAAAAAGAGGACCAAGGACTGAGCCTTGAGGGACGCCGGCAGTAACAGAAACTTCAGCAGAAATAGATGAACCAACTACTACTTTCTGGGTTCTATTGTCTAAATAACTTTTAATCCAGTCTAAGAGTTTTCCGTGAATACCGTTTTGTTTTAATTTGAATAAAAGTCCCTTATGCCAGACACGATCAAATGCCTTTGATATATCACAAAATACGATACATGTGAACTGTTTAGTATCTATTGCTCTTGCTATTTGATTATATATGTCAATTAATTGGTATACTGTAGAATGTCCCCTCAAAAAACCTGACTGCTTGGAATATATAAGGTTATTAGAAATCAAGTGATTATATAAATGTTTATACACTACTCTTTCCATAACTTTACCGACACAACTAACCAATGAAATAGGACGATAGTTTGAAGAAACACTAGCATCTCCTTTTTTAAACAGAGGCATAACAATGGCTGATTTCCAACATTTCGGGAAGGAACATTCGTGTAATGATCGATTAAAAAGCATAGTAATCGGTTTTGATATAGTATGACATGTACGTTTAAGAAGTATATGGCTTATCAAATCTTCACCTACCGCTTTCTTAGTAACTAGATTACGTATAATATCGCTGGTCTCATATTCATTTATAATAATTTTGTCGAATGTCGCTTCGCACTGTCGAGTGTCGCTTCGCACTGTCGTGTGTCGCTTCGCACTGTCGAGCATCGCTTCGCATTGTCGAGTGTCGTATCGTATTGTCGGGTGTCGCGGTATATGAAGAACAAAAAAATCAGAAATTTAATGCGACATTTTGAAAATGTCGCTTCGAATTATCGAGTGTCACTTCGCATTGTCGAGCGTCGTATCGCATTTTCGAAAGTCGCGGTCAACAGAAATACAGACCACGACACTCGACAATACGAAGTGACATTGCAACAAGGCGAAGTGACATTGTGACAATGCGAAGTGACATCGCGACAATGCGATACGACGCTCGATACTGCAAATCGACGCTGATATGAATAATATCGCACTTTTTAACGCGACATTACCAAACGACACGACAGTGCGCTATTTCGTTTGACATTGTTGAGCGTCGGTTCGCATTTTCGAGCGTCGTATCGCATTGTCGCGATGTCACTTCTCATTCTGGTTTGTCGATCCTAAAACGCGACGGACGACATTATAAATGGCTCGATCAAGATTCCGTATATTTTCTGCCCATGTCTATAATAAATAAGTGAGAAAGAAAGAAAGAAAAAAGAAACAAATAAACAAACAAACTTTAACATGCTGATATCTTGACCAGTAATTGTAGCTGTCAATCCACTTGCAAATTATGTCACTTTCGCCGTCCGCCATTCTCCGTGAAAAATAAGTTCTATTGTATGACAAATATTCTCCGAAGTAACTTCGACAAGAACAATATCCCGAATAAAAACGAAAAACTTTCTATTTCAGCCAGTCTGTTAAAAAAGGATTTCAAGCACACAGCATTTAAAGAGGCTGTACTCCAGATTTGACATAAAAAAAAATTTTTCACAAATAATATATTTAGATGCCGTGAGATTATAACAACATAATATTTTACTTCAAAACTGATTATAAAAGTCAAAATAGAATAAAAAAAAATATTTTCGCTCCAGCCTGATTTGAACTCTGGACCCTCATGTTAACAAACTATTTCCAGCGCTGTTACTGTCACCACTATCGCCGCTTGTGATATTACAAATATTTAGTTTAAATCTTATACGATATAGTTATACCGTCGCGTTACGGTATAGCACTTTGAAAGGGAAAAAAGATCAATTTATAATGTAATTATTTGACTTATTTTTTGTCAGTAGGTTAATTTTTAAGCATTAACCATAAATATTACAAAAAAATTATAATACAAGAAAATATTCTTTTTTTTTGTCATCTGGAGCACAGCCCCTTTAATGGTCCAAGTTAGGTAACAAATATGTCTTTCTGATACTGGACGGAAACAGCTGCTCATTGTCACAGGTTCTCTAGTTCACAATGACCTGTAGTGATTTTCAAGGTTAAGGTCACTTTAAAAATAAAGACAAATGCTTTGTAGTTATGTCCACTAATATACGTTTATAAGATACTTGTGGTAATTCAATTCAGTAAAAGAAAATATTAGACCTTTAAAACTTGTTAAACTGGGGTCATGCTTTGAATAATAGAGAATCAGATTTCTTGGGTTAAATGCCTCCAAGGAAGAATAAGAATTTGGCGCTCCTTACATGACATATAAAATGACGATAAATCGACGATATTTGATGGTTATAACTAGAAGAGAAATTTCACGATCGCTAGGTAATTCGAGAGAGTTACGACTTTATTGAGACTAGAACCGTATGTTAGTTTGTTTAAACTTCTCGTGATTCGGATTTCCATAGTGTATCTAGAAATCATGACGTATTGTGAGGCAATTTTCTCAAAATAAATACAAAGAAGCTTGAAATAAACCTTGGCTAATACATACGTATAACTGGATCGAAGACGAGTACCGAATCCCGAATAAATTACAGTTAATAATCATATACATCTCATTTTTGCTTCATAAAAGGTTATGCAACGTAAACGAAGGCGAATGGGGATACACCAACACTAGCCTAATAAATTAAGCTTAAAGTGTTGAACCCATTTTATAATTCTGATATTTTTTAGTTGTTCAACCTTTAAGCCTAATTTTAAACTGCATATAACTGAGCGGATATTGTTCGGCAGATTCTTTACCATACCCTAATTAACTTATTACCTAGAACACCGAGTATTCCGATTGCCAAATCTTGAATAAAATGGTGGATTAATCAGGTACGAAATAAGTGTTTCAGTTCTATACTTATGTATTTGTGTGTTTTCTTAGATTACAGGATCAGGTTTGAATTTAGTTATCATATTTTATCATATTTTTATCATTTTTGCCTTAAACTCTGTGAACTGTTGGACAAACGAGCCATAAAAAGTGTCCAATCGCCTATGATTGGGCGAGTCCGCTTAGCCAGATGCAGATCAAAGTGAGACGTAGAAGGTGAACAACAATAAAATATCAGATTGTAAAATGGGTTCACCCTCGGAGGCGAAATAGTGAGACTACAGCAACAAAGTCCGTTTATGCGTCTCTGCCTACTTCGATAACACTTTGATCTTGTGTGTAACTTAAAACTCATTTACTTAACTTTCCTACTAATTACCTGTGTTAAAATGTATTCATTCGAGACATGGCATCATCTTAAAAAAAAAAAAAAAACATTTTCACACTGAGCGGTGACTTTGAGAGAAATTGCCTCGTGTAAGATCACCCACTATATTGCATACCGGATTACGGGCACTCTGGCGTTTTTACTGTGGTAAAATAGTATGATTTAACCCCCATTTGTAAGATTAGTAACGCGACTCTTGATGTCGCATTGTTTACCGTCACGTTAACGTCGTCAGTTATTTGCGCTGAAAGCTATGCGTTAACAATTATAGTAATAATGAAAAAGAAAACAGAAGAAAACATAATCTACATCTAGCAATTAACCATGTACATGCTGTACATGTATTCAGTTAATAATCCGAATATTATATCAGAAACGAGTCTAAAAATAATGTTGTTCAATAAATTACGCCGTCTAAAATAAGAGTGTCGCTGAAAAAGATTATTAGCAGTATGTATTCAAAATCTCAATTTCGCTCATTAAAGTTGTGTTTAGGCAAATTTAAAACCATCCACTTAACTTTATGACCTTTACACCGTCGAATGTGTTTACAAGCAATGTTTATCACTGGATATTCCGATACCTAAGTAATTGCTTTTTTGTTTGTTACATCGATATTTGATATAGAATTGCTGCAAAATTTGGAAATTTATTCCTAGAGAAGCGGGTAGGGGAAATAATGGGGAAATAAACGGTAACTTGTAACAGTGATTAAGTGCATTTTTGAATGTATGCGCACCTATGAAGCTGTCAAGCTTTAACAAAACTGGCATTGATCTTATTTTTTGTCATACAACGATAAGAGGTACACGATGTGGACCATTGACCCTCATCCCCGACCTCCCCTCTCCCAGTTACACGAACCAAACACAAAAACATCAAAATACTTCTTTTTCTTACTATAAATCTGCATAATTTGTCCAAAAAACGAGCGCCGGTTCACAGAATTAATGGGCAGACTTGATTGGGAGAAAACGTCAGCCAGACCAGGATAAAAGGCTAAGAACTGTAAAGCCAAACAACAACTCCAAACTGACTTCAAATTCATTTGTCATTTTTTAAATCAATATTTGTTGTTGTCGAATATTATATTAAATATTAAACGCATTTTTTCCCAGATAATTCAATTCGGGTCTGAAGACAAACAATGATCTCTGCCGCCACTGGTCTGGCTTACGCCTATCGAAAAATCGGCGCTCTGCGTCTGCCCCGCTTTCTCTTAGCCACCACATGACAATGATTCAAACAAGCGCAATGAACTTTGACACAGGATACGCCTTTACAAATCAAGTGATCTTGCTTGCGCCGGTACGCCGCCGGGGCAAACGGTGCAGTAAAATTATTTTTATTGGGATTAAGTCCATTTTTGAATGCATCAAGTGAAGGTGAGTTTCTTATTTCCTGATTTGATTTATTCCAATCATTAAAACGAGTTAGCAAAATTGTGAGTATAGCAAGTAATTGTATCTTGGGCATTTCTAAGATTGTAATTGGACATTTGGCCTACATTGTCTGGTGCAATGGAAGGGAGATATTCTGGTGTAAGATTATGCTTCATTTTGTGAAACATTCTTTCTTCTTACTTTAAGATGTTTAATACCGGTTTCCTTATAAAGATTTTCAAAGGATACAAGTTTGGTTGTTCCAGATATAATTCTGCAGGCTTCTAATTGTATTTTCTCTAATTCAAATTCATCGTGTAATGTAAGGTTGTCCCAGACTACATCGGAGTATTCTAAGATTGGTCGAATTAAGGTTAGATATATTGTTTCAAGAGACTTTTTGTCAAGAATAAATTTGAGACGCTTCATAATATTTATACGTTTCCAGGCTTTTGATTCAATAGATTCTACATGCTCATGTCAGGTTCCGTCGTTGGCTACTGTCACATCAAAGTGTTAATGTTTATGTACTTCGGATATTTGGGCATTGTTCATAAAACGCGGAGGAAGGGAGCGCTTTTCGATTTTTCGAGATAATAGCAAGGATTCGGTTTAAGCAGGATTGAAGTCCAACTAGCCATTATATAGCCCAGATTAGTATATTTTGCAAGTCATTGTTCAGCATTGTCGATGTATCAAATAGGTCATTTAATGGCTTAAGTGCCAGCACAGCATCATCAAGTGGTCAAGTTTAAGTGGTCTAGTACTGGAATGTTTGAGTCAAATTGGAGTTCGGGTTGTTGTTTATTGTCATCATTTAGGAATGTCTGTGATTGAAAAAAATGCATTGAGCAGATTTGCTTTCTCAACATCACCAGTAATCAAATTTCCTTTGTCAATAAGATATTCAATACAAGAACGAGAATTTGACGATAAAATAAATTGCTTCAATGTTCACCAGTTATCATTAATTGAAAGATTTTCTGCTTGAAGTTTGTCTACAGTTTTTTAGAAAAGATGACTTAGCTTCTCTCAATCGGTCAGTCATTTTATTTTATTTTTTATACGTATCCCAGTTTTGTTGGTTTTGAATTCGTTTTGCTCTGTCGTACACTCTTTTTTGTTTTCAGATACATTTTTTGATTTCATTGTGCATCCAAGATGGATCAGATTGTCTCATGGTTACAAGTTTGCTTGGAATTAATTTAATTAGGTCAGTAATCAAGGTAGACGTTAACTAAAAAGCTGTTGCTGCGAAAATATTCATTCACCATAAGTTGTATGCAATATATATTGTGGTATGTGTCAGACATTCAGACCCTCGGTCAAAAACAACCGGCGGGAACTCGGCCCTTGGGTTGGATCAACCTCAAAAGTATAAAAGTTTTTGAACTTATGGAGAAAACATTTCAGTGAGCTTTCAATTTCAGTGATTAATCATAGATATTTTGGAGAAATAGATGATGACAAAATGACCAGCATGACTTTAACAGTGCGACGCAAAGGGAGTCGCATTACTCCCCTTACATGGGGGATGTAAGACCACGCTTTCTTGTATACCGCATATGGCTGTTCGACATTTTACCTTATAAGATTACATATATTTTTTGTTTGAAGTAGGCTGCTGTTTTTTTATGACAACATACACCAGTGCAAAAATAGTTGAAAAAAATAGGGTCGCATTGACCATTTATATAACTCCCAAATACCTAGGGTTATATAAACCGTGGCTTACTATGAGGGCGGGTAGCATCAGTTTTAATCAGCAAAATGGATTAGAAATTTTAACCAATATTCAACACAAATCACAATTGCACACCTGCTTTTAACCATAGACAGAAAATACGAGCGATTGCTCACCAAAAAAATTAATGGCAATAATAATTTATTATTTAATACAATTGTTTTACATCTTCAGAACAAATACATTAGTTTTACAGAACAATTGTAGATGTAAAAAAAAATGTATTTTTTCTGAATATTTGAAACAAATGCATTTGTTCTGAAGATGTAAAACAATTGTATTTGTTCTGAAGATGTAAAACAATTGTATTTGTTCTGAAGATGTAAAACAAATGTATTTGTTCCGATGACGTGAACAGAAGATGTAAAACAATTGTATTTGTTCTGAAAGTGTAAAACACTTGTATGTTTTCCAATGTCGTGAAAAAAATGTATTTTTTTCCAGTGACGTGTAAAATGTATTTGTTCTGAAGAAGTAAAACAATTGTATCTGTTTTTATGACTTAAAACAAATGTTAATTGATTTTATAAGATCTTTAGACGTAAAATGATTTTATTCGTTCTGAAGACATAAACAAGCCTGTTAGTTCTGAAGACAAAGTTTTGCTATTTATCTAAATATAAACGACAACAATATTGAATGTGCAGCACATAATACAAATGTTGCTTCAAGTGAACTGTTCTCTACATAAATTGCATTTTAATGGTATTTTCTCATTTGCTGGTTTTGCGAAAGGAACCGGAACATAACACGTGCATTTAAATCCACTGTGTTACACATATCTCACCCTCTGTCCATGGCTACATTTCGCATACCAGAATTAAAACAAAGCTTAACATTACAACGTGCCTTATTATCAAAATTTCACGGCGCTTTATATTTTTTCTGGAATAATAGTCCGATTATGAGGTTGTTTATCCTTATGTGTATTACCTTAAACTTGTACTGAAGATTCAGATAAGAATACTGAATAACATTAGTGATCGCGATTCAAAACCTGCTGAATAATCCAAAATATATGCAATATTCTTACAACTTTAATTTTTGCCAGTCTGCGAGGGAAAGTTTTTGACATAATTATGAATATGAAATAGCCTGACACTTCCTTCTGTAAAAAGATACTATCGTGTCAGTTTTCAAACAGCATTCATAGAGATGTGTAAACAGAATCAGGAACTGGACTTAGCAGTTTTGTATTTATAGGTGAAGTGAGGAATTAATTTCTTCTTAAATTGAATTTAAGAATCAAATCTTATAGAAAACTTCTGTTTTAAGAATTCATAATTTTTAAATTTAGATATCATTGCAACAACAGTTCTTGACAGAATGAAATTGCTTGGATAAATTTGGTAGGAATTCATGAAAGGAACATTTTAGGAAGTTCTTATGCTTTATAAAAAGCATATTTTTTTTAATAATATTTCTTCTATACGAGTCTCTTGTAGAGAAATTAATCAAAGAGCCATAACTCGGATGTTACTGATCTGATCAGAGCAAACTTCGTGTCTGCATCAGCCTATACTAATGAAACATATTTGTATTGAGTTGCATAAATAAGTTTTTTTTTCTGTGTAAGTGTATATGCCTTATATATAGTTCGGAATATTAATCAAAGGGCCATGATTCTGGTGTTATTGATTGATCGGAATAAATTTGTGCTGGCAACATTTCGTACTAATGATACATATTTATATTGAATAACATGTTTTCCCTGTATCAAGGGGTAGGACCTAAATCATGTAGCTTGGTGCTTTAAGCGAGAAAAACGTGTAGTCTATGACTAATGTCGTCAGTCTTCGCGTAAATATTCAGAAATTTGGATAAATTATCAACAGCTATGGGGATGTTCTTGGAATATTTGTATAATGTATACGACTAGTACCTAGCCATATATGTATGCTAACTGTAGCTGCTATTTGACAGAAGAAGAAATGTGTTACAAAAAAGTTATTGAAGGGATGCCAACAAAGGTGTCCCATTATTTTGTGTGAATCTGCAATATTTTGCTTCTGTTTTTCAGCTTGACCAACAATTTTGTGCCATTATAATGATATTCAAGTAAACAGGAACTGAATTAAACATTTACAACCAGTTACGAACATACATAATGAATCTATGTTCGATTTGTTTAACTTGAAGACAAAAAAACGTGTAGTTTGGCTCACTTTAAGACCATATTGTGTAACCTCGGATCTTTATTGATATTAAAGTTAAGTTTTTTAAAGTAAGCATGTTGAAAATTTTTACAAAGAGTTCTGTTTGTATATTTAACTTTATGTTTCTGATATAAAACCCAAAGTATTTCCTCTTTTAAGCTAAGATGATTCCATAAATGTTGCTATGAATTTGAACAGTTGCGATTATAAGGCTGGAAGGTTATGTGGTGCTTTTCATTGTCAGATACAAATACAATATTACAAGAAAATTTTAAACTATGAAAGATTTTGACTTGACCACAAGTCTGCAGATTTTATTTTAAAAAAATCAAAATTGACAATTTTGGAGATATTACATACATGCAAACATTATATTTATAAAATCAAACAGAACTTTCTAAGTTGTGCGAAAACAAAATGTCAACTGACAGACAGCCTGTGCCAGCAGTTAAATTAACTGTATATACTTGGTACATATAAAAACTGCCAATGTGCTAAGCTCCATGTAGTCATTCAAAAGTGAATGGTTCAATCCCTGGACTCAACAAAATATCCATGCGACATGTATTCTTGGATGCCGTATCCAATGTTCATTTGCATCTTACCATTATTTCAGTTAAAAGGAAACAAATAAGAGATACACGCTAATTAGACAAGTTAGATTTCTTAAAACATTTGTAGTTTTTAATGGAGTTTGAAAAATATTATCTTACTTCTTCCACAATCACATCAGTCAATATTTCTTCCGCTTTGACTAAACCGTCATTAAACTTAAATGAAAGTTGACAACATTATCATCTCTCCGTAAGCACTCGGAGCAAGGATTCAATAACTTTCAAGTACCTAATAACAAATAACTAGATGTATTTTATATTTTATATTTTTATTCTTACTATGAATTCTTGTAAACCAAAAAAACATAAAGTCCTCATACGTTTATGTCAAGAAAGTCAAATAGGCTCTAACGATAAAGTCCGAGTAACGATCGACAACCGAATGCTTAAATTAGTTAGTTACTGTTATCTGATTGGTTAATGGCTAGAATGACGTCATGCTTAAGCCGAGAATCTGCTTCTTTAAAAAGCTTTCTTTATTTACATTTGATTTTATTAAAAATCTTTATCAAATTTATCTTTTACACTCCTTGAGGAGCCACCGTGGTCCAGGGGTAGAGCGCAGGGCTCCGGATCCGGAGGTTGCGCGTTCGAATCCCGTCAGAGGCGAGATGCTCTTACGATCTTCACATTCCTCACCTCGGTGCGAATACTGGTATGGAGCACAGAAAGCAGTCATCGAGCGTGGTGATTCTAAGTTGTAAGAACTTGTATCGCAATCGATGTAAAATAAATGAGTCTAAACTAAGTCTAAACACTGTACCTTTTAAATTTGATTTCACAGAAATCTTGTTTTTGTGATGCATGGCGCGGATGCACAAGCAAAGATAACATATTTTAATAGTTTGGAAAAAGCAGAGTATAAGTATTACCATACATAAAACCCAACAGAGCATTCACGATTCAAACTGCAGACACTATATTGCTGTATTCAGTTTTAATGAGCTATGAATTCTCACATTCAGTGTCTGCTTTTTTTGAGAAAAGGTACTTGAAAGTTATTGAATCCTTGCTCCGCGTGCGTCACAAAAATAACTGCGCCTACGTTACATGTGTTTCGTTAGCAAAAACGATTATATCAGTATTTAATTGGAAACGCAGGGATAAAGTTTAAATTAAAATCAATTTTTATTATGAAATTCTTGTAAACCAAACAAAATATAAAGTCCTCATACGTTTATGTCAAGAAATCTTCAAAACATCGTGCTAAAATCAAGCGTTTTTCTTTCCAACGCTAGGTTTTCCTGAATGAGCTTGAAAATGGCAAAGTTCGCAAGAATCTACATTGATTGAAGGTCATCTTAGACTATTAAACAAAAAACAGACAGAAAAAAATGAAGAAATAATGAGGAAAATATTTACATCACCCCTTCCTAAATCCCTGAAATACACGACTGCGGATGCGTTACAAATCCTCCTTCCAATTGTAACGATTGGACACGGTGTGTAACGGACTAAAGGTAATAATATTTGCGTTGAACTCATTAACTTCCTTCCATTGGTTACTTAGTTATGAGACCGAACGGAAAGACGGACGAATGGGCGGACGAAAGGAGGGACGGACAACGTGAAAGCAATATCCACCGCTTACTGCAAGGGATAATAAAGGTAATATTAAAGGAAAAAAATAGAAACAGATAAATTTGCCCCGAAACTAAGCCAAACTGCCACCAACATGCTCTACTCCCAGTCTCCACACTGATACAATGAAGTTAAGTAAATTCTCGAGGAAAGGATACCATGGCGTTATTGTAATAAATGTTTGAACAAAATGCAGAACGCTTTTAAGTAATAAGATATTTAATTACGAAGTCACTTAAATCTGTCAGTGCTATTAATAAATTTATGCGCTTCAATAAAAATTGTATTTATTTTCTTACTCGGAGAATTTCTCCTTGCCAAACAAGAGGTTGTGTATTGTTAAGAGGTGAAATATACACGTAAATTGGAACAAGAATTTTTTTATCAATATCCAAAGATTGCAAATAATAAACCAGATATAACTGTTATATATTCAACACAAATAACTTCTTTTAATTAAAAAAACTGAGCGATTCTTTTGGACAAATAATGTCTTGATTTGTTTATAATTTCCTTGCATTAAGGCAGTGGAGAAAACTGCCTGCATGACTAATTTGGTTTATGTCTCCTCGTATTTTTGTTTGTGTGTGTTTGTTTTTGTTGTTGTTTATTGTTTGTTTTTCGTTTTTTTAGTTTCTCAGGCAGTGTATAATAACTTTAACTTCCATTTTCTCCATATGGCCACAATTCCAAATACTTGAAAATAGTTTATCAGTTTCCCCTCATATATTTTAATTGGTGCCTTTTAATTTATAGTTTGTCCCTCCTTGATTCTCAAGGTATTGACCAAAAAAAATAAACTGTAGATTACTTCATTTTTTATTAGTGTAGGTTGCATGGTTTAAATCAGGAAATGATATTATAATTTTAACCAACGCTCATCACAAATCACAGATTCACACCTGGTTATATAACTGCAGACTTTAAAGATGTATTGGCTGAAATGCTATAATATTATGTCCATGTTCTTTTTATTACCTTTTTCGTCTGCCATAGTGTATTTTAAATAAATGGCAGTGTGTGTGTGTGTGTGTGTGTGCGTGCGTGCGTGCGTGTGTGTGTGTTGTTGTTGTTGTTGTTTATTTCGTTAGCTACAATGGTGATTCATTCTGTTAAGAAAGAATTCACGTTCGAGTAAATTTATCATATATCTTAAAAAAAGTGAAATTATGAGTGAAGATAAAGGCCAGTGACAAAAGAAGGTTATAACAATATATATCGACTGACCTTCAGCCAATGGCAAGTGTAAGAAAGCATACGGAAGAATGAAGTATCACCAATCCTTTTTTCATACGCTTCTCTTCTTTTTACCCTGTAGTTTGAAGTTGTTTTTAAACAAGTGTAAACGTTTACGACAATATTCGATTTAACGACTATGTTCGATTTACGACCATGTTCTATTTACGACTATGTTCCATTTACGACTATGTTCCATTTACGAGTATGTTCTATTTACGACTATGTTCCATTTACGACTATGTTCCATTTACGACTATGTTCGATAAACAGCTGAAACCTTCATGGGGAAGAGATAACAGTACGCCTTAACTAACGAGTTTGTTGGAACAGACTAACATGCAATTTAGACAAATCGTTAGCGCATCATTCAAACATTGCCTACTTCTTTTTTTTCCTTGTGAGTTTTCTTAAAGAAATAAATGTTGACCAAAATCTATATTGTTCGATTAGATATTAGCTTGTTAGCAAATATTGTTACACTAGAATGTAAATGTGAGTTGACAAGTACAAAGTCACCTTAACGAAAATACATCAAAAAGTGATTTTTTGACCCAGTAGTCTAATGCTTTGGTTATTAAATAACTCCATGCCCTAACGCAAATGGTTTGAATCCCACCGTCTGATACTGCATTTAGTCTTCAGAACTGTCGATCAATTCATATAATTCCATGGTTGAAATACATATGTTCTTTGTATATTTGTGCAGATAAAGCATGAGTGCATGTACTATAAAGACATATGAATAGAGGTCCTATCGAATTTCTTCATTATATGAATGAATTGATTGATAAAAATTGATTAAATAAAGTGATGGAGTGAACACACGCACGAGTTTGTACTACACGTAGAGCACCTTTTAGTGTTATGCGAGGAGACAGAAATGAATGCGGCCTGTAAAATTAATGTGGTTTTCTGTCAAGTAGATACAAACATTCACTTGCATATTAAAAGAAATTCCCATACGTTTGTACACTCTGCAGTTCATTTCAGTTGTAGGTGGTGTTGCTTTTAATAAGGAAATGACACTCAGTTGCACACCAGTTTTAATACAAATCACAAAGTTACACCTGGTAGAAACCACAGACTCAGCATACGATGGATTGGCTGAATTACTGAAAGTGGCAATATTTGTCTCATTTTTCATCAAACCTACGTACATACTTTTTTTTGCAAATAAATGATAAGTTGTTAATGTTTTGTTAAGTTTAACACTGGATTATTTTCAATATATATATTGGGTGACCATACCTCTAGGGCTTTTGCAATTTGCTTGAAAACCTGTAACTACCCTCAGATGAGAAATGGTCGAGGGGTTAGAGCGTCGGACTCCCGATCCGAAAGTTGCTGTTCGAATCTTACTAGGGGTGGATGTCTTCAGTGACTTACTGCATTCCTCACTTTTGGTGCAAGTACTGGTCTGAACCCAAGAAGCAGTCATCAAGAGGGATTAATATAAGTTGAAAGAACTTGCTTTTCAATCGATGTAAAATAAATAAGTTTAATTTAAACTAACCTCAGTGTGTCCAACATTTTATTTAGTTATTCTTACATCAGATTTTCATTAGAATGTGACCTGATGAGGTATTAAATAATGTGCTCAGAGTTTGCAAGAAAAAAAAAGAAGTGAGAAAGTGTTTGTGTTAAAATTCAGTACATTATGAAAGAGGAACCTGGAATCTGACCGAAAAGAAATGATGAAATACGAACACTTTTCACGTGTGAACTGTTAGATTTAACAATGATATCATATTTATCCGTCAATTTTTGTCGTTAAATTTTCAGAAAAAAAGGTAAGGTCATAACTTTCGCAATAAACATAGGTACCTTCAACACGCTTCTCATACGTTTCCTAAGACTTTGATTGAAAGATGTCAAAAGAAGCATTGGTAAAAAGGCAACTTTTTCATTACAGTTGTTCCGCACTATGAATTTGAATAAAGACAGAAAATGTCCCATCCAACTCACTCTTTATAAACTGTTACTGACCAAGCTTATGAGTCCAGAAACTTCTAAATAATTTGAAAAGGGCATAAGCCAAGCGTCTTCTGTTCTAAATTATCTACCTTTTAAAAGCTTAATTTTGGTAACACTTATGACAAGAGTGTCAATATTAAATGATTATTGTTTTAACCAAGAGCTCAAAGTATGCAGACATCAGACAAATACAAACGTTGCTATAAAGGGCGTTTACTAATTCGGAAATTTAAACCTGCTAAGCTAAGAGATCGAATTAATGAGACTTGCATATTTGCATATTTTACAGGATAATACAGTTTGATGAATTATGGACAGGAATTCTAAGTGGTTGAGATTTTAGGTATAACTTGATACTTTATAGCAGTGTAATTCTATAATATTATCTGATAAGATTTGATGTCTATGCGCAACTTTAGGTTATGTTAAACATGCAAAAATGTTTGTATTTGAAGCCGAATAGTAAATAACTACATTTGTTTAAAAAAAAGCTTTCAACAGACACCACTACGTGTACTGCAGGCAAACCAAAGAAAGGCCGAAAAAAAATCCCACGCAGGAAACCTCTGCCTCCCTAGAGGCACTATTGGGAGAAATATTTTACTAGCTGGTGTCGTTTGCTTTATACAAGAAGCGTAACTGAATTATACCAGGAAATGTAACTAAAGTATAACAAGAAACATAACTAAAGTATAACAAGAAACATAACTGAAGTATAACAAGAAGCGTAACTGAAGTATAACAAGAAACATAACTGAAGTATAACAAGAAGCGTAACTGAAGTATAACTAGAAGCGTAACTGAAGTATAACAAGAAACATAACTGAAGTATAACAAGAAGCGTAACTGAAGTATAACAAAAAGGGTAACTGAAGTATAACAAGAAGCGGAACTGAATTATAACAAGAAGCGTAACTGAAGTATAACAAGATACGTAACTGAAGTATAACAAGAAGCGTAACTGAATTATAACAAGAAGCGGAACTGAATTATAACAAGAAGCGGAACTGAATTATAACAAGAAGCGTAACTGAAGTATAACAAGAAACATAACTGAAGTATAACAAGAAACATAACTGAAGTATAACAAGAAGCGTAACTGAAGTATAACTAGAAGCGTAACTGAAGTATAACAAGAAACATAACTGAAGTATAACAAGAAGCGTAACTGAAGTATAACAAGAAGCGTAACTGAAGTATAAGAAGAAGCGTTACTGAATTATAACAAGAAGCGTTACTGAAGTATACCAGGAAATGTAACTGAAGTATAACAAGAAGCGTAACTGAAGTATAACAAGAAGCGTAACTGAAGTATAACAAGAAGCGTAACTTAAGTATAACAAGAAGCGTAACTGAAGTATAACAAGAAGCGTTACTGAAGTATAACAAGAAGCGTAACTGAAGTATAACAAGAAGCGTAACTGAATTATAACAAGAAGCGTAACTGAAGTATAACAAAAAGCGTAACTTAAGTATAACAAGAAGCGTAACTGAAGTATAACAAGAAGCGTAACTTAAGTATAACAAGAAGCGTAACTGAAGTATAACAAGAAACATAACTGAAGTATAACAAGAAGCGTAACTGAAGTATAACAAAAAGGGTAACTGAAGTATAACAAGAAGCGTAACTGAATTATAACAAGAAGCGGAACTGAATTATAACAAGAAGCGTAACTGAATTATAACAAGAAGCGTAACTGAAGTATAACAAGAAGCGTAACTGAAGTATAACAAGAAGCGTTACTGAATTATAACAAGAAGCGTAACTGAAGTATAACAAGAAGCGGAACTGAATTATAACAAGAAGCGTAACTGAAGTATAACAAGAAGCGTTACTGAAGTATAACAAGAAGCGTAACTGAAGTATAACAAGAAGCGTAACTGAATTATAACAAGAAGCGTTACTGAAGTATAACAAGAAGCGTAACTGAAGTATAACAAAAAGGGTAACTGAAGTATAACAAGAAGCTTTACTGAATTATAACAAGAAGCGTAACTGAAGTATAACAAGAAGCGTAACTGAAGTATAACAAGAAGCGTTACTGAATTATAACAAGAAGCGTAACTGAAGTATAACAAGAAACATAACTGAATTATATTACGAAGTGTAACTAAAGTATAACAAGAAACATAACTGAAGTATAACAAGAAGCGTAACTGAAGTATAACTAGAAGCGTAACTGAAGTATAACAAGAAACATAACTGAAGTATAACAAGAAGCGTAACTGAAGTATAACAACAAGAGTAACTGAAGTATAACAAGAAGCGTAACTGAATTATAACAAGAAGCGGAACTGAATTATAACAAGAAGCGTAACTGAATTATAACAAGAAGCGTAACTGAAGTATAACAAGAAGCGTAACTGAAGTATAACAAGAAGCGGAACTGAATTATAACAAGAAGCGTAACTGAAGTATAACAAGAAGCGTTACTGAAGTATAACAAGAAGCGTAACTGAAGTATAACAAGAAGCGTAACTGAATTATAACAAGAAGCGTAACTGAAGTATAACAAGAAGCGTAACTTAAGTATAACAAGAAGCATAACTGAAGTATAACAAGAAGCGTAACTGAAGTATAACAAGAAGCGTAACTTAAGTATAACAAGAAGCGTAACTTAAGTATAACAAGAAGCGTAACTGAAGTATAACAAGAAGCGTAACTGAAGTATAACAAGAAGCGTAACTGAAGTATAACAAGAAGCGGAACTGAATTATAACAAGAAGCGTTACTGAATTATAACAAGAAGCGTAACTGAAGTATAACAAGATACGTAACTGAAGTATAACAAGAAGCGTAACTGAATTATAACAAGAAGCGGAACTGAATTATAACAAGAAGCGGAACTGAATTATAACAAGAAGCGTAACTGAAGTATAACAAGAAGCGTAACTGAAGTATAACAAGAAGCGTAACTGAAGTATAACAAGAAGCGTTACTGAATTATAACAAGAAGCGGAACTGAATTATAACAAGAAGCGTAACTGAAGTATAAAAAGAAGCGTAACTTAAGTATAACAAGAAACATAACTGAAGTATAACAAGAAGCGGAACTGAAGTATAACAAGAAGCGTAACTTAAGTATAACAAGAAGCGTAACTTAAGTATAACAAGAAGCGTAACTTAAGTATAACAAGAAGCGTAACTGAAGTATAACAAGAAGCGTAACTGAAGTATAACAAGAAGCGTTACTGAAGTATAACAAGAAGCATAACTTAAGTATAACAAGAAGCGTAACTGAAGTATACCAGGAAATGTAACTAAAGTATAACAAGAAACATAACTGAAGTATAGCAAGAAACGTTACTGAATTATAACAAGAAGCGTAACTGAAGTATAACAAGAAGCGTAACTGAAGTATAACAAGAAGCGTAACTAAAGTATAACAAGAAGCGTAACTGAAGTATAACAAGAAGCGTAACTGAAGTATAACAAGAAGCGTAACTGAAGTATAACAAGAAGCGTAACTGAAGTATAACAAAAAGCGTAACTGAAGTATAACAAGAAGCGTAACTGAAGTATAACAAGAAGCGTAACTGAAGTATACCAGGAAATGTAACTAAAGTATAACAAGAAACATAACTGAAGTATAGCAAGAAACGTTACTGAATTATAACAAGAGGCGTAACTGAAGTATAACAAGAAGCGTAACTGAAGTATAACAAGAAGCGTAACTGAAGTATAACAAGAAGCGTAACTGAAGTATAACAAGAAGCGTAACTGAAGTATAACAAGAAGCGTAACTGAAGTATAACAAAGAAGCGTAACTGAAGTATAACAAGAAGCGTAACTGAAGTATAACAAGAAGCGTAACTGAAGTATACCAGGAAATGTAACTAAAGTATAACAAGAAACATAACTGAAGTATAGCAAGAAACGTTACTGAATTATAACAAGAGGCGTAACTGAAGTATAACAAGAAGCGTAACTGAAGTATAACAAGAAGCGTAACTGAAGTATAACAAGAAGCGTAACTGAAGTATAACAAGAAGCGTAACTGAAGTATAACAAGAAGCGTAACTGAAGTATAACAAGAAGCGTTACTGAAGTATAACAAGAAGCGTAACTTAAGTATAACAAGAAGCGTAACTGAAGTATAACAAGAAGCGTTACTGAATTATAACAAGAAGTGTAACTTAAGTATAACAAGAAACATAACTGAAGTATAACAAGAAGCGTAACTGAAGTATAACAAGAAGCGTAACTGAAGTATAACAAGAAGCGTAACTGAAGTATAACAAGAAGCGTAACTGAAGTATAACAAGAAGCGTTACTGAAGTATAACAAGAAGCGTAACTTAAGTATAACAAGAAGCGTAACTGAAGTATAACAAGAAGCGTTACTGAATTATAACAAGAAGTGTAACTTAAGTATAACAAGAAGCGTAACTGAAGTATAACAAGAAGCGTAACTGAAGTATAACAAGAAGCGTTACTGAAGTATAACAAGAAGCGTTACTGAAGTATAACAAGAAGCGTAACTTAAGTATAACAAGAAGCGTAACTGAAGTATACCAGGAAATGTAACTAAAGTATAACAAGAAACATAACTGAAGTATAACAAGAAGCGTTACTGAATTAAAACCATGAAATGTAACTTAAGTATAACAGAAACATAATTGAAGTATAACAAGAATCGTAACTGAATTATACCAAGAAGGGTAACTTAAGTATAACAAGAAACATAACTAAAGTATAACAAGAAACATAATTTAAGTATAACAAGAAGGGTTACTGAATTATACCAAGAAAGGTAACTAAAGTATAACAAGAAACATAATTGAAGTATAACAAGAAATATAATTGAAGTATAACTAGAAGCGTAAATGAATTATACCAGGAAGTGTTACTGAAGTGTAACAAGAAGCGTAACTGGATTATAGCAGAAAGTGTAACTGAAGTATAACAAGAAACATAACTGAAGTATAGCAAGAAACATAATTTAAGTATAACAAGAAATATAATTGAAGTATAACAAGAAGCGTAAATGATTTATACCAGGAAGTGTTACTGAAGTATAACAAGAAGCGTAACTGGATTATAGCAGAAAGTGTAACTAAAGTATAACAAGAAACATAACTGAAGTATAGCAAGAAACATAACTGAAGTATAACAAGAAGCGTAACTGGATTATAGCAGAAAGTGTAACTGAAGTATAACAAGAAACATAACTGAAGTATAACAAGAAGCGTAACTGGATTATAGCAGAAAGTGTAACTGAAGTATAACAAGAAACGTAACTGAAGTATAACAAGAAGCGTAACTGGATTATAGCAGAAAGTGTAACTGAAGTATAACAAGAAACATAACTGAAGTATAACAAGAAGCGTAACTGGATTATAGCAGAAAGTGTAACTGAAGTATAACAAGAAACATAACTGAAGTATAGCAAGAAACATAATTGAAGTATAACAAGAAGCGTAAATGAATTATAGCAGAAAGTGTAACTAAAGTATAACAAGAAGCGTAACTGGATTATAGCAGAAAGTGTAACTGAAGTATAACAAGAAGCGTAACTGGATTATAGCAGAAAGTGTAACTGAAGTATAACAAGAAGCGTAACTGGATTATAGCAGAAAGTGTAACTGAAGTATAACAAGAAACGTAACTGTAGTATAACAAAAAGCGTAACCTAATTTTACCAGGAAATGTAACTGAAGTATGACAAGAAACATAACTGAAGTGTAACAAGAAGCGTAAATGAATTATACCAGGAAGTGTAACTGAAGTTTAACAAGAACTGTAACTTATTTGGTATCCTAGTTAAAGAGTATGTAAAGTTAACAAATTGATCATCGTTAAATTTCAAAAGGACTCATATGCATCAGATTGAAGAAAAATCTCAAAAACAGAGAATGTTCAGAAATTATGAAAAAATTGAAGAATTCGTTCACTTCAGATGTGTTAAGATGAATCATAAACATATTATTGTAGTTTCAAATTTAACTTAAGACTAGATCAGTGGAAAACAAATATCCACCGTACTCAGTTATACAAAATTTGAGTAAGATTTAGTTCTCAAGGAATAAATGTATGTTACAATATTAGTAATGTTTGATTTTTTATCACACACATAAGTGCAAACTATTTCTTTTTAATTTCCCGGGTCACTCTGACCTTTAATATAACTCTAAATATCAAATAAGATGTCGCTGTCTGACCTTTGAATCTGCCAGAAAAAAAACGACTTGTACAATAATCATTTAAAGAAGTGAAACCATAAACTGTAACCTGGTAGATTTTAAGGTTCAATAAATATAAAATTAACAAACCACAAACACTCGGAGCCTACCACTGAAGCTGCATGGTTTAAATCAGGAGATAATATTAAAATTTTAACCAAAGCTCATTACAAATCACATATTCACACCTGGTTATGTAACTACAGTATTTACAGATGTACTGGCTGAAATCCAATATGAAATGTCATATGAAATGTCAATGATTTTACTTCTAACTTATAATTTTGAATAAATGAGTTTGTATTTGATTGTTTTGTTTTTGCTACAAGATGTTTTTATTCTGTCATATAATTCTCGTTCGTGTTAAATCAATGTTAACTTCCTGGTAACTCTCAAATTGTCCTTGTCATAAGTGTCAACTGAAAACGGTGACAAAAGCCGTGAGTCAAGCAAATACATATAAGCACATGCAAAACAGAAATAATCGGCGAGGTACTCCGAATGCGTGAAATAACGTGAACACAAAAACGTATCACGCTTTTGACTCTGTTGATAATACTTTTTTGTTGTTGTGTTGTCAAATCAATCAGAATAACTCAAATATTTTCCTCTAATAAATGTGCTTAATATAGTTTTTACATCGTTGATTTTAGTTTGCGTGCTGATAAGATTATCAATGTCATTATATTTATCTGTTTTCCCGAATCTTGACCAAAAAAACAACAACCCCTGCTATATAATAAACTGTCCGTATTTATAGCGATAATTCACGCGTTAAAGAACGGAATATATTGTGTTTATGCCAATCACAAAAAGTATTTGAGGCTTCCATTAAACACGTCATTCCTTGATTATACACAGTAGTTTCCCGAACCACGTTAGTATGAACGAAAAAAGTTAAACAGTACCTATATTCGGATACCGAAATTCGGATAACTGATGGAATTTCCGAAAATCGAAAATTCGAATATTTTCCAATATGGCCAACCAGAAACTCGAATATTGATTTCAGTATTCGTTCCGATCCCTACTTTTTAATAACCTTTTACTTGAATATATTGTATACAATAACGTATATATTTTAATGCTTTTTTCTTGAAACACATTCAGTTGATTATTGATGAGCAGAGACTTCCAAATATCTTGGTCATAAAGAATGTAAAGATTAAAACATTTCAATGAAAATGTTTGGGGTTTCATCAAGACTATGTTTTGCCTTAAATTAGTTTCATGCCACATTTCCTATACTGAAGATAAGATCCAGTCTGAAATAATTAATACCATAAAAAGTTTTTTTTAAGTATCTGATAGAATAGGGCTCTTTATGCAAGTTTACTTCATGTAAGGTAGGATGTATGTGTTACATTATAAACTTGTCAGAAGAGGTAATTCTACATATATCTAGTCATTTTGTAGGTCTAGGACAAATCTGAGTAGATTGATATCCAAAATACATCTAGTAAAACAGCACTGACTGTTTTAAACATGGTCATGGAATCAAGAAATTAGTTTCTGTTAACTTCTGTGTTGTCATTATATTTGCATTTGAAGCCGCAATATATATTTGCAGTATTATTTTTAATTCATTTCAGGTCATTTATCTACTGTTTTTACTTTTTAAGTTTTTGCTCACATGATTTTCTTACTTTTTTATGAACAGTTTACTTACATAAAAAAAATATTTGATTTTTGTGTTGCTCTTGACTTGACTTGGATTTCAGTTTAATATAGATCACAATGGTATTTCCCCTATTTTAAGCTTATCTGTTTGAAGAAAAACTCGAGCTATTATATGATCGCTAGGTCGTCTTCGTTGTCGTGCAAAAACGTTGAAGAAGCCCGTTACTGAAACACTTAAAGGTATCACCACAAAACTTGGAATACTTGCTTATAATGAAAAGGTGCAGTTGTAAGACAATGGGCATTATTCTGAAATATATTTTGTAGTTAAGACCTTTTCAACTTAGAACTTTTTATCAAAATTGGTTATTAAGTGTAATTATTTCAAATCTATCAACGGTATCAATATGAAACTTGGAAAATTTGCTTATTGTGACAGTAATAAGACAAGTGTCATTACTCTGAAAGAGAGTGGGAGAAAACACTGGCTTCTCTGAGAAATTGATCCCTAAAAATAGCGTCAGTGTATTATAAGTGTACTAAGAGAGAAGTTCACAACTTATCAGACGAAACCAAAGACCGTTTATACATTATGAAATATGAACCGGGAATCTGACAGGAATTAAATTACATTGTCTGAAATATGAACAGTTTTGACGTGTCCGACCTGTGAGATTTTACGTTGATATCATATTCGTTTTTCCCAGTTTGGCACTATGTTTATTTCTTCTTTTTTTTCAAAAGATATTCAACTGAGGTCACTTCAGAGTTTAAGTCTTTACTTTATGGGTTATTTGCTTTGTAATGAGATACATACACACGCGGAGTTGCCTGATTTTTCGAGACGTTAGAATTGCAGTATGATAGTGTTCTATTCCTGGTCAATACCAATAACCCTTTTAAACTTCCCGTGACTAGCCTTACGAAACAAGAATCATCTTACAGCCAAGTACGAATAAACTAAGTGCCTGAAACATTTTCTTTTTGTTTGCACAGGTTTGATTTAGGTAAGACTTTATCAGGCATATTGCTTTTAGGAGTACTTATAAAGGTATCTCTGATATACTTGCATGTTGGAATGACTCAGAACAGTTTCCTGTTTGTCTAACAAATAACCGTAGTCTAATGCTGGTTCACAATGTTACAAAAATAGAAACGTTGAATTTGACTATTTTCACCTGTTTGATATCACAAAATTATTTTCAGTTGACTCTTTCCTTGCAAAAATATTTATTTTTATTTAAAACAAATTAGCTAGAAAATCTTGATGAATTCAAGACTGTTTTGAAAAAATTCGATAAGTCTGAATAGACGGGTTTGTTAAGAAAAATTAGGATTAAAAGATTGCGTTGGTAAAGCAGCTATTTTACAACCCGGGAATGACAAAAAAATCAATTGAAACTGCTTTATTATTTAGTAAGTAAATATTTATTTCTTTTGACAAGTAAAAACGTTGATCTTACAACACATCTGTTATGCCCTGACCTCGGATTAACAAAATTTCATATTTATAACTTTATCGCCAAAACTTTGAATTTTGTTAAATAATGAACGGCACAAAAACATTCCCTTTCCAGTTTGTCGAAGAAGATTCAGTGTTTTGAGTTTAATTATATTTTTTTCTAGAATCTAACACGGGAAACTTTATATAAGCATTTGTAATACAAGCCATAATTTAGAACAGTTAAGGAGAACCCGTTACGATTTGAGGAAAAATAGAATTAGATATATTCTAGTATCAATCGTTCTGTCAGTAATAAATGTGGGTTCTGTTTACCTTTACATTCACACTTGATAATACTACAATATCTCTGTTTATGGCCACCATGTATCTGAGAAAAGATATCGAAAAGGTTTTAGAAATGAAAAAAGGAAAAAATAGTAACTAACTTTCATACTTTACCTTACTATCACCACAGACACGACGAGTCTTTCTGGAATGAAGCGCATCTCTATAAATAAATATTTTCTTTACAACCACGAAGTCATCGAATCGTTTCTCCAATTAATGTAAATCTGAGCGAGCACCTTTCAATAACTTTTGATTGGTTAAAGACCTGTGGACAAAAGACAGGATTGTTGCTTAGATATATAAACCATAGCCATTCCTGACAAGTTATCGAAATATTTAACTTCGAGACTAATGCAAGTTAAGCTGTCTTACAGGAAGTAACTTTAATATTTTTTTATGAAGAAAACTGTGATAAAATGTGCGCTTTACGAGAACGTTTAAAATGGTTTTCAAACTAACGTATAGCCATATGATATTTAACTTAATAAATGAAATATAAGAAAAGGAAACAATGAAGCATAATTTAGCTGAACAGATGAAAATAGTGTTCTTGCTACAGGTATTTATACAGGTGTTACAACTGTAATTTCAGATCTGCTTCATCTGCTGTCTTGTTTGTCTTTTGCATTTCTTTCTCTCTAAAACTTGTATTAATGTTAATATTTGTAATTTCTACCATATGGCAGAAACAAGACCAAGATATAAATATTTTACTTACTGTTGTCACGTGGTGCATTCTTTGATGTTTCGTTACTCATTGAAAGAAAAAAAGTATATTTATAAAAACAAAACAGAGACTTCAAATATCATGTGCAACCATATTTAAAAAAAAACAAGGACAAAAAAATGTGAAGGATAAATATAATGAAAAAATATGGGTTTGAACAAACATATTAAACCTTTTGCTTATTTAACATTTAGCAGTTTTGGTATTAAAGTTCTTTCTACATTATTATATCTGAAATGATGACTTAAATTAATACGATAGATAGAAATAAATAGAAATAAGATAATGAACTTTATTTCATTGGTTTATTTTGCATATTCCACAAATATTATTTTTTAAGTAAACGTGTATTTCTCGACTTTTGTTTTGATGGTAAACTGGTATAACGCTACATTAACTTAAATCAGCTATAAGGAGCTGTAAATAGTCAATAGAGAATGTTATAGAAATCAAATTCATTTCTGATTAATTTATTCTAATTATTTCAGTTTACTTCTACACGACATTTTCTTGCACATTTATATTGACGAAACAATGAAACTGCATATGAATGTTAAAATGTTGCGGAAAAACTTTCGGTTGCATATTATGTTCTTTTAAAAAGACAGAGCTATATATAAGCTATATATTTTTAAGTATCTCAGATTTGGTACCACTTACTTCTCTATTAATTTTATGTTTTTGCTATGTATACAATCTGTTGTCGCTATGTATATATTGTTTTGTGGCTATGTATATTCTGATGTTAAATGCCATTAATGCTATTTCATGCAATACAAAATGATATGCTTCGATATTGTTCAGTGAATTTTAGGTCAAGTTATTTATTTTTAAGAAGACACTGTTTGCACGAAGACTTGAACTATACATATTTCATTATCAAGAAATAATGATAATTCAAATACTCTCTGTTATCAGTTTATCTTAATACATCGATTTACAGCATAATGAATTTAATATATACAAAGCAAATTTTTGTACATAAAACAGTGTCTGTATTGAAATTTTATTTTTTCCCTTAACAACATGATGTGCTAAAACTACAAGATAAACATTTACAATGCTGTATATGTTTGTGTTTATTAATGAGCGGTAGAAAAAAATAATTCGGCCAGGTAAGGTACATCTTTGCGTCCTATTTCCTTTCATTAACGCGTATTTCTTAATACTAACCTGCTAGCTTAAACCGATCAACTGAAAAAAAAACTCTGAAGTAACTTAAAAAAAAATACGGCAATGCTTTTGAAATAAAAGAAAAATCCAAAAATATAGAATACGAAGATACTGTTTAAGAATGTTTAAGTTTATTGGTTATTTAAAGGAACACTTAAGACTGCTAACAAATTATGTTTATTTTCTTGGGCTATTTCATGGTAATACGTCTGGTGTAAAACATTTTTAAAAATCCGTTTAAAAAACATATTTGAATTTTCATAAATGAATTTAATGTACATATATTGGCACTTTGTGTAAATTTTCCATTTTGTAGCAAAGTGGTACTTGGATAAAACGTTGCTTTTTTTGTTGTTTTTGTTGTTGTTTTTTTTTTTTTTTCTTTTTTGGCTTTTGCGCTTATTATTTATGAAAAATCATTTTTTGAAGAAAAGAGAAGTATATAAACAAGATAGTCTCAAGTCTCAAGAGAAAGAGAATTGCTTTAGAAATAAATAATCTGAAAATTTCTTAAACCCTGTAAGTATAAAATGTGCTACCACATAGAAATAAAACAAGAACATGACTGATTTTGTGTGCCTGGCACAGTTAAATACTGCGAAAATAAATCATTACAAATCATTTTGTCTTAAACATTCGAAAGGAGAACGTTATGGAGTGTATATTTTGAACAAAAAATTCTTCAAAATATTGTCACTAACAGTGTACGCAGAATCATTAAATGTTATATTGTAATTACTTTAAATATTAAGCATAATGTCAGCTTTGTAGTTAACTGTTGCATGTTCATTTATTATTTCAAAGCATTATATGCAGTTGGCTTATTTGTAAAAATTCGAGCAGTGTCACAAAAGTCATATTATTGTTATGTTATTTTGTGTGACTAAAGTTTTGAAATACCAGATTTCTTTTTATTTCCATAATTTATAATAACACGTAACATTAAATGTCACAATTAGAAGAACCGAGAGAGCTCTTTCAGATGATAGAGCAAGGAAATTAAGTCAAGTCTGAAATTAAGTTCATCTCCAGGAAGAATTAAGTTGTCTTTAACAATTGAAAAGTGTTAACATTTATTTGGAGATGTGAACTATCCTTTTCAGGTAAAACTCTTAAATCGATACATCTAGATACTCAAAAAAAACTCTCAAATGAACTTAAGTTATATTTTAAAATTGCGCCTTTACAAAGTCCCAGTATGGTTTATTTTGGTGTTGAATAAACTTACCCGTCATGAGAAAAAGTGTAAGCTACGCAATGTTTATAAACGGGTTGTTCATGAAAAGTGTGCACAATTTACGCTGTTTACTTTTGTTTCATATTTGTTAATACCTAATACAAATTTCTTTAACATCAGTGAATTTGCTTGTATTGTCCACCATTAAACTTATCTGGATTCCTTATAAGGAAATGGTGTTGAAGGAGCTGTAGGGGGTATAAATCCGCATTTGACACTTTAAGAAATGATTCAACAATATTTAAATGTGCGTCAAAGACGAAAAAATGTTGTTTTTTTTGCGATCAGCTTCAGTTACTTGGTTATGTAAAGATGAAAAGAAACCATGTAATGTCACTGACAATGAATAACAAGAAATATCTTTAAAAAGGAAAAGATGATCGGCGTTGATACGGTACAAAATTTATGCTACACAAGTATATAGTTTTCTGACATTAGCAAAAGTAATAGAATGACTTATGTCCATAAATGCTTAGTAGATAAATAAAAAATGTTGAGTTCAATGCTTAAAGTGTCACTAACATTTTCAATCAAATAAAAAATATTCAGTCATATTTATTATATATTAATTCCAGTCAGCATAATTGTCCATAACTATAAAAACGTATTGATATTTAATTTAAACCTCTGCATAGGGTGTCGGCGATAGAAAAGATAGAAAAGTTCAAATAGATAGACCAATACACAGTTATTTTAGCAAAGCTTGCATCGCCTGGTGGCATAACAGGCAATTTCAGAATTCTAGGAGATTTGTAAGTCTGTTTTGTACGTGCAGTAAATATATTTCAATTTTATTGCTGTTCTTATTATAAAAATAGGTAAAATTATACATCAATTGCAATCAATTCTTTTTTGTTCAATTTAAACACATCATTTACCTGAAAACACAAACAAATATTTGACACTCTCGCTAGTAAACAGTAAGTGAAATCTAATGATTGCACTTTGTTAAAAATAACCACAGAATAAGGATGTCCGAAAATCTCCGGCTTCAGACGCTCTGCTGCATATTCTTTGTCATTAGACGCTCTGTATACAGTGTGAGAAAGTGTGTATTTGTAATAAATGGCTAACCACCTAAACAAATGTACAACAACAATTCTCTATAAAAAGACTAATACTAATGCAATCGGTTTTGACCGGCACCTTGTCATCAGGTAATGATCTATTAAGTATCATTCAGATTTACATGATTAAAAAAAACTGGATTTCTCTTAATTTAAGGGTTTGCATCTTTGATGCTGAAGAATATTTCAAAAATTTATAATTATTCGTTTTATAATATTATTGAAATCCACTTGTTGGTGTTAAGCAGGAGAAATTACAGTTCAACAGCTACACTAAAATGCATGTGACCCCAACAAAAGCCTTGAAAATTGCAATCTATTGCCTATCATTTAGAAATATGAGCAATAATTGATAAACCACTAAATTACTTAGTGGCCATAAGTACTAGAAACATAAGTTCGAAGGGAAACATTTGTTTAAAATCAATAAATTTGATAAATGTAAAAAAGGTACACGGAAAGGCTCGGTTTTCCCTTAGTCGATACGTTTGTACACAGGTAATCTTATGAAATTAAATCAAGAAGAAGTGGCTTTCTGTTTCTCAAACTACTTTCCATATTTGGCATTTGAACAAAAAATCTTAGACATGCATATATAAATCATGTTCTTTGTCCTTTCTTTCATTCGAAGAACTATAAGTGTCGATGGCAATTTTGTATGTGCAATTACGTTGAAGAACGTTCGTACAGAATTCTATACTTGCTTCTCTACTTGCCAAACGAATGTGATATATTAGTTGACATAGATCATATTAACTGTCATCCTACATAGTAACATCTAGGAAAGAACTGTCTACTTACAGTTCATTAATCACGCCCTTTAGATTTAATGTTCTCAAATATCTTTCTCGTGCTTGAGAATTTTAGTTGATTATTTCCGGGTTTGTTTTGACTGGACGCGCGCGTACTTTTAGAGAGTAAAAAACACAACAAGCGAAAGCTTAATCACTTCTTGGCATAATATTTAGCTGAAGACAAAAGTTCCGCAGGAAATTTATATTTTTGAAGTCGTATGTCTTTTGCAATGTGGATATTGTGGCTATATGAACAAAATTGTAATTATATATATTTACAGTAAATTTAAGCAAAATAATAATAATAATAATAAACAATAATAATAATAAACAATTAAAATCAAGACCTATTCGCGACTTGTCACGGATTTATCAAATATCTTTAGGTTTTTATAAATAGTATGAATTTGATTGACATAATGTATATTTTTTTTATTACCCTTCCAGATTTTTTTCTCCTTTTTGATTGGCTATTGAGGAATGGGATTGTTATTGTATATTGTTAAAGGGAATGTTATTTCGACGTTCTTTTTGAAACAGCAATGATTTATTTTAAAATCGTCTTACTCGGCAGGGGAAGGGTAATAAAATTATTATTTGGGTTTATGAGTGATATATGTGGATATATTACCTGCCAAGATAAAATAACACCCTCGCCTAACGGCTCGGGTGATATAAAATCTTGGCAGGTAATGTATCCACATATATCACTCAAAAACCCAAATAACATATAATGTTTAAAAAAAATTGAGACTTACTGAGTCCCAAAAAAAGAAAAGAAAAAATAGTGAGAAAGTCTCAGAAATATTACACAGTTATAATCTTATGCTAGTTTAAACATATTTATTTCCAGAATAATGAGATATAAACATATATGATTATACACACAAATCAATAATATATATTCCAAGAAAAGGATTAGAATGGAAGACAGTCTTAAAGAATTCTTCTCCTTTAAGGTAGTATTTAACGTGTGTCGATTTTGTAAACTTATGCTGAGGTGAATATGTGTTTTACGGACCTGTAAAAATGATATTGTCCTCGGAAGAAGTCCGAAACATAAGTCTGTAAGTGTTTTATTATATACCCTACAGAAATGTAGTGTGATAGGTTTAAGTGCGCATATTTATTAAACGTGAAAATTTTGAGGGTGTTTATTACTTTTACGAGCCCGCGCGTGCAACACTCTCGACCAATGAAATGAGTGCATTTCAGTACTGTATATAATATTAAGAATTATGTAGATCCAATTTTGATTTTAAAAAATTTAAAAAATGCAAGTACGTTTCTACATAAACTGTTATCGACATTTCTGCGTTAGAAGAATTACTTATAATAAGGAGAGAATTTTTCATAAGCTTAGAGCTTTCTACT
Organism: Cyclina sinensis; assembly: GCA_012932295.1. Taxonomy (NCBI): domain Eukaryota; kingdom Metazoa; phylum Mollusca; class Bivalvia; order Venerida; family Veneridae; genus Cyclina; species Cyclina sinensis. Next base: position 10,677,514 of record JAAONU010000019.1, read on the forward strand.
CGATCCTTAATTTGTTGTTTATATCGCATGTTGTAAATGTTTTCTCTGAATAAAATATTGTTTAAACTATAATTTTGAATTTCTGATCTTTGCTTTTACTGTCAGCTTGAAGAATTTTAAAGACAAATCGACCGTTGTTAATCTTTGCATAAAATTCTATCACTCCAGTCAATCCGTTATTTTTTAGAAGTACAGTATAATTATTTCAAATCACATGGTGATTTTATTCTTTATTTCATTTCTTTTTCTCTTAGATTGTTTTAATGTACGGTTTTTGAAACAAAACACATTGAGGAATTAGTTTTGTATCATTGGCAAAACAGCTGAGTTTTCTATCCGCACTATTTTTGTTGGCTGCATCACAATCCATAAATGAATGTAAACTTAATAATTTTAATAAATGAACTAATGTTAAACAGACTGTTGTCTCAATGACAGTCTAAAAGCACAACAGTCAGTCGTACTGAATTCAACAAAACAAAACGTTTATAAAGACTTCTACATTGTTCATTGCCATTGTAATTTAAGTATTTACAAAATTATTTTTTAACACTCTCTCCGAAAATTTTTATATCTAAATTTTGCTAAAAATAAAAACGCAACTAATGATAAGCGCATCCAAGTATTCAACAGCATCCAGTAGGTTATCAAACTGTTTGCAAGTTCATACCAAAAAAAATATCAAATGTCTATAAAAGGGTGTAAATATATCTTGCACAAACTATTTACGGTGAAAGTTTAGTTTTTTCTTTATCAATAAGAATTTGTGTTGGATTATTTTTATTTTTGTATCAATTGATAATTTAAATACTTCTGTACATTCTTTTGTTCTTCCCTTAAGATATCATTTTTGAAATTTTATTCCCCATGTGAGTTCTGCTTTTGATTAAGTTTTTTTAACGTTGTATTTGAGTACAATAGTCTATTCGTGCTATTTGACGATTTTAATTTGTTAACGTTGTTTTCCTTGTGAAGACATCACAAGTTCTTTACTTATACTTTTCTTTGCTGCTTTAGGGATTCTACCTATAAGTGTATGGCAAATGAGAAAATCTGTATCCTGTATTTATTTAAAAACTCGAAATTCTCGGAAGTCTGAAATGTTTGTATTCCGTCTTCATGCTATTTTTCAACGTAATTAACAGTTTTTTGGTCTGTTTTAATTTTAATAACCAGCATTGTTCCAGATTATTTCTTTTCCAGTTGATTTGTGCTCAACTGTCTTTACTGTGTACCGTTTTTTAAGTATCCGAAAAAAAATCATATTTGTTTTGGATCGTTTAAATTAAGATTTCATTCAAAAAAATAAAAGTACCCCCCCCCCCTCCCCCATTTTCTCGTATTGTTTGCAAAACTCCTTTCCTCCGTTAAAAATGATATTTTTACTGTCAAAAGTAATGGAATTTAAAGTCTTTGTCATTTTGCCTTTGCTTTGTATGGTGAAAAAAATCGCTCTGTTACTCTATACGTCAACTATGTTGGTAGCAGGTAATATTTTTGCATCAATATGGTTAATTTAAACTGTTTCTTCTTTTCTAAAAATCCACTTTTTTGTGCTAAACAAGTTTATGATCAGTTTGTTTTGCTGTTGATGCTAAAAATAGAGAAGTGAACACGATTGTCCTGGATGTCTAATATAAACCATTTATACATGTGAGATCACTGCGACATTTGTCTAACATCTTCCTTTTTAAGATGAAAGAAGTTGATATGCGTACCAGGAAATGTCTCAAATTTCTTATTATTTACTCCAACGTATTGATGTTTTTTTGTCTTAATTTTTGACACGTTGTTTAACCAAGACTCCACCTTTGACATAATAGATAATTATTGTGCAGACAGCAGACAATTCGTGACATTTATACAAGCTGTTGCAGACCTTTATACAATTCAACGTTTGAAAATCGCTTATATAAGATTCACTAAAAAGCGAGACCTATTATATCATCGCAGCGGGTAAAAAAATTAAAATTTATAAAACTGAAAATATGTCTACTTGAAACTTCAACCACTAGATGATTTATTAATATTTATGAAAAACAGCATTGTTCTGCGCAGGTTAGACGTTAATGTCATGGAAGATATGAAGTTATTGTTCTACAAGAAACTTTACTTTTGAATTTATTGAATGAAAAATAAAGTCTAGTTACAAACAAGGGATTGTTGGTTCAATGTAATAGACAGAAAGTAAATATCATTTTGCTTCTTCGTCAAATTTGTTGCTTCAGATCATACTAACCCAGTATCAATAATATCTATAAGTGGATTGCATCTATAAACCTGAATAAAAATATTACGACCTATAAAACTATTGTAATGCCAATATAAAATCGAAACGATAAAAAAAAGAAAATTGAATTTTCTTATCATATTGTTGTTCAAACTTTGCATGTTAAATGATATCAATTTGATTTGAATACATAAGAGCCATAGTGAGTGTGTTTTTCTGATGCAAAAGTTTTATATATGTGTGCGGTTTTTTTTTCTTGCTGCGTATGAAGAAACGGGAATAGATAAAATTGGTTAATAATAATAGAACGAACATAACAGAAAAAAAAGTTTTCAAAAAACGCTATATTTCATAGGTACCTCAGTAGCAGTAGATAAGAAATACGTACGATTTATAAAATAAATATATTCTTTTATATTGACTGTAGATATACAATAACTGACAAAAGTTAAACCGGGGTTAAAAATCATTGAGAGGTACCACACTAAATTCTGTATTCCCAATCCAAACACTGGTCTCAAACTTTTCATATGTTATACAACAAATATACTCTTGATAGACAAATGAAAATAAAATTGTGATAAATGCAAACATTACTTACTGAGGTTCAGTAACAGGTGAGAAACAGAAGATAGGCATTTTCCTAATATACACATATATAGACCTACAACAAATCTTGTCTTTTCAAATGTCATATAATATCAAATATGTTATTATACTATATTCTTAAATCAACGTCTGTTAATGCTTTAAATTATTTTGTATTTCTTTTCAATTTATTCAAATTCATCTTTGACAAAAAATATCAAGACCCAGTTCACAAACTTTGCTTCTTTTTTGTGGAAACTTGTACATTTTTATTTTGAGTTTGCCAAGAGCATATACGTCAATGCTGATTTTTGAAAATAAGTCCTTTCAAAAATCTCGATTTACAACATCAGAAATAATGGACTGAATACAGGATGTTAAAGTTATTACTCAGGTACATTTTCTTCAAACTTTTAAACTTGCTTTTATATACTGTTAATTACATTCATATGTTTAAAGCTGAAGACATTCGGTGAAAATACAATAAAAAAAAAATATATGATTTTTTTTTCTGTATGAACAAATGCTCGTATAGCAGCAAGAAGGGTAAATTGTAGATATCGCGTCTTGTTTCTTTAATAACAGTATCAAAACAGGCTCGTTTTGAAAATTTTAACAGTCATAAACAAATCAGCAGAATAAGAATTATTTTCACGAATTTACCATGTCAGACAGACTGCAGCCATGATCTGTTGAGCCAATTTGCTCCACATCATTAAAAATACTAATTAATAAAAGCATGGTAAAACACCATACTATTTGGAATACAAAAAGATACAAGAAATATGTTCATTAAAATGATATTTTAAACAATATCGAAATAGGATAAAAAATAATGATTTTGTCTTTCAAAACAATCTAAACCACATGTCAAATAAGGGTCTTCTGGTGTCTTTCGAAACTAGACTGTGTTACAGATAATTATAGTTCTATGTTATTTTTTAGAAGCGTTCATCACCAGATTAAATTTTAATTTTCTGGCCGAACAATATCGTCTTTTATTCGCGGTACACATTCCACACAAGTACATTATGTACTGTTGAGCAATTGACTGCCAATTCCTCGTTTTCATGACTATTGATGTGCAAAGGCAAGGAGCATTCCGTCCAATTATATTTCGCATTACAAATTAATGCTCTTTAGTTTGGAGAGTTGACTTACGTCATAAAAGGGGTTTTGCTACTTTAAATAGACGTATATCCTAGAAATAAGTATTAAATATAACTGCGAGAGTGCTTTACTAAAAAATGTAACAAGTAATTTTATTGGCTGATATTGCGAAACGAAATACTTCGAAAACCTATGAGGAACATTATATAAAATTCATAAGCAACCAATTGTCCCACGGTCGATAAATAATATGAAACGGAATGGAATGAACGTGGGTTTCCGACGATGGCCGAAAGGTTTAAAAATAGTGATTATTTTGAAACTAACGCTTGCAAAACTGATTAGAGTTTACACTGTAAGTTAAAGAAAAAGGCTCGGTACATCTGTCAAAAATCAATTAAAGCGCCGCCCAATGTGTTTCATTCAAACTCCGCCTTTTACCTGTCAATAGTGTCTCAAAAATATTAAGTGAAGATTTCCGGTAGCAACGCAGCTACAATTACGACAAAGCAACTTTAGCGCCGCCAAGGCACATTTTTTGTGGCTGCGGGTAGATTGCAAGAAGCAGTTTTATTGACAGGTATACCTGAGAAAACTGCCTCGCTGTGATTGGATGATCAGTAAAGTGACAGTTTAAGCTACTGAAATAAACATCGTAAGGTCACTTTTTATCGAGTTCCGAAACTCCAATCAGTTTTGCAAACGGTAGTAAGGGACTTGGTTACAAGTTAACCTTTTATATAAAACTCTGGATTCAGATCCCTCGCTGAAATTTGTAATTTGTGTCACGGAGATTTAAAAACAACTAGAAAAAAAAAACATAGAACTAATAAATGTACATATTCAATACAATACAGATGTAAACTTCTGTCCTGTCGATTAACATTATTATTAAATAATTACAGTTATGTATTTTCTGAGAGCTTTTTAAGTAATTCGTTACTATATCTTTCCGCAGTATGAAAGTTGCGATAATAAAATGTTTGAAAGGTATCGAACTTATACATTTAAATAATAATAACTATAAAAATGCACAAAAAGTGGATGCATTTGTTGGGAGTTATCGAGACTAATGATTATTTCTAAATTATTTTTTATTGGATAATAGTAAGTTGTAATATTTTCTCTGCATACATGTAAAAAAAGGGAATATCATCACCATTAAATTAGAATTACAATTAGTTTTTTATCCTTTCATAAACATTCTAATCTACGAATACATTAATGAAGAAATTTTTAGTTCAAAACAGATGTATGTGCTTGACCTGGTAACATTTTCTTGTTCTTCTGAGTACAGCTAATAACATTTCTAATTATTGTTGTGATGTTTCGCTTACTTTACATTTTTTTTCATCTTATATTTTATAGCACTACGTCCACGAGAAAGACAAAAATAATAATTTAGTACTTACATGACTTAGCAATTATTTCAATTTCCCCGAGGAGTCTGACCTATGTCTTTTATAGTAACAAAGGAAGCTGTTGTTCGCATTTTTTAATAACTATGATACAAAACAGGTGTCAGAAAGAGTCTGTTTGAACATTTGTACATTTAATAATCTTAGTGACATTTGCAAAAGGCCTAAGCTTTCATTTGTTTGATTATAGGCTGAATGTGAATGAAATTGCCAAATACTTCTTTGGGATGAAGTTTTTTTCTTCATCTTTGAGGCAATGACATTAAATGTGTGAATTGTGTATGGTAATCGCACATAGCTGAAGAATGTGAGACTGTTGTTTATTTATGTGTACAAGACTTAATGTGAAACGTTTACAAAGAATCTACTGATACTGGAGACAAGACAATACAGTTATCATTTTTCACTAGCACTAATTCGTTAGACTTGTGCACAATTAAATGAAAGTTTTACAACGCGGGCTAATCTCTTCCGCTTACTGCATATGCTTTTAGAAACTGATATTTAATAATCAACATCAATATTGTAAAAACTGTTCTTTTCAGGTCCAGCTTGTCTGCCGTGTGGTTTCTATGTGCTTAAACTCTCCACTAACATCCATTTTGGAAAATGAGCTTTCTAATCTAGACCGACTCGAACTCACGGCCCACCAGTATATGAACGCCACCCGTAACGCCTACAGCAACCCTCTAACATGTGAAAGGATACCAGTAACATACGACACACCACTTCATAGCAGAACACTCTGTCCGTGGGACTTTGTGCACGATATCGATGAGAATAGATTTCCGCCAGTTCTAACAATGGCCAAATGTAAATGTGCAAGATGTTTTGATAATTATACATGCAAACCCGTTTTATATTCAATACACGTACTACAGAAACAATGTATAAACGGAGCAAATAAATGGGTAAGAAGACCACAGCTGATTTCCGTTGCATGTACGTGTTCACGTCCATCCTTGATGCAAGTGAAAAGGAAAAGATTATCAGATTTATTCAAGATATCGTCTTACTACCAAAGCACCAAATCTTTTAGCTTTAAACAGAACTGATTTTAACTGAATAGTACCTTTACCTGACGTCCTTGCTATATGAAAGTTCAAGAGACATTGCTTTGTTATTTATGCAATAATGCAGGGATGTACGCTTGTGGTCAGGAATATTCATGTTTTTATCATGTTGTTATATGTATGCCTCATTAAGCATGAATGTACTTGAGAGTAGTTTACATTTGCAAACATTCCGTCAGAACGTACCTGTTGAAGTAGTGAGGAAAAGTGTCTATATGCAAATGCATAGGAATTCATATGATGTACAGTTGATCAGGTATCTAATTTAACTTCAAACTTGCAATACACAATAAAATTAAATAAATAAAAGGTCATGTAGTTTATAACATAATTTGATCACGTGCTTCGCCTTTTTTCGTGCTTAGATTTTTTTGTCCGTCCATCAACGAAGATCAACAAGTTTTTTGTTGCTTATATAACCCATTAGTTATTTTAGTATTTTTTATGAGAAAGAAATTTTACATCATCAGAGTTAAGTTGAACAAACTGAAATTCTTTAAGGACTAGCCCAAGCATACAACTATACATGAAGGTATATTTTCATTTATATATTTATTGTTTTAATTTTAAGAAAAAAATATAACAGAAATCAAAGGATGTAGCAGAAGTATAGAGAAGGCTCTCAACAATTTTACATAACATAAGGGAAGTGGACCACATAAATATAACCAGTAATTCTTCGAACACTCTTCAAAGAACTCTCCATTTCCCTTATGTTCAAAACAAAAATCACTTTATGAGGGCTACCTCGTTCTGTAGAAGCATTTATCTATATCGTATTTATTTCAGTATGGTTTCGATAAAATCCCCAGTTGACATAAATGACGCTTGTTCTAATGCAATCTAATCTAATGCAAAATATTCTTAGGTGTTCCACAAAGCTCAGTTGTTGCACTCTGCCATTCAAAGCTTAAATAATCAACCCACCACCACCACCCCCTGCTCGATCTACAGTCAGTCAATATACCTTGCTCTGATATCTGCAATCCAATCATTTCCTTCCAAAATGATCCTCAAAGTGTAGTGACCAACTAAAAGGAAGAATTCTGCGTGAAGTCTAACTAGGACCGTTCAGCTAAGTTCAGTTAATTGGCATTGATATCACAAATAAGTTGAAATAACCTTACACTGGAAACACTTACGCTTACAAGTTAACACAGAAAGCAATTGAAACGTCAGGGTGTCTTCGCAGAAAAATACTTGTTAGGTTTTATAAACTAAGATCTTAAAAGAGATTTAAAACTACCATTTAAGCTACGATAAGTGAAAGTTACCACAGAAAAGTAGTCTGCTTGACTAAGTCAGAATATGGTCAATCATCAAGTGTTACTGATATGTTCCTCTCTTGAATCCCCGACGACCCGATCTCGGTCTTATAAATGCTACGTTATTCCTCTGGACTGGTTGCAATCCCCAAAAGACTGTATCAGCCCTTAATCCGGACACCACGTTTAGGCCGATCACTGTGATACAGGTTTTTCGCAGCTTCCACGAACTGTTGTAGGTTTACTTTCTTTCCAAGGGCTGTCTACGATAGAAACTATCTATTGATGCCCAACTCCGATATCTGTAGCAGTTCACAAAAGCCATTTCTATCAAACAGCATGACTCGACATAGATCTCCTTAATGTTGCTTTATCTCTATATCCAAATTACAATTCATTCTTTTTAAATCTGATTCTGTTTTACTAAGATCAAAGTTTTTTACGCGCAGTCAGGTCAACGTCCCCGCATTGGATTGATAACAGAAGATACTTAAGATAGACAGAGAGAGGGGGAAGAAGGGGCTTATTTAGGATGTGCTATGCTATGTCTTATGAAAATATGTTAAAACCTTCAATGCAAGATTGTTAGTTTTAGGCAAATATTTGCATGGCTCTAAACTGTTTCTATTTCTCAGCAAACAAACGGCATATTTATCATCGTTGGAGTATCTGTGTTCTGTTGATGTGTTTCTATTTATTATAAAGCACTGCAATAATTATTTGAAATTTTAAATAAAGTATCGTTCCTCACCCTATGTGTGTTTTTCATTAAATAACAGCCCTGTATTATGGTTATAAACAGAAATAGTGTAATATATATAACAATGTTGGCCAGTCAGTAAGTATAGTTGATAGGAATTGCTGTTTTCTTGGTACTTTCGATGCAAGTAATCTATTGTTAACACATATCTGTGAGTTCAAAGAAACTGTATTCTTTAACAAATATAGCTTTCTGTCAATGTATAACTAGGACTCACGCAATTAAATGACCCTTAGAGAAGAAAAACAATGGCATTTATGCATGGAAATTTGAAGAAACTTGAAAATTTTCTTCAGTCTTATACTGCGTTTCAGTTTGTAAAATGTTTTCAAGCTCCATATTAAACACTGAAGGGGTCAAACTTTCAGTTTCTCTAACCTATCCTGTACCGGCTCAAAATTCGGTTTCACACGCACACCCATTCGCGCAGAAGCTGAACTGTTACAATCTGGGAAATTCTCTGCTTTAGTGAAAAGTAAGTTATTCATGTCATTGAAAAATTATTGATATTACAGGTCTAGACAATACACCTCTGTAAGTATCAAACTGTCCAGATTTTACTTCTATCACTTGTTTGCATATCTCTCTATAACCATCTTACCATCTATTTCATTTCTAGCTTTATAACGATAATGACTGGCGTGCGCATGACAGGACATATTATGTTAATCTTATTTTCCAAACTAAATTCAGAACTGATTATAAGAGTGTTTTGATATAAGCAGGATATCGCTGTGAGATAGTTTGACAAATATCTTATGACAACGAGCTTAATCAAGTTACTGCAAGGGGTTTTAACACCAAATCACCCAATATTCTTAGGCCAAAACAACCCTATACATTTCTGGTTTTCGTTATAAATATTAACTATTTTTGGCAAACAAAATTACTAAATAGCATTCACTAAAAACCATCCATGGCACTCTGGCCAAATGTGTTTCTCACGTACCTCAATAAAAGACAAAAACGTATGATTTGTAAACATTTATCAAATAGAAGCTACTGGTAAAAATAAAACAGAAATCATTCAAGAGCCCGATAAAACTTCTAAAACAGAGTTTAATAGACCATATTAACTGGTTTTTCTTTTTTTTAAATTTGACATATGTAAAAATAAAATGACGCGCAAAGTGAAACCAAGATTAAAGATCTTGAGAGAAATCACGCACACATATCTTTTCAAATCTCAATCAAACAAAGATCTAAAACTTCTAAAACCTCATTCACACAGATGAAAATTATTTTAATAAAAACACTACCAACTGTTTTCAAATGAAAAATGACTCAGAAAACATGTTTCTTTTACAAACTTATCTAGACCTACCCCAATATTGTCTTCTCAATAGTCATATAATATCCAATATATTATAACACAATATTCTGAAAGCATACGTTTGTTTATTCTTTTAGAATTTGTTAAATCAATTTATTCATATTTGTCAATGGATATAGGATTCAAGCCCCACCTCATACAACTCATTTTGCTACTTTCCAAATGAAACTGGTATTTGAAAATTGTTATGTTTTAGTCTGCCGAGGCCACATCCAGTTTGAAACCGTTTATAAAATAATGGACCATTTTATCAGAAAATTTATGAGTTACTTCATGAAATATATTTAACTGCATACACAAGGTTAAAGTCATTACGCAAGGCCACCTTTTTGTAATCTGTTAAATATGTTGTTATACACCTTAATTATATTCATATATTTAAGGCTGGTTACATTGAGTGTAAATTAAACAAATGCCATTAAAACAGAAAATTCATCAAATACACGGATCCAGTGCCTTATTCCTTTAATGACAGTGCCAAAAACAAACACGTTTAGGGAAAGACTGCTAAAATTCATTTAAATTCGAATTTGTAATGTCAGAGGGATTGCAGTCATTATCTGTCCGATCAATTTGAAGTACCAATCAAATCCTACTAATCTGAATACAAGGCATACAAAAACATAATAAGAAAAATGTTCATGTAAATAGTTCTTTCTGAATACTTGTTAATTAGTCTTTTATTTGACCCAAAACGTCCTTAACCGCAAGTCACGTAGTGTTCTTTTTTGTCCTTTGATACTATAGAGTTTTGACCAATAATTATAACTTGACATTCTCATTTAGTAACGTTTATCCACATTTCATGACATACAGTTCACAAAATAAATAGACTGCCTATTAGTGATTGGGTTACGCATTTGTCTTTTATATGAAATACTATATTTCAGAGAATGTTAGATTAACTTGCGTAAGATTTGACATCGCAAAGTCCCTTGTTGGAGTTCAATTGCATTGTGTCAATGTGACCAATATGATAGAAAACATTTATTTTAAGACTTAATCAACACGGATAAGAAGACAAACTATCTTTGTTGAGAATAAACAAAATTATGATATATTTTTATTAACATACATGCTCTCAGTATTTTGTAAGTAATGTGTAGCTACAATATCCATACAAATTAAGATATTAAAAGGTTTTTAGTCAACGAATTAATGTCAGTTGATCTTAATATTTCGACATTAAAGACATTTACAATAAAAATCGAAAAAAAAAATGCTGATGTGTTTGTTGGCAACTGCCTAAATTATTGACTAACTTTCCGAAGCCTCTCTCGACCTAAGACATCAGGTCGTGACTTCTAGATAAAGTAAGTTTTATTTTTCTTTAAGATACATTTAATATACGAATACATTTTAGACGAAATTTTCAGATTCAAACAGATGGGTAACCTAGTTACATTTACTTGACATGAGTTCAGTTAAAAACATTTCCAATTATTGTCGTCATGTTTCGCTTATACCGCATTTTCTTCCATATTATGTTTTGTAGAATTATGTTCGTTCCCGAGGACAAGAGAAACTATCATTATACTAACATGACACTGAAATTTCCCCCTATATATCCCGATGCAGTTTGACCTTGGTCTTAAACAGAAACAATAAGTTGTTGGCTACCTTTCTAAAAAAGATGACATAATATGGCAGATATCAGTCTACCTTGAACATAAACATGTTTTAACACATCTGTGACATTTAACAAAACGTGTATTTATTTTCATTTATCGTCAATACCGTTTGTCTTTGTGATCGACTTCCAAGTGTAGAGCTTAGTCATTTTAGATTGTGGGGAATAGTGCAAAATACAGAAAGCATCCCATTCCAGAGACACCCCTGTTTCTTTTCGTCTCATCCAAAAGACAATTACCTAAGCGTAGGCATGGAGGATTGAACGCGTTACACCTGCATTATCAGTCCAGTGCGTTACCACTGATCCACTTCAGAACACTTAGGCGCTCACTTGTTCAACTAGTATATGTGTGCAGGTGTGTGTTATTGCTTCAATGCAACTTCTGGATGAAGAATTTGTACTCTTGGAGGCAACAACATTAAATTTGTGTACATTGCAAAGGAAGATGAAGACTGTTGTTTACTTATCTGCACAAAACTAAAACGTTTACAAAAGATATTCTTATACGGAGACAAATCAATATTAATATTAATTTTGATCAGAACTAATCAGTTAGGCCTTGATCATAAATAAATAAAACATATACAATACTGGGACTGGATTTGCCTCATCTGATTTACTACATATGCTATTATTGAATACCTGCCTTTAAACTCGATGCCTTGTAGTTTCTATCTCTCAACTGATATCAATATTGGGAACATCAACTTTCTGATCTGGACCGGCTCGATCTCTCGGCGAAAATACACGAAAGCTTTCCGCAACGTCTATAGCAACTCTCTTTCATTTGATAGGATACCTGCAACATACGAAAACCACATCGCCGCAGAATACTCTGTCACTCGGAATTTGTACGCAATATTCATGAGAATGGACTGACGGACTGACTGGCCGACCAACGCACGTGAATCCAATATAGCCCCAAGATTTCTGTCTTGGGGATATAAAGATAGTGTTTCTGCACAGAAACATTATGATCAAGCCGACGGTACACCAAGTACATTGCATACCAGACTCTGGTAAGATCCCAGCTTGCGTGGTATAGCCGTCCATACTCGAGTCAAAATAGAACAAATTGAAAGTTCATATTCGAGTTAAAATAGATCAAATTGAAAGTGTTCAAAAAGTGCTTCAATAAAATGTTTGCTTCTTCCTGCCAAGTCCATGGAATTTTTGTACAATGCATGCACACAAATAGAACCACTGTTAAAGTTTCCCGATAGAAGACTAGCCAAAGTTTGGGTACCTGTACCCAGTTGATTCATCGCTATCACTTATTGATTTTATCATGTACCACTTATTATTTAAAAATCTTCGTAACATATCATTCTCCTCTCTGTGTGTTTTCCATTAGTTCTGAACAATGGTTGTAAAGAGAAATACATTTGGTCTGTATAAATGTTGAGCAAAATTAGTCATATTTAAGTGAGAATGCCTCAATTGTTTTGTACTTCTCTATCTAGGAACTTTGTCTCAACATGTTTTTGTCGTAACAACTTGAAGCACACTCATACCAGTGAATTAGGAAAAAAGCAGTATTAAACTTAACTCTAACTCCTTGTTGCCGCAGAACTATGCCCTGTCTGACAGAGACACGTTGCCGATACCACGTGATTAAGATGGATATGTGTGGGTCTGAAATTTGTAAACAAAACGTCGACTGAGGTTACATTTTTGTGTGATATTTTTTGAATACATCACTATAATTATTTTATCGGTTAAAACTGAGTGCCCGCTTCTTTTTGTAACACAAACTGTCCCCAAATGTTTCTCGCAAATATTGTGTAGATTTGTTTAAAAAGCGCAACAGTGCATTTTAGTTTGCTAAAATTGTGATGATATGTGCGGAAGCATATCATAAAAGCGATGCTAAATCTACCTTCATTGTTTAAGAAACTAATTATATGTCCGGAGCGAACAATATTTGATACAAAATAACTGTGTGTGTGTGGAATGCATTTTATTCAACAAGTGTACAAAGTAATGCCAAATAATACAAAAGTGATATGTGTGGAATACGTTTTTAAAATGATATGTATGGAAGCAAAATATTTTTTTTAAATGTTACCTCAATCGACTTTTTGTTTACAAATTTCAGACCCACACATATCCATATCTAAGTCACGTGGTATCGGCACCGTGGAGAGTACCTTAAAGAAAAAAAAACAACGAGAGTTGTGCATGTAAATGTTGGGAAATAAAATCCAAGAGGTCTAGTATTGAGTTGGTGACTACCAACTTTCAATCACTGCTAAAAGGAATAGATTTTATTTGCACTTAAAATTTGATTCCTCTCAATAACTCTTTAATCATTCTGTATTTGGTTTTAAGATATTTGGAGTACTCGTCTTTCATCTGTATGTTAGCAGAATATGAGTGAGGTTATTGTGACACCGTGACAAAAGTATGATAATTCACCATATTTTGGGGGCAATCGTACAGAGCTAATATGTTTATTACGAAGGTTCACGTTCCCGTGATATTAAAAAGACACATTTCATTTTCAATTACTTTCTGTGTTGGCTTCATTAATTACTATAGTCTGTCATGCAGGATATCACAACAGATATCTAAAAAATAAACATTTATTAGTACATGCAAAAAGTGTCACAGATAAAATCGTTACTCTTGGATAATGATTTTTGACTAGTCTTGGCAGAGTAACAAAGCAAGGCAACACATCTCTAGGTTTACACACGATTTAAGATAGTTTACAACATCAACCTATGGAAGACGACGCTCAATTCACTACAATCACATGGTCACATAAACTTAACAACTAGAACTTACGCACAATTTTATCAGATGAGCTGACTAAAAACAAACCAAAAAGGATTTAAAAATAACTCAAGTTTTAACATAGAATCCGAAAAAAATGCATGTCAGAAATACAACATTGCTCTATTTATACAGACTCTTGACTTCGATTTGCAAGCTTGGATAATATTTATACGCAGTCTGTGACTTGCGATGACATTATGCAAACGATTGCACGTAACATTGAAATTCCGTCATGATATTATTCAATATTTGACAATTCTCGAGACTTCCTGGATAGTGCTATAAACTACATTATCTAACAGTCTATAGAAGTAGAGAAGTAGACACATCGCCCACATTTATGACCTTCTTGTCTGATTCCTGGTTCCTTAATTTCAAAACCATGAATACCATAACCGAAACAAATCATTTTATTTATTTGATTAAACTAGGAAGTCGCACCTGAGCGCATCATAGTTTCCTCTCTTTTACAACATTCATATCGACTTCCCCCATTAAATCATAAACTGGAGAAAAACTGGTTTTAAAACTATAAGGCATTTTTTCATATCAATTTATTCAAGACAAGTTGCTTGACAAAATGATACATGGCCGCCGTACTAAGAAGTATAAAATATGCTCGATTAATAAATCAAAACTGCTTAATACTATCAATACGTTTACCATGTTATTCTGGGATAATTTGGAAGGGGATTTCCACGACAATTTGAAATGCAGATCTTATTTATATGGCAAAATCGCATGGGAAAGTGAGAAGAATGTTTCATGGTTACTGTTTTTGTATTTTTAATCTGTTTGTATCATCAACCTAATGTGTTGACATAATGTGAAGATTCCTTGTGAATTTACGTAGAATGAATACTGCTTTTGAGTTTTGCGCGCAATTCAGCTCACACTGGCGGCAATATTACTGATGTACATGTACTGATGTTTTGCAGATTTTTTTCTGGTGGTATTATCTAGAATATAAACTGTCATTTATCATGACTGACTGTCTTTCGAAAAACACTGCATTCAGTTTTCATTTGAAGGACGGGCATGTCAACTTTTAGAGACGTTCTCGATCGAAATATTAAATGACATTTATCAAACATAAAATATGAACCCTAGTGCACAAATGTTGGAGTTGTAGACTACATTTCACTTTAAGCTTGATTTCTCTGTCGAAGAGACAATTTATTTGGCATAAATTCTCTGTAAATCCATCGGGTAAACTAGTTAATTTTAAAGAGTTCGCTATGTAGAAATGATTTGTTTGTCATGGGTTTAGGTTTACGTGATCATGTGACCGCGTAGGCTGAGCGATAAGGTCTTGAGTATTTGATTGATTTTGTACATTGTGAAACATCGTCTAAACAACGACAAAAACAACAACGCAACAACAATGACAACAAAACTGTGTAAACAAATTTGAGCATAACGGAAATAATCGCCTGGAGCGATAACCTTATCATCTTTTCGTGTAACCGGTGCTAATTTTGAAGCAAAGTAAATCTCTCTTTCCGCAAAAAAGTGAAAAAGAAATCTAGCCCATGTATTTTCTCTTGTACCAGCTATACTCGGTAGTCTCTTCTCTACCTGTCTAAAGAGGTCTGCTTCGCTCCTGCGTTAAACAAATCAGCCATGAAATTTGCTTTCAATGATTTTCAGGGGAAAAAATGATTGCAATTAGAATCATGTTAACTTAAATAACACGACCTTATGTACTATGAGTTAATGACGTCGTAACTGTCTTAAATTCCCAATAATTCATGAACCAATTCTTTAAATACTCATTATTTCCGCCAATTTAACGTCTTCTTTATGCCAGAGAACAAAATGATTTTGTCTACCGATCCTAAAGGCATAAGAACACGAGCTTTGCATTTTCTAAGCAACATAAATTCAGTTTAACCTTAGTATATCTTGCATGTAATGACTCTCGTACTCAGATTAAATGATAAGATATCTTACAGCGTCAACAACTGAAGCCATCAATTCTATTGCTATTTTAGTTTACAAGCCAGCCTCGTGGTAACAGACGAGACTACAAAACTGGAAATAAGTGATGCTTTGAGACTCTAAAGAGGTTGCTTTGAAGGTGAAAAATATAAAATAGCTGTGAGTGTTAAATTTAGATAGTCATTTTATATAATCTAAAGTTCTAAACACATAATTTTATTTCAAAACTCAAAGGAAGAAGACTTGCATCTTTCTTTGTGTCGAATTTTGTGTTTCCAGCAACAAATACCGAGGTAAAAATACTTTCGTAACCGTTTTCACGTGCTTTTGTAATTTGCCCGGTCGTAATTTATCTTTTTCTCACTTTACTAGCAATGCCAATCCTTTACGTAAATAAACTATCAAGAAAAAAAATCTTGTAATATGAAATCAGTTTCTTACTTTGTGGTGATGATACAAAACAAATTTTACGACTGTCCTATAATAGTCTACACTTCCAAGAAATATATATTTGATTTGTGAGTTCTTGATTTTTTGTAATCTTTATAATTGATGTATATGCTTCGCCAAAATAATGCAATACGTTTTGCAGACAGCCCATTTTCGCCTTACGAGACAATAAAATATCGAAATGCTTAGCGGTTAAATAGGATTGCCACTATAAATAAGGCGCGCAATAATTCATATTATTTCCATACAAGCGAGGATAAAAACGTTTGAAGCGCGCAACAATTCTTTAAAATGGAGCATTAATCCAGTTAAGCAGATGTAGGTTGTTTTTACGCACAAAAAATGTCATACCAAAGCGCCCGCCAGTTTGGACTTACCATTCCGACGTCGAATTATACCTCACATTGAATTAATCATAGGCAGGTTTTTAAGCTCGCATTAGATAAAGAGATCTTTTAGTTTAAATAAAAAACAACATTGATTTAAATCATTGATAGATCGGTAGGCAGTAAAATATTTAATGCGTGCCTCTGTTTATTTTTATCGAGCACTGAACAAATAACTATATTATTGTGCACTTAATTCTCAGCTCTTTGAAATTCAATTGACTCTGATTTCTTGATGAAATTTTACAATTTTTACAAACACTGGTCTGTTTTGGAATCCCTGAAATATCTTAAAACGTTGACCTATATTTCAGTATTGTTGACCTATATTTCAGATTGATCAATTTCTGAAAATTCATGACAGTACTGACGTACCTATTTCATGGACATTTTAATACCTCTATATGAAATTTTAATTACATAGTATTATCTTTCTAAATCATAAAAACCATGATAAGAATTCTAACAGAAACACTAAGTATTTAATTAGATAAAAATATATCAATTTTATCTTGTACATTTCATGTGTAGGCGGATAACCTAAAAATCGTTCCTAACAAGCCTTTCAGTTTTGTCCATGACATGATGATTTAACTGTTTGTTTTGCCAAATATTCGTTACAGAAATAATCTTACTTGTTATCTATTGTTCGGGAACACTGCAAACAAATTTTTTAATTCATTAGGATTTTTTCCCAACGCTTATGGCGTGTGGAGTGTTGCAAAATTGTATAAAAAATATTTGTTAAATAAAAAATATATTTCATTGAACAATTATCTTTTTTTATTATTATTGTCCATATATATTGATTTATTGACCAAATATATTTTTTTAACCTCATAAATATTTTTTTAGAACATAGATATATTTTTATTGTCCAAATATGTTTTTTTTAACCTTATAAATATTTTTTTAGAACATAAATATATTTTAGTGTAAAATATTTTTTATTGAACAAATATTTCTTTTATACCATTTTGCAACACTCCACATGCCATAAATCGCTGACTGGATGAAATTGATATGGTTCTGTCTTTTGTTTATCTGTCCTTTAAAACTTCGTTTCATTTTCAGTGTTGCCGACAATCTGAAAAGATAAATCTAGTTCTTCCCTCATTTTTTCATCAATATTTTCTCAAGGTAGAATGATAAGTTCATGTTCTATGTCCATGAAGCTGGCGGCCCGGTGGCCTAACTGCAGCGACATAGCGGTCTACCGTAGCGGCCTGGCGGCCTGACGACCTAGAATATACATTGTTGATCACAATGACAATAAAATCTTCAAATAAAGTGTTAACAACCAACAACAATAAAAAGGTGTTCGGTATGTATTTTTGCAAATTTGAAAAAGAGGATTTTTCATGAGAAGAAGTATTTGTTATCTAGAGGCCTAAGATAACTTAATCCGATTAAAGGGGTTTGGTGTAAATTTTTCAAAGTTCAAGAAGAGGGTTTTTTTATGAAAAAAGGTACTAGTATTTGCTATCTTAAGGTTGCAAGCGGCCCAGCGGTCTAAGGTTTACATAGTGTATCGCAGTTAAAATGGCATTTTTTTTAGCTCAGTTCAAACAAACAATATAAATAAATGTGGTTTGGGATGTAATTTTGCAAGTTCAAAATATGGCGGGTTTTTTTTCTTCTTTTTTATTTTTTTTTTTGTTTGTTTTCTTTTTGGTTTTTTTTGTTGGTTTTTTTTTCAGGAAAAGAAAGTATCTTCTATCTTCATACTGCTAGTGGCCCAGCAGCCTAGCGATCTAAGTTATACATATTGAATCACTGTTAAAATAGTATTTTTGAACTCAGTTCAAACAACAACATGAACAAATGGGGATTTGGGTGTCCTTTTGAAAATTTAAAAAAGGGGCTTTTCATGAAAGAAGTTTTTATTTTTCTAAAACTGCTAGCGGCCTTAGATATACAAAGGGCATTACAATTAAAATATCATTTCTGAACCCAGTTCAAACAAACAACATAAACAAAAGGGGTTTGTAGTGTCCTTTTGTATATTCAAAATTAAAGGTTTTCATGAAGAGAAGATTTTGCTTTTTTAGGCTGCTAGTGGCCTAAGATATATATAAAGTGTCGCAGTTGAAATAGTATTTTTGAACTAAGTTCAAACAAACAACATAAACAAATTGAAATTTGGGTGTCTTTTTGAAAATTTAAAAAGAGGGGCTTTTCTTGAAAGAAATTTTTGCTTTTCTTAAGCTGCTAGCGGCCCGGCGGCGTAGCGGCCTTAGATATGCAAAATGCATTACAGTTAAAATAGCATTTCTGAACCCAGTTCAAACAAACAACATAAACAAAAGGGGTTTCTAGTGTCCTTTTGTATATTCAAAATAAAAGGTTTTTCATGAAGAGAAGCTTTAGCTTTTTTAGGCTGCTAACGGCCTATGATATACATAGAGTGTCACAGTTGAAATAACATTTCTGAACTCAGTTCAAACCAACAACATAAACAAAAGGAGTTTGGACAGTATATTTGCAACTTAAAAAATGAGATTTTTTTATAAAAAAAAAAAAATATTTGTAAGTGTATTAACTATTTGCCACCTTTAGGCTTCTAGCGGCCCTGCGGCCCAGCGGCCTGAGATATACGTTGTGTTTTACAGTAAGAGAATTATTTCTTAACTCGGTTTCAACAAATAACATAATCTATCTTTTCCTCATAATCTTAAAAAGAAAAGCTAGAAAAGAGGAAGAAAGAAAAAAGAAAGAGATAAAAAAGAAAGAAAGAAAGAAAGAAATTAAAGTTAATGAGTGAATGAGTAAGTGAGTGAGTGAGTGAGTGAGTGATCGATAAGCAAGTAAATACGAATATTTCTAATCCGATCCACCTTAAATATATTTATATTTTTACTAACTGACTTACTACAGTTTGTCTCACTCACTCATTGTCTGACAGACTGATTGACCAGCCGCCCTGTTGACCAACCGCCCGCCCGACCGACCGACCGACATTCTTTCTTTCTTTCTTTCTTTTCAAAATCACGAGTAATAAATAGATTATGTATTATGTATTTATATTATATATTTCGTTGAAACTGAGTGCAGAAATACTTCTGTTATTATGAAACACAACGTCTATCTTAGACCGCTGGGCTGCTAGTAGCCTACAAATAGCAATTTTCTTTTCACGAATTATCCTCGTTTTTTTCTTTAAATTTGAAAAAAATACGCCCTGAACGCCTTATGTTTATTCTGTTCACCACTAAAGCTGACATATGTACAACATATGGACGAATGTTTATATTTTAACATGTCCCACTATTGTCGCATAACAGCGGCTGGCCTTGGTGTTACCTTTCACATTTTCTTGCACCACATCACAATGACAATATCCCAGCTACAGCATCATGTTGCATTTATTGCAAGGTGACTTATGATCAAACTTCAATACAGAGATTAGTCAAACTACCAAAGAGGTCAAAAGGCATGCCAGCTGGGTCATGAGATACAAAACGTCTTAGATTCCATGTTTTTAATCTAGCAAATCGCACCTGTATTTTCCCTTTTATATTTCGTGTTATCGTCCAATATTTTTTCTCTATTTTATCAAATGTTTTTAACAAAAAAAATATAGATATGATGAACAATTGAAGTGTTGAAATTTAATCATCACTTTTATACATAAAATGTATGTATTTGATTGCCAGTCACACCAATAAATGGTAGACTGGGAGGAAGCGCTCAACGCAAACCAATATGTGGCATCATAATACTTCCTGATGGTTTTAATTCCCCTTTTTATGACTTGCTCATTCTAAAAGATTACCGGTATCGCCTCACGGGTAGTCAAAATGTACTTTAGTCATACAAATCAATGAGTAAGACCAGATTAAGTTACTAGATGCACCAACTTTACGATAAAAGATTATGTCCCTGGGTTCCATCCACTATACTTAATCACATTCGGATCGTGATTTAAAAGTTTTAAATTCCCTAGAAAGAAATCTATAAGAAATTCAAATATCATTGCATTCTGATTGGCTGGGGAAGTAGGACAAACAATTAGGAAATGCATTCATAATTACATCGACATAATAGCTTTCTCAAATGAATAATCAGCCTCTGTCTGTTGTTGACCAAGCCACATATCTTGGAGTAGAAGTAAGAACAAAAAGAACCCGGGCACAGTTACAAATATCTTAAATGACTTAAAATGGAACTCCTTACAGTCTAGAAGGCAATGCAGTAGGCTAGTGTTATTACATAAAATGGTTTACAATCACGTCGATGTGAATCCTTTACAGGACCTCACACCATATAACAGGCAGTCGTGACATCACCATCACATGGCATTCAATATACCATTTACAACAGTGGATTATTACAAATACTCGTTCTTCCCACAGACAGTTGTCCGGTGGAACACGTTACCAGCATACGTAGTCAGCGCTGCTTCAACGTCTGGATTTAAGTCAGCGCTGACTGCAATGAAGCTCACTCCATAATACTTCAGACACACTTGCTTTTTATCCTGTTTTTTACATTACTAACTCTTCCTTTCTGCACAACAGTGCATACATGTATATATATTGCAGCTTAGGGACTGAAAGTTTTTATTTTATATTTATTTATTTTTATTTCTTTTTAGGTTTTGCACATTTTTACACACTGTCAGGTTCTCCCAGGTGGACTGAGTAGCTTGGGATGCCTGCAGCCTTTCACTTTTCTAGGCTCCCCCACGTATGGCCATAACGTATCAGTATTGAACGTTTGCCATTATCAAAGAAGGAGAAGAATGAACTTAGTCGATGGAGACAGTCGACTAACAGTGACCATTTCAATCATGTATAAATCTATGAAGGAAAAAGTACCTCATATCGACAACAGGCCAGTAAAAAAAGATTACTTCAAATCTTGTAGAAGCTTATAACAGAAATAATACTTCAAATGTGTATAAGCCTAATTTAGTTGTATTTATGTAAGAACGAAATACTGAAGGATTTGTTTTAGTTGTATTCAACCACTAGGGCCGTAGAATTCTTAAGCCCTTTTAGTAACGACTTTTAATCTGAAACCCAAGTGTATTTACAGCAATTGTTGTAAATGGTTTAAAACGTCTTTCAAAATGAGAAAGTATTAACAAAATTTAGTTTATAATTGTATTGATGCAACAAAATTACATTTACGTAATATAGGAGATAATTTATTTTTTATCCATTCCATCGATGTAGAGAATATTGAAAATGGCGGACAACTGAAATTTTCTGGTTAGTTTTCAATATAAATGAATTGTTTCATTCAAGCAAATACTGCATGCTCAAATTGAAAAAGTATTTCCATTGTCATTAATCAAATGAAGCTAAATGCAATCATGAAAATAGTAACGTGGCGAAATGTCGGGTCTGGCATAATTTTGCAAAAATCTGATTGTTATAGATCGGTATCAGAAATTTCATCAGTCTACGCTTATGCAGACTGTTTACGTCATTTTTTTGCAAAATAAACAATCATTGTTCTTGAGCATGTTGTTAAAGGACTTGGGTGTACTATTGTCGCTCAGGATATTGACAAAAACTTTGCATTAAGTCCTGTAGTAACCTGGCCCTTGAGCTCAGATTTGGACACCCATCCAAATACTAACCATAGATATAAAGTCTACTTCCTACAGAACATGTTTCTGCTCCAGTTGTGCAACCAGACTTAATCCTTGCACTTTCAGTGCACACAGGCACTAACCATTTAAGTACTAACCAAATAGGTAACATTGCTTAGCTAAGTAAAAATTTCAGACACTCTAACCATGTCGCTAAACAGCTGGCTCAACAGTGCCTTATCTATCCTGTGTCCACTACACTCCGAAACACCTCTAGTCTATTCTAGACTAGACTAGAGGTGTTTCAAACAAACACCTTTATTTTGTAATAGAATAGACCACAGGTGTTTTGGACTTAAAGAAAAGTTTGTGTCAGGTTCCTGTGTATTGTCCTATGATTGCACGTCTTCTGACCATGGTAATCCACAACATATGACAAGTAAACCGGTAGCCGAATTTATTATGCTTTAAGTGAACCACTTCTATAGATCTGATATTTTTAGTTGTTCAGCCTTTAAGCCTGATTTTAAACTGCATATAACTGAGGGGAAATTTGCCGAAGGAACACCTTAGTCCTAGGGTAATTTTCTCTGCAATAGTCACACCATTGCCTTCATCACCAGGGAATTCAGATTGCCAAAAACTTTAATAAAATGCAGATAAACAGATATAAAACAAATGTTTCAGTTTATATTTATACTTATCTGTGGCTTTTTCTTAGATGAAAGGGACTGGTATGGTTTAAGTTATCATATTTTATCTTAAAGTCATCATTTATGTTGTAAACTCTGCAAAATATGGCATACAACCGCATACAATTGGGCAAATCCATGTAAGTGGGCGCAGATCAAAGTGAGACGTAGAAGGTGAACAACTATAAAATGTTAACCTGTCATTTCAGTTCACCTTTGGAGGTGAAATAGTGAGATTGGTAGACTTGTAGACACCCCTCGATTTGAAAGGTATTGACTTCAAGAGTCCTTCAATGTTTCCTTACCAAACAAATTGCAAGCTTATATATATTGTGTTGTAGGTCATTAGTGTTTTTTTATGCTCAAACTCTGTTGCATTAGCTTGAAATTTATAACATGTGCTGACTACAAAACCACTCCAGGAATCCTTCAGTGTTTCCTTACCAAACAAATTGCAAATTGATATATATTTTATGGCAGGTCATTAGTGCTTTTTATGTGCAAACTCTGCCACATTTTATAATGTGTGCTGATGACAAAACCACTTAGGGTAGTGGTCCTGTGGTAATGCACATGTCTACTAGTAATCTAGGGTGTGTGAGTTTGGTCTCCCACTTCTACATTAACAGTACTAATGAGTCTTAAAGTTGAGGTTGTATGTATCAGTGCTGTACATTAAACATGTAAAAGAATCAAGGACGTCTCTGGAATGGGATATTTTTCAGTATCTTGCTCAGTCCTGGATACTATGATATGTACAACTAAAATGTTCTAGAGGCTTAGGTCTGATGGGAAACCTGTAATGACTATAAATAATCTGAAAAAGAAAAGACCATTAATCACTACATGTATGTAACTGCTAGATTGCAGTAAACAAATTGTTATCATTTATAGGGCAATTATTAAACACTGTAATATTTACAACATCTTTGCTGCTTTTAACATTTGGATCAAGTTGTTTTCAGTTCAGAAAATAAAAACAGCAGAGATTTAGTATTTTTTTGAACGGATGCATTTATTACTCTAAGCTAGCTTTTAGAGTGTGGATAATTTTTGCTCTTGCCTAACAGTTATACTGCTTTTTCAAACATTTATCACAAGGAAAAGCACTTTTTTTATAATAAGTTAGAAATTAAAGTCTTATTATCTTCTGACATGTCTTATTCACATTTTATTGGCCAAAATTAAACTTTTAGGGATCTGACCAAAACTGAGATTTGGAGACTAAGTGTGATAGATAAATAATTCAAGGGGTATTTTTGCAGCAAATTTTTATTTTGTGCCGAAAGTAAGCTCTAAAAATCTACTGTTTTGAAGGGCATTACGAACGCTTTGTGCTGATTTTGGTGTATTTTGGTTCGTTTACTCTATATCACTAATCCTTCAGACATGTTGCTGCATTTCATGCACTGTAAATACACAATCACATGATTCCTTAAGTTGCTATATATCACTGTTATATTGTGTGCTTTATGATTATAACTTCAGGATGATTTGACAATTAAGGTCCAAAAAGATGTCAACAAAACGTCCTGCCAGTGATGCAGGGGGCTCAGACGGACCCCCAGCAAAGAAGACTTTCACCAGGATTGAGCCTTTAAATCTTGGCTCTATTTATTCATTGGTAATGTTATAATGATATTAATAACTCATATTCTTCTCAGTACATATTTATAAAGGAGAAATAGATTTATTATGTCTTAAAAGAAAGTTTTGATGATGATGTGTGTTGTTATGTTGTCAAAGCTGTTTGATTTATAGTCTAGTGTTACCAGTAATTATTCAAAATGACTGTTTTTAGCATTGACTCAAAATCGAACACATAAACTCTTTTTTGCAACAACACTTAATTTTGTAACACTTTGACACTAATATCTTCACAGACAATATTCCTTTCCCTACCAACTTTATTGTCTGTGTATTTATTTTTCATTGAAGAGGTTATAACTTGCTAGTAATTAACTTCACATATTCAGATAAACTCTGTGTTGGATATTATACTGAAGTATATATATGTTGAGTATATATAGCAGCATTTTATGCACACATGTCTTATTCTTCAGGAACAAATGGACATGAAAGTGCTACAGTTCCAGAACAAGAAGTTAGTAGAGAGAATTGATCAAAGAAAGAGAGCAGAAGAAGAGTTACATAAGCGTATAGAACAGTTAGAGAACAGACAGCGCACTGATGATGCTGTACTCATGATAGTTAACAGATACTGGAATCAGGTAGTGATTAAACACGAAATATCTCTTGTAGATTTCAGTAATCTATGCTTCAATAGCACTTAAGATTCCTAAATGACTCTTCTTGTAGATGTACATGTAACACATTTGTAGCATGTTCACTAAAAGCAAAGCTGAGGAGTGATCCAATGTTTTTAGTTGACATAAAGACTGGTGCAATAACAAGTTGAATAGGATAGCTGCTGAGTAAAGTAGAGTGAATTTTGATTATTTTAGTTTTGCTTAAAAGTCTTTACTTACACATACTTACTTAACCTCTGTCTGCTCACATGTTTATACCAGTATTCAGGAATTTTCAGTCAAATTTAAATTTTAATGAGCCATGTAATATATATACTCATTTACAAGATACCATAGCTTATAAATCCCACCCCCAATTTTGGGCTAAAATTCCAGCCACATCTGCACTCTCATTCATTTTCTGTAATGATTTTAACCACAAATTAGAGGTTGCTTTCGAAATCTTCAAGGTCCTGGAAGAGTTGATGGTATGTATCTGTTGGCAGTTGGTTATGGTTAGCAAAGGTCCTTTTGGGTGTCAAAAAAGGTTTTTCTCTAGTAGCACATGCTTATCAGCTGCACTTCACAATCTAAGTTCAAATTTTGAGTACAAAAAGATTGATTTAGGTAATAATGCAAAAGTTAAGTAAGAAAGTCACGCTACACTGTCTGTTGTATGTTTAAATGGTTGAGAGTATTTCACATTACAGTTGGATGAAGATGTGAGGGTGTTGGTTCAGAGGTTTGATGCTGAAACTGCTGATGAAGATGAAAACAAAAGTAAGTACTGTTTACTACAAAAGTAAGTACTGATTATTACAAAAGTAAGTATTGTTTATTACAAAAGTAAGTATTGTTTATTACAAAAGTAAGTACTGTTCAGCATACACCGTGGTTATTATGTGGTCAGCATAGCAGTAGAACTTATAGAATTCTTCTTTATGGATATTTTCATGAATGAGGGAGTCAGGTTATGATGCTCAAAGACAAGTGTGCTCAATTCTATTTTATCATTATCCAACAAAATTTTCATTCTATAGTACATGTCTATATGTTTGACCAAATAAGTACGGGTTGTGAAATTGCTAATTGTGAGTCTGTGCTTATGTTTCAGTCTGTTTTGCCTGTTAAGTTATTTGCAGTGAATTTTCATGTCAGTGTTGAAAATAATGATGTCAAAAATGCGTAAATGTTAATTATGTCAGAAATGCCTAACTCTTGATTTTTTTTCTTTGTTTTTGAAAAAAAGACCAGAGTACTGAGACAACATCATTCCTGACTCTGTTGTCAACCTGGGATCGACAGGAGTTAGAGCAGAGGCTTGGACAGAGAGTGGAGTTCTCTAAACGTGCCATTGGTAAACTTCTTCAGGCCTTTGACAGACTGTTACAAAGAAATGAGAAACTAAACAATGCACTCAGGGATAAAGTGGACCAGGTTAGATAATGTCCTCTTCTTAATTTTCTACTGTTGTATAAACCTTCCCAATATCTATCAAAAACTTACAAAGCAGTTTTACTGGCTGATTTGGCTGTATATCTTCAGAATTTCACTGGCAGTTTTTTATAGAAGACCTTCCTACATATACACTCACCCTATAATGTTGCACTCTGTACTCATTACTAAGCCCCCATCATAGTTTTGTGTTTGTGCTCTGCTTTGAGATTTAAATGTCAGGGGAAAAAATAGAAGAGTTTTCTACAAATCTGTATTTTTTTTACTAAAAGAAAAGAATAAAAAAAGAAATAGGTATTGCATTTGAATATGCCTGGGTGTTAGTCTTAGTTATAATTGTTACCGATTCCTTTTTATCAGCTTTCTTAATATCTGACTGAATTACCTCCCCTGTACCTACCTTGTTTTTCAGGAAGAGGAGATGGGTTCTGAGCTGGTGAGTACAGACATCACAATGCCTGAGACATCCCCGATCAAATCAGAAGTGGATATCAAAAAGGAACCAAATGAACAAGAAGAAAGCTCTGCATCACATGCTGATGTTAAAACTGAATCTGAGGATAGCAAATCTAAAGCAGAGGAAACTGAGGGGGCAGAGGTCAAAACTGAACCTGTAGCTGGTAGGCTGTTACAATATATAATCAGATCAAACGCTGGTTAACTTATTGTCATATTCTAACATTGTTTGGGCATTGGGACCATCTTACAAATGTTGCATTTGCATGTAAAATGATACAGTATCAGATTTGTACTTGCAATGCATCTTGGAAAGGATCACCCAGAGCAGGATTCAAACTCCTGCCACCAAAACCAACACGCTAGACCTGAGTAAAGAATTTAGAGGAGGCACCGTGGT
Source organism: Cyclina sinensis (assembly GCA_012932295.1). Classification (NCBI taxonomy): domain Eukaryota; kingdom Metazoa; phylum Mollusca; class Bivalvia; order Venerida; family Veneridae; genus Cyclina; species Cyclina sinensis. The sequence continues at coordinate 10,705,276 of JAAONU010000019.1, forward strand.
CCAGGGGTAGAGCGCAGGGCTCCGGATCCGAAGGTCGCGTGTTTGAATCCCGTCAGAGGCAAGATTCTATCACGATCTTCACAATCCTCCACGTTGAGCGATTACTGGTATAGAACCCAGGAAGCAGTCATCGAGCGTGACGAATCTAAGTTGTAAGAACTTGTATTGCAATCGATGTAAAATAAACTAAAGTAAAGAATTGATTCCTTGATGCTGTTGCCAGAGGTTTTATTCATATAATTATAGGCCAGTATGTATTGGACCATCACAATGCTTATACTTAATATTCCATCCTTGCTCATTACAGGAAAAGTTGAAGATGAGAAAGAGGTGAAAAAGGAAGGTGAACAGTCAGCTGAGGTGAAACAAGAGGTCAAGGTTGAGCCCATGGAGACAGCAGAGGTCAAGGTCGAAGAGAAACCTGCAAGCCCTTTATCTGTTCGAGCCATGAAGGATGAGTTACAGGAGTTACAAGCTGAGAACAAACGTCTCCACAACATGGTGACAGATCTGCATCTCAGGCACCACCAGAACACACTAAAGGTCAGTAAGTGTTCACTGTGATGTAAGTGGTCATACACAGTCTGCACCCTTAACTGGCTTTTCTTTTTCTTTTTTTAAACCAGCTTGTTGAACCCAATTCTGGCACGGATCAAGTTAATTCATATCAGGCTAAATTGGTTTCAATAACAGATTTCTCTGCTTCTATCACAACAAAATCTTATAACAGCCTTACCATTTAACTTCAGCTAATAAATTTTGGTGTATATCAAGCAACAAAATATTTGAATAATATGAGTTAACATTGTATTGCATTTAATTTAACTTTTCTTATTTAATTTTGTGAGAAAAAAAAATCAGGAAAGTTACCTTGCTGTACTCTGTTTGTAAAGTCTGTCAGTTTTCAGCGAAGCATGTTTGATATAGACATATAAGAAAAATGAAAAAGCTAAAAATACCATATGACTATTGAAACTTTGGTATTTTACCAAATTTATATGTTGATTATGAAGGGTTTTATTCCTGAATAAGTACGTATAAAAATAAACAATTTGTAGGTAGCAGAACTTCAAGATAAGTTGACTGCAGCAGAAACAGAGATTGCAGAATTGAAAAACCAGAGTGAGGATCTGGAGTATAACTATCGGGTGTCATCAGAGCGAGCAGAGAAGCTTGATCGATATCTCTCAGACGCTTTACAGAAACTGCAGACGTATGAAGATAAAAATGTCATCCAGCTGGAAGGTGGGAAATCAGTTACAGGAGTCTCTAAAAATAAGGTTTGAAATTGTTCCATTTCTTACACTTCCATATTTATAGAGTTATAGTTCTCTTTAAAACTTGTTCTTCAGGTTTCATACATCACTACAAAAAATACTTTTACAATTATTTCCTTCAAATTCATATAAATGTTTGGTGTGTGTTTATTTCTTTCGTAAAAAATACAAGAGAAAATTTTAACCTCTCATACATTAACTCTGATGTACATGTAGATCACAATGAAATCACAGTAACTCAGTAACTGTTAAAAGCTTTACATTAGAATGTACTTTTGTTAATAATGTAAACTTCTGTTTACTATAAATATTCCTTTTGAAATGAACTGTACATTTTGTACTTTATAAGAAGTCCCATGGCTTATATTTAGGAAGACATTCCTTATAAGGATTTCACTTCTGGATTTAGGCATCTGAGAAGAATTAGAGATTTAACCCTTACCATGCTAAATATCTAAAATAGACTTGTCCATCTTTCAGTTTTAACAAATCCATTAATTGTTTATTGGGGTGCTTGTAGAAAATTTGCAGTTTTGCATGCTGATCTTGGTCTGCACTGTTAGCAATGGCAGAGACAATTGCCTCCAGCATATTAAGAGTTAATTAAACCATGTTTCCTTTTCAGTTTGATGAGATTATATCAGAGTTGGAAGAGCAGAAAGATCTTGCTTCTAACAGACTGGCAGAGTTAGAGAAACTGCAAAAAGATCATCAGAAAGCCTTGAAGGAAATAGAACAGCTCAAACTAGATGTATGTATAGACTTTATCTAGAAATTTTATTGAGCACCTAGTTTAAACTTTAAAATGGGTTACTCCTTAGATCATCCTTCAGTAACAGAATGGTGTTTTGACAGTGATAAGGTTCTAACAGGCAGTAAATATAGAAGTGTATAGAACTTTTATGTTATCCCCTAACTCTCTTGAAATGTAGTAATTGATTATTATGCCCCCACTTCAAAGAAGAGGGGGTATATTGCTTTGCATTTGTCTCTCTGTCGGTAGGTCCGTAGACCAAATGGTTTCCGACCAATAACTAAAGAATGCTTAGGCCTAGGAACTTCAAACTTAGTAGGATGATTGTCCATCACCAGTAGATGACCCCTATTGATTTTGGGGTCAAGGGGTCAAAGGTCAAGGGCACACTGACCTTGTAGGTAGAAACGGTTTCCGACCAATAACTAGAGAACACTTTGACTTAGGTTCACCAAACTTGGTATGTTTGTTGGTCATCACCAGTAGATGACCCCTATTGATTTTTGGGTCAAGGGGTGAAAGGTCAAGGTCACATTGACCTAGTAGGTAGAAACGGTTTCCGACCAATAACTAGAGAACGCTTTGACCTAGGTTCACCAATCTTGGTTTGCTGGTTGGTCATCACCAGTAGATGACCCCTATTGATTTTGAGGTCATAAGGTCAAAGGTCAAGCTCACAGGGACCTTCATCCTAAAAACGGTTTCCGATCAATAACTAGAGAACGCTTTGACCTAGGTTCACCAAACTTAGTATGCTGGTTGGTCATCACCAGTAGATGACCCCTATTGGTTTTGAGGTCATTAGGTCAAAGGTCAAGCTCACAGGGACCTTCATCCTAAAAACGGTTTCCGATCAATAACTAGAGAATGCTTTGACCTAGCTTCACCAAACTTGGTATACTGGTTGGTCATCACCAGTAGATGACCCTTATTGACTTTGAGGTCATTAAGTCAAAGGTCAAGATCACAGTGACCTTCATCTTAAAAATGGTTTCTGATCAATAACTAGAGAACGCTTTGACCTAGGTTCACCAAACTTGGTATGCTGGTTGGTCATCACCAGTAGATGACTCCCTATTGATTTTGAGGTCATTAGGTCAAAGGTCAAGCTGACAGAGACTTTGACTCTAAAAACGGTTTCCGATCAGTAACTAGAGAATGCTTTGACCTAGGTTCACCAAATTTTGTATGCTGGTTGGTCATGACCAGTTAATGACCCCTATTGATTTTGAGGTCATTAGGTTTAAGGTCAAGTCCACAGGGACCTTGATCCTAAAAACGGCTTCTGATCAATAACTAGAGAATGCTTTGGCCCAACCACAAGCAATTAGATGCTGCGGGGGGGCATTTATGTTTTACAAACATTTCTTGTTATTTATTGAAAGAACATTTAAAAGGAAAAGTATAGAAACTGTTATTTCTAAAAAGTTTAATTTCAACATAATACTGGTTACTTTTTGACATCAGATAGTATAAATGCCAAAAAAGAAATTGTCCAAGCCTGTAAAATACTCAACTGAGTATCATCAGAACTGCAGGAGAAAACCACACACAAAGGTTTTGTCATTTTGAACTTTAGATCGTGACACCTTTACACAAAAAATTTAGCAGAATTATTAAACATGTATATATATGTGTACTTTATATGTATATACTGTGCTGGTTCTAAAATTTTTAAGTCAGAATTTCTACAGTGCAGATAAAATAAATTTGACTCTATTGCATCTATGTGATTATCTTTCCAGTTACAACACCTGCCTGAGAGTGTAATTGTGGAGACGACCGAGTATAAATGTTTGCAGTCACAGTTTTCTGTCCTGTACAATGAAAGCTTACAGATGAAAACACAGCTAGACGAGTCCAAAAATCTTGTGCTCACTAACAAAAATGCCCACCTGCGGCAGATAGAGCAAATGGAGGTAATTTTGCTATCTTACTGTAACTCAAATTCTTGAGTTGATAAACAGTCAATTTTGATATAGAGTTTTCTGATTAAAAGTGACTTCTGATTGGAATTTTAAGAGAAAACTCCAAGAACAAGGACTGTTGCTCCTTTTCGTTTTTGATAGATAAAATGAAAAAACACAAATGTAAAGTTTTGTTCAATATAGGATATCAGTTACATGTAATCTTTGTTACCTGTACACACCAGTGTTATTGCATCTGGTCTGTTTTGACAGAGTGATGAGTTGATGAACCAGAAGAAATTACGTACTGAGGTCATACAGCTAGAGGATGCCCTGGGTCAGGTACGGAAAGCCTATGAGATGTTGAGGATTGAGTTTGAGCAGACACTTGCTGCCCATGAACAAACAGGTATGAAAGTATAGCCATGTGAAAATGTTAATTATATAGATATTGCTTGAAACTGAATATGTCTTTGAGTATTTTAATTCTTAGTCAGGCTGTATGTTTATTGCAGACAACCTTACTGTGGTGTAATATATGACAGATTCTCAATTAATTTGCCATACAGTTGCCAAAACCTTATTTATTCTTTTGAAATTTCTGTGTTTTTATCAATAATAGGCATTCAATTTTAAGGCCAGGTCTTTCAAAGCAGAGAAAAATACAAATGATTTTGTTATGGATATAGGTATTTGTTCTGTATCTGCAGGGTCTATAAACCAGGAGATGAGAAACCTGATCCAGAGTTTACAGAAACAGAGTCAGCAGGTAAAGGCAGAAGCCCAGAGAAACCGTAGGAAGGTGAAGGAATATCAGGCAGAGATAAACAAGGTAACACAGTAACATGTCACGATTACTGGAAGTGAAAAATGCTGAATGCTTGTTTCTATAATTTCTCTAAGCCCTGATTGATTAACATTGTTAGAGAATTTCTAACTTAATCTGCTTCCATTCCAACATTTTATTAAAGTCAGATTTCTTTCTCAGACAAATTGTTTGCTTTTTTGGCATTTTGAAAAATTTAAGGAAGTCTGACATTGAAAGGTTCGAATATAGGCAGAAGACAGCTTGTTAGTCAGTGACTTGATCTTTAATGTGTTTTGTGCTTTGTATTGAAGAGTTAGTTACTTAAGTTTTGGAAACTGCTGGACATTTGTTATTTGGCCATCTAAGAGACATTCAGAATTAAGCTGCAAACTACACTGTATAGATAACCATTCATTGCTGTACAGTTGAAAATTTCACAATGTTGGATTTTTTTTTTTTTTTTTCAGTTAAAAGAGAAAGTGCAAGAGTTGACTGGACCAAATAAAGAAGGCAGTGAGGACTCTAACAGTGCAGCCTCCGCCTCTGAACCCTGTAAAGGGAAATCCCCTAAAGGGGAATCAGGGGATGGACTTGTCTTACCAAAAGACGAGGATGATGACCTGGAGAAAGAGAGAGAAAAGGGCAAATCAGACGCTGAGATCTTTAAGGATCTGAAAGCACAACTAAAGTATGTACTTAATGAGAACAGTTTAATACACGTTCTGAATGTATGTTTTTACATACTGTCTGCCTAAAGGTCTTCACTGGATGGAGACTTACTAGATACCATAAACTTTCTGTTTGAAAATGAAAAATAAAATAGTTTGAGTATTGCAGTACTTGTAATTACAAATGTATATTGAATCCAAACTTGATAGCACTTAATAGTAATACAGCAAAAGTATCAATTTGTCTGTGTTGGTTTTAGTAAATCAAAGTACACATTTATATCGTATATCAGAAATTGGTAACTTTGTACCAACATAAATATCCTATCATTTAAATTTATTCTAACCACCTGCTGTTTGGTCTGTAGTTCCTCTAGCTCTTTCATGAAAGACTGTATGACAATTTAAGTTCATAGTTTTACGATTATATGGCTAAAGAAGAATTAGCCATGAGAGTGACCTTAAAAAATTGTTTGTTGTGAGTTTTCCAATGAACTCAGGAAAATGCCAGTGACTACCTACCTACCTACCTCTAAAATTTGGGGTTGGGGGAACTCCAAACAATTTAATTTTTTAAGGTCAGTCAGAAATACATTTTTGTGTTATAACAAAGTATTTTATTGGATAACAAGTCATTGATCATGAATTAGTAAAATTACTGTTAGAGATTGCAGAAGTGTTTTTTACAAACTAAACTATTATCGTGCAGGAAGTCTCAGGATAACCAAAAGGAGATGAAGTTGTTGTTAGATATGTACAAGAGTGCTCCAAAAGAACAGAGAGACAAAGTCCAAGTAAGATATATAAAATAATGACAGACTCAGTTAGGAATCCAACTGTAGCCTGTGGGTTCATCAGTTAGATAGTAATAAGGCATTTTGCCTGTATCATAAGATGAAATAAAATTATGCTTAAAATGTGAAATCAAATGCAGAATCAAATGTTGGATTTCATCAGAATTTCATCATAAGAAATGAAATAACAGAAGCTTCAAAATGATGCAAGTTATTATTTTCCAAACTCTTTCTTGAACTGAGTGAGAGAATTAGAAGCTTCATACCATATGCTAATATTACTGTTTCAGCGCTGAATGTTTTTATAGTAACAACTGGAAAAGGTCATTTGAGTAACAGTTAGTCAACTTTTTCACACATTACATGAAAAAATTAAAATAAAATTACTATCATATGATACATTTTTTAGTTAAGGATGATAGTTTGGATCAGAAATGAAATAGCATTTAATTTAAGAGCCTGTTTGAAGTTTTTAGCTGTAAGAGGATGGGATATTCATAGTATACATTTTTGAGAATGCTTACAATAACTCATACCATTTATACCAATGATTTATAATATATGTACATGTTTATGTTACAGCTGATGGCATGTGAGAAGAGGTTGAATAAGGAGATAGATGACCTGAGACAACATATCAAGAAGATGCAGGAGACAGAGAGAAAAGAACGTAAGAAACTAGCTGAGGAAGATGCCATCAGGAAAATCAAGAAACTTGAAGAAACTATCTCAGAACTACAAAAAAATCTGGCCACTCAGAAACAGGTGGGTAAAAAAACCATTATTAAACAATAGATGAAGCACAGGTAACATGAAACAGCCATTTTATGTTTATAATTAAAAGGCCAAATTTTCTGTCTAACTGTGGGTCTGTTAGTTTGCACATTTGAATTGACAGGAGACATAGAGTCCTTAGCATATTTCACTGCTGCCTTGTATATGTTGATATAATGTTTTTGGATCTTTTTATGTTGAAATCAGGACTATAAAGGTGTGTTATATTTACAGAAAGAGGATGTATTACTCAATGAGATGGATGCTACAGGACAAGCGTTTGAGGACATGCAGGAACAGAATACACGACTGTTACAGCAGCTGAGAGAGAAGGATGATGCCAACTTTAAACTTATGTCAGAGGTAACATATATAGAAACCATTCATTTGTTTGTCAATGTCGTTGAACATTTGTTATATCGTGAAAACTCACTGTTGTATAGATCTGGGAATCTTGACAGAGTAAGGTTGTTAGCAATGCACTGTAAAGTTGTCAACATGAAGATTACTTTAATCCAACAATGATGCAGTGTCTGAGTCAAGCTTACTTTTATGTGGAGTGATTTCATTTTCTGTTCACAGTTAAGTGGTCCGGTAATTTACTTTATAGGAATTATGTGTTTGCTGACACACTGTAACATTTTAGTCTAGACACAAAACAGAAAATCTGTACTAATTATGTTGTTTATTCCTGATTATGTTGTTTATTCCTCATGAAATAGAGAATAAAAGCCAACCAGATTCAGAAGTTGTTGAGAGAGGAGAAGGAAGTTTTAGCAGAACAAGTGTCAACAATACACACTCAGGTCGAGGCTCAAATACTCGTGGTTAGAAAACTGGAAGAAAAAGAGAGAGTTTTACAAAATAACATTGTAACCATGGAAAAAGAACTGGCGTAAGTTACAAATTCAGGCTATTTTTTTGCTTAAATAGAGACTCCCTGACCATTTGAGATAGTGAGAAGTTTGTACATGACCTAAAGATAAATAAGTAAAGAACAATCTGAAGAGAAACAGAACAGTAACTTAAACAGTAACTTAAGTAAAGTAAAGAATGTACTTTGAAATCCAGCAAAAATTTTTTACCTGAATGAACAGGATTATTTTACTGAAAACTGAATGACCATCTCAGCCCTTCTTTAAAAGCTTTGGATGGCAATGTAAGTGTCATAATACCTGTAAATCTTACCAGGACTGTGTAGTACATGTAAATTAAACAAATATTATATCAATTTATAGTGATACTATGTTGATACAAAGATTCATTTCATTTGTAATTTCTTTGTGTTTATAATAGGTTAACCCAGCAAGCATTGGAGCTTCACAAACGTAAAGCTGTAGAGAGTGCCCAGACAGCGGCTGATCTCAAGCTGCATCTTGATAAATACCAGGCCCAGTTACGTGAGGCACAGGTTGCTGTTGCAGAAAAAACTGGGGCCATTGAACAAGAGGCATATAAGTACAAGAGAATGCAGGTTTGTGTAAACATTTCTTCATTTTATCAAATTGTTAAAGAATGTATAATGTAGAACTATAATAATCTGTCGCTGAAAAATTGCTCATATTTCTCTGCAGTACCTGTATATTTGATAAAATAAAGATGCAGCGTTTGTCAGATGTAGTACAGCAGCCTTACCTTATTGGAAACAAACTTTGAATTGGTTAGGTAGAGTGGACAGACAAAATGTTGATATTTTCTGGAATTACACTCATAAAGTACATGTCGTAAAATACATTATCACAAAACGAATATCATGAATTACATATTATGAAATAAAAATCTCAAAATACACATTATTCTGGATTGCACCTTTAACATGTCTGAAACATAGTAAGCCTCCAGATAGCTAACCATGGGGCGACAGATGATAAACACTATGTAGATTTTGCTGTTTTTTTTGTCCATTGCTCCGACAGTAAAAATAACCATAACTGGCAAAGACAAGGACTCAGTCGAGAAGAATCAAACGACAATTTACAATTAAGATGCATGCACTCACCAAAATGAAAATCAGGCTAAAAAGCTCAAAGAAAATTAAGTCAAATAATGATGAAACACGTAAAATGCATTGACTAGTCACCTGCCTGGAGAGTTGAGGTCAAAATCACAAAACAGCACACACATCATAAATTATTATAAAATACATTTACTTTATTTTAAAAACATATAATAAGATACATATCATGAAATACACTATCTTAAAATTCATATCATAAAGTTTGTAATTAAGAACATAAATCATGTTGAAGTAATATTTGTTCATAGGAGGAGATAGCTAAGTTACAACGTAAACTTGAGAGGAGTAAGAAAATAGAGATGGCAGGTGCAGCTGACGAAGTCTTGTTAGCAGAAATACAGGAATATAAGGTAAGGTGGCTTCACGTTTATTTAAAGTCTGTCAGTTACAGATTTTAAAACTAGACCTTTTATACAAACCATTTTGTTCCAAGAGAATTTTTTTGTCTGTTAAATATGTGTTTTCAGGAAGATGGACCATAAGATGTTAGTATTGACCCTTTTAGCTTTAGATTAAAAGTGGAGATTTGTTTTCATTTTAGCTTGTTAAAACAACTTACTGATTGTATTCCTGATATAGTTACATTCACCTTAATTGGCAGATAATTTTATCATTGGAAAGACAGTTTATATGGCTTGAAGAATGTTTTCAGTGTTTAACCATCTTAAGTTTTGTATCATTTTATTTATGCTGAATGTCAGACAAAAATTACTCAATGCCACCATTTTAGATATGGAGGTTATGGCACACATAGATACATTATACTTTCATCTTTCTTCCAAACAAAAGGGAAATATTCCTTGCATTTTATGAAACATGTTACTGTTAACATATATGTATTGTTTGCTGTCTACAGGAGCAGTTAACATGTCCCTCATGTAAAGTGAACAGGAAGGATGCTGTATTGACCAAGTGTTTCCATGTGTTCTGTTTAGAGTGTTTGAAGACAAGATATGAAACTCGCCAAAGGAAATGTCCAAAATGCAATGCGGGCTTTGGTGCTAATGACTATCACCGACTCTATCTCACCTAACACATAGTGTTTGTTAGTGTTTGTGTGCTTGTCAATGTATTATGAATGTGTTTACACAAGTTGATGATCAAGTGTTTAAGTATTTGGTATTGTATATACATGTGTGATCACTGTGCTTGCTGAGTATAAAAGTATGTGGGTATTTTATTTTATTTTTTTTGTGAATGCATACTTCAGAGTTCGAAGACAAAAAATGTTTTGGACGTAACATGAGAAAAAATGATTTTAACATATAGGTGTGTATTGGTATAAGACATAAAATCAATAATCCTCTATTTTTTTTTAGGGTCTGGCACCCGCCACAAAAGGAACATTTTATTTTGGAAAAATATGACTATTTTGAAGAGGAAATTTTTTAAAAATTAAAGAAATTAGTGCCAGGCACTGCAAAATGACAACAGTTGTTACTAGGTATAAACCGATACTCATTACTTGACAGATAACTTTGAATTAATTCAAAATGTTTTTAAAGAGATTTCTATGTGTTATCTGAAGACTGAACGGGAGGATAACTTGAAGATGCATGTATTTGTAATGTTTCATAAGATACAGGACAAAAGGCAGTGTAATATTCTATGTGTTCTTATTTTATTATTTCATTTTACCAAATATTTTTTTTTTAACTTGAGAAGTTTTTTTCCTTATGTTTTTTAAGGTCTTGGAAATAGCAGAAAACTTGCATAAAAGTCAGACAGCAGCATAGAATGATATGAATGAAGTGAACATTCCATGAATGATCTACTTACTTTTAATCACAGAACCAAACAAAAAATGTACACTGACCATTTTATATTTGCTACATAATGTTCTTCCATTAGAACTTTTCAAATACAGTGACATTAGTTGGACCTTAATAACTTGAATGACTTTTCAAATCCTTTCAAAATGTTGATATAAATATCACTAAATCATTAAGGCAAGCATGTGCTTAATACAAAAGCATAACAACAGAGTAACAATTAAATATTGTTTAAGGTTGTATTCATAAGTTTAAGTTCATTTTTTTTGTTTTGATTGAGATATTAATATTTCATCATATATGAGTGCAAAAGAACTTTCACATTATTACAGATGTGTTATTGAATGAGTGATTGTTTTGCAGGCAGATATAAAATGGTTGATCTACCACAGTCACTTATGAAGATAATGGTAGAGCATTAAACAAAAAATGTTAAGAGTCCCGTAAGTGACATCCAATGCTCTTTTTTCTTTTTGGTTGACACATTTTTATTTTGTAATAATAATGAAAAAAATGTCTCTGTGAAATACTTTTTCACTTTTGCAACATTTTTTAACTGAAGAAATAACATTTTGTTTTTATAAAATAATCTTTCATTAGTACAAAATGATATTTAGTTTGTATGAAATGATGTTTTTTTTTATGAAATAACATTCTGTGATTACAAAACAAAACAAAAAAACACAAAACAACCTTGTTTTTCTAAAATACAAATTACACAGTGTTCCAGTAATAAAATTTTTTTAAAAATGAAAAACATTATTTCATAATTCTGAAAAAAAATTGACGAAATGAAATTTTATTTTGAATTATGAAATATTAAAAACAAATTTCAAAATATTATGTTGTAAAACAAACTTTTATTTCATAATTACAATTTAAAACAAAGTTGTTGGCCCAAAAATAAATGGATGAAATGTCTCTTTAGGGGCTCCATATATGTCACTTTAAGTCTCAAAAGCTTTTATTGTACATTACTTGAGAAATATTATTAATTGCATTTTTATTGTATTTAAATCACATTGATTTCTACAGCATTTGTCCTTAACAGAGGTCAGAATAAAAAAAATGGAAATTTTAAGTTGTTTCTTTTCTCAGTCTTTTCAGGATAACATGCTTTTTCTCATCAGTTATACCCAGTAGCAAAGGCTTCACTAAGTGAACAACTGTGACCTTTCACTGAAAGGTCATGTGTTTCAGATATACTCGTGAAGGCTTGAAACTGAAGAAACTAGTCCATGATGCATGATTGTTTATTCATCAATAATTAGTCCTCATTAAACAAGAAGACAAAATTTTAAAAATCAAGGCGACCTCCCAACTTGGTATAAAGGATGAGAGTTACCACAGAGAAAACTTCCATGTTAACTGATGATAAAAACAAGTTTTTTCATGATCAAGTATTTGGCAAAGACAGGTCTTTCCCCTTTTATTAAAACCACCCTCCCCCAGTTGAGTGACTTTGTTTATCTTCTATTTCAGTATTGTAGAGGTACCTTTCATGAACAAACTGATTGCACTGACAGTAATTAAATTTGTCAAAAAATAAATCGGGTAAAAATTTGTGAGATATTCAATCACCTTGAAATACTATGTGCATTTAAGTCATTTTGTCTTCATTTACCTTCAAATGTATCCTTTTATTATCATAATCCAGTGTACAAGGACCAGCTTGTTCTTTATGCCTCAAGTGTTGCACTTATACACAGAACCAAGGCTACATGTCGGGGTTCCTTAGTTCAGATCAACTTGCTGGCTTATCAGATAACTTGTATGCAGACTATATGGAGTGTTTGCTTTGTGAGTGAACTAAGGAGTATTGAGTTTAGATTCAGCCCATGGCAATTTTTTCCACATTACATGTGGAGTCCAGCGTATATATCTGGTAAGTCTATATGGGAAAACAGCCTTGTGTAGAAATTCCTACAGACATTCAGTATATCTATAATTCAAGGACGAATTCCGAGAAAGGGTAACACATTGTTAGTTTTAAAGGTAGATACGTCTTTCTCCCTCATGCCTATAACTTTGGGTCTGAATTACATTTAATCAAGAAGATCCTTAACAGTTGCTACCATATACAGTTGAAATAGCTATATTTCTTAAATATTATTTATTTGAAGAAAATACCGCGTATTTCTACCCTGTTGAAATAACATTTTTACTTTGATATCTTTTATAATTTTTGGAGGTAGGTAAATACACTCTGTCCCTTTTCATTAGGGGAGTTCTGAATCAAGTGCATGTATTCAGAATCACAAGATGCTTAAGCCCATCAATACATTTCATATCATTGGCAGTTATGTGAAGGCTCAGGTTAGTGTCAAAATAATATCTAATGTTATATGGTGTAAACTGTCAGATACATTTTTATTTTACTTGGTTAACACTAGAATAAATCTCATTAATGTGATGTATGCAAAAGTAAAGATTGTAAAAAGTGCTCTTTTTTTGTGAGTCTCTGATTAAATGCTTTAGCAAATAATCATTTCAATGTTTATTATTGTAATTTACCAACTTGACTAGAATTATCAGATTCAGTAAAAAACTTATCAACAAATAATCAGCCTTAATTAGTCATCATTTAGACATAAATACCATTTATTACAGATTAAAATGTTCACTTTTAGCAGTAGAACTGTTATTGTAAAAAGTGTTAGAAAAGAAAAGTTAAGGTATCCAGTCCTAGTCATCTGCAGTGTTATCATTCCATGGTTATGTTTGTAACCCCATAGGTTAACTACAGCACCAATTTATATGAACCGTGGCAAAGTAACTTGAAATTACTTGCAATTACTGTTGTAATAAATGATATAAACTGAAATTGGTCTTAGTTACTTTTTCCCACTCAAACATATGTTTATCCTAGTGCAATCCCTCAAAATTGAAATGACCACAGGTCATCATCTTTTGATTTGATCCTGAACATAAACATTAAATTTATATAGTTTTAATTTTACTCCAAATTTTCCAGTCATAGCTTTTATATTAGAAAAAATATATATATCTCCATTAAATGCATGATATTGTAATATTAATGCTTATGGTAACCTTATAAGATAAAAACTATAGTTGGTCTCCACACATTTTCTTGGTTAAAGCAACTTGTAAGTTAATTTTAGTCCAACCAGGGTTTTTCCTTTTGAAAAATGGGTCAAACCGTCAACGCCAAATTGTCCAGAGAGCCATTTTATAGACTGTTGTAAACACCCATACTTTTTTTGTTGTTGAGGTATCTATAAATAAACTCACTAAATTTAACTGCAAAATGACACAGGAAAGAAATAGAGTTCTATGTTCTGTCTCTGTATTTTTTGATAATTTCAGCCGCTTTAAGAAAGTTTAACTTTTGACAGGCTGTAGGCAAGTTTTCGTAGCTGTTATAATGAAAGTCATTTATAGCATTTTACAAACTAGAGAAATCTATCTATCTATCTATCTTCCATCAACGTCGAACCCCTTTCGGGGACGTAGACGTTTCGCGCGTCAGGATCAAAAGAGAAAGATTATAGTGAATAAAAATGTAGAAATGAAAGAAGTAAAGATAAAATTTTTTGGTTAAAAATATAAAAAAAGTCTTACTTGCAGGGAACTAGGGTGAGACATGTTCAATGCTACTTACTGCTACTTACTTAATGATTTCATGAAATACTTTTTTTTACTTTTTAGGTGCCAATTTTAGATAACATTGAGAGCTAAATGAAAAAAAAAGTTGAACTCCTTTCCGTTTTTCTTTTCCTTTCGGCTCAATTAACACCTTTTCGTTGATTATTGTATACTGTCACATGACGTCAAAAATTGTCTGCTAAAAATGTCAGAGGTTGACGAACTCAATATAAACCCATTTTTCAAAGCATTACAGGTTTGTATAATAAGATTTATTTCAGTCTTTGGTTTCTGATTTACCCATTGAGCTTTATTTATGAGAATAAGATAAAGAGTGGAACCGTACAATTAAAATATAACTGAGTGTAGACAGACCGGAACAGTACACGGACACTTTTTCTTATATGTAACTTATCCGTGTAAATCAAGTTGTGTTTCAAATCATCCAGACTTTGCAGTTTTAAAGATGAATCCTTGCCTTCAAATTTACAGGAATACGCGATTGTAAACAAAACACTACACATGCGCAGTGAGGCATCGCGGCAGGTACATTTACGACTCAAAATTATTGTTATTTTTAACCAGTACGCGGACACCTGTTCATATCGATGGAAAAGAGGTCAAATAAGGCGAACTCACCTGAACATGTTTTTAAATATGTATTTATTTTATTTTCATATGATACGAAAAAAAAAAAACTTTATTTTTGTTTAAAAATAACAAGTTTGAAACAGTCAGTGAAACTGCAAATATTGATTTGTTTACGATCTTATTTGGCGTTCGTCTGCTTATAAGTCAATAAACAGGAAGTGTAAACATACAATAAGTCATGTATAATACCGGAAAAAGGATAAGTTATTTACGAATATAGGTATGTAACATCAATACCGTATGTGATTTTTTACACGTTTTTAAACGCCCCGAATACCGGGGTGTCCGCGTACTGGTAGCGTCCGTGTACTATTCCGGTCTGTCTAACAGTTACCAAATTGTCATTTTCGGATAGAAGGGTTTTATGAAAAGCGTACTATTACTGAAACGTACCCATGTAAAATTGAACCATTTTTTAGACGAAGCCTTCCACCAGTTATTTTAGTGGTTTCTGGTTTAGACGCAAAGGCAGAAGCCTCCATGAAGTCACATTATTGAGACTAAACCTCTGATAAATGTGGTTACAGTTGGGGTATGATAGTTAAAATGAAATTTATCACAGGAATCTGATACATTATATTTTACCAGTCTGACTGAATGTGAACAGGCATTGTCCTTCATATATTGGTTGTTTTAGTTTACAGTGATAAATGTAAAAACACATTATAATTTGTTTCTATTTATTTAATCATGCATTTTCAGTCATGTTCAACACAATATCACAATATTCTTATAAGTGTGATAAAGATTTATTACATGTATTATATTATATATCCATAAGCCTTTTAAGCACAGAATATGATGGATACACTATAAAGTATAATCTAATAGATAGCTCAACTACAATCTGGGACCTAATATGTTGTTCCCAGTTACAATCAACTATTTTTTGAAAAATAATCACGATATCATTATATAGAGTTAAAAGGAAAAAAATATCAAAAAGTGAAAAGCTATTTTACAAGAATTACATTACCATGGTGCTTTTTTTCACTCATTTGCTAAGAAAACCCCTGTATTTTGCATTTTTTATTGTCACATTTCACCATGTTGTCTGTTAAAGACAGCATCCTGTAGTAGCAATACATAGTTACTGTGGCAACTCCCATGTCACTTGCTGCACTTTAGGCATTTCCTGAATTCTTAGGAATT
The DNA here is from genome assembly GCA_012932295.1 of Cyclina sinensis. NCBI lineage: Eukaryota > Metazoa > Mollusca > Bivalvia > Venerida > Veneridae > Cyclina > Cyclina sinensis. The sequence continues at coordinate 10,721,456 of JAAONU010000019.1, forward strand.
GTTCAAAATTTTTGACATTCTAAGCATTTATTTAAATGAGGCTTCATTTTCAAAATATCAGATCTGTTAATCAAGTGTTTTTGGAAGTGTGAAACATGCTTCTACGACAAAAGCTATTGCAAAATCATGGCAGTCTGAATTGTTTGTCTGTTACTGTACTTGTGGTAAATAATTTCAATTTTTAATTTGGTAAATTTAGCTTAACTGGATTTAACTTAACTTTAACTTTGACTGTGATGAGTGTCACAATGCTTTTTAGAAAAAATATACTTTTAATTTTTTGAACAGTTTACTGGGGCTGGCAAAGACAGTTTGCACTTGAATCCTGATCTGAAAATTGAATTCTTTTGGTGTTCTAGGTTCTATTTTTGAGTTGGTCATGGGAATATTGGTAAACTTGTCATTTCCTTCCGATTAAAAGTGTGTGTTAATTAATGTATTAGCTGCTAACGAATTGAATGCCTGATTAACGTCAGCATCTGCTTTTTTTTCCATTTTATTCTGACCAGTTTTGCTAGCGATCCTAGGATGACCATTCTGAGGAATGTCAAATTTTTCTTACATTTATAAGTAGTTTTGTTTACAGACTTAAGAACAGACTACAGATTATTACTGCCAGTAAATGATATCAAGTTCCAATGGACTGGCAAGAGCACGTTTCTTTGGGAATTAAAGCTACTGCATATTTTTTTCCAATCATTTAATTATGCATTCATACTAGACATGAAAAATATTTTATTTTGCCTTAAAAATTTTCGAGTCAAATATTCTTGAGACAATCATGTTCAGTGCCTTTCTTTTCTAGCACTTTATAAAGTCAAAACAGTGCAATCAGAAATCTAAAACAGTGTTTACAAATAAAACAAAATTATGTGTTAATTACAATCCATTACTCTGTTAAATTTAAACAAATCATTTACCTCACACACAAAAAAACCCCAGGAAGTATTTGCTAATAACAGTGATAAAAATATATCCTATTCATTACATTAAATGCAGCTTCCTTCTGTGTTTTAACCCTCACTACTAAGCTTTAAGAAAAATGTAATGATTGAAGATTGTTAAGATTAGAGCCACAAAAAGGACTGCAAATGTGGCTGCAGATTGGGCCCCAGAAAAGGGATGACTGCAAACATGTAGTGATAAGTGCCAGACTCTTAAAATATTTCAGAACAAATTTTTGGCAGCCTATGAGGAAGCACAAGAAGAATGCTACCTGATCTGTATACCTCAGTCTGAATGTCTTCATGGTGCTGTCATAACAAAGAAGTTTGTAGGTAAGTGCAATCTGTTAGAATGGTAATAATAGTCAATTATTGTGACATTTTTAGTAAAACTGTACCAACTTTAATAGCCCCATCTATATTGGTGTAAACTGATTTACTTGACATTCCTTGAAGAGAAAGTTCTCACCACCTCTCAAGGCATTTTCATTGTCATGATCTAACCCTGCTAAGTAGATTTCAGCCAAAAAACTGTTGGGTTTACAAAGAAGCCTTGGCTTTACTCTTTTACCAGAGCTAATTCATTTATATTTATATTATAGGGGTTCTAACTGAATTTAAACAAATAGTGGGTGTTTACTCATGTATTTTAGTTACATACAGACATCGTGTAGACTGTACTTGTTCATTTTTTCTTCCGTTTCAGATTCTCACATCCTGAAACCATCTCCATTCTTCAAAGGGTAGGTGGAAGCAATAAGATAGGAAAAGAGAAAATTTAAATTACTAAAATTAAATAAGTGATCTCATCTCTTACATATTGTAAATTGATGATACTAGGTAAAATCTTGCGCTGATTCATAACTGTACAATACCTATAGTTTGTGTATGTATACTTTAATAATAAGTGTATTCAGAATAATGACAGGAAATTACAATAGAAGATCATTTCTAACTTAAACAATTGATTGTTTTATGTTTTAGGCATTACACAACTCTACGTTCAGACAAGCAGGTTGTATATATTGATGATAATGGAGACTATATCAGCACAATGGAGGGTATGTTTATTACAAGGGTTTAATTTTGGAGTAGATTTTTTCACCTAAGTAAGGGTCAAAATAACTCTAATTATATTTGAAAAGTACTTTTGTTTACCCTTCACTTGGTTAATGAAGATCCCATATTTTTTACAAAACATACATGTACTTACATTTTGAATGGTGACTAATTGAGAAATTTTGAAATATAGCATTCAAGCATACAATCAGAGACTTTTAAACTCTAAATTAAATAAATTTTGTATTGGTGTGAACTGGTTATTCACATTATTATTGTGTTTTACAGGTTTTCCAACACGAGCAAAGATAAAAGTTATTAGTGAAGAGTTAGGTTACAACAAGGTAGTAACAATACATGACAAAGTTGTTTTCTGGGTTTTTTTTGCAGTTTTATAATGAATAACTAAGTGAGATTAACTATTAACAATATTTTTTGTCCTTGAAGATTTGACTCTTTTGTCAGTGGGCTGCAAAAAATACTATGACAGTGTGACAAATACTTTGTTTTGTTTTTTAAATTTAACCAACAGTGCTAATGTTTGTTTTACAGTCACAGAGACTGTTTAAGTCAGGAGGGTAACATTTTGTGATGTTTCTTTTCAGCATTACAAACCCTACAAGATGCTCATTACTGCAAGACCATTGGACCATAATGTAGTGGTAAGATTAAAATGAAAAGAATGGGGTTTTTTTGTAAACCTGTGTATATATAACTGTATAAATATATCTAAGAATATACAAGTAAACTTAAAATTTAACACCGCTTAAAACCTGATTTTCATAAATAAAACACCTTATAATCTGCTGTCTTTTGAATGTGTTATACAGAAATTTAAAGGCTCAAGATGTATTTTCGCTCGTATATATTGCTTGTTTCTCTTTTTGCTCATTTTTTCTCACTGATTCCTAGTTTTTTTATGCTGTTAACAGTCTGTTACTGAGTAGTGAAGCATCTTTCATGTTATATTTAGAAATAGAAGTTGGCTGATTTATCTCAAAATGTCATCACAAATGAACAATTTTTAGGTAATTTTTTCTGTAGATTGAAACTACATTGTATTGAGGAAAAAAAACTCCAATATTTATAAATATAGATGTTGAATTTTTCAATTTTTCTCTCACAGAGGCATAGCAACCTAGATTCAGCATCTAGTTCAGGAGAATTTAAACTGAAATATACAGTTAAAGAGTGAGTAAAAATTCTGACACTGTTATTATAATGATTATGCTGATTAAAACCTTATAATAGTATGATAGTATGATTTACAAGTTCTTTTATATATTATATGAATAAAAACATATTTTGTACAATTCATTTTTGCCAGCTGTATGGTAATTGTTAAGGTAAAGATTTTGTAGTATATTTGTTAAATATAATGTCATTATGACTCTCCCACAAAGTAGTGTGGGAGGCATATTGTTTTTATACTTTCCATCTGTCTGTCTGTAACAAAGTTTGTTTTAGCTTCTCCATAACTGCTAGTTTGATTATGCCCCCACTTCAAAGAAGAGGGGGTATATTGCTTTGCAATTGTCTGTCTGTCCGTCGGTCCGTAGACCAAATGGTTTCCGACCAATAACTAAAGAATGCTTAGGCCAAGGAACTTCAAACTTGGTAGGATGATTGTCCATCACCAGTAGATGACCCCTATTGATTTTGGGGTCAATGGGTCAAAGGTCAAGGTCACATTGACCTTGTAGGTAGAAACGGTTTCCGACCAATAACTAGAGAACGCTTTGACCTAGGTTCACCAAACTTGGTATACTGGTTGGTCATCACCAGTAGATGACCCCTATTGATTTTGAGGTCATTAGGTCAAAGGTCAAGATCACAGGGACCTTCATCCTAAAAACGGTTTCCGATCAATAACTAGAGAACGCTTTGACCTAGGTTCACCAAACTTGGTATGCTGGTTGGTCATCACCAGTAGATGACCCCTATTGATTTTGAGGTCATTAGGTCAAAGGTCAAGCTCACAAGGACCTTCATCCTAAAAACGGTTTTCGATCAATAACTAGAGAACGCTTTGACCTAGGTTCACCAAACTTGGTATGCTGGTTGGTCATCACTGGTAGATGATCCCTTTTGACTTTGAGGTCATTAGGTCAAAGGTCAAGATCACAGAGACTTTCATCCTTAAAACAGTTTCCGATCAATAACTAGAGAATGCTTTGACCTAGGTTCACCAAACTTGGTATGCTGGTTGATCATCACCAGTAGATGACCCCTATTGATTTTGAGGTCATTAGGTCAAAGGTCAAGCTCACAGGGACTTCCATCCTAAAAACGGTTTCCGATCAATAACTAGAGAACACTTTGACCTAGGTTCACCAAACTTGGTATACTGGTTGGTCATCACCAGTAGATGACCCCTATTGACTTTGAGATCATTAGGTCAAAGGTCAAGATCACAGAGACTTTCATCTTAAAAACGGTTTCCGATCAATAACTAGAGAACGCTTAGGCCTACAATCTTCAAACTTGGTAGGATGATTGTCCATCACAAGCAGATGACCCCTATTGATTTTGGGGTCAAGGGGTCAAAGGTCAAGGTCACATTGACCTTGTAGGTAAAAAACGGTTTCCAATCAATAACTTGACAACCCATGTGCCATTGACCCTCAAACTTCATATCTGCATTTGTCTTGGCCAGTAGATGACCCCTATTGATTTTGGGGTCAAAGGTCAAGGTCACATGTATGTCAAAACAATTCAGACCAATAACTTGGCCACCAAATGGCATCGGGTTTTGTGGACTGTGAGACTTACATTTTAGATAACATGTATATTTGGTCACTAGGTCAAAAGTCAGTCACAATAATCTGGCCACATGACTTATTGGCTGCCGATAGGGGGCATACATGTTTTACAAACATATCTTGTTTTAATAGAATTTGCTATGATTTATTGGTACCAATCTATGTTGAGCGTATTTTTGGCATTTTCTGGTTTAGTGATTTTCAGCAAAGTTATGGGCCTTGATTTGTCCAAATTTAAACACATATGGGCATATCTCCATAACTGCCTGTCAGATTTTGACAGAAGTTCACAGGAAGGGATGTTATCAAGTGTAGTTGCACATATTATTGATGTGTTCAAGTCGGCTTATTTTTAGCAGAGTTGTGGCCCTTGATTTGTCCAAATTTGAATACATTTAGGCATGTCACCATAACTACTGATCAAATTTTGAGGAAACTTCACAGGAATGATTATAAGTAAGAGTAGTTATGCATATTTTTGTCTTGTTCTGGTCAGGTCATTTTCAGGGAAGTTACAGCCCTTGATTTGTCCAAATTTGGCATACATGTATCTCCATAACTGCTGGTTAGAATTTGACAAAACTTCTCAGCAAACATCATAACCAAGTGTTGTTGTGCATATTATTGGCTTACTGTGGTAAGATTAATTTTAGCAGAGTTGCAGCCCTTCTATTGTCCAAATTTGAATACAGTTAGGCATGTCTCCATAACTGTTGGTTGGATTTTGAGGAAACTTCATGGTATTAATCTTGACCAAGTATAGTTATGCAAATTGTCAGCCAGTTGCTGTCGAATAATTTTCATATTCTTCATGGTAAATGACATGTTGGGAGACATGTATGTTTTTCTCAAAACCAGTCTCTTGTTTTAGGTTCTTTTTATTAATTTTCTTTTCATATATCCACAACTTCTCTTCTGATAAATACTAAATTAATATTGTTAAAACAAAATGCTACCAACATTGTATGCTTTTATTTTGCTTCTTTCTAATACTCTTCAAATGAGCTCATATTAGCTCTTAATATATCTTTACTGTCTCCTTGTTACAAAAGTGTGAGTGAAAAACTCTTCTTAAGAGATGTCCTGTATTGATGACATTTATTGGTATTTTTCATTACTGTTTTTGGAGAAAAGGTAACAAAAAAAAGGAAGCCACTGTGTTTGAACCTAAATTCCTGCTGAGCCAAGTTTCCTGTACATATAATAAGTTTTCAGTAAATCATAATAATGGGAACTCTGAGCCATTTCCAGATCATCAATAGTATTATGGCTAAAAAAGACATACAGAGAAAGAAAGAAACAACAAGAAAATTGTGATGAACATACATTATGTAGCAGCTAGCATAGTGTGTGAGAAAAGAATACCTAGAGACCAGGCCTAAAACACTTAGTAACTCTTAGTGGTTTATTAATACACATGCTGTACTTGATTGCATTCTCTGATATGAGTTAAAGACTTTCAAGTAATAAATGTAAGTTGTTTGTAATAATGCTATTGTAACTATAATCATTATCTGTTACAGCTGCAAGGAATACCTGAGGGCATTCCCAGAGTTTTCTAAGGTAAGTAAATATCAGCTCCTAGTTACTCTAGTTAGACAGTGTGAGCTGTTTGTTAGGCAGAAAAAGGCTTATCAGTTTCTTAGCAGATAGTGGTTATGTTAGTGCCATGAGATTTTGTATTCATTAACAGAAACTGGTTGTTTGATTGTTAAGATGGTGTGCAGCACATTTAGAAATGAACAAAGTTTATCTCCATTTGGTCTTGAAACATGAATTGCTCTGTTTGGAAACTGTGCATCAAAAAGTGTTGTCACAGTTTGCAAAGGCACAGTACTAATCCTGTAGTTACTATGAGTTGTAGAATTCATGTATTAGATAGGTACATGTACTATGTATTTGACAGGGGCTGTTGAAAATACTGTTATATAATAATCTACAACCTGCTGTATTTGAGTCATGAATATTTCCATCTTGCAAAAGAGTGTATGAAGTGAAACTTTATGGCGTTGTGTTGTTTTAAATTTGACATGTTCTTGAGTAACAGTTTAGGTATTGTTACAACGAACACTGAACCACTGAAAATTAAGGAGATCTAAGAAACTTTAACATTTAGCATGGCTGAAATCAGGAAGCTCAAAGTAAGTAACCGTAAAAGTAAGACCTCAAACTTCAATTAGTACTATGATTTTCATTCTAGTCACTGAAGGAATTAAATGAAGAGACTGAGAAGTTTATGAAGAGTTATCTGATCTTGAAGGATTACCTACATGAGGCTGCCCAGCGACTATATGACATAGCTTCATCTACCTCACAGGTATCAGAGTTCAGTTTAAATTGTCATTATGAGAGATAAAAGTGCTGTAAAATGAATTAGCAGATACATTCATTTTAATTCTTTTCTTCCTTTGATTTTATTGGTTTCGAACAATATAGAAAAATACAAAGCTTTTCTTAATTTTGATAATCACTGAAAACTTCTAGTGTAGAAAATGTGAAATCTAAAAATACCTTTTTTCGTTCAAAGAAATCATTAAGAATAAAATTTTCTTTTGTTAATACCCATATATTCATTTTTTGTCTAAGTATATTTTGATGTTTTCTTGTAGAAATGCATGAAAAGTATAAAAGACAGAAAATTGTCAGCACAAAAATTTCAAGAAAATGTTGAAACTGCAGTGGAAACGTAAGTTAGACATTTTTTTCTGTTTGTTGAAAATTGACAGTTTTTCTGGGTTTTTTTCCGCTTCTATTTTCCTCTGTACTTTTCAGTAATGTAGATTGACAACTCATTCAGTCATCATTCACAGAGTTACAGATTGGATACTTTTCATTGTAAAGAAACTCCCAATTTTATTCTACTTTTAACTGGCATCAAACTATGATTTTTCAATTATTATACCCCAGACACAAAGACTACTTGGGTTATATTTGATTCAACTTAATGTCCCTCCGTCTGTCCATCCAGTCAATATTTACATTTTTATTTCATTCATGTACAACAAAACTTACCGTACAGACCATAAATGGAAGGAATTTAAAATACCTTGATATATTTGTTCACCGTGACAATAAAATGATACAAATTAGGAGACATAAAATTACATTTTAGATATTGTATAGTGATGCTTCAGAAATATCAACATTGTGACAATAGATAATTTAAGGGAGGGCAACCTGTAGATTTCTGTTCATGTTTATCTTTTCTTGAATGTACATACAATCATTTTTTTAACATTATAGTGTATTTATTATACAGTTGGATCTTGATTATTCAAATTGGTAGGATACTAAGTTTTTTAGAATCAAATTTTTCATTGTATCAAATCTTTTTTCTACAAAAAGGTTTTGAAGGAATTGCAGACTCTTTTTATAGTACTCTGAAATTTTGTTATTGCTATAGCAACTGGTAGAGGGCATTTTTATGTATTTAGCAAGTGGCCAGCTGATTTTCCTAAAGAATTTTAAAATTTTATTCTATGATTACAGATGCCTTATTGGAAGTGTTCACCCAAAGTTGTACCCAGTTGTTTGTGCCAAGTGTGCTCAGGAGGACAGTACAATGTTTACAAAGTGTCAGAAGTTACAGGGTCTCACGCCAGATCATTTAGGGGTCCCTAAACCTCTCTCCTGCCCTGTCACTTCAGCTGTAAGTATTCTAAATGATCAAACTCATACGTTTTATAGATTTATTAGAAGAGAACTTAATGTCCATGAACTGGACATTTTCATATTGATTAAAAATGCTGTTGGAATGACCTGTTTGGTGCTTTTTACAGTAGACAATAAGATTTCTCTGCATCTTACCTTCTACAATCTTACATGTAGATGTATATAATTATGATAATACAGAAGGCACAATGTTAAAAAGGGCAAATGTATGTTTTTTTTAAATGACTTTTCTGTTTACAGCTTAAATAGAGGAGACTGTATTTGATATATTTCTGTCAACTATTTTTTTGTAATAGATTGATTTTTAGAGTTAATATTATTTTCATAACAGTAGATATTACTAGTTATACCCCCCCCCCCCCCCCCCCTTTGAAAAGGGAGGGCATATTGCTTTGCTGCTGTCTGTCGGTCGGTCGGTCTGTCTGCCTGTATGTCCACCAACAGTTTCCGTTCATTTTCTTTGCAGAGGTTGCATAAACTGAACTAAAATTTAGTATACAGATTTATCATAAGAATATCTAGGTCAAGTTCTGTTTTGGGTACGATCGAGCAATTTTTGACAGAGTTGTGCCCCTTGGACTTGGAATTATTCCAATTATTTGCAGTTTCCGTTCATTTTCTTCGCAGATTGCACAGACCGAAATGAAATTTAGTATACAGATTAATCATAAGAATATCTAGATCAAGTTCTTTTTTTGGTACGATCGAGCAATTTTTGACAGAGTTATGCCCCTTGGACTTAGAAAAATTCCAGTTATTTGCAGTTTCCGTTCATTTTCTTTGCACATGTTGTACATACTGAAATAAAATTTAGTATACAGATTTATCATAAGAATATCTAGGTCTAGTTTTAGCTTAGACACGTCATACTTGATGCATCTCAGATAGTACCTGTAGATAACCCCTATTGATTTTAAGTTCAAAAGGTAAATTTCATTTCCATGTACACTGCCCATAATGTATACTGCCAGTGGGGAGGGGGGGGGGGGGGGCATAAGTGTTTCACAAACATCTCTTGTTAGTCAAATTTTAGTCTTTCATTGATTTTAGAAGTCCTAATAACTTTCATTAAAGTACCAAATTCTTCCTAACTGTCATCAGCAACACTCTCTGATTTCAAATGTGAACAAATTTAGAGTTTTTCACATTCATGCAAAATACCAAAGCTGAACATTTTGGATCTTTTTTTCTTTTTACCAACAAGAAGAAAGTGGAGATCAGATGTAGAGAAATAGAGTACCATTTATGTTTTTTTTAATAAATTTTTGCAAAACTGCAGAACCTATATTCACGTAGTGAATTTTACCATTTTTCAAAGAAAAAGGGCTTTGATTTTGACTGAAGTATTATATACATATATACATTCATATTTAAGGCTAGGCACATAAGTATGAAAATAATGGAAGTTTTACATCCGTGGTAACTTTACAAATGGTGTCTGTTGTTTCCAGGTAGTGGAGTTGGCACATCTAGACAGTCTCTCTACACCAATTGAAAAACTTTATTGCTTAAAAACTACAATTGTAAGTACATAAACTGTTGCTTAGATAACTACAAGTCAGATAATATATCACTTATATCATATATAAATGTGGGCTGTCATAAGTTGTTTTGATTGTATTCTCTATCTAGTTTCTATATTTTATTCTGTAAAGTAGTGTTAAGTTCAGTACAGACTTCTTCAGAGTAAAGTGTTGTTAGATATTTGATATAAGTCCATTGGTTTCTTCCGCTGCAAATTGTTTGTTGAGTAAGCTTTATACAAGGTTTAATTGGTTCTTTATTACATGTTGTATGAGAAGACCAGTTTACATTATATCTAGTTTAAATTTGTCTTTCTAACATCAATTGGGAAGCGAGTTCTTGCAACTAATAAAACTGGTAAACTCTCCCGAGGAATGTGGAAAGTCAATGTTGAGTCTGGTGAGATTCGAACTTTTATATTCGTATTTTGTAACAGAGGTCTGAGTATTTTCTATGGTGTAGATTGTGTTCAGTTTATGTAGAACAGTTCACCCAAAGTAGATGTAGGACATTGTTTTGTCTTATTTTCACCTTTCCGTATTTGACAAGAGTTAAGTTTATCATGTTATTTGTATGTATACTTTTATTTGTATACATACTGTTATTTATATATATACTGTTATTTGTATGTATACTGTTGTTTGTATGTATACTGTTATATACTGTTATTTGTATGTATACTGTTATATGTATGTATACTTTTATTTGTATATATACTGTAATTCGTATATATACTGTTATTTGTATGTATACTGTTATTTGTATATATACTGTTATTTGTATGTATACTGTTATTTGTATGTATACTGTTATTTGTATGTATACTGTTATTTGTATGTATACTGTTATTTGTATGTATCCTTTTATTTGTATATATACTGTAATTCGTATATATACTGTTCAGGACAATATAACAGAAGACATTAACAACCATGTGAGAGCTTCCCAGTCTTTAGGAGTAACAGAGGAAGGTAAAATCTTTCATTTCAGTATTGCTGTGGGTTTTTTCCTCTCCAATTTCTAAAATTTATTAGTCAGTTCTAACTTGCAAATGATCATATTAACATGTGATTGAGATATTAAACTAAAATGAAATACTTCTTCATGTTTTGAAGTGTCCAAAGTTAATAAAATACTTGTGAAGACATATACTGTTGAAATGTGATTTAAATCATTTACAGACCTAGTTGTGTGTTTTTATAATAGTTTATTCTTCATATGGCATCTTTCGTTTCCTGGATCTGTAATGCATGCACCAAAGAAGAAAGTTTTCAGAGTGCTTTGTAATTTCATTTTATTGTGATTAATTTGAATGTATTTTGACTATAAGTGATTCAGTAATAGACTAATAGTATGTTACTCATGACATAGTCCATGACTTTCAAAAAATAAATTGAATGTAATCTGTTGTTAAAGCATCAGGATAACTTGTATCTGTATCATGTCTAACCAACTTGAAATAAGATGTTTTACTGTGTACATAAATGTATACTTGATGAGTTTGGTATTACATTTTATTTCAGATTTACCACGTCTTACCTCTGATGAACTTCTCCCAATATTGGTATGTTCACTGCTAATATGTGATTCAAATACTTTGTGTAATTACTTACAGTTTCGGTGTCTGCAAATTAACAGACTTGATCATTTTTTCAAAGAATTGCAAGTTTTCTTGTTATATCACATCTTTTATTCCTAGCAAAAAGAACAGAATGGACTGCAGAATGTGTTCATAGTTCATTGCTATTTTTGATTGATTTCAATTTCTTTGACAGTGTCTTAGCTGTATAATTACTTCTTTTGTTAATGCGAAATACACGGATACTATGATGATATTAGCCATATACTTATATGACAAAAAACATATTAGGTGTTAGTTAAACTGCTGTAGTTATAGAGAATTGATCCTGTAGTGATATTAACAGGGTTGCCAGCGGACTTGAAAAGTCAGGGAAATTGGGTATTTTTTCAAGGTCAGGGAATTGTCAGGGAATTTTGAAATTTGGTCAGTGAAAAATGAAAATCCTGAAAAGTCAGTGAAAAGTCAGGGAAAAATTATTTCAAAGGTCGAAAAATATACGCATTGAAGGTCTTACTTGGCTATGGCAGTCTTTAGGCATTTAATATTTGACTTTATCACTCTCACAGTTAAGCATTAAATTCAAATAACAGTAAACTGTGATATTAAGAAGCATTATATGTTAACTTAGTGATTATAATACCCATTATTTACCTTAGAACATCATTCAGCCTAAAGACTGAAAGGCTTTGCAACCCTTGCCTTCATGTCATATGTTTCACATGTTTCACTGACCAACAGTCACACTGTGTTTGAATAGAAATAGTTAAGAATAGTAGAACACAATGTTTGAATCATTACTTTGATGTAAATGTTTTATATTTTGGAAAATAAATACAAGTTTACATGCAAAAAATATAATGGGAGGATTGGACGGCTATAGGGGAGGTCAGGAGGCCGTTTATGTGTTTGACGATTTTGGTCAGTGAAAAACATGAATTGGTCAGTGAAAAGTCAGGGAAAAGTCAGGGAATTTTATTTCACCAAAGTGCTGGCAACCCTGATTAGTGTGTATTATTCTGCATATTTTCTTTAATTATTGTAGTTTATTAACATCTACAGGTGACAGTGTTAGTGCAAGCCAAGTGTAGTCATATACACAGTGATATATACTATATAGACAACTTCTACTGGTCAGCTGCTCATAAAGACAAGGACACTCTAAGGTAATATAGATAGATATCTTTTATTCCTCCAGTTTAGGAGAGCATATCAAATATATATTTACAATTTTGTAAACAAAGTACAAACTTATAACACACATGTACAAGAATACATACATACATACAAAAAAACACACAACAGAAAAAAAAGAAAGAAAAAAGATGTATATATTGAGTCAAAGTTACAAATTCCTTTACAGTTACAGATGTTTCATAATAACAAGAAGTCTGATACAATTCCTCTGTTATTCCTAAAGGTTGATACACTGTAAATGAGCTTCACATTGATAGACTTGATTCATTTGTGTATGTTAGATCTCATATGTGTGCATGATCTTACTCAATTTAGCACAGTTGACATGCAGCAGTTGAACATTTACAATTCTTGGACATAGGGAAAAGTCAAAATAAACACGTATGGTATAATAAACTTCATTTTTGTAAAAAAAAAAAGGCCTGGTTACTGGAAACATTTAACTTTTGAGTAAAAGTATTGAAATCTTTTGCACTTTGAAATTAACTGCACATGAAAATGACAGTTGGGTCAAATCACATCTCGTAAGTAAAACTTAACGGATATTGGAAAGATTAATTATATACACATGTAGTAAATAATAACACCTAAGATGTTCTTACAAACTTCTGTTCATGGCATAGAGATACAGTTCATTAGAAAAAGAAGAATTCATGCCAGTTGGATCATGTGTAGTATGAGAAATCAACGCTCTGAACACTGAGCCAAAGATTCCTGAAGCAGTAATCAGAGATTGAATTTATACACACAGGTTGATATGCTCTCAAGTGATTTTTTTTTAGTTTGTTGATTTAGTTTGGTTTATTTTTGTCTGCTATTCTTTTCTTTTTTCAGCTACTGTCTAGTAACATTCAAGGCTGCTGTGCAATATTTAATGACAACAGATTTTGATGATGTTGACCTTAAATCTAATGGTGCTAAAAATGAGATAAGTTTTCAAGAACTTGTGAAGGACAGGATAGGTGCCAGTAGTAAAGCAGTTGAATCTCAGGAATCAGCTAGAGACGAGGAAAGTAAGAGTTACCTCTCTTCAGAGTCCAGATTTGCTAGGCAGATGGAAAATGTAACAAAAATGCTTGAGGAATCAATGAAAGAAATGAAGTCATCGAGACCCAAGATTGTTGAACAGCCTATTGTTACTAGTATATTTGGAGGTGAGTTGTTAACTAGATAAATGTACTCCTTTCACATATTAAGTTATCACCTTAGTACAGGTCATTGAAAGGGTCATTTAAAGGGGGAAAAAAGTTTTTTTCAGAAAATAGATGCATTTAAACAAAATAAAGTTTCTGTCACATATGTCAAGCTATTGGTAGAGGTTTTTGTAATAGCTGAAATTTCAGTGATCTTATAAATAAATTGTCTTCGTTATACTTTTCATATTATAGAGAATGAACGTACGCAAAGTAATTTTATTAGATAGAAAGCCTATATTATCATTGTATACTTAAATTCCTTCTAAAACCTTCTGTCAGTTGTCTTATTTCTGATATTAGCATCATACGTTCTTACCTACATGATAGTAAAACAACACACACAAAAAATGCCATTACTGTGTTCCTTAAAAAAACAGTTTGTGCTCTAACATATGGTTTTAACAATTAACAAAGTATTGCATAACAGATGAAAAAAGGATTGGAATGGGAAAAAAATGTAATTTGTTTTGAAGGGCAGATGTACATGTAGATGCAGTTACTTTTTGAAACAGTTTCTTAGTTTGGAGATATCAGTCACTGTGTCTTTTGGGTTTGCAATTTCCCTTTTTTTTTTTTACAATGGTACCTACATGTATTTTAGGCAAGAGTTTGTCAATATCGCCCCAGCCAGATGAGACATCAAAAAAAGAGAAACAAAGTAAAAAAGAGGATATGGGGTAAGTGGAAGTTGACTGTACTTTGATACAAGTAATATGTTTCTGGAACTTAAATAAGCTCGTATCTCTCTCTTCTGTACATTTAGTAATTCTCTGACAGCATAATTATGTATTCAGGTATTTAGATTTAAGACCACTGGGCTTTCAAAAGATGACTAAGCTGTAACAGATGAACACTCTTAACCCACAGAGAAATTGATGAAGATTTGTAGGAAATTTTACTTTGAAGGCATGTAAATAGCTGCTGTAACAGGGACACCCAGATTGTAGTCAAATTAGCTGTAGATTGTTGAAGTTCAAAAGTCACTTCATGTACAAATATGTCATAACAAAATGTTACAGACATGTAGAAATTAGTTTGAACCAATTTATTTAACATCAGTTTGGAAACAGGGCTTTGCCATTTATAAATCCCACTTGATGTCTGCTTCTTGGTTTCAAACCATTACTTGCACCGAAAGTGTGGAATGTGGAAACTCATTTGAGAATCTCCCCCCTGACTGGATTCGAACCAGTGACCTGTGGATCATTAGTCCAGTGCCTTGCCCCCTTGACTATTTCTTTTCCATGGAAATGCAGTAGTAAAAGATTTAAAAAAAACAACAACAACAAGAAGATGTTTGTTTCAGTATTACAAATCTAGTGTTATAGTTAAGGTCTGACAAATCCATATCAAATGTCTATCTGAAAATACGGTTATATGTAAGTAATAATGGTACTGTATATGCTTTGTTGCTCTGTTTCAGGGATTTCCTCTCTAGTCTACAGAATGACATGTTCCTGTCATTTGGAAAACAGACATGATATAGAACTATCTGATTGCTTAGTCTACTTCTAGGTTGTAAGTCTCAAGAAAATTGCTCCACTTACAAGGCACTTGCTTTATTTTTGTATGTATGTTTGAAAAGGTTGTATGTCAGCAGATTGCAGTGCAAATTTTCTTTACCAAATCTGAGAAAGACAAAAGGTCAGACAATCTGCTTATTTTATGGAGTTTGTGCTCACAGATGGGTGGATGATGCATAAAAAAGAAAATGGTTATACACAAATAATTCTAGCTGTAATTGTAAAGAACATATCTAAGGTAGTGTCTCAGTTTTTGTTACAGAAACAGATCATGATATAAACTTTTACAATCATTTATCAGTAAAATATTTACCCCCTTAGTCACAGGGTAGATTTATAATGTTAATTTTGACAAACTGTAGTATCAAGTCTTCATGGCTCAGTGGGTTAGTTTGCCACTCATAGTTTTACTGTCTGGAAGGGCATGGGTTCGAATCCTGTTGAATGCATTTTTTATTCGTCAGTTTTCATGGTGTTTAGAAGCATAAAATTGACTTTTTTTCCATAGTATACTAATTTTTCTTTAATTTTAAAGAAAAAAAATTAAGAAATTCTGTATGTCAGTCGCTTTAATCTACCTCTGGGCTATTTGTCATTTGTAGAGAATGATGTCTCCTGGATAATCATATATATTCAATTATATACTTAAAGAAACATGTTGGCTTCTGTTGACTTAACTTGAAATCCAGAACTTACAAAATTAATCCTACCATGCTAAATTAAAATATCTGAAATGGTCTCTTCCATCTTTCAGTTTGGACAAATGCATTTATTGTTTATGGGGGTGCTTATTGAAAATTTACTGACTGAATAGCGAATAATGCAGACCTTGATCAGACTGCATCAATGTGCAGGCTGATCTTGGTCTGCACTGGTCACAATATCAATGTCAGTTGCCTTCAGCATGGTAAGGGTTAATGACTTTATTTATACCAATATATTAATGCCCCTGAAGGGAGGCATACGAGGCATATATTTTTTGAACTCTCCATCCATCAGTCCATCCGTCAGTCCGTCCGAAAATTTTAAAATTGGCCATAAGTTCCTGGATTTACTTCATACCTGGACACAACATCCCTTTGGACAAGACCTTCCCATATTTATTTGACCTTGACCCCTGAATGACCTTCACTTTGAAGATCCAATTGTCCAAAAACTAACATTGACCATAACTTCTTTATTAGTATGTAGATTTACTTCATAGTTGGACACAGCACCCCTTTGGACAAGACTACCCACTGACCTATATTTATTTGACCCCTGAATGACCTTTACATTAAAGATCCTATTGTCCAAAAACTTTAACATTGGCCATAACCTCCTTATTTGAAAGTTGATTTACTTCATACTTGGATACAACACCCCTTTGGACAAGACCTTCCCCCTGACCTATATTTATTTGACCTTGACCCTTGAATGGCTAGTCCTCAGCCCAAAGTCATAGCATCACTTCTGGGGCATTGTCATCTTACAGTGACAGTTCTTGTTTAAGTTTCATTGTTACAGTGTAGATACAGTGTAATACTCTCAGGTTCTCATATGTCGGTAATTGCTGATTGTTCTGTGTTTGATTTTAAATTTTACCAGAAGTTTTTAATAAAATTTGTTTGTTATGTTAGTGAGCATGTATATTGTATCATTTTGTAAGCGTATTTGGTAGAGACTTGGCTTTAAAAAATATCTGCTTTGCAGTCATGTTTAAAAAAAAAAATTGAAATTTGATGTCACACAATTGTAGAAAATGTGTGTTCTATTTAAATAAAGTGAATGAAGCCAGCAGTGTTGGGTGGGGGGTGGGGGGGGGGTGCAGCTCAGAAATAATAACATAATAATGAAGTAAAAAGGTCTCCATGCATATAAACATTGTGTATTTCAACAATTTCTTTCTGATACAGTCTGTCATAATGATAAACATATGTGTTCTTATTATATATACAGACTTATACAATGTTTAAACTGAAGTGTAGGATGTCATTTTTTTGAAATCAAAATATTGTTTGTTGTCAGTTTGATGCTTAGAAACTTCATCAGCTTGGTTCGAATTTTTATATAACTTTTCTCATGGAGATATATGGTATGGATGCTTAGTTGGAACAGGGCCTTAATTATAGCCCTGGTTGGAAATAACTTAGAAAAAAGACTTTTAGATTAGATCTATTAGAGCTTTGGTATTGAGCCTTAAAAAGTATGTCATATTTTATTTTGATGTAGAAAGGAATTGATTACTTACATTTTCCTTATCATCATCTCGAATCCAGTTAAATATTCCATGACTTTGTTGACAGCTTATTTCTTAGTGAGAGTGGTACAGCTGTCTGTATGTTGTTATTTATTGTTGCCATGGCTTTATCTGTCTGTATCTGGTATTTATTTTGCAGATCTACTTTTGTTAAATGATAATTTATTAGTCTCTTACTGAAGAAACTGTTGATCAATAAAAATGATTAATATGTTTGAAGTTGAATTCTTATTTTAACACTTGTTGCATAAATGTTCCTAGCAAACAAAATGTCCAGGAATACCTTCAATGGAAAAAAGGAATACCTTCCATGGAACAATTCACATACAGTTGATAAATATTATATATGTTCATTATGTTGTCAGTAAGTTTTAACTGTCTACTGTTTTAAATGTAGAGGTTTTTGAAAAATGGGTTAATTGTTTTAAAATGTTTCAACATCAAAGTTTTTAAACTACACTGCTGAAATTAATTAAAGGAGCGCAAATATATTATGGCGTAAATTGCCAACCATACTAGATATTCGCTGCAAATTTCGTTTGTAGGTATCGACGGTCAATATCCTCGAGAAACCCGTGCACTTTACAATAAATTTACAAAGCATGGGTATGTTGTTTTTTTTGGTTTTTTGTTGTTGTGTAACCCCCGAATAAGATTTAGACTTTTGCATGTGTACAGTTCGTTCACGATAGCACATTTGACAAAATGAATGTTTTAGTGCAACTTTTTACTGTATCTGCACTTTTGACAACGGTCAAGGGTATGGTATTTTATAGATTTTATGTGCGCTCCTTTAATTTGAGCAGTATATTTTAGTTATATGCTTGTTTTTCAGTTACTGTTGTATACTACCTTGACTAATCAATCAGTTATTTCAAGCATGTGCATAAATTTAGAGTATTCACCACAAGTGACGTATATACAGTTAGCCTGGTTGTAACTGAGAGATAAAGGATGTGGCACACCAAAATCTCCTAGCAGGATTCCAAGACAATATCCATCACTGCTGAACACTGAAATATTGCCTGAATCATGTCCTGTCAGGAACACTGTTCCATCACTAGACACGCATACACCTTTCGTGTTGTTTAACCTTTGGTCCCTGAATTCCTTTCTGAGTGTACCATCCTTCCCTAGACATACCGCACCATCACTGCTGTCTGTTACAATCACAGAATCATCACTGACAGCCATGTGTTGTGTTGCTCCTTTAAATAATTCCCTGCCATTTACATCTGTTACAATAGAATTTAGACGTTTGCCTGTTGTGCTGTATATATTGACACCACTTCCGCTTGAAACCCACAAATCTCCACCACAGGAAACGATACCGAAATTTTCGCTAGCCTCGACAGCTATATCTCTTAGTTTAGAGAAAACAATTCCGACATATATGAACTGAATTTTTCCCTTCATCTTAACAGCAACTTCATTATGGCCTGAGCAACAAACACCTAAAGGGCTGGACTCAAGATCACAGTGGTCTTTAATAGTGACATTTTTGTCAAGTCTCTTTAATTTGCAATTTGACCAATCAGCTAATACCACAGAACCATCCTGAAGCTGACACGTATCTACTATCATACATTTTGCACTGTCATTTTGCATCTCAACATTGATATCTGTTTTTCCCTTTATTTTATAATGCTTAATGGCAGTTTTTCCTCTATAATCTGTCTGTACACCGATCTGTCCTAAAGAAGAAACTGCCATTACTGAGTTCCTTAATTCTGTATTTTCCATGAAAGTTAAAGTTTTCATCATCTTTAATGAGCTATATTCACTGAATTTCTTTGCCTCTTGCACTAGCTGCTGTAACAGCTTAATCTGGACAAACTGCTGACCTAATTCTGAATTATCACTGTTCTGCAACTGGCGTTTTGGATCCTCAATTTCTGATAATAAATGTGTCACGACCTTGTAATCACTCTCCAAATCGTGTTTAGCCTCTCCATAATTCTTCTTCAAAACTTCTGTAGCTTCTCCTTTCAATTTCCAGATATGTTTTGTCAAATCCCGTTCCATTTCCTGCAGTCGTTGTAGTATTTCGACTTTTTGTTCTTCCAGAGCACGTATACCGGTGTTTATCAGTTCCCCTGCTGATTTCAGGTTTGCTCCAATCGTTTGCCTTTCATGGTGTAGCTCTTGTGTATCTTTTGACTGAATCTTACTTTTCGGAACATCTTCTATATTGACAACTTCACAAGAAGACCTTGTAAGGAAATAAATACGAATTGTGTAAAGAAATAAGATGAAAAGACGTATTTCATGATAAAAATCTGCATATGTAGTAAAACAGACGTCTTGAATGTAGATAGGTAAAATTATCAAGGTATTGTCAAAATTTTTGTTTCAAAGGGGCCTTTACTTAGTGACCTTAAATTCCATGGTATCCACTTTCTTTAGAAATGGCGTTAGTCTTAAATTTCTGATTACTACTGATTTTCAGTATTTAAAAAATAATTAATTTGATCTTGACAATTCATTATTACCTACCTATGCTCAGTTGCAATACATTTGGTGCAGTAGACCATATCGTGTGTTACACAGTACATCTCAATGTCACGGTCTGAATGGTAACGGCATTTCGACGTTCTGACAACTAAAGACCTTGCTATTTTGACATCATTTATATCCACTAATTTATGTGACCTAGTAGCCTTCAGTCTACTATGGTGTCTGGTACACATTACACACAGATATACCTGGCACTCTGGGCAATATTTGACAGCCTCTTCTCTTATACTATCCTCTCCACATGGTGTACAGGTAATCTCAAACTCGGCATCTGAACTATCTTTTATGGACGTTAGTTCTTTTTCTTCCGCCATCTTGTTTGGTTAACTTTCTTAACTGATAAATGTTATTAACTTCCTTTTTCACAGGTGAGTTGTTTTAACACGCAGCTTTGTGTACACAACAAACACAGGACCTGTATTCCTACAATAAGTATACCTATTGCACCTTAAGCGTTTTACTCTATAGCCAATGTATAAGCAAGCGACTGATTAATATATAATATTTGTTTCAATTCAGTGGTCCCGAGTGTATGTAAAATGACTATAGCTCTTAATAAAACGAATTAATTACGACTGGGTCTGAGACAGTTTTAGGTCAAATCTAGTCAACGGATGAACGAGTAAATTGTAAACATCAGAAGCATATACTGATTTACAGAAAGCAAAACAAGGCCGCATGAAGGCAATTCCGTGTGTTTACAATTACATTTTGTGCAGAATTGTCTCATAGGCCCGGCAGGTTGGTCCTTTCGTTAGGCGTAACACTACTAAATAAGCACCTTTCTCTACTGTAACTAAAACCTTTTCAGTGACGGTAGTACAAGTTCATTTTAAATACCAGGAACATTTACACAAATTACACATTTTAATATTTTCTAGCAAAAAGCTTCCAAGAATAAAAGCTGGCTATGATAAAACAATGTCAGAAAGACACGTAGACCGAATCTGAATCACTTTCGTCTTGATGAATAAAAAAAAAAAATTTGTTTTATCAACGTTTCACCTGATAACAAACAACAATACGAGCCTATTTATTTGTACGAGGTGAGTTGTATAGGTCCTGATGCCGAAAGACGAGAACCAGTGCGGCTGTTCCGTTGACAAATAGCAGGGTCTATTCTTAATCACATTTTTTGATGACAATTCAATTTAATAACGATTAGTTATAAAAAAATATGATTTACTTGAATTAAAACATTCTTAAAATTCACTAAAGATAATTCATGTCTGCTTGTGAATACAAGATTTTCAGATTGAGGATAAGTCGAATCTATTATATTTCCACACATGTCGACATGAGCTTCAAATCTGACACTGAGATAGGTCGTAGCGACATCATTTCAATTTTAGATATAAATAAACATGGAAAAGAAAGTGGTGGTCATTTAAACACAATTCAGTATCACTTTTCCGGCGCGGTTGTACAGCCGCATAAAATCGCTACAGATAAGGGCCAATATATTACTTCGGCTCGGGGCCAAGAGTGATATTGTTACTGGAGCTATTTGCTGAGTATGTTGTCATTTTATCAAGTCAGGCGTTTAGCACCTACCCAGGCCGATAATTGATAGAGATTCAATAAACTATAATATCTCAGCTTAAAACACTCTTTGCTTGATCTGTTAACGTACGACGTTGCACTGTTGTAAACTGGATTAATAGCCAATACAAAAAAATGTGTCTATTTCGTTTTAATGAAACATATAGGCTTAATGTTAAAAGAAATATCAAAGCTTAAACATCATTTACTAAATATACTACAATCAGTGAAAGTGTTTAAGGGCGATGCTTTGTTTTCCCAAACATCTGGCAGACCAACTCTTCACTCACTCGAACACCAGATTGCCTGAAAGATAGGTGAACAAGTTTTATCCACTGTCAAGTTAATGTCTATGGTACATAAACACTTTCACAATGTTAAATGTTTAATGGCTTTAATGCAAAATAATTGAAATTATTGTTGAAACAGGTTTAATACTGCGGGTATGACACAGCATACCGGAAAAACGTAGCCACAGATATTATCGGTGATCGCTAGGTGATTTTGTTTTTGTATTTCCTAACTGGATACCTGAAAACTCGATAGAAACAACAATGATTAAATTCATACACTCAAATGTCCCACACTACAGATCCTTAACATTAGCCAGACTGATAGTAAGAACTGATTCAAGCACAGTATGTAATATCAAAAATAACATTTTCTTAATCATTTAAGGCATCTAAGAGCTATATTGCGCCCTATTATAATGACGGCATCGTGTCTCTGATCAAAGATGGCAAATGTCTCAGATGACGAAAAATGTAAATTGTATTTAAAGCCTCTTATTTACGTACTTGTAATGTTGCTTTGTGTTCTTCATTGATGTTTAGTACATAGTTCGTCGATGTGGCGAATTTCAACCACGTGGTCAGTACCATATCCTGCCAGAAGTCACCCGAGGTCGGCGTCTGTTGTGACAGCCCCAGTATCTCACTTACACTACACTTGAACAGCATTGACGTGAGTCTGCAGAGTAAAAGAACTGTAATGTTTTTAAGTTTTCTTATCATTTTTAAATCCTGTCATTTTAGCATATATATCTTTGCAAGTGAAACTTGACCCTTTATAGAAAACCAATTGTCGTATTTTCTAGAGTCAAAATTCTGTTCTGAAAAGGACTATAATTCTGTATTTACAAAATTTCTGATTGTCCCTGTTACATGAAGCTTTCACGAGGGTAGTTCGAGTTAAATGCGCAGTTGATGGTAAGAGTCATATCCGGCGGTCAGTTTACTAGCCATCATTCCTGGGAATGAATGACCGATATTAGAACCCCACCCTCAGTTATATTTGTCTTCCCCTAAGTCATCGCAAAAACTGTACTGTTTTAAACACGATGAAAAATTACTTTTCTTTTCCAAAAAAGCAAACATTCATAGTTCTTTTTCTTCAAATTACGATTGTTTGGTTCGAGGAAGCTGTGTTAATACAGTGATATATGAAGCTGATATGAGTTTTATGTTTATGTTAGTGCACAAAAGACCTTTGGCATTATCCCCAGCATGATAGAATGTACATACGCTTTGAAATAGTCGAGTCCCTCTTGAAGTGACATGAGCTTCATGGCCGTACTGTTGTACTTGTACTCAGAATCATTCATCAGTGAAATACATTGAAATCTCGCTCGATTATTGATCTCATCTAGAGACATGTTGTAACGGTATCCTTTCTGTAATACTGTAACAATACACCTGGGACATATTTATAAGGGATAGCGACTGAGTGTTGTATATTGAATATATCATGTAAAAAGCGTACAATTTTATTACGCCTGTAAATTTCCCGCCACTTGACATGAGAACAATACATAGACGTTGCGTGAGTTGTTTATTTCGATCAAAATATATATGCCGAAAGGCATTCAACTATACGTTGCCATGGGTGTTTCATCCCACAGTAAAAGTACCGGCAAACTGATTAGTAAAATAGTGTCGCTTTACTAATTCGGACAAAGAATGTTATATCCCTTATACCCTACAGGAAAAGAAGTGAAACAAGTATACTAATGAAATAATAAATCCTAGTCGTGAGTGTAACGTTGGCTAAATCACGGGTAAGAGTGCAGATGTAATAATAAGATCTCGAACCCGTGAGGGCGAGTGATCTAATCCAACGCATCTGCACGACTTTCAGAATAACAGTCCGACGCTAAAAGCAATCACCTCCGTTTGGTAACTAAAACCGTTACAAAAAATGTCCATGAAAAGTATGCAATATTTAAGAGATAATTATGTTTTAGCCTTACTTGTCAGCAGCCAATCTGCCACTTCATCTTTGTCACAGAACACTGACCATTTGTTCATGAGGGACTCAAACAGCATTTCTCTTTCATCTGGACAGTCGCGCTTAGCAGTGCAGTTTGCACACTTCCGGTAAGCATCATATTTACTACAAAATGTACACGAGATAACTATGATTTCCTTGCTAATATTTGCAAGTCCGTGAAAATATCATTTGAAGTTGAGGAACGCGCATGTTTTGCAATCTATTCCATAAAATTCATTCGGTTTTATATCTAAAGTTATGTATCATACAGCAGATGATTAAAACAAAAAAAGTTAGGTTAATAAATTCGCAAACTAAGGAAGGATGCTATTCTACAATACAACAATTAATATTTTTAGAGGCAACAAATTGATAAACAAACAAAAACACTATTCGCCATGGGCGTAGCGAATTCTATACAAAGACAGTTAAATAAAAAAAAACAACGTCACGTGACGACTGATGTTTTATAATTTTTAATTGAAATGTTGTATATGTTGGTATGTATGGATGAGACTTTAATAAAGATTATTATTATTACTGAGCGATTTTTACCTGCACATTGTCGATATCCTGTGAATAAGCTGACTCCCAGTTATAACATCATTCGTCCACTTCCTGTCAAAAAACTTTGTTAAGTACGACATTCTGCATCTACTCCTGAACTTCCCGTAAAGATCCTCAAAGCCACACTGCACGGGTTTCACGTTTACTTTTAACATATATTGTTGATCGTCATCATTATTTCCGAGATACAAATTGCCTCCCGCAATGTGTAGTGATGCGATGGTAATAATCCATACTGAAGAAAATAATGAAAGAATTTCCTTTAACATGAGCAGGCTAAAATGGGATTGGGACTGGTGATGCTACAATGAAATACCGTAGGATATTTTTATGGACAAATACATAGGAAATTAGTTTCAATGTAGATGCATATTTATGTTTCACTATCACAAAAAAAATCCACTTTGCTTATACGAACCATTCAACTGAAGCTGTCAGTTTCGACGACTTTGCCCAAATATACGAGTGACAATACCGCACACTAGCATTCATATATCCAAAACACTGTATGATGAGCAATGTCATTAACAATGACTTTCTTTCTTTTTTCCAAATAACAGGTGAGGGCAGACAGCTGTTTATGCTTCTAAAATGAAAGGACCAAGGAAACGGGGAATGACACAAACGAAATAGGGTTCTGAGTTATAATATTATGATTTCGGAGTTATTATTCTTTGACCGTAAGTTTTAAACAAAACTTCGATCAGGGAGGCATTATTCTAGGTGGTCAAAATATTTACTTAGATTGGCTGACACACGTAATTTACTGTTCCTTTGTAGCTAACAGTCAGATATATTTCGAAAATATTTTAGACAATTTCCTTTGAAACGAAAATCTTAAAGTAAATGCTGTAAGTCTCCGGTGTCTCAAAAATTACCTTACATCCCTGCACACACACATTGGTTTCGTTCTGGTTTTGTTTGATTTAACGCAGAATATTTCAGATTTCTTGACAGGGATTGTGATGGCACATCGCTGTATTTTACTACTTTTTAACGTTAACTTTAAAAGCAACATTTACGCCTGTTAAAATAAATAAATAAAGAAAGAAAGAAATTGACTATTCACCTGACTGGTTTCCAGTGGTGCGAATTTAAAGCATCATTGGATTTAGAATGTAATTTTAATATTCTTAAAGACATAGTTAATATTTTTACTTACCTATTAGAGCAGACATCTTATCTTATTATCAGAACTTGTTTGTAAATCTCCCTGACGCTTATTTTGTTGCAGTATTCTGTAAAACCAATAAGGTAGTGATGTAAATTGTCTGTGTTTTCACACGACATTTCATACTCACATTTTCGAAGCCAGCAATTAAAAAAATCAGCATGTTATTTTTGGGTTCTGTTTTTTCTTAGTTCAGCTAACGCGAGCAGAAATTGTCGTCAGTCAACAATTTGCTTCAATTGACATCTCTTAAAACACATAAGCTAATGATGAAACGTGCCAGGGATGTTTCTTGCAAAAAGTTCTACAAACTGTTCAAAGAACTCCATTCCGAGCGAAACACTCGTCGCTATAGCAACTAGAAGAAAAACTTCGAAATCTTCTTCTCAGAAAGGACAAGGCCAAGTCTCTGAAATTTGGTACGAATTTTCCATATTGGACCTCTACAGAGACTGTTCGTGTTTTTGTACCTGTGGTCAGTACTAGGTCGAAGTGTCGCAAGAAATAATTATATGGGAAAACTGAAGCCAAAAGGTCAAGTGTTCTAACATTTTGCACAACGCTTTGTCTTTCGGACATCTGCCAACTTTTGCTCTGGTGTCTTATCAGCTCAATCACGGGGTCAGATATTTACACTGACTTCAAACTTTGACCCTAGGGTCGTAATTGACTCCATCTGGAGGTTACATGTTTTACATAGAAATATATATGAAAATCTATTAAACTCTTCTTGTCTGAAACAACAAGGCCCAGAATTCTACAATTTTGCAAGAAGCGTTGCCTAGTAGACCTCTCCAAAGAACGTAAAAATTTGCCCATTGGGCAAATATTAGCCTCATCCGGTGGTCAGATATTAAGCAAAGACTTACAAATACAAACCTTAGAAAATCTTCTAGTCTGACTAGCAGAGACTTATGAAATTTGGTATGTAGCATTTTCATGTGAATGTTTACCAAAGTTGTTCATTTTAGTCCCATCTGGGAGTCACATGTTAACACAGAAAATGAACGGTAGATTTATATCTATATATTTATCAACTTTTATAAAGTCTTTTTTTTTCGTTAACCAATTAACTTAAATTTATGATATTTGGCATTTAGCATATGTATTTCTTTCTTTGGTTTTGGTAATAATTCTATTATATTTCATTTGTCATTAAGAGCAGGTATTCTCAGAGAAGCGATTGGGCGGTCATCATAACCGTCTTGTTACAGTTTACGAAGAAATACAGCTTACTATACATATTGTTAAGACATTCTACAGTTGAAACCACACTACCAGTCGCTGCAGTGCAGATTGCTCCATACCCTGTAAACACTACTGGTAACGACACACAGACAGTTCACACAGAAGATGTTTTATTTCATTGACAGCAAAAGGAAATTTAGTTGCTTTTCGGGAATCAGTTATAAAATAAGAAGTACATTGTGCTCTGTCGTCAAACAACAATGGAATAGTCATCACACAATGATAAGAATTGTGATAATGTATGATTCTATAAAATATGATATAATCGTGATTGTAATCCCTGAGTATATGACATAGATATCATTGGGAAAGACTATCAGATACGACCTTGTCACAAAAACTGCAACGCTCTAAAATATGGCACTGATGTAATGAGCGTCTACAAGATATAAAAAGCTTTATACCTTTCATTACATCTTTACACAAGATACAGACAGACAGACAGACAGACAATTAACCTCTATATATCGAAGAAAGTGGTGAATGTTCCGACAGAAAAGTTGAATTTAATCTTAGATGCAGAATAAACCAAATAAACTAACCAGTTTTCATCTGTGTATCAATTTTTTTTTACATTTTTTAGATTAGCCACTTTACGTTTTTGTTAATTGTCAATAGATTTTTTTTTAGTTACAGCTTATTAAGGTTATTTATGCAAAAATAATTTATCTGTTGAAAATAATGTACAACACTTGTCAGTTGTAACATGTACAGTTTCTATGCCACAAGAACTTGCTTAAATACCTTTTGTAATTTGTGATAAATACCAAACTACCAAGTGTTTCGAAAATGTCAGAATTATTTTCGTTTTTTGTTTCTTCAGTTCTACAGCCATTCATACCGCTAACTACTTGATTATACCAAATTCGTTTGCTAATTATAGCAATCAGAGAAAATTAATTTTATGGATATTATACTATTTTAGGACATTAAGCAAAAAAGCCAATTATGATATCGAACAATGGTTGTACTTGTCACTCAGGTCTTATACTAAGCTTATCAACAGTCTTATACATGTAGTATTTTAAATGGCATACTTTAGTATGTAATTGTGAGAAATACAGTCATTAACACAGTCGATAAACACTAAGGAATAACTCTTAACTCTCAATGTTAAATATACATCTATGAAATGCAACCGTCCTAGATGTTCTCATTGCTGTTGCATCATTGAAAGTTTTACTAGCTCTCAGTATCATACAGAATTTAAATTAAATTACAATACTGACTGTACAAGCTCAGATGTAATTTATTTAATAACTAGCAAAAGATGTAATATGCAATATGTTGGCCAGACCAGTCAGAAAGTGTCTAAGCGAATGAATAATCACCGTTTTTGATATCATTAGCTAATTAGATCCTGCATTTTCTACACTTGTTGCTTCACGTTTTAATCAAAATGATCACAGTCTAAATGACTTTAGTTTCATGTCAATTGATAAGGTCCATAACAAATATGGAGAGACTTATTATAGAAACTTACTGGATTCATAAATTGGGAACAGTCTTTCCAAAGGGCCTTAATTCAAAAATATTGTATAGCTTGTCATGATTACTTTGGTGAGTGCAGATTATGTAGACGTTATTTAGTCTCTACAATTTACAGTACAGATGAATAATTAAATTTATTATCTGTCTTATAATTAATTTAATGTTATGTACGGTTGTTACTGGAATTTTTTTTGTACACTTTGCTGTTTATGC
The DNA here is from genome assembly GCA_012932295.1 of Cyclina sinensis. NCBI lineage: Eukaryota > Metazoa > Mollusca > Bivalvia > Venerida > Veneridae > Cyclina > Cyclina sinensis. The sequence goes on from JAAONU010000019.1 coordinate 10,750,168, forward strand.
ATTTCTTTCCACCAGTGACTTTTGAATCTATAAGATCCTGTACTTCTTGCATATGTATTTCCTAATTTTATCAACATTACATAATTTGTGGCGGAAAAATCCTGTGATTTTATAGATATTTCCTTAATTCTTATAACATGTGTATTTGCTAAAATTGATTTTGTGCCATATGATGCGTGACTTCTTTTTGCGCCAAAGTCGACTTCGTTTATATTGTGTATGTGACGTCGTTTTACGCCAAATAGTGACGTTGTATTGTACATTAACTACTTATGTGCCAGCGGGTCACTTTTGGGCCACCTAGTTTACTACGTTAAGTGCCAGAGGGCCACTTTTGGGACACTATTTTAAGATACAAATTATATTTTCCTTTAGGTATTTATTTGATAAAAATATTCCAAAGATAACAAAAGGGGCTTGAAAATCACACTTGTTGTTTTTTAACTTCTGACGTCATATCATTTTGACGTCACGCGCAAATTGGCGTAAATCCATTTTAAATACCATATTTATTTAGATATTAGATAGATATCTTCACTATAGAAATCACAGTTTATTAATCAATGTATTATCTATTATATGCCATGTAGCAACAGACCTATGTAGATTTGATTTCATCGATGTAGATCCTGTTGAATAGAAAAAAAGATATCCAGACAATTCTAAAAAACAAATATAAATGAAATTGTTACCGCCTTCAGATCACGATAGATGTAATCTTCAATTCATTTTAATCCGAAACCCGTTTAGGTATACTGCATTTAACCTCGAATAAAATCTTTATTGTAATAGAAATCAATTTTAATACATCATATCAAAGTATCAATTCATATCAGTTACTCTTCAAAATCATAGTATATGTTTTACCTAGCGAGCTTGAATTTTCAGATATGAAACCTCGAGATACCAATTTTTCAAAAAAGGTAAAATGGTCAATTTCCAAAAACGTGTCGTCGGTCATTTGACTTGTTAGATGTAAACAAGATAATTGAGCTTAAAACTTGTGTATAATTAAATCCTAACAGTTATGCACATACAGATTAGTGAAAGTTAACTAAGAAAAAGTATTAAAATATATAGTTTACGCGTTACCATAAAACTTCGTTTGCATGTGGGACAGCAGGAAATAATTTTCTATTTGACCTCTCCCATATTCAGCAAATACCGAATTTTACACGCCGAGAAGACACATCTCCGTTGACGAGACATTGGTAGCGACGAGAGGCAGGACCATTATGCGGCAGTACATTCCATCGTAAGCTGCTAAGTTCGGGGTGAAGTTCTGGTGCCTGGCAGAGAGTGTATTGGGATATGTCATGCATATGGAGCCTTATCTTGGCCGGGCCCAGGATTCTACCCCTCAAGGCCAACTTCAAGGATTAAAGGTTGTCATGCGTCTGCTTGGACTGTCAGGTTTGCTACGAAAAGGATACCATGTTGTCTGCGACAGCTTCTTTTGCTCCTTGCAGTTGGCCCGAAGACTTTTTAACAATGTTACCTACATGACAGGATCATTGTGATCGAACAGACCGACAGGTAATATTTCATTTCCTATTTCAGTAAAAATGTATATCAGGAAACAATAAATCTTTGTTTTCCCAATACTTCTTTCAGTTAATTATGTATTGTGATGGCATTCATTTATATCACAAAAACGATAAAAATCAACCATGGAAGTTTTATGTGTATTAATGGTAAATTGACAAGGAAATGTAAACTTACAACTTATCATATTGATGTGATTGTCTCAAACATGATTTCTTATTATATATTATTGAATTTTAGCTCATAAAAAGCGCAGATCTCAACAAGGGAGAGTCAGTCTTCATGCGCCAGGGCCAGGTTTTAGCAATGGCATACAAACCTGTTGAAGGACGAAGGAAGCCGGTTAGAATACTATCGACCTTCTGCTGTGCTGGTGGCCGGCCCGGAGAGAGACCATATATGGTTTCAGTATATAACAGTTACATGGGGGGTGTAGATGTCGGCGATATGTTAATGACATTCTATAATGACAATCGCAAATCATTAAAAGTATGGAAGAAGATAGCTCTTCATATAATAAGACGTATGGTTTTAAATGCATACATACTCTATGTCCAGAGCACACAGGAAGTTCCCCCAGAAGACAAGGCTTCAGTTTTATCAAGAAATCATTGAGGAACTGTCGCAGGACCACATTATCCTCAGACACAATCAGCGAGTACGACCGGCTATTAGAGTACAGACAAGGCTATTACCAAGTAATGTTTGGTTTTGTTTATAACTTTTCAAATACAACCTATATAATTGTGTAATTTTTACCAAAATAACATTCCATACCAACATGTCATACTTTACCACGACCAGCACTTGCATCTCTGGAATCAGCTGAGGGAAATAAGTCTCCTTGTATGTGTTTTGACTGGACATGTTCAGATGCTGTTTTCATGAGATTTTGTTGGATCACAAACATCAGAGATGTTCAAATCTCCTTTCTAAATGGCACACTGTTAAAATCTTCAGTACTTTTTAATTATGTATCAGGTAACAGATATTGCTGAAAACAGGAACAAAAAATTGACAATTCTTTGTGTTGGTATTTCTATGTTTTGGATGAGAAGAAGTCATTAAATAACTTTTCAACTGCTTTGCGTTGAAGAATAATCTAAGACAAGCAGTTGTAAGGGCCATGAAAACAATGATCATAAGCCTGTCTTCCCTCACGTTCTGTAGGTGGATTTGTAAAAAAATAATCTTGTTATAATGCGCGGTTATACTGAATAATCAACCTAAGTTATCATTAAACTTTGTTCCTGAAACAGACCAGAATTAAATAAAAAAAGCTCTGGAGCTCAGCTTGCTAGCAAATATTACCGGTATAATGATCTAAGGTCATTGGTTTGAATCCCACTTAGCACACAAATATAGTTTTTCAGGATGGATTGAAGCAATAGTATGTTCATTTATCTTTCATTTCAAAGTATGAAATTTTTACGCTAAAATCGTAAGTATCGTATAATACCAAAGTCAATTTAAGCTTATATTAAAACTGAATTTGAAGCAACATAGACGTGAAAATGTTAAAATTCATTACCAATAATGAAATAGATTCAGAGTACATGTATGACAATAATTACAGACTCGACACCTACTATAATAATTATTATCTATAAAGTCCTTTAAGGCTTTTTGAAAGTCCTGCAGCATATCAGCATGATTGCCAGAGGTAGAAGAATTATAATTTTATAATATTATTACTAATAGGTAGAGAAATATTTATGCTGTTGTTAAATTCACACAACCCTACACTATCTGATGCAGTAACCTTCTCATCAATATTGTTTCACTTTACAGTTTAAACTTTACAACTCTTGTTTGAATCCTGTTGTTTTAACGGTTCTTCTGTCTCTACATATGAAGATTTTTTAGTAGGGAAACTTTAATTAATATACTGCCTCCTTTAATTCAATAAAATATAGGTATTCCCTAGACGTTTGGAGTAGTTTATATATATTCCTGAATATATTTGTTTTCGCCGTAGCTGTATTAAAATCAATTTGACCTACATTTATAACGAATGAAATTGTTAGATACAAAATCTTCAGCTGAAGAAGAAAGTTCGTCATTGGTTAAAAGTGGTGCCGTTATGAAATGTTAGGACAGAATTCGTAATTGTCAGTTTAATTGCATCAGAAAATAATGCAGTAATAATAACATTAATACAGCCGTAAATATCAAAACGTTAGAACCACGAAAAATTATACTAAATGGAAAAAATATACGATAGATATTACTAAATATTTAATATATTTCATTGAAAATGACATTAACACTTTAAGCAATAAACTCAACATTTTTTGTAAACAGCCTAAAGTGTTATGGCAAAAGCACATTATTATGCGCGTTCAATATTTGCCAATGACCAAAAACTATATATATACTTAGGGAGCATTAATTTTGTACTGTATCTAGCCGATCACCTTTTTTTGAAGACATATCTGGTGTCTCTTTAAATACCATACTTGTGCATAAAAGCCTGTTTTCCCCTATCAAACTGTACAGGTTGAAATAGTATTTTGTCATACCACATTGCAACAATTCTCAAATTTATCAACTGATTATTTTGGTTGATCAGCATTCTACGTACCTTTACCTGGCAAATTCTACTAAAAATGCACAATGTACTTAATATGATTGTTCTAAAAATACAGGTACAATGTACGTTTTATTTTTAGAAGGCAATTTTACAAGTCTCTGCAAATATTTGGGTTCTCCTTTGGCCAAAGTATAGTAATATTTACTGTGAACTCCGTCATACAAATGTGACTTGGATGCAGCTATTTTGTGTTACAATTTACATATTAAGTATGAGTATTCGAGAAACACGTTTATAATCCCAGCAAAGATTTTTTTCCGATTAATATCGCCTGATGAAAGAACAAAATTGGATAACTGTTTCCATTTTGTCTGTGTACGCGATGATTGGTACATAATTATACTTGCATCAAAGACTCCAATAGTCTCCACACCTCACAAAATTAAAAAAAAATCCAGCGATTTGTAATTAAGACCTGGTTTTGTAGCATATCTTTATACGCCCTTTTACAAGTGTTAAACGCTTGTTGTTAGTTACCCTCTCATTTGTTGGACATTTAAACATGTAACGTTAATCTCACCTCGGCAAGAACCTGTTATTAACTCAGACGTTATTTAAACTTTCCTTGGGCAGCTGGTGTACCTTAGTCAAAACAAAGATATCATGTACATGTATATTGTAATGTGAATGAAATCAACATCTCATTTTACTTAACCTCTTCTTCTTATTGTTTGAAATGTTTCCTCGAAACACTTTTCTGTACTCCGACATCGCACTACGTCGTAAAACTGACGTGTCTAATATAGAGCACACGCTTTCACGGAGACCAGGAACAGCGAGGAACTATTTTTTAAAAATATTTCCTCCATTACGTTTAATTATTCGTTGTCAGAAATTTCCTGTGTTTTCTATTTCGTTCAATTTTACGTCCTGATACTGGGTAAATGTGGTCGAAACATTTTTTCTGCTTAGTGCATTTATGCAATTACAAATAAAGTTTACACTTAGCATCAGCATAACTCCATTTTTACAAATAAGAATAAAACTACAAAAAAATCATCAATTCAAATGGCAGTCATTTGCGTATCAAAGCAATCTAAGAAACATTGCCTCGTCAATGTCTCAGCTAGTGGCTTGTGAACTTATCTTTATAACTTGGACTTCTCAACACCTTACATCCTGAAAGAAACAGAGCATACAATAATGCACATATAAGTCATTTACACATATTTGTTGTCTATACAGTAAATTTCCAATTAGCACTCCCATAAACAATTAATGCATCTGTTCTTACTGAAAGATGAATGAGTCAATATTAGCATTGTAAGGGTTAAAAATTGTTGTTTGAAATCACATACGAATTTAAGTTCGTTGGAATGCGCTAATTATGCAAGATACCATTTCATTTCTGATATACACTTGGGATAACACAAAGAGAACACATCTTTTTTTTCGTGGCAATCATTTGTATACTGATCGTCAATGTAAAGTTACCACTAATTTTAAATTTTATAAATTGTTCTGATTAGCGTGACTTTGCAGGAACGATAAAACTGTTGGCTGTGGAACCTCAACCACGTAACGCCGTGCTGCGAGGTTGCCATAAATATTATCAGAGGTGTCTTGTGTCTCTATGAAATGCAGGGCCACACCAGAACGCCTCCCACTCCCCAGGGCGTGGACTCACATACACAACAGTTTTTCGCCCTGACGACCCCACACTTTCAAATGGCCATCGTGCATATCCAAGCAGAATCTAGTTCAACATTTAAGAGAACGCTGTGTCATTGTTTTTAGGCCATTGAGCATGCTGTGTGCACCAACACAGACGATAAGGGCGTCTTTATTGCGTCGACATGTTACCACGGTAATTAATATGCCTCGATGCCACATTCACATAAGCGACGGTGAACAGACAATTCACGAATTCGACGCTAACAGATGCCTATTGTACTCTGTGCCAATTTTTAATTATTTTTGGAAGCAAACTCTGAGATGTGTGAGCACTATTTGGTGGTCCTGTTGTCTGCTGGCCACAGACCCTATGTTGTCACTTCTTTGGATAGTTTCATCACCGTTTAATGTGAACACCAAAATAAATGCGCCACTTAACGATACGACATTCGGTCATACTCATGCCGACGGCTTCATGACATTCAGCGTTTCTAAGATGTCCCATCACTGATTATCCAGCTTCAATAATGCTGGCGTTTTGCATGGATTTCGTATAGATACAACATATCCAGTCAGAGCGATATCAGGAAAGTGTAAAAGAGAATTGCCCGCAAAATCTCATTTTGCAATTGCATCTGCTGGACAAAACTTCATATGAATAAATCCGATACGGACACTGTTGTGTAAAATATTTAAACAATCAAATTAAATGTTCAAAAAACAAGATATACTCTTTAAGAGACTAGTTTTGGACTGATTACAGAATTCTGCTGGGCAGAGCTTTAATTAGGAACTGAATACAACACGCGCACCGACCCCTCCCCCCCCCCCCCCCCACACACACACACACTGATAAAAATCATTATTTTTATAATCTTGAAAGACCTGTCGATGTGAACTGAATGTATGTCGAATTTGTCAGTTCGTCAGTCATATGAAAATTTCATTGCGGCATAGATAAATCTTGTAGGTGATTCAAATGAACATAATTGATTAAAGGTTAATAAATGTCCAATTGTGTATCATAAAGTTTTTTTTGAGGAATTAGAAGAAAGTATTTAAAAAACTTATCATTTCGAAAAAGTTCTATAAAGTATATAAAGCAATTCAAACACAATCATAGCACTTGCCTCATGGCATTATCATTATTCATTTCAATGACAACAACTATTCAAAGACCTAAAATACTATAATATTTAATGTCTTTGATCTATTCAAAATCATTTTCTGTATCTTTAAAAAGCAACTGTTGGTCAAAAAGGTTATGTTAACAAACTGAGATAGAACTGGAAAGACTATAGCTCAAAGGCTGTTTGTAGTTAGGGATTCTGACGTTTATAATAACTCGTTTTTTATCCAAGCTGTTCTTTTTTCAATTTTATATGGTTATAAATGATTCCAATACATTTTCAAAGTTTTATATATCTACATACCGATTTCAGAGTTCAAAATTTTGTTTTATTTATTTATTTTTGCTTCCTTTTAGTGTGTTCTATTGAGTGAAGGGGTGATTTTATCTACACCACAACAATACATATTATGGAAAAAATCAAAGCGTATCTATACCTGCAACATTTGTATTTCGTCTTGACAGATATGGTACCCAAATCTGGATAAAGATGAAACACTCAACCAAAGTGCCAACAACGTATCCTGCCATGTGTCACCGCAGACTTCCTCCCAAAATCCCTTCCTCGCTAGAATCTCACCGACTGTACATTTAAACATCTCCGAGAACATACTGGAATTTTAAAATAACATTCAAATCTATAATCAAAACTTTAACTTACCTTACAGTGCATAAACACAAACAAATTACCTGTTATATTGTGAAACTGATGTAGAAAAGAGTCGTTTAGCATGTACACGTTTTTACACGTTCAGCATGTACACGTTTTTTACACGTTCAGCATGTACACGTTTTTTACACGTTCAGCATGTACACGTTTGTTGTTGTTTTTTCGAAGTAGTCTATTACTTTGGTTTGAATTTCCTTTTGTATGAACGCGTTGCTAACAGAAGTCTTTAACATCTACCTAATCAGGATTTGAGAATCTGATTCGTTTAAAACGGCTTAATGGCTGACTGTTTACGAAAAAGAGGGAATGGTTAACCTTTGGATTATCGATGAATAACTTCCTATGTCTTACGGATGACTGTGGACATAGGCAATGTAACATGCTCAATGATTTTGTTTAACACCGGGTAAAATTCCGACTTTGCTCGTCCTATAGGAGAAATTCGGTCAGAGCAACGAGTACAACCTAAGCGAAGCATCAAATTGACAGAAAAAGGAATTAGATTTTCTCGCTAAGTTTAAGTAAGATATTGAGACTTTTTTAAAGAAAACAATTATTACCTAGTCAGTATAAATTGGTCGATTTATCTCTTAAAAAGTCTTATGGACACTCGATTAATTCTGCAACGTTACATTAATACGGAATTGTAGTTACTCTTCGGAGAAGAGCGTAATCAATTACACCTTTTTCATTCAGTCATTTTTGTCTGATAAATACATAATCTTTACAATGTAACAAACATCGAGTAGCTCTTATAAAAAGAAATTTCTTGTTTAAAAATACAGCCACTTAAAACCATTTTAATATTTTCAAAATCACGCGGAAAATAAACAATTTTGAAATAAACAAAGAGTAAAAAGTTAGATTGAGGTTCGATTCATATAACTGGTTTCAGTAGAGAAACACACAGGACTGATAGATATCTGCACCTTTTCGCATTTTAGCTGATGCGAACCGAATTCTTAGTGGGCGGACCAGGTGGCGTTTCATTCATTGTTTTTTATATACAGAAAAAGAAGCTAGATTAACAGTTTCGACTCTTAAATGACTAAAAATACAATTTCAAGAGAAACATCAGAGCAAAAGTGGATTTACATGATCTAGGAATGACAATAAATGGCAGAAGAATAATATGAAGTTCAGCATTACTAACAACTTTTTATAAAGGCTGCATTGACTGGATGGAGTTATGAGGGTTTAGCACCTTTGTGAGATAGCAAAGACGACGATATCGGTTATTTAGTGGTAACACACAAGACTCTTTCTATATCAATTGTCTCTAGGGTGAAACGTTAAACCCAAGTCCAATGTATCGGTGCCATACACTGAGCAGGAAAAAGAACTAGCAGTATTCCTGGAATACTTTCACTTTCTGTTTCGTGCTGCAGTCCCCCACAACTTAAAACAACATAGCTCTTCAGAGAGTCTCCGTCATTTGGGAACTGGTACCGACGATAAATAAACTCAGATAGAAAGAGCTTTCGGTCTTTCTTTCCAAGAACGATCCTGTAATTTTATAAGTTACAATAACTTAATTTTTCAAAGCTCAGAACATGTTATCATGATGCTTGACGTATAATAGCTCTATTAAGATTCGTAAATAGTTAATATTTTTGCCTGACTTTATACAAAGGTTACATAGCGCTGATAGAGATGTGCTGTATCCTTACAGTAAAAGTTACAGACTGTCGTGCTAGGATGTCGTAATTTTAAGACTTCTTAAGCATTAAATATCACCTTAAGTCATTTGACCTTATATTCAAATTACTGTCTACAGTCAGTTGAACAAGGTCCAGGCCGATGACGATGACCAAGGAATAAGTCCAGGTAAAATGGTTATGTGAATTTTTTCATCTGATAAATTATCAACATTCTGGCCAACACCAGTTAAAAACACCAAAGAAGAGAGGGAAAGGCAAAGCGAACCAAGCACTGCGACAGCGCGATTGCAGTTAAGATTCAGTCACGTGATGAATCCCGATGTGCACATACGCTTTATGGTTAGTCTTGTAACAGTCTTGTCAACTGTAGTTCCAACAGCCTTTAAACAAAGTTATTGGACTAGAGTACTGGCACGTCTTTCAAAACAAAAGTCGACCTGCTACTGATTTCACGGTAAAACAACTCTTTGACGCGCCAAAACGTGGTCTGAAGTACTTATCGTCATTTGTTGGCAGGAGGAGGCAGGTAACGCCGGCAGTGTTCGCATTGAAATCATCGGAAATCATTTTCGGGTTCACGAAATATAAGAAAAGAGTTTCCAATAGAACGCCATAGTGCTAACATTTATTGATAAACTTATCCTAGCTTAAATGGTAGTTTTAAATCTCTTTTAAGATCTAAATTTATAAAACCTAACAATTGCTAGGTTTGCTTTACTTACTCTGGGGCATTGTAATACAGAAAATTTTGTCAACGGACGCATTCTCCTTTAACTGGTGAAACTCCTTTTCATTTTCAGCGTCTCAATTTCAAAAATACTTATCAAATTTAGACGAAGTGTTACCACAGAGCACATAATATATCTTATGTCTGTCATACGCTTTATCTTAGATCAAACTTACACGAACTCCTGAAGGCAGTTTCAATTGTTTGGTTGTCGCATCATTTTTCTTCCTTTTGAGTGTAAATGAAAATTTACATTTAATGTAATGTACTATTCTTACGCTTGGTAAAGAGGTATTCCCTCGAATAGAGACATCTGTGGATCGACAGTTTCGTTAAATGGGAAGTCCAGTTTGGAGAAACAAGATACGAACTGCATCGTGGCCGTGTAATCACAAGAACCATTGAATCGGTATCCATTCTGTAACACTAAAACAAACCAGTGTATTATTGTCAGAAAGTTAAAATGTTCTTGTTATAATTAATCCAGAACAGGTCACTTATGTTCTTTCAAACAAAATAATTATGTATTTTTAGACGCAAAATTGTACTGCTAGCTTCGATCTGTACACTCGGGACTATTTACTAGTGTTCAGTAAAATATAAATAATATTGGGGTCTAATCAGTATCGTTAATTTATAAAAGGTGAAATCCTCATTTTGATGTAAAACTAACTGGTGATAAATGGGTGTTAACTGTTAAGTGTAACCTGTTTGATTCAAGACATATATTCTTCTGTACCTGAAATATTGGCATACACAATATATGCCTGTAGTAATCTACAAGCAAATAAATCGATGTCTAAACTGTTACACTCCTCATTAGAAACTCTCTAGCTTACTGACAACTTGTACTCTACTTTCTGTCTTGCCATTTGGTATTTATGTTCTTAATAAGTTATCATTTACTCAAATTTTCAGCTAACCGAGCAGTTCTAAAAATTCTAACTTACCATTGCTAGTCTGTTCTCAAGTTTACAGGCGGCCTCAAAGTTACCCACATGTGTTCTCACAGATACTCTTACATCCCCGTATCGAAACCTTTAAAACCTAAACAACTTGTTCGTAGTGTGCACGTGTTGCGTTTACTCCCTTTTTCTCAAGATTCTAATGTTCTCTCCTTACTGACGTTCTAAATAATTTATCTGTCCTTATATTGCCAGTATTCAAATTATCAGGTAACTCGTCTATTCTTGAGTATTTAACTTAAATGTCTGTACTTGAGCTGTTCAAATACTTGCTTTTATCAAAGTTTCTTTTTTTTCACTTGATTCAATTTTCCAACCGTATTCGTGTATGTGGTGTATTTTTTTAAAGCTTACTTACCTGTCTAAATTTACCTCATCTCTATTTTTCCAACTTAAAAGTCCCCAGTTTTCAAACTTTCTCATAGTTTTTAACTCTAACTTATTCAGATTTTTTTATAAAATCTAACTTACCCGTCTCTAGCCATGGTGATATTTGATCCTTCTCACAGAATATTGACCATTTCTCCATAAGTGAGTTGTACATCATTTCTCGCTGGTCTGGGCAATCTTGTTTGGCAGTACAGCTTGCACACTTCCTGTACAGCTCGTAGTGGCTGCAATACACAATGCTTGAATACACATTTATACTCTCATATTAAATACATTGTATTTACTTACCTATTCCGAAAACTTAATATGTTTTACTATTACAAAAAAGTTCGCTAATTGCCTTTCACATGTGTTAAGTAAATAAAATGAAACCCTTACTCCTAACCCATTAATTGAAAATTATACTTGGACTTTTAACATGAATCTTACTAGGGAGGCATGTAAATGATAATAATGATAATACTTATTATGATAATAATCACAGCAGTGAAGATGATAATAATGACGGTGGTCATAAACTAAATGGCTAAATTAAAGTAATAAACATGTAAAAAGAAAGAAATCAGAAGTATTGTTTAGTGACGTTTTAAATAACAACACAGCATCCAAAATATGCATATCAAAGATCAAAATCATTGTTTGTATATGCATTAAAACAATTCCTTTCTGAAAGTTATATTCACAAACCTCCATCTAAGTCAAGAGCCTACCTGCAGGTTGAAGCTATCTTCGGAAGAAGCAGTTCGCCAGTAAACAAAATGCCGTCTACTGACGACGGGAATATACTGTCAACAAATTTTTCTCCGCAGTTAACATCGTACTTTGCAGATAGGTCCACAAACCCACACGGAACTGGGTCAGAACCTATCGGATATATTGGTTCCATCAGTTCTTCAGAACGTCCCAACAATGGAAGTGATTTCCCTTCAACTGATTTAAGTTGTGACGACGCCATAATTATAGCCAAAACTGCAGAAAGGGAAAAAATCCAAATGTAAGTGTATGAGTTTTTGAGACACAATTCTTTTTGATATTGTAACCCTTCGTTCTTTTCTGAAACGAATACAGATCGTGAATTTAGAAGTTATTGTAGGAAAAACGAAGTATCTTCCGTCTAGATGTGATCTTACTGCATACATTTAACAGAGAATCTGATCAGATCTCGTAGCACTGTCAAGACGCTGACACGCTAAAGTGGCGGGAATCCAACAGGATGAACTGGGGAGAGTCCGTCGCAGAAACAATTACATTACTTTTTGACATACGAGTTATTTTTTCCTTGTAGTGTATGCATATTTATTCAATTACAAATATATTAAGGATATAATAAGTCATTGTTAATACACTGGTGTTGATTATGAAAGTGGTCTCAGTGATTTATTCTCGTTTCATTTTCAATATTTTCATTAGTCGCTTGAAATGTCTCAATTGTTTAATTGATATTAATCCTTGCTTCCAATTGCTACACACATTTCTGCTTTCTAAAATAATTTTAGGGGTACTATGCAATCAATCAATTATTTCTTGTTGTTTTTAAAGAAATGTTTAATAACATTGTTGTAATGACTGTAATAATGCAGTATGTCTAGTAAGGAAGTAATACTTAAATTTAGTCATTGTATATATGAGTTATTCTATCAGTAGCCTGATTCATCGTTGCGTATATGATTTATTCTAACTGTAGCCTGATTAAGTCATTGTATATATGAGTTATTCTATCAGTAGCCTGATTTATCGTTGTGTATATGATTTATTCTAACTGTAGCCTGATTAAGTCATTGTATATATGAGTTATTCTATCAGTAGCCTGATTCATAGTTGCGTATATGATTTATTCTAACTGTAGCCTGATTAAGTCATTGTATTTATGATTTGTTCAATCAGTAGCCTGATTTATCGTTGCGTATATGATTTATTCTATAAGTGGTCTGACTCATAGTTGCGTGTATGAGTTATTCTATCAGTAGCCTGATTCATCGTTGCGTTTATGATTTATTCTAACTATAGCCTGATTAAGTCTTTGTATTTATGATTTGTTCTATCAGTAGACTGATTCATAGTTGCGTATATGATTTATCCTATCAGTAGCTTGATTTAGTATTTTTACATGTATTTTTTATTAGTACTAGCCTGATTCTTTCATTGTATGGTTTAATTTACCAGAAGCCTTGTTCAGTCATTATATATTTTATGATTTATTCAGTAGCACTTTTCAAGGCCACATAACCATATTTTTGTTACTTACCAAAAGCATAAATCATCATAATATTTTCCTTTTGACGTATTTCAGAAAACAATATCCACAAAATAACTTATTACAGTTGTTCACGGGACGTTTATATTTTGAATAGGCAAGGAAAGAATAATATGCAAAACTCTCCCATGAGATTAGTCATAATTACTAGTGTGTGTTTTAAAAAATAAGCATTAGAGGAAATACCATGTTGTTATTACTTTTGCATGTATTAATCACGCTTTTTACATACACTGCTGAATAAAGGGGAAACTATAGATGAAAATAATTTAGTGGTAAACAAAAGTACGCACTAATAACAGTCAGTGTGGTCAATATTCCCAAGATAACGACGACGAAGGCCCATTTTCGTTATCCACTTACCGGAAATACACGAACGATGAAAAAAGACATTGCGGTTCAATGAGGGACATTCCTGATAAGAAATTATCTCCCCTACTTAGATAACATCAAAGGTAGACCAAATAGTACATTGGTCCTTTCAGTTGGAAACGTCTGACTTTATCCTTGTTTCTAATTGTGATGGTCTTGATTTTTAGTTTTGAAAACTGTCACTTATATATAAAATAAAAAGTTAGGATGATCAAAAAACAAAGATAATGGTGTTAACAAAACATGTTGCTTAACTTAATGTGTAATCTGACTACTACTGTTGCAAATAATTAGGCTTAATTATCACCATACCAAAAGAGAAAATAGCGATAAAAGCAGAGGAATCCAAATGGAAGGACCAATGTAATATCAGAGAGTATTCAGGGTAGATAATCCACTAGTCCGCCATTTCTTTAGGATCTACATAGCAAGCAAAGTCACAATAGATAAAGAGCTACTTGCAGCATTTGATGAAATAGGACAGTGAACAATTTAGCGTAGAAAAATTGCGTGGTACTAGCAATGCAGCTGAATAAACTAAGCATCCATATTTTCATCATTTTTTTTATCATGCATGGTAACAAGTGAAATCATTTTTTAAAACGCATGTAGTCGTATCTAAGGCCTTCTAGTTTACTTTTTGAGCTGTATTTTTGCAGCGTAAAGAAATTCATATTTCCAAAGGTGGCCATTGTAGACATTTCTATTCTTTCAGTTGTGTGCGCACTACTTCTCTCCACCTGCTTATCCTAGCAATAATGATACTATAATGTGAGAAACTCAATGAAGTTGTTGTCAAACATTTTTGGTAAGCTTCTAAGTAAACTCTGTTTTGATTTTGATTTGTTATTTGTTTGTTTTTTGTGTTGTTGTTGTTGTTTTTTGTTTTGTTGGATTTTTGTTTTGGTTTTTGTTTTTGCTTTTTTTAAATAAAACTTTAAAAACATAAACTCTAAAAGCCCGTCATTAGGAATTCAAATATAATCTGTTTTTATTTCTTTTGGAATCAGAAACGCTGAATAAATCAGTTTAGGCCTACAGCAAACGTGTCGAGGTGATATGATTTGGCTCGTATGTGGCTATTCTTACGAACATGAAAGTCCGTAACAGAAAGATTAAATGCATGTTAGAATACACAACCCAGAGCGGGATTTGAACTCCGATCTAAGTGCATCGAAGGCCAACACTCTAACCACTGAGCCAAAGAATCGATTCCCTGACGCAGTTGTCAGAGGTTGTATTTATACAATTATAGGAACGTATGCACTAGTCTGTAATACTATTATTTTAAAGATGCTGTGAACGAAGATAGCTAGTGTAATGTCTTTGGATACATTTGCTTTCACCTGTGCAACGCACATTTACCATATTCTATCAATTTAGAGACATGGGACTTAACAAGTATATCTGTAGACATTATTTAACAATTCTCATGAAAGTGAATATTAACTATTGACATACATGTACATAAAATCCCTTAAGATAGAGAAAAACAGTATTAGCTGTCTTATGTATTTACAAGTTGTATAAGTTATAAGTTGTACAATTTGGGTCTACAATTTCAAGATAAAGGTTCAGTAATATATTTGCTGACTAAAATACAAATATTTCGTTCTTGCATTCAATATTTAATTGCAGGATTTACAGCAGTTTTCACACTAGCATTATTCGCTTAAACAAAATTCATTTTACATACTGATGAAGTGATTAAAAACGGTCATCTGACTAGAACGTCTTGTCTCAGTATAACACATTGCATTTGACGATCATTTTTTCAATTATTTAGTAGCATCAGGATAGTGATTCATGGCCAGCATGACCCTCTTTTTGCAGTTGCTCTTTCGTATAGCAAATAAAACTTATTCGATGCTGGTATTTTCGTTCTGTAATCAGATTTGGATATCAATACTAGTGCATTGACACATATCTAACCTTAAAAACTGAAGGACTTTAATTTTGCCTTGAAGAATTCAAGAAGTACAGATTGTAACACCATCATATGGGAAAACTCACGATGTGTGTGTGTGTGTGTGTGTGTGTGTGTGTGCGCGCACGCGTTTTTTTTTTTTTTTTTTTTTTTTTTTGTTTCGTGTTTTTCAGTGACATTCTAAGGAAATTGGTGGCCAACTTTGATACAAATAGAAGGGAAGTAGATATTCAGTTTAAAAAATAAAATATCGCATATTGAAATAGAATCACTAAAAATCATAATGCTGCATCTTTACTTTTAAATTTAATATATCATGGAAAAAATTATGACATAACTGAGAGGCCCTGTCAAAAAAACTTTAAATCATTTTGTTCAGTAGCATATTTCTGCTAATTTATCAACCATACATTTTAAACCGCTCAAAACGGTACAAAAAACAATACACAACATCTTTTACTATCAGCATGTACTGCAATAAACATATATTTGTTCGCATATGAATACGGTGAATCGATACGACCTAAGTTATTTCTTGAGAAATTATCTGACTCAGTTTGTCTCAATAAAACAATGAGTTTGTTTATAAGATTAACTGTTCCTGAAATTTATTTTCTATCTTCTGAACTTCCTGACTCATCAGTAGATTCAGAAGTATCTACACTAGTGTCATCATCAACAGAGCTGTCATCACTGGTTTCGGTTGAGGTAGTATCAGCGCTGTCATCCCGCTTCTTTCTATCCTCTGAATTTCCTGACTCTTCAGTAGATTCAGAAGTATCTACACTAGTGTCATCATCAGCAGAGCTGTCATCACCGGTTTCGGTTGAGGTAGTATCAGCGCTGTCATCTCGCTTCTTTCTAACCTCTAAACTTCCTGACTCTTCAGTAGATTCAGAAGTATCTACACTATTGTCATCATCAGCAGAGCTGTCATCACTGGTTTCAGTTGAGGTAGTATCAGCGCTGTCATCTCGCTTCTTACTAACCTCTAAACTTCCTGACTCTTCAGTAGATTCAGAAGTATCTACACTATTGTCATCATCAGCAGAGCTGTCATCACTGGTTTCAGTTGAGGTAGTATCAGCGCTGTCATCCCGCTTCTTTCTATCCTCTGAATTTCCTGACTCTTCAGTAGATTCAGAAGTATCTACACTAGTGTCATCATCAACAGAGCTGTCATCACTGGTTTCAGTTGAGGTAGTATCAGCGCTGTCATCTCGCTTCTTTCTAACCTCTAAACTTCCTGACTCTTCAGTAGATTCAGAAGTATCTACACTAGTGTCATCATCAACAGAGCTGTCATCACTGGTTCCGTCTGAAGCTGTATCAGCGCTGTCACCTCGCTTCTTTCTAACCTCTAAACTTCCTGACTCTTCAGTAGATTCAGAAGTATCTACACTATTGTCATCATCAGCAGAGCTGTCATCACTGGTTTCAGTTGAGGTAGTATCAGCGCTGTCATCTCGCTTCTTTCTAACCTCTAAACTTCCTGACTCTTCAGTAGATTCAGAAGTATCTACACTATTGTCATCATCAGCAGAGCTGTCATCACCGGTTTCGGTTGAGGTAGTATCAGCGCTGTCATCTCGCTTCTTTCTTTCCTCTGAACTTCCTGACTCAGTATCCTCAGAAGAGTCAGATTCATCTTCACTGTCAGCTTCATCATCTCTTCTCACTCTAACTTCATCAGCGACCGACCCTTTCAGTAGTTGAACTGAAGATAAAAAAGACAGTTGTATTTCTTATTAAGCTGTATCAAATCAGCCATTTAAGTATTTGTCTAGCAATTTTATGCTCAAACATATAAACTGTTAATTTGCTTTTACAAATAAATAAGTTAAGACAAATATAAAAGCATATTTAAAAGTTGATTGAAGCTGGTAGTTTTTGTATTGCTTGCTATTAAGTAAACACTTTAAGAATCACCATTTCTAGTGCGATATGAAGCAGTATAAATGATGGTAAATGCGAAACAAAAGATAGTATGTATCGATACGCTTTTAGATATTTCTAGCTACAAAAAAATGATAGGGATTGAAACCTTGCATACTGTGCATTACTTGTGTAAGCTGTTGCATTTTTGTCATGATTTTACCACTCGCAAACAGTTCTGTTAATACAGTTAATTCAAGCGGTAAATGCTTAAAGAATGCACCAAGGCGACAATAATACAATCTACCTTTTCAATGAAGCTTTGAATATTATGGACATCTTTGAACTTATGTACACATTGTAAGTATCTGACACTGACCAGAATATTTTAGTCAATAAACTGTTTGATGATTATGCTATCATAATGTCATTATGGGCTTGTTAGCCTATCTGACGGAAATAAAACTGTCTGTCTGTCTGTCGTTTTTGCTCTCCTATAGTTTATACAACCCATTGTCGTAATAAGATTTTTCGCATCTTTTAGAAACATGTATCACAAAATCAGACTCAACAAAGGTGCTAAACAAATAACAAAGATATAAACGTTTAATTCTTACCCGTGTCCTTTATTTTCCCATCAATATCCGTGTTTATTTCTTTGTAAAAACCTGAAACATAAAACAAATCATTAATAAATTTAGAATTACAACATCATTAAAAAACAGTGCCGTTTTGCCGAAGATTAAAAAAGATTTCTAGTTTTGTTCAAGGCGTTTTAATTTAAACACACAGACTGCGTTGCCAAATCATTTAAAAATACATTTTTTTCTTCTGATTTTTATTCGTTTAAAATTATTACTGGCAATATTAATTTTAAATTTTGTAGGAAAACAAAATACTTTTAATCATAAGTATTTAAAAGCATAAATTTAATGCCATAAACGTGTACGAATTTGAAATTATAAAGAGAAGATTTAAAAAATAAATAGAAAATAAATAAGGATAAATAAAAAGTAAATAGAAATAATAGAAAATAATAGATAGATAAATAAATGAATAAATAAATAAATACTTATAGCAAACCTGCAGTCTAGGAGATAAAGAAATAAACGTTTTATTTTCATCTCAAGATTTTCAATCGTTTTTATTCAAGACAATTATTGAAAAGTTCTTACTTCGACATTCTGATAATGTAATTCCAATCGCTAATACCACGAAGACGACAATATATTTTGCGGCCATTTTAGTATTTAATATATCACCAGACTATTTTGACGAAATATTGCTGCTGGTTAAGGTAACGGCTCTACTGTGCGCAAGTTGTCATATCGGGGTATTTATAAGGTTGGGCAACACGAGATACCCATCTGTAAGTGGAGCGAGAAATGACGTTGTCACGAACAGGATATATATTCAAGTATGAATCAGTCGATATTCAGCTGTTCGTGTGATTAATTTAGGTATTTACATACTGTCTATTCAATATACGTACTTCTTAATCCATAGCCAGGACTTCTTTCCCGTTTTAAAAGATTGTGTAGATCTGTGGTATGATTGTTTATCATAACAACTTAATGTTTTTATTAGATCTTTTGCATTATGTAATACCATGTTTATTATACCTACTTAACGTTTTTATTATATCTTTTGCATTTAAAATTTCATAATCAGTATTTCTTCACGTTTTTCCCTTGACTCAGTACCCTTGTTCTTTGTTCTTAGTTCGTGTGTACTTAATATTTATTCTACAGCGGTCAGCAAATGATATTTCATACTAATTAGAAATATTGAAACCCGGGAACATTTAAAAATCGAAGTCTTTGACCCTTTTGATTTATTTTAAGTTGATTTAAAGTTAAACAATATTTTTTTCAAATAAAAAAACAACAACAACAAAAACAACAACAACAACAACAACAAAACAAAAACTAACAAACAAACTCGTTGAACAATCCGAAACGACTGCAGCTTTATTATCCATGTTGTTTATCTCGTTACAGATATAAGCCAATGTGTAAGAGAATTAAATTTATAAGGCTGAAGTTAAAATAACTGCAGAAACAAATAAAATAAAAACAAATATAAAAATATAAAAAAACATGTGTATTTTACTTGCGTCAAGATAACACCACCAGTCCAAACATTTCGAGCACTTAGGTAACTATTGCAAATATTATGCAGCAAAAATCAACTTTGAAATTAACGAAAGACAATGAATGTAAGATCAAAAATAACGAAAAGTTTTTCTTGTGCATAGCAGAATCCCTTTATAAGACCTATTTAAATATGAAGTTTAAATTTTGTATCTATTAAATAGTTGATATCTCAGAGACAAAATTAACTTTGAAAAAAAGGTCAACAATCTGTAAAAATAGTAAATGAAGAGTTATGGTTGTTGTGCATTGCGTTTTTCCTTTTAGCAGGGGACTTGGGGGGTGGGCGGGGGGGTACACTCTAGGTGACAGTGTCAAATCACAGCGTCTTGCCCCTGTGGCTGTAACATTACTGTAATGTCCATATCTGTAACTTGTAACAGAAACCGAATTTGCAAGTTGTCTGTTGACGACTGCCATGTTTACACGAAGCGGATTTCAGCTGCCAGCCATAACTGAAAGTTTACTTCACGCACATTAAATTTTGTTTTGATAAACAAAAAATAACAATTGTAAGTGAATGATATTTGTTTTTGCAGTGCGTTCGTCATACTTTAGCGTTTAGACAAACATGACACAGTTCTTGGACAGTGGTTAGGTTCAAATATAAGTGAAATATTTACCCATAAAATAAATATTTATAAAACGATATATGTAAATGTCCACGTTATAAGAGGGGTTTTATGACCATTCACGCAAAATAACTGCAGGCCCTTTTATTGAAAATTCAAAAGTTCGTCAATCACTGCAGGTATGCCAATAAACAAGGTCAATATCCTTTATATTTGATTATTGTCTTCAAAATTTAAAATGTTCTTCTTCTTCTGTCGATAAATAAAGCCTGTATTGAGAAAAATTTCATTTTTTTCCCGCAGTCTTCGGTTGGAGTCAATTTTTTTCTAAAACATCTTGGTACGTCTGACAGCGCTCAAGCGAGGCTTTGATTGTTTGTTTGATTTTTTGTTTATTTGTAAGTTGTTCGTTAGTTTATCTTTTTTGTGCGTGTGTTTGTTTGTTTGTTTATTTTTTGTTCGTTTTTTTTAAAGATCAGATTTAGGATCTAGGTTAAGGAACACCGCCCATTGTACAGTCTTGAAGGATCGGTTGTAACCGTCACAACACAAATTATCGTATAGACTTTGTTTTGATGTAAATGTCACGCACGATTTAATTCTGCAAGTAAAACCGCACCCTCACAAATGGGTATGATGGCCATATTAGTTACAGATGATAGTTTTTCGATCGCAATGACAAAAAATGTGGAGACAGTCTTTTTTAGAAACATTATCATGATATTTAATGTTTCAACCTTTTTAAAATGAAAAATGATTAATAATTCAGTCAAAGAATATCTTTAAAAAAGATGGTCGGCGCAGCTTAGTTGGAAAATAAGTTATGTATGAACTGTCATTTATGTATGTTTTTTTTGGGGGGGGGGGAAAAGAAACGAATTGCGTGTTTGAAAACATTGTGCCCCGTGTGGAAGAAAAGGTAAACATAAGGGGACTAGCAACATAATGTGGTAAGAAGATCTAAACGACAATGACTATATGTGGAAGGAATGCATGAAGACATGAAAAAAACTTTATTCAGAAATGAAATTTGCTGAGGCTTTCAGCTTGAAAAGAGCACACTGAAGATTAAAGTAACTTGTCTATAAAGCAATGTTAAGGACATGTGACAATAAATGGTATGTGTGGATATCAAACAAGTGCATAAAGAAATGAGAGTGTGATGAAGACTAGAGATTGTGTTTGAGAAAAAAATATTTGTCTCCCCTCACATGTCATTTACAAAGAAGAATACAAAGAATCATCTGATAGGAACATCCTGATATATGCATAACTACACTTGGTCACGATCATTTCTGTGAAGTTTACTCAAAATCCAACCAACGGTTATGGAGTTATGCACAACTGTTTTCAAATTTGGATAAATCAAGGGCCATAGCTCTGCTAAAATCATCGATCGGTATATAACAATAACATGCGTAACTTTTTTTTTTCTTTTGTTTATTAGAAAGCATTGTTAATAAGGGAGCAACAGAGTTATGTCACGTGGTCTCATAAAAAACAAAAGAAAAAAACACTTATTTTACTCACTAAAACACTATAATAGGTAGTGTAATATCACCAGACACCAGTCTCTGACTACTTTGCCTCATTCATGGGATATGTACAATATTAATGTGTAGATTCCATCCAAAGTCGAGCTATGAAGTTTTTAGGCGTACACAGGTTAACTCCTACATTGGCTCCTCTCGGCAAAATCGACTGGCTGTCTTGTATCTATCGGTAGTGGCTGGCTCACTTCTATATACCGGTGGTGGCTAGCTGCCTTGCATCTGCCAGTGGCGGCTGGCTCCCTTGTATCTACCGGTGGTGGCTGGCTCCCTTGTATCTACCGGTGGTGGCTGGCTCCCTTGTATCTACCGGTGGTGGCTGGCTCCCTTGTATCTATCGGCGGTGGTTTGCTATACAGACTGATGCTTCTAGATAACAAGACTGACAAAACTTGTTTTCTTCGCGGTTTATTGGTGCTCTGACAATAATAATAATAGGTAAGTATAATCAGGTCGATTTTCTCAAAATTAGACTTAATAGAACATTTTTATTTACAAAGCCATAGTTAGAAGTGTGCAAAAGAGAAAATCGCGACTTTTTATTCCGGAGTATGGACCTAAGTCTGTGAAGGTGTTTCTAAACTAAGAATGTATTGAACTTTTATGACACAGTTCAAATGCGAGAATTATTTGCTAATGGGCGTGAAAACAAATGAAGGAGCGATGTTCGCTCAATTTAGTTGCACTGTACTTAATTTAAGAGTTGAAACACGGCGACTCTGCGTGTTGTGAGACACGTTTTAGTTCAATGTTCGTTATATGATGTAACGCGCAATGTTTTGTTCGGCAATATTATTACATTAACAAATCTTGTTAATCACCCGAGAATATATTGTGATAGCGTATCTTATCAGAAGATGTGTTTTATACACGTGTATACTTCAAGATACCTGACAGTAGGCGCTCTGATCAGCCACCACAGTTGTATACAGGCTAGTCAGGGTATACACTGGTCGTCAATGTGAACAAATTCGGCCCTTTTAGGTCTGTCTTGTCTTCTGCATATTCACAAATAACTTTATTTACTTTTAATATGAAATGACATAAGAACTGTCTTCTTAGTCGAATAGACATAATCATGGGGTGGTATAATTATAAGATAAGTCGAATAGACATATCATGGGGTTGTATAATTATAAGAGAAGTCGAATAGACATATCATGGGGTTGTATAATTATAAGATAAGTCGAATAGACATATCATGGGGTTGTATAATTATAAGATAAGTCGAATAGACATATCATGGGGTTGTATAATTATAAGATAAGCATGACTTTCCGTAACTGCGAGAAAGCAGCAAGTCTAGATTTCAGTCAGGGGTTTCGCATGCGAACAGAAGTTAAAATAACACAAACCAACACATTTGATAACAGCACATACAACACTGTCGCTTCACTAGCTAAACAACGTTTGAATAGAAGCTTGTTTAAGTTATTATACCGCATGAATGACGACAAATAGACAGGTTAATATGTGCATACATCTTTTCGTTTAAGGTGTATCTATATCGGTTTTCTGATCTGTTATCAAATGAATCTTAAATGTGAAGCTACCTGGTAACCTTTGAGCTAAAATTTGGCAATATCATGGGTGAAAACAAATTACGTTATGCTAATGTAAAACGGGTTATAGTTCATAAAGGGATCCATTGTATACTTGCAAATGACTAATATATATATCAGCTTACATGTCATCTTACATATCAACAGGAATTCGGGTACATGTCGTGCGTTTCTATAGACTTAATAGCCAAACATATTTTTTTCTCTCTAAATTTAGAACATCATGACACGATCCTTATATAATTTAGTTATGTTCTTTGGGATTCACTGACGCATGAATATACCATGGCGTTGGCAAAACTGGTAGGGTTTTTATATAGTTATTGTCAAACAAAGGCTAAACGATCAAAACTTTAACTTAATATTAAATATTGCGACTAGAGCTTAAATATTGCGACTAGAGCTTTATTTTATAGAAGCTTTCATCTTACCTTGATTTTTTTAAATAGAGTCCAACCTCTGCTAAAGACCACTTATGAACAAAGATTGCCTGTGAATAAAGGCTACATTTTATTTGCCCTACTAACAGATTTAAAGAACAAATTTACCTGTAAACAAATACAGCCTTTAGAGACCACTATCTGTTCTTCCTCATGACCACTGTTTGTTCTTCCTCATGGTCACTGTTTGTTCTTCCTCATGGTGGTCTTTGTAGACAAGTTCGATTGTATAAGTAGGTAATGATTTTCCCTCAAACGATTAAGAATATCTTCACACAAACTACATACTGAGACAGTAGATACAGAGGCTGGTAGGTACTGACAGGTAGGTATCAAGACAGGAAGATACTAAGACAGTAGTTTTGTGAGGCTGGTAGGTACTGAGACAGAAAGGTACTGAGGCTGGTAGGTACTGAGACAGAAAGGTACTGAGGCTGGTAGGTACTGAGACAGAAAGGTACTGAGGCTGGTAGGTACTGAGATAGCAAGGTAATGAGGCTGGTAGGTACTGAGATAGCAAGGTAATGAGGCTGGTAGGTACTGAGGCTGGTAGGTACTGAGATAGGAAGGTAATGAGATAGTAGATTAGTGAGGCTGATAGCTACTGAGACAGGAAGGTACTGAGTCAGTAGGTTAGTGAGGCTGGTAGGTACTGAAACAGTAGGTTAGTGAGTATGGTAGGTACCGAGACAGTAGGTTAGTGAGTCTGGTAGGTGCCGTGACAGTAGGTTAGCGAGTCTGGTAGGTACCGAGACAGTAGGTTGGTGAGTCTGGTAGGTACTGAGACAGTAGGTTAGTGAGTCTGGTAGGTACCGAGACAGTAGGTTAGTGAGTCTGATAGGTACTGAGACAGGAAGGTAGATACTGAGACAGTAGGTTAGTGAGTCTGGTAGGTACCGAGACAGTAGGTTAGTGAGTGTGGTAGGTACCGAGACAGTAGGTTAGTGAGTCTGGTAGGTACTGAGACAGGAAGGTAGATACTGAGACAGTAGGTTAGTGAGTCTGGTAGGTACCGAGACAGTAGGTTAGTGAGTCTGGTAGGTACCAGGACAGTAGGTTAGTGAGTCTGGTAGGTACCGAGACAGTAGGTTAGTGAGTCTGGTAGGTACTGAGACAGTAGGTTAGTGAGGCTGGTAGGTACTGAGACAGTAGGTTAGTGAGTATGGTAGGTACTGAGACAGTAGGTTAGTGAGTCTGGTAGGTACCGAGACAGTAGGTTAGTGAGTCTGGTAGGTACCGAGACAGTAGGTTAGTGAGTCTGGTAGGTACCGAGACAGGAAGGTAGATACTGAGACAGGAAGGTAGGTTTGGAGTCTGATAGGTACCGAGACAGTAGGTTAGTGAGTCTGGTAGGTACTGAAACAGTAGGTTTGTGAGTCTGGTAGGTCAGTGAGTCTGATTGGTACCGAGACAGTAGGTTAGTGAGTCTGGTAGGTACCGAGACAGTAGGTTAGTGAGTCTGGTAGGTACTGAGACAGTAGGTTAGTGAGTCTGGTAGGTACTGAGACAGGAAGTAGATACTGAGACAGGAAGGTAGGTTAGTGAAGCTGGTAGGTGGGCAAGGCTAGTAATTCTACCTTTAGAAAAAAGGAAATGTTGTATCTGCAGTTCCTTAGAAGATGAATGAATGTTAGTGAGACAGGTTGGTTTGTGAGGTAGGTAGGTACTGAGACTGTAGATTGGTGAGGCTGGTAGGTATTGAGACAGGAAGGTAGATACTGAGACAGGAAGATAGGTTAGTGAAGCTGGTAGGTGGGCAAGGGCAGTAATTGTACCATTAGAAGAAAGGAAATGTTGTATCTGCAATTCCTAAGAAGACAAATGCCATTTTGCACTGGAATGTCGAAAAAAAAAGGATTTAAGAAAACATTATATATCAAGAATCTTTTTTGGTAAGACCGAACATGTTAAATTTGTGGAACTTAAATCAGAAACTGAATAACAAGAAATTTAGTAACTCATGTTCAACAACTTTAAACAGAGAGATCCAGGTTTGTCGTTTTACATTTTGCAGAAAATAGACTATATAGTTGATGATAAGCTGAATTTATTACTTTTAACCGGTATCAAAAGATTCACGTGTAAATCGTGATTGTTTCTTGACTTTCTCCGTCTGTCTGTTTTGTTTAATTTGATTTTTGTCTGTTTGTTTTGTCGTGACTGATATGCAAGTTTTTTTCTTACTTTTTGTTAAAGACACCATATCCCCTAAGTCAAATATGGTGTCGATTATTTAGAGACAAGTTCTGGCACTGAACATGTAATTTTGCGTGTAATAATACACATGTATAAATGAAATGTCTAAATCCTATTGTTTATATTGTTTGTTTGAGTTCAGAAAAAGACAGTTTCACATTGATACACACTGCATATCTCAGGCCGATTCGCCGCCGGCCCCCTTGCAAGCTACAAGACAACTGGATACACGATGTATATCTTAGGCCGCTTGGCCGCCAGCAGGAACCTAGCAGGATCACTTGTGAGTCAATAGTACATGACGATAGTGATGTAAACAAACGTTGCGTCATTATGCTGCGCACGCATTTTCCATTTTCAGCCTACCTGTGGTCACCTAGATTGATATATCAACATGAAATATATTTTAAATTTACATGAGATTATATATTTTTTTCAAACCCAAGTTGTACTAAATTCTCTAAACGTTTCCTTGATCTTTTAGTTTTTTAAAGATAAAATTATAACTTAGTCCTTGTTTTCGATTAAGACTAAAAGACAAAATTATGAAATTAAAAAAAAAAAAAGAACAGAACTTCCTTTTCGTAAGCGGAATACAATTTCATTTCTTGCCAAATAGATGCATTTATGGAATCGATGGACAAATGGTAAGACACGTCGCTTAGTGATCAGCAGTATTGTAGATTGTAGAAGCCGGTTAGGAATGTATACGGAAGGGAATGGTTATATCCAGCATAAATTACGTTGTTTTTTTTTTTAAAGAAACTTTCTGCCTACCGACTGTTCTCTCCTTCTGCTTTTCTTTACACTTCCAAGACCTATCAGTGAATTAGTTGTCAACATGTTTATATGCATACTAGATATCATCCAATGAGATCAAATTATAATTATTCCGGCCCGCCTCGGCAGGACGGTATTAGAATGGAAAGTTTCTATGAACACAGCGAAAAACACCGAAGTTTTTACGGATATAGTGTATTTTTCTGCGGTTACTTCCGGGAGAACATGGTTCCAATTTTGACCGGATATATCCTATCCTCAGACATATTTACTTCCCCTGACGATAACTGCCTTCCATAACCGTTTAATATATATTATATTTGTATTGGTTATCTTAGGTAAATATCGGAGAATCATGGAAAAAATGCAGAAACATGCATAAATTGACAATTCAAAGAGATGTTTTTGAAACTTCTGTCATAAATAAAGTTAGTCGTTTAGTTGGCTGTCCCCGGCCTTGTGGCTTTGTACATGTAAAACCTAAGAGACAAACATTCAGTGCACAATCACAGGGCACAGACGTTGTGTTGAAACATGCAAGAACTAGGCAAGTGAAAAGGTCTTTAATTCATATATATATTGATATTTTTCCATGTTACGCCTGTCCAATATTGTGTTATTAAGACTTTATCTCCATTTGATTTAACATTTTTTGTATGTATTATAAATGTATTATGCGCCCATCGCTTAATTCATATACCGAATTCTCAGCTGAATGATTCTAATTTCCACTTTGATGCTTTTTTATAATTCTGTCATTTTGTATTAAATGACATATTTCACCACAACGTTGTGCTATATTTTTATTCAAATCAAACAGAGAAACACCTCATATAAGTAATCGGCTGACGTAAATGTGTTTTTGTTATCATAGGGCAGATAGATTTGCAACAGGTCCAAAACAGATCACGTATGAATCAACAGAATCTGATATTCACCTCGAAAAGAGACATTGTTGTAAACAAACCTTTCGTCTGCACTTGGCGCACGTGTTTTACATTATTAGCACAAAGGAGTTAAATGGATAATTTATCTGAGTTGTTTTTTTTTATTTCTACACCCATACAATGAAAAATATTCTTCCATTACAATGTGCGTAAATATCGAAGTCTATGGCCCTCGGCCTCGTTAAATAACACTACTGCCAAGTCCATAAACCAGACTATTTTCTTCATCATACAATGAGTGTGTACTTGCTGACATGCCTCAAAATTTATTGTCAGATGCATGTCTCTTTTCTTCAGTCGAACATACCTATGTCACGATTTTGCTTTGTCGTTGTTAAGAGGCTATTATATACCCCAATAAGTTTATGTAAGCTGTAGGCTTTATTTGAAAGAGGACGGTTTTCGTGCTTATAAATCACGAAGTAAATAAGTGTCGATCGTGACAAAATCATTGTTAATGCAAGCTATAATTATTTTGAAAATGTATAGACCTTTGTGTAAGAATAATTGTTAAAACAGTAAATGTGCTCAAACATAAAATGTAAATCATGAAGTTTTTTGTTTAACTCTATTTTCTGCCAAAAGTAATTGGTTTGCGCGATCCTTAAAGGTTTAGTAGCAAAACAGGATTATACCTAGATATGGTGGTATTTAAGTAAACAAAGATAAAAGCTGACTTGCTTATTATCCATACAGAAAAAAATTAACATTATTACTTTTGACTTAGAACATTTCAATGTTCTTTTCAACAGTCAAATTACCTTAGTTTGATGACTCGCTCAAGGGTGACAGTGCAAAAAAATCATATTTTAGTCTTGTGGGGCACTTAATATCCATGTTATATTCCATACACCAACGTGAAAAAGAAAATATGTCATAAATTACTTATGTATGAGCCTTATTAATGTTCAGTTTTCTAATAAATAAATGTCCGCTGTATCAGCTGTGTATGTAAAAACAGAATACTTTCTCTTATAAATAAAAAAACTGTGACAGGAAATAATTCAGATAAAAGGCGACATACTTAAATGCTGCACTTTGATTTAATTGTGTTTGAGGATAACATCTGTGTCTTCACATAATTTAACCATTTCGTGTGAAGATTTTCTTTACAAAAGGTACATGTACTTATATGCAATCTTAGGCTCCGCTAATTTGTTCATACATTAGCAACTGAAGCTGCCTTGACCTTCAGTTCCTGCAATATATTCTTTTCGTCGACGTCTCTCTATACAATGTGACCGTTCAACATAATGTCGTTTTTGGATTTTAATATCTTGTATTTACCGTATTGGACAGTTTTGTACACACGAATTTGCTTTGCATGCTAACATGATAAACAATGGGAAAAAACGATATAGAATGAAAGGATTATTTAACATTCTTCTGTACACTACCAGACATATCTGGACTCTTACACAGCTGAAAACATCATTTTTGGCTCGCCTATCCGCTGGTCTGGTAGGACTTTTCCAGGTATCTATTGCACAAATCAATGTTGTATAACCTAAACATATTAGTCAGTTTGTATATACGCCACTTTCAAGATCCATCAGTGCGATGATACTATTTAGAAATACACTTTCATTTGATTTAGGCAATTCACTTAGAAAGGGTTTCAAAACTGCTTTAAAGTTTCCACTCAATACTGAGTCTTGCATCAAGATCATTGTAAACTGATTATTAACATCTTTGTTAAAAAAAGACGCTGATTAACTCAAGCAACACATAAATGTTAATCATATTTCAAATACAGCGACACCACTCATGTACGCTGCGTCTTTATGTAGTATCTACAAGAAACGGAAGGAGAGTATGTTACAAAAGCACTGAGAACAATTTTGAAGTGAAACGATAACCATATTGCCGTGACCAAGTGTTTTAGGTGTCCGATTACGAAGTTGAAGTCGACGTTTCGAGTCCTGTCCGACGTTTGTACAGATGAGATCTGTCGGTGAACTGCCATCTAGTTAAAAATAGTTACCTACTGCCTGTTCGCCTGGTGTCTGGCACAAAGGAAAAGGAATCGAGGAGTAAAAGTATTCAATAGTATAGGTGTCTCGTACACTCGAAAGGTAGGCCCTTTCAGTAGGGGTTACACTTTTATAAACAAGCACACTACATATAAATGTTACAACAGATTTAATTATTGAAGAACTATTAAAGACTTTGAGCCTATGTTTTGCATATATTTTCTCAGATATAATTGTTGCCCAGTCCCATCAATTCGAGTGAAGTGTTTCCTTTTTTTTAAAGTTTTTTTTTTATGATTCAAGTCAATGCTTTTCTCGTGACAAATTCCAAAGGCAGTTTTTAATGAGTTACCTTATTTTCAAATTTATCAATGCTGCTGTTAATATATCATATCTGCTTCTAGTCTCACTGCCATTTCTACATTGCTGACATTCATATACTAAACGACAACTCTTGAAAGCCAAGATTGAAACCTGACGAATTATCCCCCCTTCGATTTGCAGATATCAATAGTTTCATCTTATTTGTTTCAGTCGAAAGATTTCTTGAACTACAATTTTGGCTTAAGAATAGCAAAAAAAATGTGTTAAAAAACAATTATGAGCAGACAGCTGTAAGATACAAACTTCCCCTCTCCCCGAAAAAGTGAAGAAAAACCCATCTCTAGTCCCAAAGTAACTTATTTCCATTTTGATAAAGAATGTTCATCAAAATTTTGTAGTGGCTTTTATACCTACAGTTTTGTACTTCTGCGCACGATTGATGTTTAACATATCTACCGGATTCCACGGAATTCGAACGCACGCCTGTTGGATTATAACTTACATATGTACATTGTAACTGTGTATGCCGGCGGGAGTGGTGCTGTAACATCAGTTATGTATAATCTCTACGTATTATGAACTTACATCTGATAAAATAGATTTACCGTTGCTTTGTTACTTTAAAAATGTTGAATTTTGCTCGTAGATTAGCAAATTTTATGTGAGATGTCAGGGACCATTTATTAAACTTTGTTTTGAAAGAACAGTCTATTATTCTCACATAATTCCAGTATTTTTTTTCTTTGTCTTGTTTTGTTTTGTTTTCTCCTCATCCTTCGGCATTTGAACTCTTTACATAAAGTTGTGGAAGAGAGACAACTCTAGGAGTGGTTCTGTCTAGTATTATGTGAAGTTATTCTTCCCGAAATTAGTGTTTTTGGCTAACGTGCATACGCGTTACCAATGACTCATTTTTCTCTTAATAAAACAGTGAAGCAGTTTGGTTTAAAAATAGAAATAATATTGATCACAAGGCCCAGATTTAAGCTAATAATACGAAAAAATGCATTGTGTGTCGGCTCTTTGTACAATCTGCGTATTGATTGCACGCTGCCTAGGTTAGAAAGTAGGTCGTTGGTGAAGCAGGGTTAAAAGATAGGACGTTCATTATGTCCTACTTAATACAATGCGACAAGTGAAGTTCAGGCTAAATAAAAGGATAAGCTAAAGTGCTAGTTTAGTGTTATTTTCAAAGCTAAGGTATGTATATTTTCAATACTGTCTTTTACGCTGAGGTAAGTGCATGTTCAGTGCTTTATTTTAAGCTAGGGAAACTGTAGTTTTTCTTTTTGAAACATCAAACATTTACAAAACATACTGTACTACTGTTTGCTTAACTTAGCCTTAATAATTTGGCAGTAATTCAAAAAGACAATTTCAAATCAACGTAATTATCCACGCAAACTAGCTTCATACCATTTTCATTTTATTTTATCTATTTATATATTTAAATTTACGATTAAAACCTTGTTATAAGACAGTATTGTCATGTGATACATGAAACTTATCCAATATTAATCGTCGCTTTCAAGTGGGAAGAAACCGTTATGGATATTTCGTAATAAATTACTCCACGTCTTTCAGGAAACAAAACTGTGAAAACAACATTAGCACTGTGACCTGTAAAAATAAGCTTTTGAACTTATTGTTGTTCTTACACCTGATCGTGTCACAGCTTAAAGGTATGCATTATTTAGTTTCGAACTTTATTTAGTAATTAGCGAAAGTTCTTATTTGTAAGACCTAGCCGGCATTGTTTACCTATTTTCGGTATACGTTAAATGATGCAGTAGTGAAAAAAAATCTTTGATTATTCAACGGAGTTCAAGACATACTCAATCTATTAACCAGTCTTAATTCTCTTTTCATTCGAAATATTTCTTTTAACTTTAACTTTTAACGTTATTTACATATTTTGTGTGTCTACAGTGGGCATGAACGAAATTAATATTTCATATTTCAGCCAATAAATATGTGAGAACATTTTAGTTAGGTAAATTTCCTGGTTCGAACAACATAATTAAGTTGGTACATGCTGCAGGAAAGATTCTTTTCGTAAATATAAAGAGCTCCCTGGTCTTTGGTAATTGCCGATCAATTTTTCGTATTTCATCAGCTTTGAAGCGATGAATGGATACAAAGTGCTTATTTTAACACGAAGAGAGAAATAGCGCGAGGATACTTTTTTTTATAGGTTTTTAGAATGACGTCAGTCATAGTGGAAGACAGAGGCGGGGTGAAGCTAAACGCCGGTATTGATGTGGGCGGCTTCGTAATCCCTGTGTTAATGGCTTCATTAGAGGAGACAGAAGAAATATTTCACAAACTGAAAGACCTGGAGTTCAGAGACGATGACATAATGCTGTGTACTTACCAAAAAACAGGTAACGTAACCAACACCCTTTACCAATAGCGCGTATCTCGTTCAGAACAGTCGTGACTTCCTGACTTTTTAGACCGAAAGTCTTTAGAACCACAAATCAAAAATCATGCATCGAGGGACACGTCCAATTTAAAATTGATATATCACTGAGCCCACACTGGCGTATCCACATGTTCAAACTATATGTAGGGGTGATGTCGTAATTCGTAAATAGTCGCAATGATATCCGAAAGTAGATATAGTGTGGTATTTTTCGCCTCATTATAATGAATTTCTTCATACATTGTCTTATTGTCAGGTGTACACTGTAAATGAGGAAAATGCGTTAAGATACTGAGACACTGAGGACAGGAACCGAAATTTTGTTAATAGCAATAATATATGCGCACGTCCTTTTCCTAGGCCATTGAATATTTTAGAAAAATGAATAGTCAATGTCCATTTAATTTTTGTAATCTGCATTTGTTTTTCAGGAACTAATTGGCTGTATGAAGTATTAAGTATGATCAATAATAGATCAGCAGAACGAGTAAAAACAAACAAGGTGATGACCATGATAGAAGCTGCCCCACAGGAGAGAATGAATCAATACCCATCCCCGAGGGTTCTCAACTCGCATTTGCCATTGAGGTGAAAATACATACAATGTTTGCGTGTAAATGAAAATAAAATTGCAAGCTTATCTTAATGTCTCCGTTACATACACTGGGTAGAAATGATGACAGAGTTTAGATATGCGTTGTGTTAATGTT
The DNA here is from genome assembly GCA_012932295.1 of Cyclina sinensis. Lineage (NCBI taxonomy): Eukaryota > Metazoa > Mollusca > Bivalvia > Venerida > Veneridae > Cyclina > Cyclina sinensis. The sequence continues at coordinate 10,783,522 of JAAONU010000019.1, forward strand.
TCATGTAATAATGTAACGGTGACATATGACGTTGGAACGAAATTTGAAGCAGATTGCGCTAGATTTTCTCTGCAAGACAATAGAAAAATATCTGTTATTATTCCAGGTATCTGCCCGAGGATATGAAAAAGAAGAAGATAAAGACAGTATTGTGTTTCCGGAATCCGAAAGATACTGTCGTCTCTTTTTATAACCATCAGAAGGGTATGAAGAAGTTTGAATATGATGGGAAGTTTTCAGACTGGCTCCCGGTTTACTTGGAAGGCAAATGTAATTAGAACACTTTTATTTTCATCTTTTAATTTTTAGTTTTAGTACTTACTTCCAATGATGCCGTTTAACTTTCGTCCACAAAGAATATACATAAACAAAAATACGAATTTGTACACTGTAGTCGTTATAAACTACTTGCAAACTTGAACTGACTATCATTACGTACATAGAAGTGGAATTTTAAACAAGTTTTATTTGGATTTTAACAATATACCAACAGAAACCGCTGGGGTAAAGTTCAAGAAATATAGGAGTGATGTTTTTGTTTTGCACGCCGCTCTACGATTTTGTTTCCATTCCTTGTGAATTCTTGAAAATAAACATTTAAACAATCTTCTTGTCTGTAACAATCACAGTCGGAACACCTCGGGCGACTTGTCAATAAGTCACCTCGGAAATAATATGGTAGGCGCCATATTGGATTACTTTATAGTACAAATTGTGTCTGCTAAATTGAAAACATTTCTTAAAGCCAATACCTGTTCATGCTTTAAATGAAAATTTATTTTCATTTTCTCTAATGCATAAGACAAACACTGCTTGAGTTCTGCCATGTTTGTTTATATTTTTATTGAAGCCCGGACGAATTACCATTTGGTGTATTCATACACTTACATACGAGGTCTTTTTACGAAGTTGTCGGAAACCGTTGTTCAAATCATGGTACTATGGTCAAAACTTGCCCGACCTTTGGTATTAATATAAATTATACAGGATTTAAAAAAGATCTTAACTAAAAGCGTAAGGTCCAGGTCTTAGATATTTAGTAGGTAGCATAGTCAAGAGATTCTTAACCAACGTTATTAAAATTTTGGCACAAGGGTTAAATGTGACCCACCCAAGAGACCACTAGTTAAATATATACTATATGAAAAACATTAAAATCTGATAAATCATTTTGGAGGCAACCTTTATGTTATATATGAACTTTTTGCTTGACATTTATGCGACATTGATTTTGACCTACTAGTCTACTTCCATGTTGTTAGCGCTTGAAAAATGGAAACGTTAATTCTTTATATAATTTAGCATGAAACTTTTTAACTTTCACCTTTGCCAATATTGATCTACTGACATACTTTCTGTTTTTGAAGCTACGTCTATAACATGTGCAGAGTTTTGCATGTAGTATGTAACTTCAGCAGTGGAAGATCTATACTTTAGACAACTCCCTTGTTTTCTCAGCCACATCATTAAAATTTGAAATGCATGTATAATTTTTAGCTGCAGATTTTAACTTAACTTTTGACATTCACACCTTTCACCTTTTGACCTACTTCGTATTTTGACGCCATATCCACGAAATTTGGACCATTTTTATAGTTTTATATGTAAATTTCAACTTTGACAGTTAACCTGACTTACTTTGTTGAACTAACAGCAAAGATTTTTTTAAAACAGACCCCGTCCCCGGGGTCACTTTTTACAAATTAATATCTGTTCAGGTGATAGAGGTATGGGTCAAGATAACAGCCTTACTAGTAATTGAACATAATTTTGTTTGTTTAAGTATGCTGTACCTTGTTGATTGGCCTTCATTGGCCTTGTTGTTCAGAACAGTGGTACCCTCTGAGTGGTACTGAGAAATCATTGATCTTTTTAAAAATATCGCAAGAATTCGCGAACAATCATACGTAGTGCACTTATGTTTCAGTGACCTATGGCAAATACTCAGACTACCTAAAAGAATGGGAGAATGCTATAAAAGAAGGTGTTGACTTTCCTTTACTGACACTGTACTATGAGGATATAAAGTTGGTGAGTATTTACACAGAAAAATAATTTTGCTGCCAGTATAAATCCAGACATTTATTCTACAAACAGTTTGAACCTAGTTTCTAATAGATTATACTAGTGTCGGATTTTGAAACACAGACATGATCCCTAGCGTTCTCTGGAAAACATTTCATGTTAACTGTTATACTACATTTTATAGGTAAGAAAACAGCTATTATAGAAAGAATAAAGGTAGAGTACTAAATTATTCGGGATTTGAATTTCGGGATGCACTCACATGCTGTGGAAATATCAGTATCAAATGAACTGTGGAGAATATGCTAAACAGAGAAGTCGTTATGAATGCCAGTAGAATCTACAAATACAAATTTTACGTGTGAAAAAATGATCACTTATGTTAACGTATACAGGTATTATATGAACTCTCAACCAGTAGCACGTTGTTTTCTTGCTCTGTAGAATGGTGCAAAGGAGCTTGATAGACTGCTACAGTTTTTGGGGGTGGACCTCGACGAACAGCTTAAAAAGGACATTCTTGATGCTTGTAGTTTTGAAAGGATGTCAAAAGAAAAGATGCTGGGCCCAAAACATTTGGTTGAAAAAGCTTTTCACCAGGGTTTCAACTTTTTCAGAAAAGGTAACTTAATGTCATAAAATAAGCGTTTTTCAATACTCACAATTATTGCTTTGTTGAGTTTGTTTTGTATTGTCCATTTCAGTTACATTAGTGACATCTGATCATAAATAAGGGAACGAATGATATCAAGTACTATTCAAACTGTTGATGCTGGATTTTGTGGATTAAAGGTTCAATTTTCTTTACAGGTGAGATAGGTGACTGGAAGAATTGGTTTACAGTTGCTGAAAGTGAAATGTTTGATGAGATTTGGAGCAGAGAAATGAAAGACTCAGAAATGTTCAACTTTAAATATTCGAGCTAATAAGAAGACTTGGAAAAGGGAAGAACATGAAAAGGGTGATCATAGTATTTTTACAGATGACGAAGACTATGGATTGTGTTTTCGTGGACTAGAAGTGGGCCATTTCTTTAACACTGACGAGTCCTTGTGACTTTTTATATATAATATTCAGGTTGCATGAATTTCAATATTTTGCATGAGCAGTACTATACATCCTAACACACCAGTAAACTAACATTTGCTCTGTTTTCATAAAAAGTAATTTTGCATGACACCATGTTAACAACGAAATAGATAATACCATGTATTTTTATTGACACCCTAAAACAAATACCTAAATGATTATAGAAGCTGAAAATGAAAACCTACAAAAAGAAATGATTAAGTAAAATAGCAATATATTGAAAGTACTGAAAGTGACTGAAATACATTTACTTTTCAATTAAATTATCGTAAAATTAATTTGTGGTGCTAAAATTAAGAAAATAAAATGTTTTTTAAAGAGGCTGTACTCCAGATTTGATAATTTTTTTTTTACTTAAATTAAATATCTAGATGCCGTGAGGTTATAACAACATGATATTTTACTTCAAAACTGTTTATAAAAGTTAAAATAGAACCAAAAAAATATATATTCGCTCCAGCCGGATTTGAACTCTGGACCCTCAAGTTAACAAAATATTAACAACGCTTTTACTGTCACCACTATCGCTGCATGTGAAATAACTATCGTTTACTTTAAATCTTATACAACATAGTTATACCGTCGCGTTACAGTATAGCACTATGAAAGGAAAAAAACAATTTATAATGTGATTACCTGACTTATTTTTGTCAGTTAGTCAGTTTTTTAAGCATTAGTCATAAATATCACAAGAAATTTATAATACAAGAAAACTTTCTTTTTTGTGTCATCTGGAGCACCGCCCCTTTAAGGAGATATTAGAGAAGGTAATAAAATGGAGGAGATTAACAACTGCAGTGAAATTCTATGCATGTTTGTTCGTATGTTACCATGACAAACAAATGCATTTACACTTTGCTTTCATAAGCTTGTTTAGGGTTCATTTTTCTAGTGCCTTTGCCTTTATCATCCCCTGTTATGCGACATCTAATTGTTGTTTAAGGCAAAAATGGACATTCATATTATAAGAAAATACGATCGACCTATGGCCAGTGGCGGGTAGTATTTGAAGGCGTTTTCGTGCTTGCATAATGATTAATTAAAATTTCCATCATGTACAATTGAAATAAGTATCGTATCCTTCATTACCTTAATAAACTTATAAAATAAAAATAAAATACAGTTTATTCTCGTACAAATGAAGTATACAAATGACATTTTTTACACGTTGTGCGCCCAAGAGATACTTCAAACGTATATGACCATCAAACTGTATTCGTGCCTTATACAAGGACATATACACTACGATTATAATTAAATAGTACTAAATAGTTAAATTGTAACACTTTCCGCAATTCGCCGACAATAAACAAAGTAGGAATTGACGCTGAATGCAAGAGTGCCCGCTGACGTCACTGCAAACTACTTCCGGCTGTTCTTGTCGTCGTAAACTTCGATATTTTTCAAAAACAGTTTTATAACTGAAATATTGTTATTGAATTAATTGTCTTCTTTGATGTTTATATATTATATAATAATTTATACTTGCTAAAACGTAAATCATTAACTGTAAAAATGACCTCGTTTTTTTCATTTTCTGGTAAGAGATGAATAGCGGGATAAACGGAATAACCAGACAGGGAAAACAACTGTAAAAATGTCATGGTAAATAGTGCCCTTATAAATATACATGCGTGTTAGATTGGACGTAAATTTTAATAATTCGATGTTCATCTATGATAAAATAATGGATATTTGCTAAAACGTAAATCATTAACTATAAATATGACCTCGTTGTTTTCATTTTTTGGTAAGATAGGAATAGTGGGGTAAACGGAATAGCCAGACAGGGAAAACAGCCGTAAGATGACATGGTAAATAGTGCACATACTTGCACCCCTTATAAACATACGTCGTGTTAAAATGGATATAAATTGTAGTTTTCGTGATATACCGTCAAATATATCACGGTTTCTCGTTCAGACGAGAGTTGTTTAATCTTTCAGGCCTAACACCTACTTTGCGTTTGTTCCATCTTGTTAGTGTGCGGTTCCCCGAACTTTATCTCAAGTGACTGACCTAGACCTCCGATTTTCTGTCACCTGCATCTTTTTTGCCAGTCACCGAGCTGTTTACACGACATTTTCTCACGGGACCTATGCGTTATTTTCCTTTAAAACTGCATCTAACTGCAAGGTAACGGCGAGGTTACTACAAGGTTAACACTCCTAAACTAGACACATCGGCTGATATCGGTAGGGCAGATTACCGAGCCACCGTTACTGGAAAAGACCAGAACTTTTCTACCGTTCCCAGCCCAATAAAGGAAAAACAAGAGGGCAATTATGGCCCTGGATGGCTCATTTGATTACTTCGTCTGTGAGTCTGCTGTTATGCAAACGTCAGAAGCAGTATAACATTTCCTAATTGAAGATTTTCAAAGAACTCATAATTTACACAAAATAAATTTATGGCGCAGAAGCAATTTTGAACTAGCAGCTTGTGAGGCGATGTCATTTGAAGCAAAATGTTGACAAGATCTATTCTAGCTATGGCTGTCATTTTGTGCAATGGAGTGGAACCATTGAGCAATTTGTACAGGTGGACTTATATCGAACATTCCTCTGAAATTAGGTGGAATAACACCTTGCTGTTCAAAATCAGAAGTCTTTATTTTATTTTATTCTAATTTTAGCTCTCGAAGCCTTTAAATGCAACGGAGAAGAACTGTGAGCAGTTTAAGATAAAGGCAATATCAGAAACATGTCGATAAAGTTTCATTAAAGTTGGCTTGAAATTGTGTCATTTAAAGCCAAATAGTGATGAAAATCTAAGCTCCGATGGCCATTTTGTGCATAACCATTTAAACGGTTTAAATTGGGGCTATATAAGGAACATTTCTGTGAAATTTAGTGGAAAATGACCTTGCAGTTTAGAAGGAGGCGTTGTTTGATTTGTTTGTTTTTAATTTTTTGGCTTTTGCAGCCCCCATGAGCAATGGAGCAAAACGATTTGAGCAATTTTAGAAATGGGCAATAAATTTGGTTTAAAATTGCTTATTTGTTTGTGTGGAGATGCATTTGAAGCAAAATATTGACGAAAATCTATTTTAAGCTATGGCGGCCATTTTGTGCAATGGAGTGTAACCATTTGAGCAATTGTAATGACCAGCTATATAAGTAGCATTTCTGTGAAATTTGGTGGAAAATAACTTTACAGTTTAGGAAAAGATTCTGTTTGATTTTTTATATTTAGTTTCTGCAGCCCTTATGTGCAATGGAGTGGAACGGTTTGAGCAATTTTACAAAAGAGCAATGTAAGGAACATTTCTCTCAGGTTTTGTTAAAACTGATCAAGTGGTTTGGAGGAGATGTCATTTGAAGCCAATTATTGATGAAAATATTTTTAAGGTCCGACTTTGTGCAGTGGAGTGAAACCTTTTGAGGTTATTTTGATAGAGGGCTGCGTATGGAACATTTCTGTTAACTTTGGTGGAAAACGACCTTGCAGTTTAGGAGGTATTATTTGATTTAGATTTGGCAGACCTAATGAGCAATGAAGTGCAACAGTCTTGATTTCTTGATTCAAACTCGATACACAGGCAGCTATATTCAAAACTTCATATATCAAGTGGACTGTATCGAAACTTTCAATCCAGACGTATTGATTTTGGTCATAGGCACGAACGATTTGACCCACCATTCACGAACACCGGAGGAAGTGTCTCACCAGGTTCTCAACTGCGTCGAATACGTTAGGTCCTCCGTTCCAAATGTCAAAAAGTCAAGAGTTTTACAAGTCATTCATCGGGGCAAGGATCTTCGGCAATATATGAGAAGACGACGATACACAAATATGGTTCAACGAGAGAGTTGACAAGTTCAACAAAACCTTTACCTCGCTAGCGAAGACCAACAGCTCCATTAATTTCTGGGTTTTAAAAGGCTTCTTGTCTCCAAAAAATCAAAGAAACGTGTTAGCGGAGGACGGTTTACATTTGTCGAGACTAGGCGAACATAAATTGTTCTCATACATTCGAGCAGCCATCGTATACGCTAGGAACCAGATTGGTCAATAAAGATAAGACAAAAGTTATATATTTTGGTTTAAATCATTTTTTTTCTTTTATATTATATTCCTCAGACATATTCATACAAGCGTTTTACTGCTGTCTAGCCGCTGTTTTAATCTTAGAAGTTCGTGGCCAGAGCCAATCACACAACATACAGCTCACTGTATAAAATGTTACAAAATGCCAGCATAGGTGGCAGATACCAGTTTCACACTGAAATTTAGTGTCTGACGACCACTCAAACTGTTAGCGCCTCACTTACAATCCCAATACAACAACCTGAAAAGAAAAATACAGCTATTTTTATAGGATTGAAGACAATCTACAACAAAAACTCAAATTTCAGATGAAAAACTTCTCTACAAAAATCAGCTGCAAGAAAGAAACTACTCCCAAGCCCGTGGCCGAGGCAAATTCATTGAAACAGACAAGTCGCTTGATATTCAAAGGCACACGGTAGAGTCATAACACTGCATGCTAATTGTTCGTCTGTTATGGCACACCTAAATCAGCTAGTGCTAGATACCTGTCAAAGCTACACTTTTTTCAGTATCGAGCTCACACGGCATCCTACTGAACTTCTGCAGCCGAAACCACTGGCATAACCTGCTTTCATCAGTTTCAAATTTCAAGCTCCTACTTCACACTGAGTGCATTTCAATACTGTTCAATAAGGGAAAAACTTAAAGAACCTCATCCTGACCACTCTAAATACCCATATCCTCATGTATTAATTAATTTAGACTTCAGTAATACACATATTAATGCATCATACCCTATCATTAATAATTTCTACATGGCCAGTTCGAATGTGGCCATGTAGAAATTATTAATGATAGGGTATGATGCATTAAGTCCAGGGTGTCGTGACGTCAAACGAAAACAGGAGAGAGAAAATAAGGAACAACTTGCTGCCGTCCTATAAAAAAACTGTGTGATACACCACCGTCGGCAACGAAATTATTTGGATGAAGATGTCAAGAAAATGAAAGAAACCAGGACAAAACTCACCGAGATCTTAAAAGCAAGCCTTTTCTTATTGAAACAAGGAGGGGGCACCGACAAATAAATCAAAGGAGATTCACAGCCTACCCTCCAAGAAACTATCAGACACAGACGAACAATCGGTTCCAGTGAAAAAGCCATCAACAAAAGAAAAACAAGACAATCAACAAACGATAAATGTAAGTAATAATATTAAGTTACATATTCATAATACAGCCGAAAATTTTCGAGGGGGGATAACGGCTGAAAACATTAGTTTTTGGGAGACCATTACAAATGATAAATGGATATAACAAACTATCAAGGGTTGTAAAATAGAAGTAACCACTTTTCCACAACAAACATATATTCCAAGAACAATAAAGTTCACAACAGAGGATAACATAAAAATTAGACAAGAATTAACTCGATTTTTAAAATGCGGAATCATAGAAAAGGCACCAAAAGACACGAACAATGAATTTATCTCCAACATTTTTATTCGACGGAAAAAAGATGGACGTATTCGAATTATATTAAAATTGAAATATTTTAATGAACATTACGTGGAAAAAACGCTTTTTAAGATGGAATCTTTTCGAGCAGCAATAAATATGATGAGGAAAGGTTGTTATCTCGCGTCAGTAGATCTAACAGATACATACTATTTGGTCAGGATTAGAGAAGACGATCGTAAATTTTTTCGATTTATCTTTGACAAGGGCGGCGCGACTGGGGCGGCAATCACCGCCCCAATATTTTCGTCAGCAATGAAAATTTCGGCTGTATTTTTCCCCCCTTTCCATGTACTTACTGATAATTGTACACCATTTTTAATGACACGCGTCGATTGATGTTAATTGTTGCCATCGGTCTGTTAGGTGTCAAAGGGTTGTTTGTTTAACTTTAAACCGATTGCGCTTATTGTTGTTAATCGATCAATTATCGAGTACTCAAGATGATAGTCTGCCTACCACCATGACACAGGAGAGGTTAAATCGCCTCATGGTGCTTCTTGTCCATCGAGAATCTACTGATGCTATGGACTTACGTGAAATCGCAAATGACTTTGTAAGTTACAAGGAAGGCAGACTTTCCACTTTTGGAAAGTTTTAAAATCAGATAAATTAAAAAGAGAAATACGTGAAAGCAATCACCTATGCGGTGCCTTAATGGTTGAATGAAAAATAAATTTTACAATGATTTAAGATGCTTGAAAGTAGTTGTTCTTTGTAATACATGGTATTGATTGTTCATTGTGTCTGTTCATATATGTATATATGTCTTTATACATGTCTGTTTATTGAAATAAAAAACATAAACTCAAAACAAATTGGAACAATATCTTTATTTTTTATTTTTCCTAACAAAATTATAAACCAACTTGTGGGTTGTATCATACAATACAAAGTACAAAATAAAACGGCCAATAACTCAAACCAAAACTAAATAAAATATAAAGCTACATTTACCTCTGATTATGAATACTTTTCATTTATATTAAGACAATGCTATAGAATCTAAAATGCGCCAGAAAGCACCGTTTTAAGATCAAAATTTAGATTTTCCCCAAAACAGGAGGGGGTACCCCCCATTGCCGTACCCATCCCCGTCGCCTCCCCAATCCTAAATCCTTGGCGCCGCCCCTGTTTGAGGGTCAAAAGTGGCAGTTTACTGCCTTAGTAATGGGATATTCCTGTAGCCCTAGAATTTGGACAAAATTAATGAAGCCAGTGTTTGCTTATCTTAGGTCGACGGGTCACAGCAGTGTTTATTTTATTAATGATTCATGCTTAGCGGGGGATACATTCACTTCATGTGTGAACAATGTAACTGACACCGTCCACTTAATGGACAGTCTTGAGTTAACTGTAAATTTACAGAAATCTGTACTGGTACCGTGTACAAAAATAATATATTTAGGTTTTGAACTATGCTCAGTCCCAATGACGGTTAGGTTAACGGGGGAGAAAAGACAAAATATTATCGAAGAGTGCAATAATATGTTAACAACACGTAGAACAACGATCAGAAAATTTGCAAAATTGATAGGGAAATTGACAGCTGCAGAGCCAGGCGTGCATCATGCTCCTTTGTACATTAGACCTTTGGAAAAAATCAAAGAAAAACAATAAAAGATCCACAGAGGGAATTTTGATAGTTTTATGAAGGTACCGAGAAACATAAATACTGAGTTAAACTGGTGGATACATAATTTAGACAAAAGTTATAAGAATATAGGCGTAAACCAACCGGACATTATTATTTATACAGATGCTTCTTTAAAAATGTACGCAGCTTATAATGAAACGACAGGCTCAAAATCGAGCGGGATCTGGAGGCCGGATGAACAAAAGCTTCACATAAACGTGTTAGGACTGCGAGCTTGTGAAAAAGGACTTCATACGTTTTGCAAATATATTACCAATAAGCATGTTCGTTTATAAATACGACACGCTGTGCGTATATTAACAGATATGGCGGCAAATTCGAATCACTAGACAATATTGCAAGAAATATATGCCACTGGTGCATTGAAAGAAACATATATTTATCAGTCCCCCATGTAGCTGGGAAAGAAAATAAGACAGCAGATAAACTAAGCAGATCCGCAAATGATGATCTCGAATGGTCGTTAGATCAGTCTGTGTTCCGAAAGTTAAAATCACAATTTCCAGATATGGAAATTGATTTATTTGCTTCAAAGATGAACGCTAAACTTTAAAAGTTTGTTTCAAGGCATTCAGAAGAGAATGCAATGGCGGTAGATGCATTTACATTAAAATGGTCAGGTCATTTATTATATATTTTTCCTCCTTTCTGCTGACAGTAGAGGAGGAGAAAACACGGACGGTAATTGTAGCACCAATCTGGCCTACACAACCATGGTAGCCAGATCTATTAAAACTAACAAAAAACAATGTGTTAGTGTTACAAAATCCACAACAAATATTAAAGCTAGAACATCAACCAAACAAAAGACACCCATTGAAAAAGATGCGTTTAGCTGTTTACAATATATCAGGCGAGCGCTGGGAAGGCGCGACATTTCAGGAAAATCTCAAGACCTCATCATCAATTCCTGGAGACAGGGGACAAAGACTCCAGTATAATACATATATTAAGAAATGGTTACATTACTGTGAATGGAAAGCAAATCCCTTTAGTGCACCTGTAAATGTAATACTAAGTTTCCTTACGCAGTTGTTTACACAAGGCTTAAGCTATTCTTAACACTGCACGATCAGCAATAAGTAGTTTTCTCAGATTAATAGGAAATGTAAACATTCATAATGACGAGGTGATCACTCGATTCATGAAAGGTGTTTTCAATGAAAAACCTTCACTACCAAGATACAGAAATACCTGGGATGTAAACAATTGTACTACAATACTTAGGAACTTTAGATACAGCTCCACTATTATCATTGTCATGCAAATTATGCATGTTGTTTCTTCTTGTGACAGCACAACGTTGTCCGACACTTCACACTATCAAGTTGTCAGACATTCATTACAATTCTGAAGGCATTGTTATAAATATTTCTCAATTAATCAAACAAAGTAGACCAGGTTTCCATGTGGAACCCATAATCATAAAGGCATACAAGTCAGATACAAAAATATGCTTGGTTAAAACCTTGCAGGAATACATTGAAAGAACTAAATATCTCAGGAAAGATAATCATTTACTTATTTCAACTACAAAACCACATGCCAAAGTTTCAAAGCAAACAGTAGCTCGTTGGATAAAGATAATTTAACATAAAGCAGGCATTTCAACTGGGTTTAAAGCACATAGCACAAGGTCGGCGGTCACATCATTTGCATATGAAAAAGGCGTTCCTCTTACGGAGATTATCAAAACTGCTGGTTGCAGTAATGAAAAGACTTTTGGAAAATATTATAATAAACAAATAATATCAAATACAAAATCATTACAGAGTGTAATCTTTGCAGACAGATAGAAAAAATGTGATACATATATGATAAATTGACGATATAAATAGATTTCCATGTTGGAAAGAAACAAGAATCCTTTTGTTGTTGTCACTAAATATTTTTCCAGAAATTATCTCTAAATTATCTTTTTTTATGTGTTGGATGAAATTGATTGATTAAACTAGACTTACCTTCGTAGAAGGGAAGGCGAAGGTTGATCATAATTTCATCCAACACAAAAGTCCCTATGAGCTCACACACCCACCCATATATACCCGAAACCTGGGTATCAATTTCTTTCAAAATATAGAATAATTACTCTGAAATATTACCACTCTTGGTGTGCTGATAAGCTGCATTGTATATCTGTGTGAGCTCATAGGGATTTTTGTGTTGGATGAAATTATGATCAACCTTCGCCTTCCCTTCTACGAAGGTAAGTGTAGTTTAATCAATCAATTTTCTATACGTATGCCGATATTCCGCCTTTCTCTTGTCAGCCATTACGAAGCAAATTTGTTTAAAAACCTTTTTATCGCGTAAATATATGATAATTGATTTTCTATGTTTAAAATGAACTCAAATACAATGGAAATTAATTTGAATATTATGGTGTGAAAAAAAGCGAAAAAGATGCCAGATCTATGTTATCTGCAAGCTCGTTTGTCTACAAAAACATAAATTTACCTGAAGTCAACAATTGTTGCACCCGCCCAGCTTCCTTGCAACGGTTTAACGCGCGCGCGTAACCTCGTTTTCGAAAAAAATATAGATTATTATTTTTTTAATCTCTATTTGTTTATGTTTATATTTGCAATATAATTATAAGTGCAACTATGAAACTGAAAAAATACTCATATTAAAAAAATCTAACATATAATTTTCGATCTTTGAAAAAGCTTCAATATAAGATCAATGTAGAATCTATACGTGATAAAGTCTATCCCGATGACTAAGTTAAATCTGAATGCAACAGAGCTTCAGCTGAACTTAAAGTTATTTTGTGATTTAAATCAGACGTATTATATTAAACTTTCAAATGCATTTTTGCTCCCTTTTCGAAAATAAGGATGTATATGGGACCCTCATGGGAACATACACATGGGTTTGTTTATATGGGCACTGAATGGGCAAACCCATTTGGATTGTTACATTAAACTTCCAAATGCATTTTTGCTCAGTTTTTGTAATGAATTTTTAAATTGGACCCTCATAGGCCCATAATGAGCACATTCATATTGGTTTGTTCATATGGGTCCCATATGGGTACTGTATGGGCAAACCCATATGGGCTTGCCAGGATTTTGCCCTTATGGGACCCATATGAACATGTTTGCTGGGCAGTGCAAACGTTTGAGCCATGTTTTTAGAAACTTCGAAGTTCCAAATCCTTGGAAGAAATTTCATGAAACCTCATGGTCAAATCTTTTCCATATTAAGCAATGTATAGAACTTATGATTCAACCTGGCAAGCTCTAGGTCAAGGTCACCAGTACAGGTTAAATGTTTGAGCCATGTAATTTGTGTAAGCTTCTGTGCTACTAACCTTTTCTTAATGGGGCGGGGGATATTGCTGTCCTTCAGACTGCGTTGTTTCTCAAGGAATTTCAACCAAACCTTCACTTAAGTATTATCATCAAGTGCTTGCCCATACTGTCAGGTTTTGTGATTCAATCATTTTTAGCAGTTATGGCCCTTAATGTTTTTTTTAGCTTGACTGTTTTCGGAGAAATAACTCGAAAAATGGAATGAGATATTGTGATGAAACTTGGTATATTGATAACTAATGTGACTTTCTAGCTTGGGACTGTATTTGGGGGTCCTGGGTAAATATCAAGGTCACTGTTAATAGAAAATAAAAAATCATTGTCTGCTCAATAACTTTAGTTCGAAATAAGATTTTGTGATTAAACTCGGTATTTAGATAGCTTACATGGATACCAAGCTTTGGATGGTATTTTGGGATCTTCCAGTCCAGGGTCAAGCTCAACAACTTGAGTTAGGATTGAAATATTATAATGTGTAGATAGCGTGCACCGATACCTAGGTTGGCATTGTATTTTTGGGGTTACCCAAGTTAAGGTCACTGTTACTAAAAACAGAAAAACTGTTCGCTCATTAACTACTGGGTTTTAAATGAAACCTTATTATTAGATTGGGTATGAAGGGTTTGAAGTTGAAAACCTGGTTTCCTTGCATTGTGGCGCTCTAGTTTTGAGTTTTCCCCCTTTTTTGAACTTGGACAACTGAGAAAACAGTCAAGTACGCTGTCAATGGAAAGCTCTTGTTTTCAAATATTTAATTGCATCTTCTGCTACATTTCTCAAGTTATTTCAACCAGTAATGGGTTAAGGTCATTGTGATCTTTACTGTCATGATAATGTCCAAATACTGATACCTTGGGCAAGGGAAGTTCCAACTAGATATCGTTGTTGCGAAGTCAAAACTTGGGAACTGTTTTTCTAAATTTTTCAAAAGGAAAAAAACTAAACATTTTTTAACCTTTGTATAAAACTGAATTTATTGCAAAACAAGCTTGATGGTGGGTTTCATTAGGTCTTTAGTCATAGGTCGAAATACATTGGGCTCGAAAAAGCCGTACTAGTAAGTACAATAAGGTTATCGTTATGAGTAAGTACAATGTGATAATTATGTCAAGAACAGAAACACAGATATCATATTTAAATAATATTTATTAGAGCGGACAGACACACTCAACAAATGAAATACAAAGTAAATACAATAATTATAAATATATGTTCACACTAGTTATCATAACAAACAGACAATGTCCTAGAATTAACATAAGAATTCTTATTTAAGGAATATCGTGTAAACCTTAAAAATCAGACCAACTGTGAGATAACTAGCATGAATCAACACAAAAACGCCTATACTAACAACTTAATTTGAAATCTAAGCGTATATAAGCCATCAAAGTATACACCAAACATTAACTCCCTGTATATACTGTTCCAACTATAAAATTACTATACTACAGAAAGAAACGGTACTATACAAGCATGATAAGTCAAATACCTCATATTCAATTATTCAAAGAAATATGCAAATCAATATATTGTATGAATCATGTTGTAAGGTAAGAACCAATGTATGAAAATCGATCAACAAATTACTATAAAAGGAACTGTCTCCATTAACAATATCTTAAAGACACTAAATTACAATTCTTTAATATAAAAGGGATTGAGTCAAATAACAGATCTATACAAAGAACCGTAAAAAAGTGTACGGACTACGACTATGGCTGATACTTATAAAAATTTCAGACCTCATAGAGACTTTTCCTTGTAATTAATAAGCAATAAAACAACATGATCATTGATCAATAATAACAAACACAAATGTACACAAACAAACAAACATAAAAATTTTAAGCAAAGCAAATGGGCGGGAGGGAGTGGCAATTTTCAAACCGACTAGCTTGTATCGTGTCTGAATAAAACTGTACTTAAAGGCGCGAAAATCAATCCTTATATAACCTATGCGTAGTAATACAATATTGACCTTAGAATTATAGATAAATTTGACCTGTGACCTAACAAGTGATCTAGCAGGGGCGGCAATAATTGACCAATCCAATAAGCTGTTATATCCATAATTAACAGATTTTATAAACAAAATGCTCTAAATTTATGCTGATTAAGTCCGCCATTTTAGAAGAAGAAAAAATTCATAACAATTTTCAATAAATTGCTTCAATCGCTCATTAGTCCAGGAAGGTTATAACTTGTCCGGCAATAGCTTACACTGTAGGAATGTTTACCACAGTTTGGTATTTTGACTGTCTTTGTTTTCACGTTTTGTAAACAAAGGAATTTATGTATTGGACTACGCTTTGCGATTGGATTACTGTATAATGTGTATAAAGACACCGGTGGATGATTAACTCTTTAATTCTATGTTACAAAAATGTCTATACTAATATTAGGAACATCTCATATACACTGGTTGGAACGATTTCTTCGACAAAAGGTTAACAATAACAATGTCTTTAACGTTTGTGGCGATGCTAGCCCAGATGTACATTTCCGAAGTATAAGTGGAGGAAAAATTTACAATAAACACCACGTTAACTGTTGGGAACTGAGTATATCAGAACTGCGTCCAAAAAATTAATCATACAATTAGGTGGAAACGATATGGATTCGTCTGATATGGACAGTGCATCACTAGAACTTCTTGTTTTGCGAATAGTCAACATTTGCGCAACATTTCAAGTTCGATACAACATTGCGGAGGTTGTGGTGTTGCAATTTATTCCCAGGCCTAGGCCACGTTATTTATCAGGAGATACCTATAGTGAATTGGTGCACAAAGCCAATATCATGCTTAAAGAAGAGCTAACAAAATTTCCTCGAGTACTTTATTGGAAAATTAAAGGAATAAAAAATCCAACAACAAACATTTTTAGAAATGGCGTTCATTTGAATTTTGCTGGCATGATTAAATATAACAAAAACATTCGTGGAGCTGTATTGAAGCTATTGAAATCATAATATCCGGATCAACTACATAATACGTACATACCAACAAGTGAAATGTGGAAATCCGTGGATCTCAAGTGAAGAACATAATTACTTACCTTACATCTTAGTCCTAAAGTAAACTTGGGATAGATATTAATTTTGGTTTAATGTGATAGTTATAGTATCAAATTATTTTAAGGACTATGCTTGCACATTTACTTGGAAATTTGCAAGTGAAATGTTTTTTTATACATAATGCTCTTGCATATTGTTTTTTATTTATGACTTTGATGTAGTCAGGAGGTAATGATGCCTTAATTTTAAGGTGGATTATTCGACTTTAGTGGTAAAATCCCTAAGATTTAACAGTTTGTTAAAGTCCTTAATTGTAAGGAATATTTTAGTTAAATTTGCTTTAGTTGTAAAGTAATTGTTTAATGCTAAATATTATTTTAGTTAAATACACCTTAATTGTAAGGTGATAATTTTCAAAGAGTTGAAATTCTTTTCGAAGTCAATGTTACTTAATTTTAAGGAATATGAGCAATAGCTTTAATTTTAAAGCTGCTTTCCATATCGACTGTTCTGGTTTTTGTTATGTGTTAAAATTTTAGTATGACTTTCTTAAGTTTTTTAATGATTTGTTATTTGTTGGTATCTGTCTATGCTTAAACATTTAGTATTATATTGATCAGATTGTAAATTCCTTTGCAGCATTGTTTCAATTTGTTTGCATGTATCTTTATTGCTGAGATTGTAATATTCTAATGTTCAATCACAGTCATATATTCCTATTTTACTGGTTAACACAACACTTAATTTCATTTTCAAAATATGCTTAATGTGTAATCATCATATAGTATTTCTCTTATATTGATTTCAAGTGAATTTATTCACTCAATTCTGTTGCTTTTCAGATAATTATCATGCCTTTAAAACGAAAGCGAACTCCATCTGCCAAAGCTGCAGCCGTGTCGAAGCAACCTAAAAGTTCAGAAACATCTTCCATCTTCTCTATCGCAAGCGACAAAACAGCAACTTATTGACGAGTTAGTGCCAGCCGACACCAAGTGTGTGGTTGAATCCCTGGTTGCCATGCAAGTGCTCCCAGGCACATCAACCACAGAAGAGCAGACATCAACACCAGATGAGCATACCACATCGTCTTTGGATGTACAGACACAAGGTAATGTTTCAACTGTATCAACATTTCCACAGGAGGTACTCGCTATCGGTATGCATGTGGAACAGAAGACAAAAAGCAAAATATGGGCTAATGAATACATTGATTTAAGTTTACTACTGCCAGATTTGGCTATGGAAAGTGCAGACGACAGTATTCCCTTAAGAATGGTGGAATCCACATCAGGTTACGACAGACTGATCCCACCCTATTGTTCAGTTGCCTGCATACAGACACCTACACAGAAGCTTTAGCTATGAGTTTAACCCAGCAGAAGAAATCCTTCAATCTGAAGCCATTTCAGGCCTTTCGGTCCCAAGGGTCACCACAAGCCGGTTTGCCATGCTACAGTTTTAACAACAATGGGAAGTGTACTAGACACCAATGCCCCTTTAAACATGTATGTCAACGTTGCTATGGACCACACAGCAAAAAATCATGTGGTAGCAGACCCGCAGTGGAACCAAGCACATCCGTTAATAAGAAACCCGTCAACCAATTACCCAATTTTAAACGCTAGCGCTGATTCATCTTTTATAGGTCATAGTCAGTCTGTTTGTACACCTGTTAAAATTGAGAAACTTACTTTTTGGTTAAAAGGTTATGATGAATCAGCAAAACAATTTCTAGAAAATGGTTTCACTAATGGTTTCAGGATCCCTTACAAAGGAAAGAACCAGTTTCGGACCTCGGTCAATTTAAAATCAGCACAGATTAATCCTGGTGTATTGATCTCAAAAATTGCATGTGAAGTTGCAGCAGGTCGAGTAGCTGGTCCTTTTATTGACCCCCCATTTCTTAACTTACAAGTTTATCCTTTAGGATTGGTTCCTTAAAAGGAAGAAGGCCAATACCGGGTAATTCATCATTTGTCTTTCCCTGAAAAGTCCTCTGTCAATGATGGTATCCCAGATAATTACTGTACGGTTTCGTATCAAAACATTGATACAGCTGTTTCATTAGTCAAAGCTTGTGGTCAGTATTCATACATGATGAAAGTGGACATCAAAAATGCTTATCGTATTGTTCCAATACACCCAGATGATTTTGAACTTCTTGGTTTCAAAATAAATGATAGATATTATTTTGATAAAACTTTACCTATGGGTCTGAGCTATTCTTGTGCCCTTTTTGAAAGGATCAGTTCTGCTATTCAGTGGATTGCAGAAAACAAACTTGGTTTACATAATTGTGCACACATTCTAGATGATTTCTTTTTTGTTGGGAACAATTTAGAACTGTGTGAAAAAGGTTTACAAATTTTCATTGACTGGTGTGCTTCAGTCGGTTTACCAATTAATCATGCTAAAAATTGTCGGCCATGCAGAATTATGTCTTTTGTTGGAATTGAATTGGACTCTGTACTAATGGAGAACGATTGCCCCAAGAAAAACTTAATAAGATTCGCCTAGCTCTTGACAAATTCAAGCATCGAAAAAATGCAACTCTCCTTGACCTACAGTCTGTTATTGGTTTGCTAAATTTTGCTTGTGCTGTTATTGTTCCAGGCAGGGCATTTTTACGTCGTATCATTGATCTAACTATTGGTCTGAACAAACCTCACCATCATAGACGGTTATCAACAGATGCTAGAGCAGATTTTCTGGCATGGTCGTCGTTCATGTTTGAATTAATGGCAAGCCTAATGAATGGTTGAAATATCACATCACTGTGAAAGAACTCTTTCCTATTGTTTTAGCTCTAGAGTTGTTTGGTGGTAACCTCACCAATCGATGCATAGTATTACACACAGACAATGAGGCGGTCGTGCATATTATCAACAAGCAATCTTCCAGGGATAATCATATAATGATTCTAATACGTCGCTTGGTTATGCAAACATTAAAGAACAATATATTATTTAAAGCGGTCCATATACCAGGAATTCAGAACTCTTTGGCTGATTACCTTTCTCGTTTGCAGGTAGACAACTTTCTCAAAGACAACACATGCACAGATCTAATGGAACTCGAAGTCCCTCAGCAGCTGATAACTCTTTGATAACAATAAGTGCTTTTCTACTGGATAAGGCTCTGTCACCAACAAGCCATACTACATATAATAGAGCGTATAAATTATATGAGCAATTTTCCAAAGAACATTTTAAACAGAATGCTGTTTTCCCAGTTCCAGTTTCACATTTATTGCTGTTTATAGCACATTGCTACAAACGGGGACTTGCACCAGCAACTGTGTGTACATATATTTCAGCCATTGGTTATAAACACAAAATACTTCAAATGCCTGACCCAACTGCATCTATTTTGGTGAAAAAATCGTTGCAGGGATACAACAATGACAAGAAACAAATAGATGGAAGGCTTCCTATAACAACTGATATTTTACAGAAACTATTACATTCCTTAAGATATACCAATTCTTCCTATTTTCACCGCTCATTGTTGAAAGCCATGTATTTGGTAGCTTTCCATGCTTTTCTACGCATTGGAGAAATTACTGTCTCAAACAAAAATTCGGAGAACAATCTTTCCATAACTGATGTTAAGTTTATTTATTCTAACTCTAAAATTCAAGGTTTTTAACTATACTGACGGAAAAATATAACTGTGCACACTAAAATACTTAATATCTTTTATTAGGTATAAAATTATTTTAGCAGATTTCTTTTGTGTAATTCACAAGGTAATCTTGTTTCAATAATACTGCTTTTCGCGAGTTGCACGTGCAAACTTTATAGCCCGTAACGGTCGCGCTTTTTACGTGTTTCTTTATGTTAACATCCTCGTACATGCTGTTTCGAGTTATTTTAACCGTCAAATTATAGTGAGCTACCCAGCAGTTCAGAAAAACACCTTCATTTGGATTTTAAGTCTTTGAAGACAATGCCACGCATCTCAGAAAATGATCGCCTACGTGCCGTCGGTATGCTCCAAGCAGGCATTGCTCAAAATGCGGTTGCGCAGCGTTTTGGTGTTCACCGAAACACCATATCAGCACTTTGGCGACGATTTCAGCAACGTGGCAACGTCCGTGATCTACCACGTCCAGGGCGTCCACGTGTGACGTCAATCCGTCAAGACAATTATATCCGGCTTACACACCTACGGAATCGATTTCAACCGGCCACATTAACAGCACGAACAATTCCTGGCTTGAGACCTATCAGTGGACGAACTGTTAGAAACCGATTAAGAGAGCACAGCATTACTCCACGACGTCCTGCTATACGTCCTACTCTTCTCTTACGTCATCGACAACGTCGACGTCAGTGGTGCAGACAGTATCTAAGGCTTCCAAGAGCATATTGGAATAATGTTCTGTTTACTGACGAGTCGCGGTTTCACTTAGAAAGTTCGGACGGACGAGTTCGTGTATACAGGCGTCGCGGAGAACGTTACTTGGATCCCTGTGTTTTTCAACGTCAACGTTTTGGTGGTGGTGGGTCGATAATGGTTTGGGGAGGTATCTCATCTCAAGGCAGGACCCAGCTTGTAATTGTCCGTGGCAATTTAACGGGTGTTCGTTACAGAGATGAGATTGTCATACCCCACGTGCTGCCATTTCTTCAACGTCAAGGGCGTAACATGACGTTTCAACAAGACAACGCTCGGCCACATGTAGCACGTGTAGTTACCGGGTTTCTGGCTCAGCAAAACATGAGTGTCTTACCCTGGCCCGCTGTTTCACCAGATCTTTCACCAATTGAGCACGTTTGGGATGAGATGAAGAGACGCCTCCGTCAAAGACGTAACCAACCTCTCACGCTGGACCAACTAGCGCAGACATTGGTCAACATCTGGAACACCATTCCACAGGCAGTTATCGCCAACTTAGTTGCCTCTATGCCTCGTCGCTGCCGTGCTTGCTTGAACGCCAATGGAGGCCACACACGATACTGACCTTGTGAAATCAGATTTCATACCTGTCAACTTCTGCGCCTTGTTACTGTAAAAAATGTTTTACATGATGAAGTGTTTGTACTGATTGTTAGAAATAAAACGTTGATTGGCTAATCTGCAAAGTTTTATGTTACTATTCCTAATATTAAAAAAAATTCTATACCGTGAAGTATGCACAGTTATATTTTTCCGTTAGTATATATATGAAAACTTACAAACACTATCATGGAGCAGCTAAGGTCTTATTCATTAAACAGAATGGTTCATTAATTTGTCCAGTTAGTGTTTTAAATGAATATTTGCAATTACGAAAAGCGTCGACTGGGCCTTTATTTGGATTCATGGATGGCACTCCGGTTTCTAGGCTATTTTTTAGCACACAACTGAGATTGTCTTTGAACTGGGCTGGTTTAGACCCAACAAAATACAAAGGGCATAGTTTTAGAATTGGAGCTGCCTCCACTGCAGCACAACAAGGTTTTTCAGAAGAAAAGATTAAACTTATGGGCAGATGGTCATCTAGTGCATTTAAAAATATATAAGAATTCCTATGTTACAAGTGTAATTAATAGCAAATGGATAGCAGTCCTCTAGCAAATGCACGATAAGTTTTTACATGCATTAATTGTCAGCTGCATTCAACAGATTTGTTAAAACAATTTTTTAACTTTGTTGTCATAAGGACAAGGGCCTTTGACATATAGCCATAGTCATTCTGTTTTGATAACACTTTCTTTCAAGTTAAGATGATCTCAATGTACAACTTTGCACAAATAATGCAAATAATTTGTATACATGTGTTTTTCTAGCATTACAACAGTCACTAAATTAAGTTATGTCATGGGGACAGGGACCTCTGCCAGTAAGGTGTTTTTCAAACACAATATATATTTGTCAAACCATTGTGCCAATTTGAATTACCTGGAGTCTTGGTTTATTTAAAACTTTTCTTTTCAACCTTTAACATCTTTGCACCAGTAATGCTAATAATCTTTTTTTCTGTATTTTTCAAAGAATGGCGACATTTATTACAATCACAAGATCACTTTCTGTTATGGGGACAGGGGCCTCTGACAAAAAATTGTTTTCAAACACAGACAATCACTTGTTAGTTCATTGTGCCAACAATATGTTATATGTTCATATTAGATATTAGAATTTGTATGTCTTTGTTATGTACATAATGTTCATTTTTAAATTCATGATTATTCCTTTGTGTAATAAAATTATTAAATAAAATTATTAATTAAAACTTCATGTCTTAGGTTAAGATGCCATCATGGTTAGATTTTAATTTGTATCAATTTAAGATCTACTTGGATATAATACATATGGTGATATCAGTATACAGCTTTACTTTAAAAAGGTAATTTTAATAAAGACAAGATTTATTTTAGTCACAAGTTTACTTTATGTCATGGGGACAAGGGCCTCTGACATACAAGGTGCCTTCTAACACATACAGTCAATTAAATCCACTGTGCCAATAACAATGTTGTTTTATTTTAGGTAGTTTAGTTTTCTTATCATCTTGTGATGTACATATTTTTCATATTCTTGTTTGTTCTCTTTTTTCACCTTATTTCATTAGCATTGTTTCAGACATTTAAAGAATAATTTTGTTTGTTCCCTTTTACATGCCTAGTCAATTTCATTCAAGAAGTTTTGGTTGGGGGAATTGTGTTTTACACAATTTGTGGCAATATTCTTAGAACCCAACCTTTGATAATTTTTCGGGATATGTGTGTATATAATTTTATATATATTTTTCAGAAATGTTTGCTTGCTTTGTATACAATTTTATGTTATATTATAACTTTCATATCAACATTGTTTTATATGTTTTAACGTCATTTATTATTAAATGGCCATTTCACAATTTTATGTTAGTTTGATAACTTTCATATCAACATTGTATTATATGTTTTCCGTCATTTATTATTAAAAGGCCATTTCAATTTCAAAGTGTAGTTGTTATTCTTGAAAATTATCGAACAGAGAAAACTTCATCAGGCAAAAATATAACAAATTGAAATGTTGACATAAAACTGAATTTATTGCAAAGTAAATGTTTTTATGGTCACTTACAAGCTTGATGGTGGGTTGTAAAAAAAAACCGGATGTAAAATTTACAAAACAATACTTTTCGGATATTTTTTGGACATAATTTCGTTGATTGTAAATCTGGACTAGAAGTGAAACACGATATTCATGGAAGAGTCGGTGCAAAAAGGGGTTACTCGGTACGAATACCGGATGAAAACGAAACATTAAGTTCGTTTGAACAATCAGTGGCTCTTCAGAATAAACAGTCTCAGACTGCTGGAGCCGATTTGGACAACGTCCAAAATGAAATCAACGCGAGAGTGGGATATAATGCTACCATGAAAGAATTGGAGGATCGCTATGGAGACCCTGACGTTGTTGCCAATAGTTACGTTAAAAAGGCATTAGAATGGCCTGTTGTAAAGGCGATCCTAAGGCACTGGACTCGTACAGCATATTTTTAATGGAGTGTCAGTATGCAGTTGAAAACGTAGATGCTGCACGCGTACTTGAATATCCAGAAAACATTAAGTCAATTGTGAAAAAATTACCGTATTCATTACAAGAAAGGTGGAGAAATACAGTTTACAACTTAAAAGAAAATAGTAAAGCAGTCAAGTTTGAAAACTTAGTAAACTTTGTTCGCAGAAAGGCCAAAAAGGCAAATGACCCTCTATACGGGAAGTCTGTAATGTCTCAACAAGGTACCGGTTGTGCTGCAGCTAACAAACATCGTCCACTTCAGCGAAAGGCATTAGGAACAAATACACAAATAAATTCTAGTCCGACACCAACATGTGACTTCTGCGAAAGGGATCACTGGATAAGTTCGTGTACGGGACTGAATAATAAACCACTTAAGGAAAGATATGACTTTCTGAAGTCAAAGGGTTTGTGCTACGGTTGCTTACGGAGGGGACATCAAAAATCGGTATGTCGGAAAAAACTAACATGCAGTCGTTGCAGTGGGACCCACCCATCTATATTACCGTTGATCCGCACCCAGTATCAAATGCCCAAGAACCAACAGTCACAACCTAAGGGGCTACGGCTATGGGGGCTGGATATCGACAAGTGTTGCCCATTGTGCCTGTTAAGATAAAATCTAAGGACAGCAACATCGTTGTAGAATCATATGCGTTTCTTGACACGGGTAGCACTTCTACATTTTGTGCAGAAAATTTACTTGATAAATTAAATGTCACTGGCAAAGGGCGGAAAGTTACAATTCAAACAATCACTGAAAAACAAACTGTCTCGCTGTTACAGGTTTAGAAATTTTGTCTGTAGATGGGTCCACGGTCATTGATTTACCGAAAGTGTATTCACAGCCAAGTTTACCTGTATCGTCGAGAGATAGGATAACAAACGCAGAACTCGAACAATGGACTCATTTGAAAGATATTAAGTTAGACCAGATCGATTCCGAAGTTGAAATCCTGATCGGTATTGACGTACCGAGAGCGCTCGAACCATGGGATGTCGTTCCTAGCGTTGACAATAGCCCGTTTGCGATGAAAACAATATTTGGTTGGGCAATTTATGGTCCTATAAACTGTGGTGATAACGATCTTGAATGTTCAAATGCATTCTCAGTGTCCTGTAACTTTGTTCAGACAAGTCTAGACCAGCAAGTGAGAGATAACTTTAACTTAGATTTTAGTGAACGAATCATAGACGATGTCCAGGAGCATTCGCGAGAAGATAAACAGTTTCTAGATATAGTGGCAGGGTCTGCCAAGTTAGAAAATGGACACTATGTTATAAACTTGCCGTTCAAGTCTAAGGACATACAAATGCCAAATAACATGAAAGTTGCATACCATCGTCTTGCACTTTTGAAAAATCGCTTTGAAGGGGACAGTAAACTTTACGGTGTATATCGCGAATTCATGGACAAAGTCATTGAAAAGGGTTATGCTCAGCCAGTCCCTGAAAATAACGTAGATCAACCAGGCCGAGAGTGGTATTTGCCACATCACCCGGTCCGTCATCCAAAGAAAGATAAGTTAAGGGTTGTTTTCGATTATTCGGCGCGCTATCAAGGAACATCTCTAAATGACGAGCTATTGCAGGGACCCAATTTGACTAATACACTCGTGGGTACTTTACTACGATTTCATCAGGAAGAAGTTGCTATTATGGGTGACATTGAAAGCATGTTTTACCAGGTTCGCGTTAATCAGAGTGATGCAAGCTTCTTGAAATTTCTATGGTTCGAAGATGGGGACGTAAACAAGATAGTCGTCGAGTACCAGATGGTTGTTCACTTATTTGGCGCTAAATCTTCCCCGAGTTGTGCCAATTATGCCTTGAGGAAAACCGCGGTCGATTACGGTAGTAACCATGACAACGAAGTGACTAAGACAATACTAAGAAATTTCTATGTTGACGATTGCCTCAAGTCAGTGCCAAATGTTGAAGTTGCGAAATCTTTAGTAAATGATCTTCAACACGTTTTACTACAGGGCGGCTTTCGTATACATAAATGGCTATCCTCGAGTCCTGACGTGATGTCAACCATTCCATGTAGCGATAGAGCTGTTGATCTGGATCTGAACTATGACACTTTGCCAATTGATCGCGCATTAGGTATTCAGTGGTGTGTAGAATCCGACAAGTTCTGTTTCAAACTTGACATTAAGAACAAACCATTTAAGCGACGCGGCATGCTCTCGATGCTAAGTTCCGTATATGATCCGCTTGGCTTTCTGGCTCCGTTAATGTTACATGCCAAAAAACATACTCAAGGTTCTCTGCGCATTGAATCTAGGCTGGGCATTGCTAGGCATTCTTTTATGCAGTTTTAAGTAATTTATTTTGGTCTAAATACATTATGTAAGTAACTTCCATGTTTAGATTATTTCCAAGGGAAGCAAATCTTACACATTTTTGGAATATGCTTAACAGAGTTATCTTTCTTTGACAAATGTACATCACTGTATTAATGTGTTGGTTTTTATGACGTGGAAATTTAGTGTATTTCTTTGTTTATTTTCAGTCTATCGTTTCAAGTCGTTTCAAGATATCGTTTCAAGATGTTATTTCGAGAAATTTTTAGGGGAAACGCACTGACAAATTCCAATAAACTTTAAAAACTGTTTAAACGTATTCTAGTCAGTACAGGCGGATCGTCTCGAGGGCCCCACAGCTGCTGAGATTGCGAGAAATGGACTCGTCCGGCAGGGCCAGATTCCCATATTTGACAATACACTTTTGCAACATGACGTAAACGTGACTGCGC
Organism: Cyclina sinensis; assembly: GCA_012932295.1. Taxonomy (NCBI): domain Eukaryota; kingdom Metazoa; phylum Mollusca; class Bivalvia; order Venerida; family Veneridae; genus Cyclina; species Cyclina sinensis. The sequence continues at coordinate 10,810,397 of JAAONU010000019.1, forward strand.
ATGGGCAATCTGCACCACCACTTCTACGCATGCCTGTGTCAAACCCGAAGTTCAATATTGCTACTTCGGGAATTTCCGGGCAGAATGGAGGACCATTTGCGGCTGCGCAAAAACCCGGATGCGGAAGTGAGAAACATATTAAACAAAAACAAACGTGCAATGTGAACAGGAATGAAAATGATGTTGTGCAACTGCAAATGATGCAGAACCAACAGATTATTATGCAGCAGCAAACGACAGTTGCCGGACTGGTTAAAAAAGTAGACTCGTTGACGAAATTAGTGAAAAATAAACAGAAATCAGACCGGAAAAATTCTGATAGACGCTCAAAGTCGCCGATTTATGAAAATATATCAGACTCAGACGAGAGTTATTTTTCGTCTGATTGTGAATCATCCGACGATCAGGTGGGATCGGAATCGGTAATTTCTACAAAACAGAAAAAAAATTCACACAGACACTCTGAAATTGCTCACAGACATGGAGTTCAAGAAAACAGAAAAGGTGGGACCACCAGTAAACGATACGTTGGCAGACATTGTAAACCAAGGTATTACGGAACCTGTTGACAGAAAAGCTGCTCTAAAGCAGTGTGAACTACAGCTGAGACCAGTCAACTGCTCTAATTTACGGGTCCCTAAGGTAAATAAAGAGTTGTGGATCAGTTCCAATCTTCGGTCATCCATTAAAGAGAAAGATCGAAAATTACAAGTAGTTTAGCAATACCTGACAGCAGGTAAAATCCCACTGGTGAAGTTAATGGACTTACGGCTAAAAAGAAACGATGCAGATGCTTTGGAATTGGCAAGAGATTCGTTTCAAATGGTTGCATATGCACATCGAGACATGTCAAATGCCAGAAGAAATTTCATCAAGCCAGGGATAAATGAAAAGTACCATCAGCTTTGCAATGACAATACGGAGGTGTCGGAGAATTTACTTGGTGACAATCTGGAAAAACAGTTAAAAACAATGGATGAAATGAGAAAGTTAGGAAAGGACATGTCGAAGGTTTCCTACCCTCAAAACCAGAGGAAGCGAGATCATCGTGGAAATGTTAAAATTCAAAGAAAAGATTTCATCCAAAATCAGAACCATAGGGCCCAATACCAGAGCCGCACTAGGGCTTTTTTATACAAACGTCCCCGACAGGAGTCGGAAAACCCATTGGAGAAAATGAAGAGGAAGCAGAAAACACTAGTTTAAACATTGTAAGTTTTAGTTTTGATAACACAATGAACAAACCTGGGAATTTTCAAGCAGGAAAAATATCAAAATTTCATGATTCATGGGAAAAAATAACTTGTGACAAAAACTTGTTGAAGATTGTTAAATGGGGATATGTCATAGAATTTGAAGAACAATCCTTATGATATAAGTCAGGTGCCAAACATTAGGTTCAGTATGCAAGAGAAAACTATAATATCATCTCTGTTGCAAGATCTTCTTGATAAAAACATAGTAGAAGTGACAAATCATGAGGATGGGGAAGTGATTTTCAACATTTTCATAAGACCAAAAGCTGACGGTCTCATAGGTTAATATTAAATTTAAAACGGTTGAATGAATATATAGAAAAAACTGCATTTTAAAATGGAAACACTCAAGTCGGCTTAAGCACTGGTAAAACAAAACTGTTTTTTTACGCAAAAATTGATTTGAAAGATGCATACTATAGTGTAGCAATAAGTGAAGACTGTCGAAAATTTCTTAAATTTAGGTGGAATGGGAAACTGTTTCGTTTCACATGTCTTCCTAATGGACTTTCAAGTGCACCTAGAATTTTCTCAAAACTGCTTAAACCGCTATTTTCAACACTACGGAAAGTGGGACACTCAAATGTGACATATATAGATGACTCATTACTAGCGGGTGACTCTGCTCAGGACTGTGCACAAAATGTAAATGATACAGTAGAATTAGTGGACTCATTAGGATTAACGACTCATCCAAATAAGTCAGTAGTAATCCCAACGCAGTGCATAGAATTTGTTGGCTTCTTAATCAACTCGCGAGATATGAAATTCATTGTCAAAAAATCTTGAAACAAAAAATTATTTCAATAAGGGAATTTTCAAAGTTAATAGGAAAGCTAGTAGCTGCAGACCCTGGGGTTTTATATGGCCCATTATAAATCATTGGAGATAGAAAAAGATTTTGCTCTCAAAACAAATCGAGGAAATTTTGATGCTTTCATGGAAATAAGTGAAATGTCACGAAAGAAATTAAAATGGTGGATAGAAAACATAAGTACTGCTTTCAAACCAATATCACATGGTAAACCACAAAGAAAAATTGAAAGTGATAGTTCTATGACTGGCTATGGGGGACATGACGTGACATATAATCATGAGATTAGTGGTCATTGGACAGATTATGACAAAAGTCACCATATTAATTACCTAGAACTTAAAGCTGCATTCCTATGTCTCCAAACTTTCTGTGGGAATGTAACAAATGAACATGTGCAGCTCCTTCTAGATAATACTGTTGCGATACAATATCTTTCAAAAATGGGAGGTAGAAAAGTCATGTTAAATGAACTTACAAAAGAGATTTGGAATTGGTGTGAATTACGAAACATTTGGTTATCAGTTTGCCATATTCCTGGGAAACTAAATAGAACTGCGGATGGACTTAGTCGTATGAGTAAAAAACTGAATGAAGACATGGAGTGGTCATTAGACTTCAAAGTTTTTGATATTATTCAGGAAAAGCTTGGCATTTGCAATATAGATCTGTTTGCATCTTCTAAAAATCACAAACTAAAGCAATATGTGTCATATATTCCAGATCCCCAAGCATTAGCAATAAATGCTTTTCATTGTGTTGGAATAGTGGGATTTATTACATTTTTCCTCCTTTCATCGATCAGTTGTTTGGGAAAAGTACTACAGGAACTATCAGAGGACCAAACAGAAGCAGTTGATAGCACCAATATTTACTACCCAACCATGGTTCCCAAGGCTCCTTCAGATGATTTCAGGTCAAAGCTATATTCTACCAAGGATAAAAAACTTACTAACTCTGCCAAACAGAAAGGCTCACCTGTTGACATCCATGAAAATGGGGGTTTTCAGGGTATCAGGGAACATCTCATCAGTACTGGACTATCAAAAGATGCTGCAGATGTCTTCATCAACTTATGTGAATTTCTTCAGTGATTTAGACCTTGGGAAAAGTGTAAAAATAAAAAGATTTATGAAAGGGATTTTTGAACATACCCGTCGTTACCAAAATACAGTGACACATGGAACGTAAAACAAGTGTTAGAATTTATAAGTACAATGCATACAGGTGATTTATCATTAAAATTATTAAGTGTCAAATTAGCTTTATTACTTGCATTAACAACAGGACAGCGTTGTCAAACATTAACTAAAATGGAAGTATCAAAATTAGTATTTGATGAAAAATCTGTAAAAATTAGAATTCCAGGATTATTAAAACAAAGCAAACCAAATACACATTTATCTGAACACTATATTGAAAAATATTCAATTAATACAGAACTTTGTGTCATTGAAACATTGGAGACTTATCTAGATAAAACAAATTCTTTACGGAACACTGAAAGATTGTTCATATCATTACAAAAACCCCATAAAGCAGTATCTTCTAGTACAGTTTCTAGATGGATCAAATTGGGGTTAAAACTTGCTGGAATAGATGTACAAAAATATTCCGCACATAGTACAAGAGGTGCTTCCACCAGTTTAGCTACCAAATCTATTCCAATTGACAGTGTACAGCAGGCTGGAAAAAGGACTGTACATTCAGACGGTTTTATAAAAGACCTGTTAAGAATGATAATTCTTTTAGCCAAGCAATATTAAAGGCATATGAATGACTCAAAGTATTTCAAGAGATGCAACATATCTATTTGTTATATGTATTAATATGACTGATGACTAAGAATACATGTTTAGTAGTATTTGCATGCTATACTTTATATCATTACTAAAATGAAATACACATATCGGATGAATGAATTTATTACTAATTCATGATATAAATTATACATATTATGAGGCTTAACTTTTTTGGATTAATGACTGAAAATTCATGATAACTTTGCAAAAATTTCAAGAATTGTAATATTGTATAATGCATGTGTTATTGAATATCAATATGTAATCTATCTCCTTCAGTTCTTGTATTTCTTATTTTTTATGGGAAAAGTAATATTTTAGAACATGGACTCTAAAAACTCCGATAATTCTCAGGGGGTGGATTGGTCCAATAGAATTGATAAATTAAACAAGACTTACCTGTAAGTTGTAGTTTAATTTTGATTCTGTTGGACCAATCCCCTGAGAATTATAGGCCCACCCAATTTTCCCACCCAGGGTAAAACAGTTTATTCCATGTTCTACATATATGCTCTAAAGTCTGAGGCTGACCCACGCGAGCGCGGTCGAGTTCACTCCTATAATTCTCAGTGGATTGGTCCAACAGAATCAAAATTAAACTACAACTTACAGGTGCATCTTGTTTAATTTATCAATTATATTATAACTTTCATATCAACATTGTTTTATATGTTTTAACGCCATTATTATTAAATGGCCATTTCACAATTTTATGTTAGTTTGATAACTTTCATATCAACATTGTATTATATGTTTTTCCCGTCATGTATTATTAAATGGCCATTTCAATTTCAAAGTGTAGTTGTTATTCTTGAAAATTATCAAACAGAGTAAACTTCATCAGGCAAAAATATAACAAATTGAAATGTTGACATAAATACAATGAAAACTCACATGTAAACTTCTTTTTGCATTTTAAATGTAAATTTGATCCTTGTCTGTGCATTAAAGGGTATCTGCATAGTCTTTTTTGACTTGCGAGAATTGAATAGAAAAAAAATCTTGCCAAACGAGCTTTTGATCTTAAAATTGTAACAGCTAAGATGTTATGAGTAATAAAATATGCTTATATTTGAAAATAAATTGATCTAAACTCTTTTTGAACTGATAATGGCCTGCTTTTACCTAAAAATTGAACTTTCCTGAATAAAAATGTTGTATCTGTACACTGCACAGTTATTTAAGCAAGTGAAAACCTGGTAACTTGAGAAATTACATGGTTTCGACACTTGTGACTTCAGGCCGATCAGAACGTACAAGGCTTTGTCATGTTTACCTAGACTATCTAAACCCTTTCTACCTGGCTTAGACATGCGAGCTTTTGGGAGAAGGCAGGAAACGATATTCTCTTTTTTATGGAATCAAACTCCGATGTCACATAAAAAGTTATGACGTTTTGACTTCGAAATAACGATATACATGTAGTTAATAATGACCTTTAGATAATCCATAATTTGAGGTTGGGAGGTCAAAGGTCAGGGTCACAGAGACTTGTGAGCTTAACTTCACTAACTGGCTTATGTTACTGGGGATGGCATATAATTGTTTTCCAAACTTCCAAACATTTTGTTTTGTTTTGTTTACATTGTAGTGAGAAGCAAATTAGAAAGTTAGAAAACGAAGTGAGATACCTGAAGAAACAAGAGGGCCATAATGGCCCTATATCGCTCACCTGAATATGACTGCTTTTAACAAAAGTGCTATGGACCTGGTTAATTGACCCCAGATGACCCATATTCGAACTTGACCTAGAAATTATTGAAACAATCTTTCTCACAAATTTCAAGGTTGTTTGAACTGAAAATGTTACCTCAATGCGTGTTAACAAGGTTCTCCATATTTGGGGTCTGTGACCTAGTTTTTGCCCTCATATGACCTTTATTCGAATCTGAGCTAGAAATCACTAAAACATCCTTTCTCACAAATTTCGAGAATATTTGGACTGAAAAGTAGCTTCTAGAGTGTTAACAAGTTTTTTTCTATTTTTGGGCCCTGTGACCTAGTTTTTGATTTCAGATGACCCATATTCAAATTTAATCTAGAAATCATTGAAACAACCTTTCTGACAGATTCCAGGTTATTTGAACTAAAAATGTTACCTCTAGAGTGTTAACAAGGTTTTTCCATATTGGGTTCTGAGACCTAGTTTTTGACCCCAGATGACCCAATTTTGAACTTGAGCTAAAAATCATCAAAACAACCTTTCTGACAAATTTCTGGGATATTTTGACTGAAAATGTAACTTCTAGAGTGTTAACAAGGTTTTTCTATTTTTGGGCTCTGTGACCTAGTTTTTGAACCCAGATGACCAAATTTTGAACTTGAGCTAAAAATCATCAAAACAACTTTTCTGACAAATTTCTGGGATATTTTGACTGAAAATGTAACCTCTAGAGTGTTAACAAGGTTTTTCTATTTTTGGGCTCTGTGACCTAGTTTTTGAACCCAGATGACCCATATTCAAACTTGAGCTAGAAATCATAGAAACAACCAGTCTAAAAAATTTCCAGATTATTTGGACTGAAAATGTTACTTCTCCTTCTACAAGAAGATTTTAAAAGTTTTCACTATATAAGCCTATGTAAAACCAATGACCCCGGGGTGGGGCCAAATTTGACCCCAGGGGTATAATTTGAACAAACTTGGTAGAGGTCCACTAGACAATGCTACATACCAAATCTTAAGGCTCAGGGCCTTGTGGTTTCTGATAAGAAGATTTTCAAAGTTTTTCCTATATAAGCCTATGTAAAACCAATGACCCCAGGGTGGGGCCAAATTTGACCCCAGAGTTATAATTTGAACAAACTTGGTAGAGGTCCACTAGACAATGCTACATACCAAATATCTAAGCTCTCTGCCTTACGGTTTCTGACAAGAAGATTTTTAAAGTTTTTCCTATATAACTCTATGTAAAACAAGTTACCCCTGGGGCGGGGCCATTTTTGACCCAGAGGCTATGATTTGAACAAACTTGGTAGAGGTCCACTAGACAATGCTGCACACCAAATATCTTAGCTCTATGCCTTACGGTTTCTGACAAGAAGATTTTTAAAGTTTTTCCTATATAACTCTATGTAAAACAAGTTACCCCTGGGGCGGGGCCATTTTTGACCCCAGGATCATAATTTGAACAAACTTGTTAAAGGTTCACTAGATGATGCTTTATACCAAATATCAAAGCTCCAGGCCTTGTGGTTTCTGACAAGAAGATTTTTAAAGATCCAACTTTTAAAATCTGTTTTTAGCTCCTGTGACCCAGAAATGCAATGAACCGGAACCATTTGAACAAACTTGGTAGAGCTTCATGCAAGGAACATTTTAGGCAAGTTTCATTAAATTTTGCCCAGTGGTTTCAGAGGAGATGTCGTTTGAATGAATTGTGGACGACGGACGGACGGACGGACGCCGGACAATCAAGGATCCTAAAAGCTCACATGAGCATGCTCAGGTGAGCTAAAAAGCTTAGAAGATTAGAAGAGAGATTTAAAACAGAAGAAATTCAGAAGGAGCATAAACAGATAGAAAGAAGAACAGTAGAAAATCAGGAGGAACGTAAACAGATAGAAGAAAGAACAGAAGAAATTATGGAAATAGTTGAGACTAAAACACAACTTGAATACAATATTGAAAATGTCAGCCAGTGCAAAAATAAAGAGAAATTCAATACTTGGTAAACCGTTTCTTTACACAGGAAGAAGTAAGGAATTGCTCAAGGATGGGGAAGAGGTCTGTCCAGTGCAGAGACACTCCACGTCCAGCAATTGACCAGGGAAAACTGTCCAAGCTGCAGGACGCAGCAAAAGAGCATTTGAAATTTGATAAGGGAACTTTCATTAAAAAATTCGAAAATTACCAAAAAGTACTGAGGAAACAATAAGTTTGTAAAAAAGTACTGATGAAACAATAAGTTTATAAAATAGTTAAAAATACCCACAATACTATATTGTACAATCTTGTGATAATGCCACAAAAAGTAATTGCTTCAACTGTTTCCTCAAGTCATCCTGTCTTAAAGTCTTGCATCCTTAATTGGTTGGAGTAACCGTTCTCCACTGGTCCTAGCTGGTTGGCAGTAAGCCAAGTTAAAGAGTTGTGATGGTTCCATAATCATAACATTGCAAAGTAATTTCTTCATGAATTACAGTTTTCATGAACTTGTTCATGAATAACTTGTTCACGAATAAATTCATAAACCAACTAATTCATTGAGTTCATGATCAATTGTTCATGAAGTTCATGCTCAATTGTTCGTGAAGTTCATGAAACCTAAATTTTGCTTAACATAAATTATTTGTTCATGAACTTATTCTTGAATTTATTCATGAATTTCATGAACCTTTTTCACCAGGGAAGTGAGGGCCACACTTGACTTTTTCTTATTTCCAAAGGCAAACACAGAAGACGCATATTGTGGTGAAGGGTTTTTACTAATTCAAATCCATTAATTAATAACAAAGTAATGGTTTAAACATAATTTAATAATTTGACCTTGAAGGTCAAGGTCAAATAAAGGTCATACTTTTTACTAATTATTCAACATGTTTGTTTTGTTCTAAGTGTTGTTTTGAGCAGAGAGTAAATACTTAGAACATTTCTGTTTGTCTTCAGAAACCATTCGAGTGCAAGATTTGTGGAGATATCGCCTTCAACACAAGGAGCCGTTGCTACAGCCACATAGTAGAGCAGCACTCAGGAGTTACGTGGAAATGCAGACGCCGTTGCCGTGTCTACCACCGCAACACACCACAGAGTAACAGAACACCTGCCACAATAAGAAAGAGTGTTATATTAGATTTGTTTAGGCTGCGGAAGAAAGAGGGGAAGCTGCAAATAAAGTAATGGGACAATTTAAGAAAAAAAATCCAGATCTAATATTAGACAAAAGAACAAATGTTATAAGAGTACCAACAAGATCAGAAATGATACTATCCAGAAAGAGGAGACGATTTGAGACAAGAGAAAGTGAACAGAAAAATAAGAGAAAGGAGCAATCGAGCAGTTCAAGTTCATTGGCCAGCTCCAGATCAAGAGTAGCTCATCCTCCAGTGATTGTTAAGATGTCAAAGCAGTGGGAGATCTACTTGATCAGGGGGATGATGTCCAACTAGAAGATCTGACACATGAGAAAATAATCCAAAATGAATGCGAAGATAGGGAAAGGATAGAGTAAGATAAAGTACAGAAGACAAGGAGAAAGGAGAAAGAGCAGAAAGAAAGAATACAGAAATGGTCATTTAAGAGTCGATGTCAAGTTCAGTCTGGTCTACTTGAAGGTCTTGTCCAAAGGGTTGTTGTGTCCTAGTATGAAGACAATCCATTAAGAAACAAGAGCTTGTCAAAGACAAAGCAACAGTGCCCTACTGGTGCAATGTCCATCTCCCTTACTCCAACCTATATGTGGAAATTGACTCAAGAATTTGTCTGAGACATGCATAATCTCCATATGATCCTCTATCCATGTACAAAGTATCATAAAAGAAGAAAATGTCATAGGTCAAGGTCATTTAGAGGTTGAGGTCAAAGAAATATATGTTGTTGAGAAGGTCTTATCGAAGGGGTTGTAGTGAACAAGTTTGAAGTAATTCTGTTCTGAAATAAGGAAATTATGGCCAAACTTATAGTTTTTAGACAAGAATACTTTAAAGGTCAAGGTCATTCAGAGGTCATGGTCACAGAAATGTACTTCATTGGAATGGTCTTGTCCAAGGTATTTTTGCGGCCAAGTTTGAAGTAATTCCATTCAGTAGTAAGGAAAATATGTCAATGGTAAAGTTTTTGGAGGAAATGACTGATAAACGGACGGACAGTTCCTCCTTTAGGTTCATAAAAAAAGGGGTGGATATTCTCCATACTGCCATTTATCCACATTTCACTCGATACAGTTTTTAGGGAAAGACAAATGTACCAAATTTTTCAACAAAGGATGAAAAAAATATAAAGTTCAAGGATGATAATTTAGGTGCTAGAATTATGAACCTTGTCACATATGATGTGGGCGATGATAAGAAACCAATATTCAAAGTTTGAAGTAGATACATTAAGAAATGTGACGTCGGCTGCGAAAACCAGGTCACTGGCGCAAATGACGTTACGCGAGAAATCGCGCTAATTTGTCACACATTTAAAAATAGAACTTTGCAAAATAAAATTACGCGCAGCGGCGGTAAAACTGCACATTTTTCCATAACATTCGGCGTGGTTGTACCTGAACCTTCGTTAAATTGATTTTCAAAGGGGAGTTAATCGCATCAACTACGATCGATGTTAAATTTTGAATTATCTTACCGGTGTAGGTGTCGCCCGCGTAGTGTCAACATCCGTAGCAACGCAAATGTGTTCAATTTAACCAATTTCATTGCTTATATGCAGTAACCACTTGTGACAACACATTATATGGATAAAGGAACGTTTCAGAAAGGTAAAATTGCTTTATTTATCACTTGTCATACATTATTAAAACTGCATTTTTCGAAAATCTTAACACGAGTTGAACCCGGAAGTGGCAACCGTTTGTTTACGAAAATGGCGGTTAAAAAGTAAACTTTTAAAAGACTGTAAAATGTCACAGAGTAGCCAGACAAGCACAATACTGTACTGTAATAGCCAGGACCATTCGTTCAGGGATGAAATTTTTTCCGTTGACCAACTGTTTTTCAACGAATTAGAACATGTTCCAGAAATTGATCAGTTGACTGAATTTATAAATTCTGACACCTCTGATGATGAATCTAATGCCAGTGAGAATGTAGACATAGATCTGAATGATGATTCAGATATTGACGAAGAAAATGTGAATATTGTTGATAATTTTTTTCCTGAACCTTCTATGCAAGATATTGAATATGTCAGAAATATTGAGACATTTAGAAATCAAACATGTGGGTGCAAGAAATTATATGGGCAACCCTGCAGTAGTGTTGTTGATTTTGAAGATCTTGTCAGTTTACATGAATATTGTACCAGTTTAGACAAAGATGAACATGACTTGATCATACAGTCAGCTTTGTACACTCACAGACAAAAACTGGTCGGTCATTAGACCAAAATGGTTTACAACCCAGGACTCATGGAAATAAAAATAAAATGCCACACAATGCTTTAAAATTCTCAGATAGAGAGGAGATACATTTATTCATAATCGGTTATGCACAGGAGAATGCTATGCCTTTGCCAGGACGCCTGCCAAACCATAGACAGTCCAAAGTTATGTTGTTGCCTTCTGATAGAAGGCAGGCTGATGTTCATCAAGCATATATAGAACTTGCTAGTGTCATGGGCCTTAAGCTTGTTAGTCTTACTACATTTGTAAGAACATGGCATGAACTCTGTCCACAAATAGTTCTATGCAAACCAGCTACTGACTTGTGCCATAGGTGTCTGAATATCAGTAATTTTGAACAAATATAGTAAGTAGAGGTACTCATAATAATTTATGAATGAATAAACATTAGACAGAGCACTAATTTGACTTATCAGCTTACATTTTGGTTATTACTTTATATATTTTCTTGCACTTTAGGTTGGTCCTATTTATTTCAAGACACCTAGAAAATGTGAAGTGTTTGGTGTGTGTTGTAAAGGTTCAGGTAAGTTTTAACTTAATACATTTTTAAATAATACTTTTACTTTAACAGTTGACTGACTTGCATTTTATTAGGTTTAATTTCCTTTTTAAGACACATACATAGTACACAATCTTTATTCTATTATATGTAAAAAGTTCACCTTAATCTTAGACCTAACTGACTTTCAGTGTGGGTTAATTCCCAGCTAGGCACTCTATTGTCTGTTAAACATTACAATGCAGTCCTTAGGAACCATCATTCCAAGCAGCAGACAGGCATTACAATTGAGCCTTATTATATGAATCATTTAGTGTATGTAGTAGTTTGATTGTTTTCCAAATAGGTAATTTACTTGTTGCATTAACTATTGGATGCAACCTAATACATGTAGAAACACTTACAAAAAATGTTTTTAGCTTTCTATTTTGGCAAATGTTATTTTATTAAAATGCATTTATAACATACATATTACTCAATGACAAGATAATTATGTTGACAGAAAAGCAAGTGTTTTATCCTGCTGATGAGGGTTTGGCACCAGGAAAGGGAGCTAACACAGTGATCAGCTATGTTCACCATTACCTCCAAACCTATGGCTTGAGAGAAATGACAGCACAGTTCCACTTTGATAATTGTTGTGGTCAAAACAAGAACAATGCTGTGTTATGGTATGCCATGTGGAGAGTGATGACAGGTTAGTGCAGTGATCTTTTTCATGTAACAGGAATTACTCAAATACTTTTTATATTACCGTTTCTCAGTTTAAGTTTGAAACAATCAGTAAACTATTTAAGATATGCTATACCTGGTAGGAAATTTAAATGATTGTCTATACAGATTGTAAATGTTACTACAATGTACTTTTAAGGGAGTAAAATTTGTTTTTGCTCAAAAATCAATGTTCTTGACCCAAGACATAAACTATATTGCGGCCTGTCTTAGTAATCATCTGTTAAAAGCAGACACATGACTTACAAGTCAGTTTTGACAGTATGAAAATTTATTTTGTTAATTTCACCTGACATAAGCAGGCAACTTTTGTGACTCCTTTGTATGGCTATCCACTACTTTATTCAAGTTTACTGCATTCATCATTCATCTTTTTTGTTAATATAACTAAAGGACAGGTGACAAAATGACATTTTCATCTCCAGGTCTTCATGTAAATATCCACTACAGCCTAATGGTAGCTGGACACACCAAGTTTTCTCCAGACTGGCACTTTGGCCTCTGGAAGTCAAAATGGAGACGCGTTGATGCTGAAACAATTGAGGTATGGTATGTCTAGTGAAAGAAGGTATCCTTCTGTACTCACTCTGGCATTCTTTAATTAAAAACTGTTGATCTTACATTGGTTATTTGTAGTAAATTTACTGTTAATCAAATGAAACATACTGACAGAAGGCTTTGAATTTAATGTTCAAATGCTATTATTGCTTGTACACTATGCTATAGTTTTGAAGTAGCAAATGTTTTTTTATCATACAGTCATATCATCTCATGAGTCACCTGTATTAAGCAGCCACTTGTCTTATGCAACCAGGCAGAACAAAGCTAAGAATAACATTTCATAATTTCATTATGTCACCTGGATTAAACATTCCTCTGTGTTTAGCAGTCACTTCTTGTTTCTTCAATTTTTTTGGCTGTTTAATGACAGTTTAATTTTCATATGTCTTTAAAAATTCAGTCACATTATTTTTTTTTATTTTTCTGTAAAACAGCTAATATATTTCTGCATTATCCCGTTACAGAATGTTGCTGATAGTGTATCACAGTCATCAAGAAATGGTCACAACATCCCTCACATTACCGATGATGAAGCAAACCCAGTTATATTTTATGACTGGAAGTCATTTTTGGGTGCCTTCTTTAAACCATTAAATAACATAAGCAAATTCCATAGTTTTGTGGTATCTGCTACTTAACCTGGTGTTGTAATTTGTAAAGAATTTGCAGACAGCCAGGAGAGGGCATTTTCACTGCTTCGAAATGGTGTACATATTGAGGCAGGAGTTATGCCTCATGAAGTGCACTCTCCTGGTTTGGATGCAGACAGGCAGTGGTACCTGTCTGACAACATTAGGCAATACTTTCGGTCAGACCCTGCCAAAGACAAAAGGCATGTTTACATTTATTGTTTAAAAAAACTGTACTGACTAATGAAAATCTTACAGTGGCATCTAAAAAATTATAGAATAGGCACTATTTTTTTGTATACCAGATTGACAGATACCACAAAACTGTGGAATTGCAAATGTTCTACATTAGTTGGAACACATATTGATATGACATTCTATATAAGCCTGAAGTTTGGTATTTTTTATATTTCTTGTAGTTTGAGTATTGTAAATTTTCTGTGTTTGTATAACAGGTAAACATTTTTTACCGACAAATACCTTTAAATGTTTGAAAATATTGCATTTAAGTATTTCAGATAAGTAATATGGAATTGAAATATTATATCCAGTTACACATCTGCTTTTTCAGGGACTGTATATGAACGTAGTTTTTTTTTTAATATGACTGTAACATGGTTTGCATTATTTTATATTTAATGTGTGTTTGCAAAATGCCAAGACCTTTGTGGCATATGCTGTTAAATCTATGAATGAAATGAATGTATTTATGATGGTTGCTATGTCAACCATTTTATAGTCAGATTTTCAGAAATATGTTTTGTATCAAAAGATACATGTGTGTCTATTACGAAGAACACAATTGAGTATAACTGAAATGACTGAACATAATGTCTCTATAAGTTGCAGTGTACTGATATTTGAAACATGCATTTTCTGTATACAGTTGGTAGTACACAATGTATATTTCTGAATGTTTACTACTTGAACACAAATAATAAGCTCAATACAAAAAAATGTGTTATTTATAGATAATTGTGAGTTACACTTTGAATGAAAAACTTATAGTTAGATGAGGATGATGAGGATATTGTTTGCCCCATTTTTTGAAAATCTTGTTATTGTGATGGTTGCCATGGCAACAGAAAGGTTGAATTAAATAAACAGGCATTATATTTAAAATTTCCTGACCATGTACTTATTTGTACTTAAAATGGCATCATTATCACTGTGAAATATATTATGATAGTACGTACTTTCGGTACCTCCTTTTCTGGAGATTCGCTTTTTTTCTGTAGAGAATTTTTAATTATGTGATATTTCACTTAATTATTTCAATACCTAATAACGTTTTACCTGTTTTAAGTAATACATATTTTTTTAAGAAATAACATAATCAGTTATTTTAAACATTCTCACTTAGTTAAATTCTAAATACAAACACTTGCTGATATTTACTACATCTTATGGTTATTTTGTTTTTCTGGTTGCCATGGAAACCAAATATCTTATTAATGTCTTAATTTAAGAGAGACACTTAGATGGGGATTTATGTTGGAAACAAAATATTTGTAACCTTTATGCAAAATACTTGCAAAATAAAGTATTACAGACTCCTGGACATCTTGTTGTTTTGAAATCTGTGAGTTCCATTGCTAGCTAAAAATGTTGATTTTCGCAATGACCCCTTCCGTATTCAAAAGCCTATAGATCAATAACGAGTCCTCAGATGATTGTGAAACTTTCACTGTGCATGTAAAACATGTTATAGATTTCAAAAATGCAAAAACCTGAAAATGTGATTTTTGCACCATTGGCCTGGTTTTTGCAGCCAAAGTCACAAATAATGAAGTTATATACAAAAAAACCACATTTTTTCATGAAAATTCTCAGTCCAAGGGGAATAAATCTAATAATTTTGGAGCTAGAGTTGTGAACCTTGAGTTGCATTATCTTCATACCGTCACCTATCCATACTTCATGTTTCCAAAAAATATTTTCAGTACTTTTTGAGTTTTACAAAAAAACATTTCTTTCTTGAAAATTCAAAAGTCAAGGGGGGATGAATCTAACAATTCTGGTGCTAGAGTTGTGAACCTTGAGGTGCATTATTTCCATACTATCACCTATCCATGTTTTATGTTTCATACAATTATTCTTAGAACTTATTATGTTATCATTAATATTGTTATATTTGCCATATTTCAACTATATTTGTTGCTATAGCAACCAAAATTTTCAACATACGAAGAAAATAAAAAGACGTGCATAATCTCCAGACTGCCATCTACCCATATTTCAAGTTTCATTAAAATATTTTCAGTACTTTTTGCGTTATCACGGGATCCAGTTTTTGTGACGGACGGACAGACTGACGGACAGACTGACTGAGTGACTGACGGACAGAGGGTAAACCTATAGTCCCCTCCGGTTAAACTGGTAGGGGACTAATAAAATAAGTTTAAGTTTTTGCTAATGCATGTTATGTACATTGAAATATTTATTTCGTATTGGAGTCCACACAGTCAATAAAAATGTGTTTAACTGTAATATCTGTAAAACAAGGAACACACTATGGGACTGGTTCCCCTTTAAGAAGATGGGAGTGAGTAAGGCAAGAATGTCCAATACGTAGACAACAAAGGACAACCGCTCTCCTAGGACAGCTTTAATAGAAAACAACTTATTTGTTTGATTCATAGGATCTTCCCAAGTTGTCTGCCAGACTTTTTGTATAAAACTATTGACAACAGGTCTAAAATAACTGTAAGGAACACGGAAAGGTAAAACCTCAGTATTTAGAGCTGTTTTGGCAGCTTTATCTGCTGCCTCATTGCCCCGAATTCCAATATGGCTATGGAGCCAACAAAATATTATCTCAGAATCCTGATGAAGATGAGAAAGTTGTTGTAACAAATCAACATCAAGAAGATTGTCACTATTTTCATGATCAAGGGCTTGCACAGCTGATAACGGATTTTGAAACTGGTCAGGAAATTTTGAAAACAGCACAAAGTGAACGAAAAGTCAGAGAATATCATAACAAGAGGGCCATGATGGCCCTGTATCACTCACCTGAATATGACTGCTTTTAACAAAGTTGCTATGGACCTGGTTTATTGACCCCAGACGACCCATATTCGAACATGACCTAGATATTATTGAAACAATCTTTCTGACAAATTTCCAGGTTATTTGAACTGAAAATGTAGCCTCTAGAGTGCTAACAAGGTTTTTCGATATTTGGGCTCTGTGACCTAGTTTTTGACCCTAGATGACCCATATCCAAATTTGAGCTACAAATCATCAAAACAACCTTTCTGATAAATTTCCAGGACATTTAGACTGATAATGTAGCCTCAAGAGTGTTTACAAAGTTTTTCGATTTCTGGGCTCTGTGACCTAGTTTTTGACTCCAGATGACCCATATTCAAAGTTAAGCTAGAAATCATAGAAGCAACCTTTCTGACAAATTTTCAGGTTATTTGGAATTAAAATCTTAACTCAGAGTGTTAACAAGGTTTGTTTTTCCATATTTGGGCTTTGTGACCTCATTTTTGACCAAAGATGACCAATATTAGTAAATGAGCTAGAAATCATCAGAACAACCTGTCTAACAAATTTCCAGGATATTTGGACTGAAAATGTAACCTCTGGAGTGTTAAAATGTTTTTTACATTTTAGGGCTCTGTGACCTAGTTTTTGATCCCAAATGACCCATAACCAAATTAGAGCTAGAAATCATTGAATCAACCTTTCTGACAAATTTCAAGGACATTTGGACTGAAAATGTAACCTCTAGAGCATTAACAAGGTTTTTATTTTATTTTTTTGCCATGTGACCTAGTTATTTACTCTAGATGACCAATATTCAAACTTGACCTAGAAATCATTGAAACAAACTTTCAGACATATTTCCAGGTTATTTGGACTGAAAATGTTACCTCTAGAGGTTAACAAGGTTTTTCCATATTTGGGCTATGTGACCTAGTTTTTGATCCCAGATAAATCATATTCGAACTTGAGATAGAAATCATCAAAATAACCTTTCTGACAAATTTCTTGGATATTTTAACTAATAATGTAACCTCTAGAGTGTTAACAACATTTTTCTCTATTTTCGGGCTATGTGACCTAGTTTTTGAACCCAGATGACCCATATTCGAACTTGAGCAGAAATCATAGGAACAACCTTTCTGAAAAATTTCCAGATTATTTAGACTGAAAATGTTACCTCTCCTTCTACAAGAAGATTTTCAAAGTTTTCACTATATAAATATGTAAAACCAAAGACCCTGGGGTGGAGCCCAATTTGACCTCAGGGGTATAATTTGAACAAACTTGGTAGAGGTCCACTAAACAATGCTACATACCAAATCTTAAGGCTCATGTGGTTTCAGTCAAAAAGATTTTCAAAGTTTTCACTATATAAGCCTATATAAAACCAATGACCCAAGGGTGGGGCCAAATTTGACCCGAGAGGTATAATTTGAACAAACTTGGTTGAGGTCCACTAGACAATGCTCCATACCAATTCTTATGACTCAGGGCCTTGTGGTTTCAGACAAGATGGTTTTTAAAGTTTCACTATAGTAGCCTTCTTAGTTTTTCTCTATATAAGCCTATGTAAAATCAATTGACCCCCGGGGCAGGGCCAAATTTGACCCAAGGGGCATAATTTGAACAATTTTGGTAGAGGTTCACTGGACAATGCTACATACCAAATCTTAAGGCTCAGGGCCTTTTGGTTTCACACAAGAAGATTTTTAAAGTTTCACTATAGTAGCCTATGTAAAATCAATTGACACCCGGGGCGGGGCCAAATTTGACCCCAGAAGTATAATTTTAACAAATTTGGTAGAGGTCCACTAGACAATGCTACATACCAAATTTAAAGGCTCATGGCCTTGTGGTTTCAGACAAAAAGATTTTCAAAGTTTTTCCTTTAAGTTGCCATAGCAACTAGAGTTCTTAATGGAATTGAATTCTTTGAACAACTTTGGTAGAGCTTCATGCAAGGAATATCCCAGGCATGTTTTGTCAATGTTGGCTTAACAGTTAAGGAGGAGAAGTCGTTCAAGTCAAATTGTTGACGACGCACGACGGACATTCAAGGATCCTAAAAGCTCAGCCTGAGCAGTGCGCAGGTGAGCTCAAAATGACCTTCAAAGTGCACAATTTTCAAAAGAAAATTTCAAACCGCCACTTCACAAATGTTTATAAGAACTTAATACTTCAAAGTTATTTGACAGTAACAGCATAAAAATCCTCTAATATTTTATTCTGGGCTGTGAAAATGCCCAAATTAGGCTTCAACATTGACAACATGACAGTATCTGTACAGAATTGTCGTTCTTGTGCGCTTTTTTAAATTTGGTCAGGTTATAGTCTGAAAAAAGGCAGGGAATAATTATAATGATCTAAAAATTTTGTTTGTTCTACATGTATACCATATATATATTGATATTATATTTACATTTAAGATGTCCATCACGTAAAAATTGTGCTCTAGAAAGAATTCGCTCAAGTTAATCATTCCGGGAGTGAATTTTTTCAGTGCCTGCAGCGATTAGTCACAATCAAATATTTTGATGTTAAAATTTTCATAGTGTCTTCAGTGATCATTCGTGATCATGGTCGCTCAGGTGAATGTACCGCGAAGAGATTAAATCATAAAGTGCCTGCGGTAATTTATACGTCAACAGTTTAACAAGACTGAAAATGTTTAAGTGCTAGATGTTAATGAAATGTTAAAAAGATTTCTGCGGTTAACAGAATGTTAATGTGTTGCGACTTGCTGCAAAAAAGAAAAACTTGGAAATCTTCATTCAGCGGATGGGGTTAATGACAAATTTGATGTTGACGTGACTACAATGTTAACATTCTGTTAACTTTCCATTAAAATTCTGTTCACCGGAGAAGTGCAATTTGGTAAGGACACATACATTGCGCTTTTGCAGATTGACTGCAGCGCCTTGCTCAAAATTGATGAAGATACATAAAAACCTTACATACTCGCTTATAGTGATAGACTAGCCGCCTATGCTTTCTGCAGAAATAAAAGCTGATAAGTGCTTAAATGCTTTGAATGAATTACTTTCGAAATGAAAAACAAAATCGAAATGTCAGAGTCAGAAAACAATTTTTAGCATGGCAATTTATCTGCCCAAAGAACATCAAAAAGAGTTCAACTGGGTTGGATGGATTACAACGACAAGTCAAAGGACAATAGACAAGTGAGATAAATAGATGGAAGGGTTGTTCGACACCTCACTGTTTAGAAAACACTTCCTGTAAAGGAACACTTGGACCATGCTAAGGATATGTTTTTCACTTTGGGCATTTCAAAACATGGATTACTAGAAGAATTTTTTATAGAACTCAGAAAGTTTCAAGGCATGCCTATAAACATAAATATGATGATCAACAATCACTATACCAAGTCGAAATTAAAGATCCTTAGGTTGTGGGTGTATATATATATATATACCACAAAGAAGAGCGAAAATGTATTGATATAAGTTCTAAATTATTTAGTGGGCCTACAATAAGCCGCTTAAAGGGAAAAGCTATTAGAGTAAATTAGCTGGTTTTAGCTACTGAGATACAGGATGGATCAAAATGAGGCAAATATTTTTCTTGTCATATAGGCATATCAATAAGGTCCCCTATTTTGAAAAAAAAACTATTTTTAAATATTATGTACTGCTACCATTGTAACAGATTTTCACTGGTTATCAAAATTCTGGGTATGTTTAAGTTTATACCAAATTTATTTTAGTTCGATTGTGTAGGAAGCTTAAAGCTTATAGATACACTCTCGAATCCGTTCCTGGAACCAACCAGTACTAAGCAATGAGTGTAAAGTTTCTTGCTCAAGGAAACAATGGCTTGACCCTGACTGGGTTTGAACCCATGCGGTTAGCAATCCTTCGACTACTACTCCGACGTGTTAACCACTCGGCCACGCCGCCACTGGGTATGGGCAGTGTGTCTCTTCAAAATCATGTTATTCTTCACTTCTTAAAATTAGTTTCAATCTAAGTCTATAGAACTCAATTATATGTATTGATGAACAAAATGAAACCAATATAAGACAAGCTAATGAAAAACCCCAGTACATGAATGCCAGAATAACTGGACTGGCTCCTCAAAGGCCATGGAAGCCAGTGTGGCTGTGGAAGCTATTAGTGAAGTTGAAAAAGAAAATGTCCAAGTGTCAGTGCTGGTAATGGATGATGATACAACCACAATTGGTAGGGTTAACACTGACAGAAATGTAACAAAATGGAGTGACATTAACCATACCAAAAAACATCTAGGAAATTCTTTGTATCATTTGCAAAAGCAACACAAGCAGCTCATAAACAAAGTGATTAAGTACCTTCAAAAATGTTTCAGCTATGCTGTAGCACAAAACAAAAACAGTCCGGAGGGAATTAGGAAAGCTTTATCACAGATTGTTCCACATTCTTTCGGGGATCATAATGAATGTGATGCTTCATGGTGTGGATACGTGAATAATCCTGATACCTACACGCATAAATCTTTGCCTTATGGAAAAGACTTGTCTGGTGAAACTCTTAAAGCTGACCTCTTAAATTTTTTTGGCCAGTTGATTAACAATGCTGAAAAAATGCACCTGGAGCCTCAACCAGAGATGTTGAATCATTTAATAATGTCATTGCTTCTAAGGCACCGAAACGTATTCATTATTCATCTTCAAGTAGTCTGAAAAATCGTGTAAATTGTGCTGTTGCAGAAAAAAATATAGGTTCTGAATATGTAAACAAAATCAATGAAAAAACATTGGTATTTCCCCTGGGAGCATTTATCTAAAGGTTGCTAAACGCAAAGACAAAATTAGAAAAAGGAGACTTTGTTATGAGAATACTAACACATTCAAAAATTGTAAACTTGAAAGGAAATTAAATCTAGTATCTGCAACATCACAATGTGAATTACGTGAAGGTGTAACATATCAGTCCTCTGTTGATCTTGCTGAAATACCTTCTGAATCAATTGAAGAAATTCCACCTCCTAAGTTTTCACCATTATTAGAGCACATTGATTTGACTAAGAATTACTCCTTGGTTTATTGTGACATTGAGACAACCTCATTGTATAAGGATTGTGATATTGTACAGTTAGTTGCTGTTTCACAAGATGATTTATTTTCAAAGTATATAATGCCTGGTCAAAGTATTGCACCTAATGCATCTACTGTGAAAGGACTAGTTGTACATGATAATACATTGTTCTTTAAAAACCAACCGGTATTAGCAGATTCAATGGTTAATGTATTGACACTCTTTTTAAGCTGGCTCGATGAAAGGAAGCCATGTGTTCTTGTTGGACATAACTTCAGAGTTTTTGATTTTCCACGAATTTACGGGCATTTGATAAGTGTCGCCTTTTGAACAGTGTGTATTAGGATACTCTTACCTTGCTACCCTGATAGTTACAGGCAGGAATATGTTGTATCACATATACTTAATGAAAAATATTCCGCACATAATGCAGAAGATGATGTCATGTCTTCAAAAGCTTTTAAAATATGCACATCCTGATCAAGCAATCCTTTCAGCACTCAGTGTAACAATTTCTTCAGCAGTTCAGTTGTACCATTTTCAAAATGAAACAGACTTAAATTTGAATACATGTATACTGCAGGAAACTTAAGTTGTATCAAAATATATGTGTTCAAAAATTGCTCAGAGTGGTTTAAACTTAGATCATTTGAAAATAGCTCATCGCCGCATTGGACTATCAAAACTTTTATCTGAGAAAATAAATGGTAAACAAAGAGTTACCTCATGCATGCGTATTATTCGGAATATAACAGATTTTCTAAACAAGCAGTGGACCATGAAAATTCTAAGTTAAAGGGGAGATAATTTTAAAAATATTGCATTTAGATTTATGAATCTTTTCACATAAAATGTGGTTGATGATAAGTAACAAATATTTGAAGTTTGAAGTTGATACCTTATGAAATAAAGAAGTGAGAGTAAAGAATAATGTTTTTACGGAAGATTCTAAGATCAAGTGGAGATAATTCTAAAAATATTCCACTTAGAGTTATGAACCTTGTCAAATAAGATGTGGTTGATGATAAAGAACATATGTTTGAAGTTTGAAGTTGATTACTTCAGAAATAGTATGGCTGTTACTGGGATGATTCTGGTTTATGTATGCCTTAAATAGATATGCATATACAGATATGTTGTACTTTTATATATACAAGAGTTCATATACAACCAGTTTATGAACAAAGTAGCAAGGTGACACCATCTTTTTTTAAGTGAAATATGTTAAGTACACATATACCTTTAATATATATCAAATAAGGGATTTTTTATTGTACAGTTTTTTCAAAAATTAAAATTAAACAAGAAAACCTGTTATTTTTTTTTTAAATGTCAATCCTTTATATGATAAGTACTATCGAATTCAAATATAATGTAGTATTACACAGTGACATTGAAAAAGATATAATATATATTTAAACATTGAGTCTGGTGTTGTTTTATTATTTATTGTCCAAAAACCGTAAGAGTCAAGCTTCTGGTTATGTAACAAGAGTAAAGTTACATGTTGGCTGATGAACTGATTAGATCCTGCAACATCTCCAACAATTAGTCATACACCTATTATATTTATGAACTGGTATCTCTGAAACAAGGCTGGTGACCATTATTATTCAAGTATTCAAGCAGTGCTCAGTTTCAAGTCATTACTATATTAATCTATTGTTTCAGGGTTCTTGATCACCTCAGCTTTTGTCAAGTGTTGAAGAATGAAAGAATGGATTTTTATGGCCCGTCGACAACTATGGTCATTTTGGGCGCAAATAATATTGCATAAAAAAAAAAACGTTGCAACGATGTAAAGTTCAAAAGTTGTCGAAAGTATGTATAATATGATGTAGTTAAAAGTTCTATATGTAAAAAATAAAACAATTATATCTTGTTAAAAATGTTGATATCTTTTCAAAATTTAAAGATAAAGTCTGGCCGAACAGAATTGAACAGCTCATGAATGTTTTGTACATTAAAATATTTATTTTGTATTGGAGCAAAGTCCACACAGTCAATAAAATTGTGTTGAATTGTAAGATCTGTAAACAAGAGGGCCATGATGGCCCTGTATCGCTCACCTGAGTGTGACTGCTTTTAACAAAGTTGCTATGGACCTGGTTAATTGACCCCAGATGACCCATATTCGAACCTGACCTAGAAATTATTGAAACAATCTCTTTGACAAGGTTATTTGTACTGAAAATGTTACCTCTAGAGTGTTAACAAGGTTTTTCGATATTTGGGCCCTATGACCTAGTTTTTTAACCTAGATGTCCCATATTCGAATTTGAGCTAGAAATTATCGAAACAATATCTCTGACAAATTTCCAGGATATTTGGACTGAAAAAGAAGCCTCTAGAGTGTTAACAAGGTTTTTCGATATTTAGGCTCTGTGACCTAGTTTTTGACCCCAGATAACCCATATCTAAACTTGAGCTACAAATCATCAAAACAACCTTTCTGACAAAGTTCCAGGACATTTGGACTTAAAATGTAGCCTCTAGAGTGTTTACAAAGTTTTTTCGATATTTGGGCTCTGTGACCTAGATGTTTCGACTACAGATGACCCATATTCAAACTTGAACTAGAAACCATAGAATTAAGCTTTCTGACAAATTTCAATGTTATTTGGAATTAAAATGTTACCTCTAGAGTGTAAACAAGGTTTTTCCATATTTGAGCTCTGTGACCTAGTTTTTGACCCCAGATGATCCATACTTTAACCTGAGCTAGAAATCATCAAAAAAACCTGTCTGACAAATCTCCAGGATATTTGGACTGAAAATGTAACCTCTGGCGTGTTAAAAAGTTTTTTACATATTTGGACCATGTGACCTAGTTTTTGAACCCAGATGATCCATATCCAAATTTGAGGCAGAATTCCTTGAAACAACCTTTCTGGCAAATTTCAAGGACATTTGGACTAAAAATGTAACATCTAGAGCATTAAAAAGGTTTTTCTACTTTCGGGCCCTATGACCTAGTTTTTGACCCCAGAAAACCTATATACAAAATTGAGCTAGAAATCACCGATAGAACATTTTTAACAAATTTCCAGTTATTTGGACTGAAAATGCTACCTTTAAAATGCTAACAAGGTTTTTCCATATTTGGACTCTGTGACCTAGTTTGTGAACCCAGATGACCCATATTCGAACTTGATCTAGAAATCCTCAAGGCAACCTTTCTGACAAATTTCCAGATTATTTGGGCTGAAAATGTAACCTCTAGAGTGTTAACAAGATATTTCTATTTTTGGGCTCTGTGACCTAGTTTTTGAACCCAGATGACCCATTTTTTAACTTGTGCTAGAAATCTTTGAAGCAACCTTTCTGACAAATTTCCAGATTATTTGGGCTGAAAATGTAACCTCTAGAGTGTTAACAAGATGTTTCTTTTTTTGGGCTATGTGACCTAGTTTTTGAACCCAGATGACCCATATTCGAACTTGAGCTAGAAATCATAGAGGCAACCTTCCTGACATTTTCCCAGATTATTTGGTGTAAAAATGTTACCTTTTGAGTGTTAACAAGGTTTTTCAATATTTGAGCTCTGTAACCTAGTTTTTGACCCCAGATGACCCATATTTAAACTTGACCTAGAATTCGTCAAATCAATCTTTCTGACAAATTTCCAGATTATTTGGGCTGAAAATTTAACCTCTAGAGTGTTAACAAGATTTTTCAATATTTGGGCTCTGTGACCTAGTTTTTGACCCCAGATGACCCATATTTCAACTTATCCTAGAAATCGTCAAAGCAACCTTTCATACAAATTTCCAGATTATTTGGGCTGAAAACGTAACCTCTAGAATGTTAACAAAATTTTTCTTTTTTTGGGCTCCGTGACCTAGTTTTTGAACCCAGATGACCCATATTTGAACTTGAGCTAGAAACCATCGATAGAACCTTTCTGACAAATTTCCAGGATATCTGGACTGAAAAAGTAGTCTCTAGAGTGTTAACAAGGTTTATCTATATTTGGGCTCTGTGACCTAGTTTTCCAACCCTGATAACCTATGTTCGAACTCGTCCGAGATATTAATGAGACAAACATCCTGACCAAGTTTCATGACAATTGAGGCAAAAATGTGACCACTAGATTGTTAACTAACTAACTGTTAACGGACAGACGGACAAAAGGTAATCAGAAAAGCTCACTCTGTCACTACGTGACAGGTGAGCTAAAAAAGGAACACACTGTGGGACTGGTTCCCTATTCAGCAGATGGTAAGGTAAGAATGTCCAATACGTAGACAACAAAGGACAATTTCTTCTCTGCGTGATAGTCTAGAAGATAACAACCACTCTCCTAGGACAAGTTTAATAGAAAACAATTTATTTGTTTGATTCATAGGATCTTCCCAAGTTGTCTGCCAGACTTTTTGTATAAAACTATTGACAATAGGTTTAAAATCACTGTAAGGAACACGGAAAGGTAAAACCTCAGTATTTAGAGCTGTTTTTGCAGCTTTAACTGCTGCCTCATTGCCCTGAATTCCAATATGGCTAGGGAGCCAACAAAATATTATCTCACAATCCTGAAGAAGATGAGAGAGTTGTTGTAACAAATCAACAACAAGAGGATTGTCAGTATTTTCATGATCAAGGGCTTGCAAAGCTGATAAAGAGTCAGTGAAAATAAGATATCTAAAATAATCATCAGTTTCAATATAATCCAAAGCTAGTCTAATTGCTGTAAGTTCAGCTGAAGATAGAAGAACGATCAGGAAGACGAAAAGAAAACGTTTCGTCTGCTATTACAGTTGCAGCTGCAACACTGCTGTTTTGTTTGGAGCCATCTGTGTAAATATATTGGTAATTATAATATTGTTGTTTGATTTCATTGTATTTAATTTTGAATATTTCAGGACTGGTTGTATCTTTCTTATCTTTAGCAAGATCATAAATAAATTGTGGACATTTCTAAGTCCATGGTGGAATGCTTGGTATTTTAGTTATTTCTATGCCATCGAAGTCTATATCTAGACATTCCAGGAATGGACTGCTTCGTAAGCTAAATGGAGGAATGGTTTTGTCTTTTTTTTAATAAAAGACCTGTGTACAGAGGATGGAAACACTTTTGTAAATGGGATTATTTGGATTTGATTTGAGTTTAAGAAATATTGCAGACCAAGTTTCTGTCTTCTCAAAGATAAAGATGGTTCATTTGCTTCAGCATATAAGCTAGCAACCGGAGAAGTTCTGAAAGCACCAAGTGCCAGTCAAAGCCGCTGATGGTGAATAGTGTCTAATTTTCTTGCTTAACCATACACTATACATCCATAGTCAAGGTTAGATCATATAAGAGATCTGTAAAGTCTTAGAAGAACTTTAAGATCTGCGCCCCAATCCATACTCGAAACCTCTATCATTCAGCAAGTGCATGTGAAAAGGCGGAACAAATTTCCAGGACTCAAATAGATGATTTGGACACAAATTCAAAAAATGAACCCGAAAAAGATAAAAAAAACAAATCTGAAGAAACAAAGTGCGTCCATCAAAACAGTGAAAAAGTGGGAAAAGGAATTTAATATCGAACTTGAATACGAAACGGATACAAGTAATCAAACTGTTGTAAACATTTTGTAAGTACAAATTGTTTAATTAATGGAATACTGATTGATTTCAGAAATTAAAAAAATATAAATATATTCGTGCCTAATTCACATTATAATTATTGTAACTGTTCCAATGTTATTGTATTTACAATGGTATAAAAATACTATTTGAAAATATATGACACAATTAAAATGCCAGTAGCTAATACCATTTTGCTAGTAGAAAAATAAGGCATTAGCACTTTTTAGCAAGTGGCAAAAAAAGTTAAATTCAACCCTGAGATGTTCCCTACATCATTCTACATTGTCTACTGTCAGCTTTTGCCCTCTCAGCTGTTCAACTTGTAATTTGACCTTCAGTGTTTTTTTAACAAACATCCTTACAGATTAAGAATGTAGTCTCAGAAATGATCATATACAGTATAACCTGCCCTAACGGTCACCTTATATCGGCGGTCACCTGGTGTCAACGGTCATTTCATGACGCTCCCGTCGAAAATCCTTCTAAATAACACGTTAATTAAACGGTCACCTTACGTCTGCGGCCAGCAGCCACACTAACTGCATTCAATTTGCCAAAATTCGACCCGATTTAGCGGTCACGTATTGTCTGCTGAAGGTGTGAATATATTTTGACAAGCCCTAGAATAAACCCTCGAAGGCAAATACGCGACAATACACAGTGCTTGAATGTATCAGTGTGTTAATTCGGCGACTATTTGTTACGCATGCTATAAGGTAAACGGTCGATTTAACCTTTGATCTCATTAGGTGTTGAGAAGTTTGTTTTATAATTACAAAAGGTATTGATTTCAGCGGTTAACGGAAATTAAAATGAATATAAGCACCTGACAAACATGCTTTTTAATTGAACTCTATTTTAAATCTGTCACGGAGTAAAAGAAAAACTCTGCTTTATTCTATATCTCGGCTCGTTAGGAGAACACCTTCTTGTGCAAATCATCCCGATTACGCAGAAGGGAAAGAACTCTTAACCATGTAATGAATGAATTTTCGCGAATCGCCCTAAAATCAAATCAATATTAATTTCTGTCTTTTACAGAATGTTTTGTTATATTTAAAGGTAAAATGTAAACTTAGAACAAAGAAATTTTCAAACATGCTATTACTGAGCCGTACGTTACTTAAGATAGCACTTAAGAAACAAATGTTTTTGACTTTTTTGGAGTAAAGATGAGACCGCTCGTGCCGCGATTAGAAAGTCAGTGATAATAATGATAATATCTAATAGAATTTAAATGACTGCAAGATACTATTTGGATTGTATTTTGAACTTGAATTATCATATTAAAAATTAATGAAGATACAACAATTAAAAAAGTGTTATGATTCTGTGTTCAAAGTAACCACATGCCTACTAGTACTAAAGAAAGCGAGTCAACATTACCCCCTAAATAGGCGGTCACCTTGCTTAAGCAGCCAAAATTACTGTTTCCCTTTGCTGGCTGCTTAAGTAAGGTTGGACTGTAGTTTTCTTTTGATTTTAGCTGTTCAACCACTTTCAAGATCTAGATATGATCTAGGTTGCCATTTCATCTGACAACCTCATCATCCTAGACCTATGCTAATTAGTGTTATCTCAGAAATGCTGAAGTAACTACATTAAGATTCCAAGCAAATACTGTTTGGTAAAAGATTTGTTTTGAAATTTAAACAACTTTGTAATCTTGTAACAAATGTGTATTGCCTCAACACTCAAAATTGATAATGCTTAAGGTATTTTAAGTATGTTCAAGGCAGTCACCTATAAATGCCTTTGAAACTTTGTTCCAGTTTGTATGATAAATTTTGCATCATATTTTCAAGTTGCACAGTATATTAAGGATATGAGCAACATTACTTCTGTTTTGAAATCCTATCACTAGTAAAGAAATATTTCTGCTTTTCCGACATGTAAAATTGACCAAATTCATCTTGATATCAAACTACAATCAAAGACAAAGACAATGAAGAGAAAATGAGCCTTAATCTTTATTTTGACCTATCTAAATACAATAAGCTGAAGTGTACTCATTCCTGAACACATTACACAGGTCTCATTTGCTCCCAGCTCATACACAAACCCAATGACAAGGAGTCTTTTCTGTGTCTCTGGGTTCATCGTAATTCCATGTCCTTTCTGGAGCATGGGACACGCCACACATTACATCACCTCAAGTGTTATGTCAGACTTCTAATGAAATTTAGAGGAGGCAAACATCCCAGAGTATTCAACAAGATATCCAAAAGAGAAATAAACATTCTAAAAACAATGGACTAGCATATGAAGCAAGAATGGCATACCCATCCATAAATACACAAATGTTTGCCACATAGCTTGAATACTTACATAATAATTCTGGACATTACTCAAACGATTCTTTTCAATTAGCTCGAAAGCATTTATGAGAGTGACTGTGTGCTGTGTGTATGAGCTTTTCTGATGAACGTATGTTTGTGGTCAATCAAGTTTGTAACTGCTGTTTCAGTTATAATCAGTTTTATTTTTTCTCTAACATTTTCTTTGACAACTCTGATGACAAAAACAAAAAGAAATATAGCAAGATTAGAGCCCATGTTACCCTAAAACTTTGTCTCATAATGCAAAACAATTTATAATGTAAATAGTACTTGTATCAATACAAAGAAAACAAAGCAGGTAAAGATACTGAATGATCATTAACCATGACAAATTTATTATACCTGAAGCAAGATCAATTTTGGTAATTCGAGCTGTTTATCAAGTGGGTATATCCCCTATAAGTATCTCAAATCTCACCACCAAAAATGGGGGCCATTTTATGTTGTAATTGCTCACCTGTGTCCCATTACTAAGGGCCATAACTCTGGAATCCATGATGGGATGAGGTTGGTTTAGGAAACGAGATGACCCATATTCCAGATCAATATATTATCAAGATGAAGATTCTGACAAATTTTCGTGACATTTGACAAGAAAATGTAGCCTCTAGTCTGTTAACAAGGTTAATCTGTGCTTTGACCCAGTGACCTAGTTTTTGACCCCAGAAAACCCATATTTGAACTAAATATCATCAGAACATTCAGAACAATTTTCAGGATATTGGGAAAGAAAGTGTAGCCTCTAGAGAGTTAAGATGGTTTTTCTATATTTTGACCCTTTGACTTAGTTTCTGAAATAAGATGACCAATATTCAATCTAAACATAGAGAGATCATCAAGACAAAAATTTTGACATATTTTCATGCCATTAAAATTGGTCAGAAAAACAAGAGCTCTATGGGGTGGCACCAACGCTCGTCTGATTTATGCAATTTTGACAAAAATTGTAAGTTAAAAAGGGTCATAACTCCAAAAATATAGCCTTTAGAATAATGCCCCTTGTGTTACAACTGCCCCTTGTCATGATTAGCAAGCAATCAAAGTTTCATATTGATACTTTTTAAATTGTTTGAGAAATGGGCTACATTAAGGTTTTTGCACGACAACAACGATGACAACGACACAGCGATCAGAATAGCTCGACTTTTTCTTCGAAACAGACAAGCTAAAAATTGCCGCTAGTGTTTTAACAAGATAGATATACTTTTTGACCTCATGACATAGTTTTTGACCCCAGATGATCCTTATTAGAACTTGTCTTAATCGGTTAAGACTGTATAATGGAAAGAAAAAATATTCCTTTTTAGCCTTTATGACCTTGACCTCAGTGACCTCACACCCCACTAAATGGTAGACGTCCATGCAAAGTACCTATATACCAAATATCTAAGATCTATGTCAATAAATAAATGCCTCATAACAAAATGTAGAACACACCAATACTAACCACAGTGACCTTGACCCAGTGACCTCTTACCCCACCTAAGGCAAGAGGTCCATGCAAGGAATCTACCTACTAAATATCAAAGATACTGGTCAGAAAATGAGAGATCTATAAGGTAAAGTAGAAAAATCTATTTTTAGCCTTGGTGACCTTAACCCCAATTTAAAGGAAAAGGTTCAAGAAAGGTTTCTATATACCAACTATTTAAAATATCAATCGATAAATAAAGGTTCTATGACAAAAAGTATAAAAAATCTATTTTTAGCCTATGTATTTGTTTTCAAATTTTTGATATGATTTGATATTTGTGACTGATAAGATTTTTTTAATTACAACAAATTCAATAAAATATTTACACATTTTGTTCACTCACATGATGTTGTATTTGTGCTGTTCCAGAGATGATCAGGATGTAAATTCCACCCTTAACAAAATGTATACCATTGTAATTACTAACATTTTTCATGTTTTAGAATGGTACAATGCACATTTTAAGTTTCTGCAAGAAGGATACCATGACATGATTTCAGACCCCTGTCGTGTATTTAATGCACATGAGTCAGGGTTCCCAATTTGCGGTAAGTCCATTAAAATCTTAGCACCAACAGGATCAAAATATGTGTACTATGTTCTACCTGGAGAAAAAACTCAAATAACTGTCATGGCATGCTTTAATGCCTTTGGCGAATGAGAAAGAGGACAATGTCGATATTAGTGATGCGACAAAGGAAAAAGATTTAGGAACTCGTACACATTTCGGAGGGTTATACCCAAAAGATGATAGTTCCCAGGATGGCATTATGAACAAGTTCTCGAACTGGGATTTGCTCATACACATGTGTTGAACTTGCCCAGATGCAAAAGGATGATCCAGATATTGGGAAAATCATGGGCTGGATCTTGCATTCAAATGTAAGGCCAGAACGTGATAAAGTTGCAGCGGAATCTCCTACTGTTAAGTGTTTATGGTTAGAGTGGGACCAACTTCACATCAAAGATGGAATTTTATTTAGAAAATTTATTCAAAAGGATAATCTAACTAGCTATGATCAGTTAGTGTTACCATCAGTGCTGCAAAATAAAGTGACTGAATCATCACATAATGCTATTATGTCAGGACACTTAATTGTTAAGAAAACAGTTGGAAAACTTAAGATGAACTTCTGTTGGTATAAAATGACACTGTCTGTAAAGTTATGGATACAAACGTGTGCTTTCTGTGGTGCAAAGAAAAGACCACAGAGAAGGGCAAGGGCACCCCTTCAAGAATACCAAGTTGGATTTCCTATGGACAGAGTGTCAATGGATATTTTGGATCCATTTCCAGTTTTAGATCATAACAACCGATATATTTTGGTAGTTATGGATAATTTCACCAAATATGTAGAGTGCTATGCCATACCAGATCAAAAGGCAGAGATAGTAGCTGATAAACTTGTCTTTGAATTTTTCTGTAGATTTCATTCTGATCAAGGAAGAAATTTTCAGTCAGAATTGTTCAGACAAATGTGTTGCTTACTGCAAATTATTCAGACAAGATGTACCCCATATCGCGCCTCTTCAAATGGTATGGTAGAAGGTTTTAACAGGTCACTTCTCCATCTTTTTACTACATATGTGAATGAGGAACAGACAAACTGGGATTTGTATCTTCCAATAATGTCAAGTGCTTACAGGTCAAGTATTCATGAGAGTACCCAGTACACACCCAACATGCTCATGTTTGGCAGAGAATTTAAGCTACCAGTTAATTTCCTAGTAGGATTTTCTGGTAAGTCACCTTACCAGTTAGATAATTATTCACAGTGTCACTTTTGAATGACAAATTCTCAAAAATATATAGAATTGCTAGGGATATCTGCACAAGTCTTCAGTGACACAGAAACGTGACTATGATACAAGAATTGCTTTTAATAACAACAGTGTAGGAGACATAGTATACTGCCTTGACTCTTCAAAGACAGTAGGGAAAGGTCCAAAGCTAAAGGCACAGGTATGGAAAGGTCCTTTTGTAGTGACGAGAAAAATCAGTGACTTATTATTTGAAATTTCTGGACCTCCAAAATCAAAAGCTAAAATTATTCATCATGACAGACTGAAGAAGTATATGTGTTCAACAGTATCACAGTGGGTAATATCCATAAAAACACAAATCAAGCTAGGAAAGTGTAGTATTTCTACCGAGAACAGTTCGTCAGTTAAACGCCAAAAGGGCTCAACAACATTTTTTGTCAAAAATGACATTTTTACATTTTTTACATGTTTTTTATATGATCTTTGTGTCAGAAACTTATTGAGCATTAGCTCCTATATTTTAGTCAAAATACATGACTTGCATATTTTGTACAATTCAGTAACTGCACATTTTTGTACTGCCAAAAGGACTCATAAACAATTTTCTTCTGCCAGAAGGGCTCATCAGTGCTGATAAGCCCTTCTTGGATTCCCTGGATTAATGAGATAATGTTTGTTTGTAAACCCATTAGGCAGATACTGTGGTGAGAATGTGTTTATATTACAGCAATCAGTGGGGTCCAGCTGCAGATAAATATTCATTTTGAAGCCAGATTTTGTATTGGAGTGTTGAAGATTTTAGTCTTATTATTTCGCGTGATTTTCAATTTTTGTATGAAAATAAAATCAGGTAAGTGCCATTTATGTTTGTATATCTTGAATATAATAATACAAGTAAAACTTAAAGAAATTTCTAAAGTTCTTTACTTACAGAATTAAGTACAATAAGTGAGATACTAAATACAGCTTTTCAGCCCTTTTGGCTCTTCTAATAAAACTGTTTACTTTTTATAACATTTATAATATCTATAATAAATCTATAATTTTTGTCACTGGTGTAATACTTAGATTACATAATTTATTGCATGACAATGCAATCAAAGATACAGAAAAGTATTCAGATTCATTTTAAATTGTTGATGAGCCCTTCTGGCATGGATCAAATAATGAATTTGGCATAAGTATGCATGATGATCCATTATGTTTTAGGCACATATTGTATCACTGATCACTATGGAAGAAGAATGGTCTGATCCTGACTTCTACACAACACCAGAGACAATTACTGAGTTTGAAAGTATGTCAGGTAAATCATTTTTTTAGAAAATATGTAGGGAACACTTCTTACATACATGTAACATCATATTAATGAAAATATAAGGAAATTATAATTATGCTACAACTAGTGATACGTTGCTTACCGAATTATCAGTATATTTATTGCAGGATCTATATACTAGTTTCTTATGTGTTGCAGGGATGAACTGTATGAATCAAGATCCAAGACAATCTTTTACTGAATCATCAAATGTGTCACATATTCAAGGCAACACTGATGTAAATGAGCCTGAAGATATGTCTGATTCTGATGATGTTCCTCTTTCAATAATTCAAGATAAACTTAAGAATAAGAGAGAGCCTGAACAACAAAAACATGATCTGTTTGAAGATATCTCTGAAGATGATAGTTATGAAGATGAAAGCTACATACCATCTTCTGATGCATCTTCGAGTGAAGGAGACTGTTCACCTCCATTCAAAAGAAAGAAAAAATGGGTACGGAAACGAATAAGACCCTTCAAGAGGGAGGAAAACAGAAAAAGAATGTTGAAAGAAATCAGTGATTCGAGTTCAGGCTTATTACGTAACAAAACGCCAATAATGACAAGAAAAGATATGCAAAAGAAAACTAAACAATTTAAACAACAACAACAATACAATCAGCATTTGAAAAAAGCCCTGAAACAGAACAAGGCTGATCACACATTACAAACAATCCTAAAAAGGAGTGGCGAGGCGAGATGGTCCAATTTACTGACAAGTAACTCTTTAAAACGAATAACAGTAAATGCAGATGGAGACTGCTACTTCAATGCTGTTCGGATACAACTAACCACAGACTACACAGTTCAGGAACTCAGAAATAAACTAAGCAGTCATCTATTGGAAAGGAAAGAACACTATAAAGCTTTTGTACAACACAGGAAAGGCATGAGTTGTGATGAATTCTCGAAGATGTATGACAGCAAAGTAAAAGATATTAGAAAGGAAGGTATTTGGAATGTTGACCTGGCAGATCTTCTTCCGCTGGCTACAGCAAATTGTTTCAACGTCAACACCACAATCTACTCTAGTAGATTAAACCATCCAGTCATTGAGATTAGCCCAGATATAAACATTTTAGAAGATGACTCTGCCAGAAAAGATGTGAGGCTAACATACCTTGCAGTGCGTGAGTATGAACATTATGATGCATGTATCAGAAGGACAGTATCCGATCCGCAACCTTCATCAAATACAAATGATGACAAGCCCTCTACTCCGCAGAAATGCCAGTCAGACAGGAATACTTCTACTATAACACCTCGGAATCAGGCGGTTTATATCTCTCCCAAGAAGACAAAACTATCATGAAAAAGGACGCCAAATGTAACTATGTGGAAAAAGAATATAAGGAAAAGAAATAAAACAACTGGAAAAAGTTATATTTCTCCAAAGTCAAAGAAAATCATTGAAGCTAAACAAATTGGCCAAGGCTGTAAAAGTTGTAGGTACAAATGTACGGAGAAATTTACAGAGGAGGTGAGACAAGCGATATTTAATACATATTATGATGGAAACATGACTTATGAAAGACAGAGAGACTTCATATGCCAGCATATTGATGTTTGCCCAACTAGCAAAAGGTATGGCCAAACTTACAAACATAACAGCAGAACATATTTCTTGCCTTCCGGAAAAGAGCGTGTTCGTGTTTGCACGCAATTTTTTATGAGAACACTGTGTGTAGGTGACAAGCTCATAAGATACACATTGAGTAAAAAGCAACATGGTGGCTTTGCTGGCGCTGACAAAAGAGGTAAACACACACCTAGCAACAAAACTGATGATACCAGGAAGCAGTACATCAAAAAACATATTGAGTCCTTCCCAGTTGTCGAATCGCATTTTACTAGGAAATCAACTAAACGCAACATTTGATTTAGAGGCAGTTCTTTCAACTCCATGCTCTACAGTCAGCCAAGTATATTACAAAAGAAAACTTAACTGTTACAATCTAACATTCTTTTCATTGTCAGATAAACTAGATGGGTGTTCAGTGGAACACTTGTGTCGCCCTTGGGTACTCTGTTAGAATAACTAACAAGAGGGCCATGATGGCCCTGGATCGCTCACCTGAGTACTTAGGTTTGCTGTTAAGCAGTATTTCATTTTTTAAGTGAAAATATGTAAGTGCCTACAAACCAAATATGTAAAATATCAGTCAATAAATAAAGCCTCTATGACAGAAAGTAGAAATATCTATTATAAGCTATGGTGACCTTGACCTTGATCCAGTGACCTCAAACCCTACCCATGGGTAGAGGTCCATGCAAGGAACCTCTATACTGAATATCAAAGATATTGGTCTATAAATGAAGGCTCTATGAGGTACAGTAGATAAATCTTCTTTTAGGCTCCGTGACCTTTAACCTAATCCAATAATTTGAAAAAGCTTGATAAAGCTTGCTTCATGCCAAATTTTAAAATTCTTGGTCTTGTGGTTTCAGACAAGAAGATTTTTTAAAGATTTTCTTCTATATTGTTATTTAAAACTTGTGACCCCTCGGGCGGGGCCAATAGTGACCCTAGGGACATTTTTCTAACAAACTTGGTAGAGGTCCACTAGACAATGCTACACACCAAATATCTAAACTTACGGTTTCTGACAAGAAGATTTTTTTAGATTTTCTTATATAACTCTATGTAAAACAGGTGGCCCCTGGGGCGGAGCCATTTTTGATTCAGAGGCCGGGATTTGAACATACTTGGTAGAGGTCCACTAGACAATGCTACACACCAAATATCTAAGCTCTATAACTTACGGTTTCTGACAAAAAGATTTTTTTAAGATTTTCCTATATAACTCTATGTAAAACAAATGACCCCCGGGGCGGGGCCATTTTTGACCCAGAGGCCATGATTTGAACAAACTTGGTAGAGGTCCACTAGACAATGCTACACACCAAATATCTTAACTCTAGGCCTTGTGGTTTCTGACAAGAAGATTTTCAAGTTTTCCCTATATAACTCTACGGACGGACGACGGACAAAGACCGATCAGAAAAGCTCACCCTGAGCACTTTGTGCTCAGGTGAGCTAAAAAGGTAAACAAGAGCCTGCTGCAAAAGACAGCATGCTAGTCAAAGTACAACAATACCTGTCCACAGACAGCATGCTCCACTTTTCTCAGTGCTGGATAATTAATTATAAGCCAA
This sequence comes from Cyclina sinensis, assembly GCA_012932295.1. Taxonomy (NCBI): domain Eukaryota; kingdom Metazoa; phylum Mollusca; class Bivalvia; order Venerida; family Veneridae; genus Cyclina; species Cyclina sinensis. Next base: position 10,847,412 of record JAAONU010000019.1, read on the forward strand.
GTTAAACAAGAGGCCCTTGTCATACAAGATGAAAAAAAAATTGGGTCAAGTAGTTATGTATTTAAAAAAAAATAAAAAAAATTTGGGCCCCGATAGTGGGGTGTGTGTGTGTGTGTGGGTGGGTGGGGGTGATGGGAAGTGAAGTACCTATGTATTAAAAAAAAAAAATGGGTCGGGTGGGCGGGTTGAGGGTGAATGGGGAGTCATGTACCTATGTATTAAAATTTAAACAAGAGGGCCATGATGGCCCTATATCGCTCACCTGAATATGACTGCTTTTAACAAAGTTGCTATGGACCTGGTCAATTGACCTCAGATGACCCATATTTGAACTTGACCTAGAAATTATTGAAACAATCTTTCTGACAAATTTCAAGGTTGTTTGAACTGAAAATGTTACCTCAATGCGTGTTAACAAAGTTTTTCCATATTTGGGGTCTGTGACCTATTTTTTGACCCCAGATGACCTTTATTCGAATCTGAGCTAGAAATCATTAAAACATCCTTTCTGACAAATTTCGAGAATATTTGGACAGAAAAGTAGCTTCTAGAGTGTTAACAAGTTTTTTTTCTATTTTTGGGCTCTGTGACCTAGTTTTTGATTTCAGATGACCCATATTCAAATTTAACCTAGAAATCATTGAAACAACCTTTCTGACAGATTCCAGGTTATTTGAACTGAAAATGTTACCTCTAGAGTGTTAACAAGGTTTTTCCATATTTGGGCTCTGTGACCTAGTTTTTGACCCCAGATGACCCAATTTTGAACTTGAGCTAAAATTCATCAAAATAACCTTTCTGACAAATTTCTGGGATATTTTGACTGAAAATGTAACCTCTAGTGTTAACAAGGTTTTTCTATTTTTGGCTCTGTGACCTAGATTTTGAACCCAGATAACCCATATCCGAACTTGAGCTAGAAATCATAGAAACAACCTGTATAACCAATTTCCAGATTATTTGGACTGAAAATGTTACTTCTCCTTCTACAAGAAGATTTTCAAAGTTTTCACAATATGCCTATGTAAAACCAATGACCCCGGGTTGGGGCCAAATTTGACCCCAGGAGTATAATTTGAACAAACTTGGTAGAGGTCCACTAGACAATGCTACATACCAAATCTTAAGGCTCAGGGCCTTGTGGTTTCTGACAAGAAGATTTTCGAAGTTTTTCCTATATAAGCCTATGTAAAACCAATGACCCCAGGGTTGGGCCAAATTTGACCCCAGAGTTATAATTTGAACAAACTTGGTAGAGGTCCACTAGACAATGCTACACACCAAATATCTAAGCTCTATGCCTTACGGTTTCTGACAAGAAGATTTTTAAAGTTTTTCCTATATAACTCTATATAAAACAAGTTACCCCTGGGGTGGGGCCACTTTTGACCCAGAGGCCATGATTTGAACAAACTTGGTAGAGGTCCACTAGACAATGCTGCAAACCAAATTTCTTAGCTCTATGCCTTACGGTTTCTGACAAGAAGATTTTTAAAGTTTTTCCTATATAACTCTATGTAAAACAAGTTACCCCTGGGGTGGGGCCATTTTTGAACCCAGGATCATAATCTGAACAAACTTGGTAGAGGTCCACTAGATGATGCTTTATACCAAATATCTTAGCTCTATGCCTTACGGTTTCTGACAAGAAGATTTTTAAAGTTTTTCCTATATAACTCTATGTAAAACAAGTTATCCCTGGGGCGGGGCCATTTTTGACCCCAGGATCATAATTTGAACAAACTTGGTAGAGGTCCACTAGATGATGCTTTATACCAAATATCAAAGCTCCAGGCCTTGTGGTTTCTGAAAAGAAGATTTTTAAAGATCCAACTTTTAAAATCTGTTTTTAGCTCCTGTGACCCAGAAATGCAATGAACCGGAACCATTTGAACAAACTTGATAGAGCTTCATGCAAGGAACATTTTAGGCAAGTTTCATTAAATTTTGCCCAGTGGTTTCAGAGGAGATGTCGTTTGAATGAATTGTGGACGACGGACGGACGCCGGACAATCAAGGATCCTAAAAGCTCACATGAGCATGCTCAGGTGAGCTAAAAAATAGGCCCGGGGGAGGGGGATGTAAATAAAAAAAAAAGAAGGGGGGGGGGGGGGGGGTGGCAGTAAAAAGAAAAAAAATGGGGGGGGGGGGGGGGGGATGGAGAGCAGACTGGTTTGGGGATCGGATTGGGAGTCAAGTACCTATGTAAAATAAAAAAAAATTGGGCCTGGGGGGGGGGGGGGGGGGGGGGGGGGGGGGAGGTTGAGGGAGGATGGGGAGTCAAGTACCTATGTATTAAAATTTAAAAAACGAAAAAAAAGGCCCGGAGGTAGGGGGAGGGGGGTTTGAGGGTGGATGGGGAGGATGGGGAGTCAAGTACCTATGTATTAAAATTTAAAAAACGAAAAAAAAGGCCCGGAGGCAGGGGGAGGGGGGTTTGAGGGTGGATGGGGAGTCAAGTACCTATGTATTAAAAAAAAAAATAGGGCCTGGGGTGAGGTTGGGGGGGGGGGGTTTGAGGTAGGATGGGGAGTTAAGTATCTATGTTTTAAAATTTTAAATAAAAGGGGGGGGGGGCGGGTCCCCATGCAGTGGGGATGGGGGGGGGGGGAGTACTTTACCAATCTCATGTCAGTTAATATTTTATTTCTAGGCTTAAGAAGTTTTTTTCCTATATACAAGTATAAGCAAAATCAAGTGACCCCTGGGGTGGGGCTAACTGTGACCCCAGGGACATGGGTACCAACAATCTTTGCAGGGGCCTTGCTGGTGATCAAGTATTCCAAGTTTGAATGAAATATCCTTGACACTTGCTGGTGATCAAGTATTCCAAGCTTGAATGAAATATCCTTGACACTTTTTGAGACATGGACATAAAGAAAAAGGTTAACCAAGAAATTTTAACTTGAAAAAGGGGCATAACATTGCAAAAATAAATTTGAGGGTTATCTGCCCTTCAGAAATGGTGCTGTCTTTAGTGATACAATGGTAAGCATTACAACTGGAAAGTTTGATGAAGAAACATTAAGAAATGGCATAGTTATAGCCAATGTTAAGTTTTCTTGGCAAAATCCAAGTACAAAAAAAAACTCTGTCAATTATGACCTTGACCTACAGATTTTGGCATCATCACGACCCTGTTGTCGTAAGCAATATAATTTGAAAGTTTGATGTTGAAATGTTAAGAAATGGCAAAGTTATTCCCAACGTTGAGTTTTCATGACAAAATCCATGTATAAAAGGGGCATAACTCTGTCAAATGTGACCTTGACCTAGAAATTTTGGCATCAGCCCGACCCTGTTGTCATAAGCAATATAATTTGAAAGTTTAATAAGATAATGTTTAGAAATGGCAAAGTTATAGCCCACGTTAAGTTTTCGTGACGGACCGACGGACAAAGCGATCCCTATGTATCACCTTTTCTTCGAAAGGGCGACACAAAAAGGAACTTGCTATATTTGGGATGAAACACATGGACAGCGTGGTTCTTCAGAAATTGGGACCTGCGTTATAACACACATAATGTCCCTGCCATCAGTTGTTCAACATGTCATTCTGTATTCAGACTGTTGTTCTGGACAAAACAGAAACCAGTACTTGACTGAGGTCTGTTGCATACAGTCATTCAACACCCATATGTTCAAGTGATAGAACAGAAGTTTCTTGAAAGTGGACACACTCAGATGGAATGTAATGCAATGCACTCGTCCATAGAACACGCCAAAAAAAGCACATCCATTTATGTTCCAAACCAGTGGGACACAGTCATTCATATGGCCAGAAGACAAAAGCCATACACAGTGATTCCAATGAGATTTGACTCATTTTATTATCTGAAAACACACACAGAAAGTAATTACAAAAATTTCAAAACTGACATACAAGGGAACAGGGTTATTGGCTGAAGGTTAAAGTGCTGAAAGTAACCAAGGAATTTCCAGATGAGATTCAGATTAAATATGAGTATGACGAAGGGTTCAGAAAAATAAACGTGACCAGGTCAGTACGAGGACGCCCGCCTGCTATTGCCCGTGATCTTCCACGAAAGTATGGTGGGAAATTACCGATTTCGGAAGCAAAGAAGAAGGACTTGTTAGATCTTTGTGATTCGTTAGTAATTCCTGCGATATACCGAGGATTTTATGAATCCTTACCAACAAGCAAATCTGCTAAAGATCAGTTAGCACTCCCAGACATTAATGATGAAGACTCAGACAGCTCTGTGGGTGATTAGGCAAGGCCAAAATCATAGAAGGTGGTTACAAATGGATTCAAAAAGACTTTCGAAACTGACATGTACCTTAACAACAGCAGTTATAAACATCTTACTGTATTAATGGACTAAACACATTTATCTACTGCTTGATTTAGATCTGATGAGCCCTTTAGGCTTTATTAAATTTCTCTTTGAAAGTTAGATATTTTTCTCTGCCAAAAGGACTCATCGACAAAATTCCCTTTTTTGGCAACGTTTGTGTGTTTCTGTTATTTTGCTTCATGTGAATAAACATATAATAAATTACTACTTACATGTGCAAAATATTATTAATTCATTATCACCAAAAGTGGATTTTTAATAAACATCTAAACTTTACACCTGTTTTTCTCAATAATATGAAAAATACTGTTGAGCCCTTTTGGCATTTAACCGATGAGTTTATTTACAAGAGCTGATAGAAAGATTTATGTGAGAAAGGGTCAACATAGGAGGAGACAGCCAAACAGGCTGACCTTTTCAAATGACTAGTGTCGCGCAGGTCTGTTGATTCGTATTATGAAACAAGGAGGCAATGCCTATCATTGGGCCTGGTAAATAAGCCCAAGAGAACAATGACATTCACATTGCAACCTTCATTTCATCTCAATTTGTCTAATTTCTATGTGTAATTTAAAGAAAATGTGACATTATTGTTTACTAAAGTTGTTCCAAATGTTTAAATGTACATACATTGTACTGTGGCAGATTTTATTCAGTAAAATCGTCATTGGTACGTCACCAGAAAACTTCAAAAACCTGTGTTCCTACTTTTATTTGTGACTTGGACTTTCACAGTGACATTTCTGACATCAAAATGAATGTTAACCAGGGTTATAATTTCCTAGAAAGTGTGTGCCAAGGGGACAAAGTGTACTCCACAGCTTCTACAGTTAGTGACTGCATAGTTGATTCTATGACAGTTACTGTGTCTTCAGTTTCTACCGCCAGTGTGACTGTAAATAGCAGTGATTACTATATTCCATTAACAGCTGCTGTCACAACTCAAGATAATAGGAATTGTGTCCCCAGTATCTCAGGTTTGGAACTGGTAGCAAAGAGAAAAGTACCGGACAGAAAAGCACGCTACCACATGCTGATACAGTCAGTGACAGTGAAGACAATGAGCTGCCTGAGCCAAACAAAAGAAAGTGCAGTAAAACTGACATTATGGAAATTAATTTGCAGCGATTGGAAAAAAAGGTAGATGCACTGCAAAATGAGATACTTAGAACACAAAAACTTCTCTCAGAGGAGATATCAGCTAGTACAAATCCATTCAAGAATACCAGAAACAGTTAACTGCCTATATTCAAAAAGAAATTAAAACAAATATGACTGACAAGAAGAAGTCTTTGAATAATGTGCTACATACAGTGACAGAACTAAACAAAACCGTGCTTGAACTACTTAGCTAAACTATGTTTGTAAAAGAAAGAGAAAAGAGATAGTTACAAATTCATCAGAACATGACTTTAGCTAATGTCAGAACTTCATGGTTACAAAATAAACTGTGGCTGCAGGAATATAGTTATAGCTAAAAGCAGCAGAAAACAAGTAACAATCTTTATATCTGTTATTAGGATATTTTACTTGTTTTAAACATACATCTCGTTTCAATTGTTTTATAAGTGATAACAGTAATTCATGCTTGATTTATTTCATTATGTTTCATGCAAACTGTTTGATTTTGTACTTTTTCTTTTTTAGTCAAAACTTTTTGTATTTTTCTGCAGTGAAAGCGTCTTTGCTTCAGGAGAAAGCAAAATGCTAGGGTGGGGGAGTGTTGTGAAATTTGAAAGTAAATATTCTCCTCTAAAAACTGTTTTTAGGTAGGTAAATCTGGACTGTCAATTATAATTACAGTATCAAAACACTTGAGAGGGTTAATCAATGAACTTTACAAATATGGCAAGGTCGCGCAACAAGGGTTAGGTCGCGCAATTTGTCATCTTCTATTTTTAGTATTTGGGATGTTGACATGAATCCTGTCTCATGAATGAAATTCCATAGTAAAACCTTGTACTACATGTACTTAGCACAATTTGTCGATAGAATGTATTTCTCTGTAAAATTGTTTTAGCAAGTTGTTAATTCAATAGTATTACTGTTTAGTTGCTTTCACTTATAACCCTGCTTGTACAGGTCATTTACACATATATAATGCTTTAAGTAAACTGCACCTTATCATTTTATAGCTAAAACATATACATTTGTACTGATAAAAGGTTAACTAAAATGTTGTTGTGAAGGGCTGTGCAAAGGTTTTATAGTGTTTCAGCAATTTTGCTAAGGTTATTTAGTTTGCGCGCAGGTTTTGCGCAACCTAGAGAAGTTTTAACAGTGTTTGCCTAAGTTTGCGCAACCATGAAGTACCTTCAGTGCTTTGATTGTTTGTTTAGAGACTAATAGCATTTAACTGCACAACATTAGGATAATAACAAATAATTATCTCAAAAACATTCTACACAGAATTCGCGCAAAACTCCTTCTGTGAGTATTTACTTATCAGCATGGTCTGTTTATCTTATTTCAAGTTTTGTTACAATGACCTTAAGTAGGTAAAACCAAATGAAAAAAAATATATATATATATATAACTGTCATTATTCATCAAGGAACTGAGAAAATGTTTAAAATAAATTGCTTCAATCATTGAAAATGGTTACTTAACAATCATCAAAGTTTTCCTTCTTCATTTCTATTCTTCTCAACTCATTCAGATGCCATACTCTAAAATCAAAATAAACAGAAAGTGTTTAGTCTGTTTTGATTAGTGTACACCATCAAACCTCTTACTAGACAACCAATCAAGAGATTTCTCACAACTGAAAGCTACAGATTTGGGACAAGTATAAATGACTTATATATGACTTATAAGTGGAAAATTTGGCTAAGCTAAAATGATATATGAATGAAATATACATATAACAGACTTAGAGATCTGTATGTGACTTATATGCAACTTGTGTGTCTGTTAGAATTCAAGTATAAGTTGCATAAAAGGGACATAAATGATTGGTAGAGGTGGGTCTATCAATGGCTATAGCACTTGGGAGACATTGCAAACTACATAGTATAGTATGGTGTGAACAGATCTGAATATAGAAAGTTGTGATAATTTCTGACAGTAAAGGAAGATACCAGAAACAAGAAAACTCACCATCAGCCAAGTCAATGCTTTCAAGTCTAGTCTTAATAAACATTGGGTTGGTCTTGACCTCAAATTCAATGCTGCAGGCAATGAGTTACTGTACAATAAGAGACTTAGTAAGGCAGGCTTTCATGATATCATAACCGGAACACTTCAGTAGCGATGATCACTACTTTAGACAGGGAAAATCACACCAGAAAAGATCATTTTAACTTCTGATTTACTGGGGATTGTCACAGATGTTCCCTACATCATTCTACATTGTCTACTGTCAGCTTTTGTCCTCTCAGCTGTTCAACTTGTAATTTGACCATTTGTGTTTTATAACAAACATCCTTACAGACTAAGAATGTAGTCTCATGGATGTTCATATAGTTTTCTTTTGATTTCAGCTTTTCATCCACTTTCAAGATCTAGATATGATCTAGGTTTCCATTTCATCTGACAACCTCATCATCCTAGACCTATGCTAATTAGTGTTATCTCAGAAATGCTGAAGTAACTACATTAAGATTCCAAGCAAATACTGTTTGATGGTCACCATGCCAATTTTGAAAACTGTGTGGTAGAAGATTTGTTTTGAAATTCAAACAACTTTGTAATCTTGTAACAAATGTGTATTGCCTCAACACTCAAAATTGATAATGCTTAAGGTATTTTAAGTATGTTCAAGGCAGTCACCTATAAATGCCTTTGAAACTTTGTTCCAGTTTGTATGATAAATTTTGCATCATACTTTTCAAGTTGCACAGTATATTAAGGATATCAGCAACATTACTTCTGTTTTATAATCCTATCACTAGTAAAGAAATATTTCTCCTTTTCCGACATGTAAAATTGACCAAATTCATCTTGATATCAAACTACAATCAAAGACAAAGACAAAGAAGAGAAAATGAGTCTTAATCTTTATTTTGACCTATCTAAATACAATAAGCTGAAGTGTTACTCATCCATGAACATATTAAACAGGTCTCATTTGCTCCCAGCTCATACACAAACCCAATGACAAGGAGTCTTTTCTGTGTCTCTGGGTTCATCGTAATTCCATGTCCTTTCTGGAGCATGGGACATGCCACACATTACATCACCTCAAGTGTTATGTCAGACTTCTAATGAAATTTAGAGGAGGCAGACATCCCAGAGTATTCAACAAGATATGCAAAAGAGAAATAAACATTCTAAAAACAATGGACTAGCATATGAAACAAAATGGCATACCCATCCATAAATACACAAATGTTTGCCACATAGCTTGAATACTTACATAATAATTATGGACATTACTAAAACGATTCTTTTCAATTAGCTCGAAAGCATTTTTGAGAATGACTGTGTGCTGTGTGTATGAGCTTTTCTGATGAACGTATGTTTGTGGTCAATCAAGTTTGTAACTGCTGTTTCAGTTATAATCAGTTTTATTTTTTCTCTAACATTTTCTTTGACAACTCTGATGACAAAAACAAAAAGAAATATAGCAAGATTAGAGCCCATGTTACCCTAAAACTTTGTCTCATAATGCAAAACAATTTATAATGTAAATAGTACTTGTATCAATAATGAGAAAACAAAGCAGGTGAAGATACTGAATGATCATTAACCATGACAAATTTAATATACCTGAAGCAAGATCAATTTTGGTAATTCGAGCTGTTTATCAAGTGGGTATATCCCCTATAAGTATCTCAAATCTCACCACCAAAAATGGGGGCCATTTTATGTTGTAATTGCTCACCTGTGTCCCATTACTAAGGGCCATAACTCTGAAATCCATGATGGGATGAGGTTGGTTTAGGAAACGAGATGACCCATATTCCAGATTAATATATTATCAAGATGAAGATTCTGACAAATTTTCGTGACATTTGAAAAGAAAATGTAGCCTCTAGTCTGTTAACAAGGTTAATCTGTGCTTTGACCCAATGACCTAGTTTTTGACCCCAGAAAACCCATATTTGAACTAAATATCATCAGAACATTCACACGGTATGTAATCGTTCCGGGTTGATTTGGACTAATTTCCCGTTCCCGAACTGATTCGGATTTCAAGCACCGGATTGATTCAATGACAGCGATCCAAACAGGTGAGTCGATTTTCTGATGCTCTCTAAAAAAATAGCTTTTAATTCATTTTCACTTTATTATTCGTAATATAACTAGTACCAAGGAACATTAAGATGTTTAGTATGTATGTAAGCACAAACGTCCTTATATTTTCCTGCTTGCTTTAAAAGATTTAAGTGATTTTTTGAAGAAAAACAACATGTAAACTTAATTTTATTAGTTTTCACTCCTTTTTAAAGCAGAAAAAGATAGAAGAAAATGTGTAACTGGGGTCAGAAAGACCCATTTTGACTAGGAAAGTTAATATAAATAAAAATTAATGCTTAAAACCATTCTGTTATAAAAGAAATGGTCAAAAATGCAATTGTCTGGATGGAAACGGGCTGCCTTTGGATCCGGTGCTCCAGATTTTCACATGGAAGTAATAAAAAGACGAATTACAAATTCATTATTGGATAGAATATTTTAACAAAAACATTAATGTGCAGCGGAATGTATTTATTTATTTCTTAAACCAAAATATAATGAAAAAAATATTATTAGGACGAATTATTTACATTTTTGCGCGTGTTTATGAAATTTTAATCAACGTGTGTAATTTGTTTTTCAATTTTAACAATCAAAAGACCGTATATCAACCTTATAAAGTTGTATATATATTTTTTTAGTTATATCATGTTCCATGCAACTAAGATATTGAAAGACATACAGCTATAAACGATTTTATTTTGTTTTTTTCTCTGCCTTCCCAAAGCTACATTCCATTTTAGATGAATCAATCCGGTGCTTGAAATCCGAATCAGTTCGAGAACGGGAAATTAGTTCGAATCAACCCGGAACGATTACATACCGTGATTCAGAACAATTTTCAGGATATTGGGAAAGAAAGTGTAGCCTCTAGAGAGTTAACAAGGTTTTTCTATATTTTGACCCTTTGACTTAGTTTCTGAAACAAGATGACCAATATTCAATCTAAACAGAGAGAGATCATCAAGACAAAAATTTTGACATATTTTCATGCCATTAAAATTGGTCAGAAAAACAAGAGCTCTATGGAGTGGCACCAACGCTCGTCTGATTTATGCAATTTTGACAAAAATTGTAAGTTAAAAAGGGACATAACTCCAAAAATATAGCCTTTAGAATAATGCCCCTTGTGTTACAACTGCCCCTTGTCACGATTAGCAAGCAATCAAAGTTTCATATAGATACTTTTTAAATCGTTTGAGAAATGGGCTACATTATGGTTTTGCACGACAACAACGACACAGTGATCAGAATAGCTCGACTTTTTCTTCGAAACAGACAAGCTAAAAATGGCCGCTAGTGTTTTAACAAGATAGATATACTTTTTGACCTCATGACATAGTTTTTGACCCCAGATGATCCTTATTAGAACTTGTCTTAATCGATTAAGACTGTATAATGGAAAGAAAAAATGTTCTTTTTTAGTCTTTATGACCTTGACCTCAGTGACCTAAATGGTAGACGTCCATGCAAAGTACCTATATACCAAATATCTAAGATCTATGTCAATAAATAAATGCCTCATTACAAAATGTAGAACACACCAATACTAACCACAGTGACCTTGACCCAGTGACCTCTTACCCCACCTAAGGCAAGAGGTCCATGCAAGGAATCTACCTACTAAATATCAAAGATACTGGTCAGAAAATGAGAGATCTATAAGGTAAAGTAGAAAAATCTATTTTTAGCCTTGGTGACCTTAACCCCAATTTAATGGAAAAGGTTCAAGAAAGGTTTCTATATACCAACTATTTAAAATATCAATCGATAAATAAAGGTTCTATGACAAAAAGTATAAAAAATCTATTTTTAGCCTATGTATTTGTTTTCAAATTTTTGATATGATTTGATATTTGTGACTGATAAGATTTTTTTAATTACTATAAATTCAATAAAATATTTACACATTTTGTTCACTCACATGATGTTGTATTTGTGCTGTTCCAGAGATGATCAGGATGTAAATTCCACCCTTAACAAAATGTATACCATTGTAATTACTAACACTTTCCATGTTTTAGAATGGTACAATGCACATTTCAAGTTTCTGCAAGAAGGATACCAGGACATGATTTCAGACCCCTGTCGTGTATTTAATGCACATGAGTCAGGGTTCCCAATTTTCGGTAAGTCCATTAAAGTCTTAGCACCAACAGGATCAAAATATGTGTACTATGTTCTACCTGGAGAAAAAACTCAAATAACTATCATGGCATGCTTTAATGCCTTTGGCGAATGAGAAAGAGGACAATGTCGATATTAGTGATGCGAGAAAGGAAAAAGATTTAGGAACTCGTACACATTTCGGAGGGTTTTACCCAAAAGATGATAGTTCCCAGGATGGCATTATGTACAAGTTCTCGAACTGGGATTTGCTCTTACATATGTGTTGAACTTGCCCAGATGCAAAAGGATGATCCAGATATTGGGAAAATCATGGGCTGGATCTTGCATTCAAATGTAAGGCCAGAACGTGATAAAGTTGCAGCACAATCTCCTACTGTTAAGTGTTTATGGTTACAGTGGGACCAACTTCACATCAAAGATGGAATTTTATTTAGAAAATTTATTCAAAAGAATAATCTAACTAGCTATGATCAGTTAGTGTTACCATCAGTGCTGCAAAATAAAGTGATTGAATCATCACATAATGCTATTACGTCAGGACACTTAATTGTTAAGAAAACAGTTGGAAAACTTAAAATGAACTTCTGCTCGTATAAAATGACACTGTCTGTAAAGTTATGGATACAAACGTGTGCTTTCTGTGGTGCAAAGAAAAGGCCACAGAGAAGGGCAAGGGCACCCCTTCAAGAATACCAAGTTGGATTTCCTATGGACAGAGTGTCAATGGATATTTTTGGTCCATTTCCAGTTTTAGATCATAATAACCGATATATTTTGGTAGTTATGGATAATTTCACCAAATATGTAGAGTGCTATGCCATACCAGATTAAAAGGCGGAGACAGTAGCTGATAAACTTGTCTTTGAATTTTTCTGTAGATTTGGCTTACCTCTGGATATTTATTCTGATCAAGGAAATTTTCAGTCAGAATTGTTCAGACAAGTGTGTTGCTTACTGCAAATTAATCAGACAAGATGTACCCCATACCGCGCCTCTTCAAATGGTATGGTAGAAGGTTTAAACAGGTCACTTCTCCATCTTTTTACTACATATGTGAATGAGGAACAGACAAACTGGGATTTGTATCTTCCAATAATGTCAAGTGCTTACAGGCCAAGTATTCATAAGAGTACCTAGTACACACCCAACATGCTCATGTTTGGCAGAGAATTTAACCTACCAGTTAATTTCCTAGTAGGATTTTCTGGTAAGTCACCTTACCAGTTAGATAATTTTCACAGTATGTGTCACTTTTGAATGACAAATTCTCAAAAATATATAGAATTGCTCGGGATAATCTGCACAAGTCTTCAGTGACACAGAAACGTGACTATGATACAAGAATTGCTTTTAATAACTACAGTGTAGGAGACATAGTATACTGCCTTGACTCTTCCAAGACAGTAGGGAAAGGTCCAAAGCTAAAAGCACAGGTATGGAAAGGTCCTTTTGTAGTGACGAGAAAAATCAGTGACTTATTTTTTGAAATTTCTGGACCTCCAAAATCAAAAGCTAAAATTATTCATCATGACAGACTGAAGAAGTATATGTGTTCAACAGTACCACAGTGGGTAATATCCTTAAAAACACAAATCAAGCTAGGAAAGTGTAGTATGTCTACCGAGAACAGTTTATCTACAAGAGCTGATCGAAAAATTTATGTGAGAAAGGTTCAACGTAGGAGGAGACAGCCAAACAGGCTGACCTATTCAAATGAATAGTGTCGTGCAAGTCTGTTGATTCCTATTATGAAACAAGGAGGCAAGGCCTATCATTGGGCCTGGTAAATAAGCCCAAGAGAACAATGACATTCATATTGCAACCTTCATTTCATCTCACTTTGGCTAATTTCTATGTGTAATTTAAAGAAGAAGTGACATTATTGTTTACTAAAGTTGTTCCAAATGTTTAAATGTACATACTGTGGGAAATTTTATTCAGTAAAATCGTCATTGGTACGTCACCAGAAAACTTCAAAAACCTGCGTTCCTACTTTTCTACTTTTATTTGTGACTTGGACTTTCACAGTGACATTTCTGACATCAAAATGAATGTTAACCAGGGTGATAATTTCCTAGAAGTGTGTGCCAAGGGGACAAAGTGTACTCCACAGCTTCTACAGTTAGTGACTGCATAGTTGATTCAATGACAGTTACTGTGTCTTCAGTTTCTACCGCCAGTGTGACTGTAAATAGCAGTGATTACTATATTCCATTAACAGCTGCTGTCACAACTCAAGAAAATAGGAATTGTGTCCCCAGTATCTCAGGTTTGGAACTGGTAGCAAAGAGAAAAGTACCGGACAGAAACGCTCGCTACCACACAGTTTGATACAGTCAGTGACAGTGAAGACAATGAGCTGCCTGAGCCAAACAAAAGAAAGTGCAGTAAATCTGACATTATGGAAATTAATTTGCAGCGATTGGAAAAAAAGGTAGATGCACTGCAAAATGAGATACTTAGAACACAAACTTCTCTCAGAGGAGATATCAGCTAGTACAAGTTCCATTCAAGAATACCAAAAACAGTTAACTGCCTATCTTCAAAAAGAAATTAAAACAAATATGACTGACAAGAAGAAGTCTTTGAATAATGTGCTACATACAGTGACAGAACTAAACAAAACCGTGCTTGAACTACTTAGCTAAACTATGTTTGTAAAAGAAAGAGAAAAGAGATAGTTACAAATTCATCAGAACATGACTTTAGCTAATGTCAGAACTTCATGGTTACAAAATAAACTGTGGCTGCAGGAATATAGTTATAGCTAAAAGCAGCAGAAAACAAGTAACAATCTTTATATCTGTTATTAGGACATTTTACTTGTTTTAAACATACATCTCGTTTCAACTGTTTTGTAAGTGATAACAGTAATTCATGCTTGATTTATTTCATTATGTTTCATGCAAACTGTTTGATTTTGTACTTTTTCTTTTTTAGTCAAAACTTTTTGTATTTTTCTGCAGTGAAAGCGTCTTTGCTTCAGGAGAAAGCAAAATCCTAGGGTGGGGGAGTGTTGTGAAATTTGAAAGTAAATATTCTCCTCTAAAAACTGTTTTTAGGTAGGTAAATCTGGACTGTCAATTATAATTACAGTATCAAAACACTTGAGAGGGTTAATCAATGAACTTTACAAATATGGCAAGGTCGCGCAACAAGGGTTAGGTCGCGCAATTTGTCATCTTCTATTTTTAGTATTTGGGATGTTGACATGAATCCGGTCTCATGAATGAAATTCCATAGTAAAACCTTGTACTACATGTACTTAGAACAATTTGTCTTGTCCAGTGAATATTCTTGATAGAATGTATTTCTCTGTAAAATTGTTTTAGCAAGTTGTTAATTCAATAGTATTACTGTTTAGTTGCTTTCACTTATAACCCTGCTTGTACAGGTCATTTACACATATATAATGCTTTAAGTAAACTGCACCTTATCATTTTATAGCTAAAACATATACATCTGTACTGATAAAAGGTTAACTAAAATGTTGTTGTGAAGGGCTGCGCAAAGGTTTTACAGTGTTTCAGCAATTTTGCTAAGGTTATTTAGTTTGCGCGCAGGTTTTGCGCAACCTAGAGAAGTTTTAACAGTGTTTGCCTAAGTTTGCGCAACCATGAAGTACCTTCAGTGCTTTGATTGTTTGTTTAGAGACTAATAGCATTTAACTGCACAACATTAGGATAATAACAAATAATTATCTCAAAAACATTCTACACAGAATTCGCGCAAAACTCCTTCTGTGAGCATTTACTTATCAGCATGGTCTGTTTATCTTATTTCAAGTTTTGTTACAATGACCTTAAGTAGGTAAAACCAAATGAAAAAAAAAAAAAAATATATATATATATATAACTGTCATTATTCATCAAGGAACTGAGAAAATGTTTAAAATAAATTGCTTCAATCATTGAAAATGGTTACTTAACAATCATCAAAGTTTTCCTTCTTCATTTCTATTCTTCTCAACTCATTCAGATGCCATACTCTAAAATCAAAATAAAAAGAAAGTGTTTAGTCTGTTTTGATTAGTGTACACCATCAAACCTCTTACTAGACAACCAATCAAGAGATTTCTCACAACTGAAAGCTACAGATTTGGACAAGTATAAATGACTTATATATGACTTATAAGTGGAAAATTTGGCTAAGCTAAAATGATATATGAATGAAATATACATATAACAGACTTAGAGATCTGTATGTGACTTATATGCAACTTGTGTGTCTGTTAGAATTCAAGTATAAGTTGCATAAAAGGGACATAAATGATTGGTAGAGGTGGGTCTATGAATGGCTAAAGCACTTGGGAGACATTGCAAACTACATAGTATAGTATGGTGTGAACAGATCTGAATATAGAAAGTTGTGATAATTTCTGACAGTAAAGGAAGATACCAGAAACAAGAAAACTCACCATCAGCCAAGTCATGGCTTTCAAGTCTAGTTTTAATAAACATTGGGTTGGTCTTGACCTCAAATTCAATGCTGCAGGCAATGAGTTACTGTACAATCAGAGACTTAGTAAGGCAGGCTTTCATGATATCATAACCAGAACACTTCAGTAGCGATGATCACTACTTTAGACAAGAAAAATCACACCAGAAAAGATCATTTTAACTTATGATTTACTGGGAATTGTCACAGATGTTCCCTACATCATTCTACATTGTCTACTGTCAGCTTTTGTCCTCTCAGCTGTTCAACTTGTAATTTGACCTTCAGTGTTTTTTTAACAAACATCTTTACAGATTTAGAATGTAGTCTCAGGAATGTTCATATAGTTTTCTTTTGATTTTAGCTGTTCATCCACTTTCAAGATCTAGATATGATCTAGGTTTCCATTTCATCTGACAACCTCATCGTCCTAGACCTATGCTAATTAGTGTTATCTCAGAAATGCTGAAGTAACTACATTAAGATTCCAAGCAAATACTGTTTGATGGTCACTATGCCAATTTTGAAAACTGTGTGGTAAAAGATTTGTTTTGAAATTCAAACAACTTTGTAATCTTGTAACAAATGTGTATTGCCTCAACACTCAAAATTGATAATGCTTAAGGTATTTTAAGTATGTTCAAGGCAGTCACCTATAAATGCCTTTGAAACTTTGTTCCAGTTTGTATGATAAATTTTGCATCATACTTTTCAAGAGCACAGTATATTAAGGATATGAGCAACATTACTTCTGTTTTATAATCCTATCACTATTAAAGAAATATTTCTCCTTTTCCGACATGTAAAATTGACCAAATTCATCTTGATATCAAATTACAATGATAGACAAAGACAAAGAAGAGAAAATGAGTCTTAATCTTTATTTTGACCTATCTAAATACAATAAGCTGAAGTGTTACTCATCCCTGAACATATTAAACAGGTCTCATTTGCTCCCAGCTCATACACAAACCCAATGACAAGGAGTCTTTTCTGTGTCTCTGGGTTCATCGTAATTCCATGTCCTTTCTGGAGCATGGGACACGCCACACATTACATCACCTCAAGTGTCATGTCAGACTTCTAATGAAATTTAGAGGAGGCAGACATCCCAGAGTATTCAACAAGATATGCAAAAGAGAAATAAACATTCTAAAAACAATGGACTAGCATATGAAGCAAGAATGACATACCCATCCATAAATACACAAATGTTTGCCATAGCTTGAATACTTACATAATAATTATGGACATTACTAAAACGATTCTTTTCAATTAGCTCGAAAGCATTTTTGAGAGTGACTGTGTGCTGTGTGTATGAGCTTTTCGGATGAACGTATGTTTGTAGTCAATCAAGTTTGTAACTGCTGGTGAATATAAATCTGCCAACTCAAGAATACTTTTTGAGATTTTAATTTTCAGTCTTTCATTTCCGACTGTTTCTGATATAATCAGTTTTATTTTTTCTCTAACATTTTCTTTGACCACTCTGACGACAAAAACAAAAAGAAATATAGCAAGATTAGAGCACATGTTACCCTAAAACTTTGTCTCATAATACAAAACAATTGATAATGTAAATAGTACTTGTATCAATAATGAGAAAACAAAGCAGGTGAAGATACTGAATGATCATTAACCATGACAAATTTAATATACCTGAAGCAAGATCAATTTTTGTAATTCGAGCTGTTTATCAAGTGTGTATATCCTCCATAAGTATCTCAAATCTCACCACCAAAAATGGGAGCCATTTTATGTTGATGCAAAAAGTACCTAATGTAGTGCCAGTGATGAAATGGATTCTTTATTGCCCTTAATTGCTCACCTGTGTCACATTACTATGGGCCATAACTCTGGAATCCATGATGGGATGAAGTTGGTTCAGGAAATGAGATGACCCATATTCCAGATCCAGATATTATCAAAATCAAATTTTCATGACATTTGAAAAGAAAATGTAGCCTCTAGTCTGTTAACAAGGTTAATCTGTGCTTTGACCCAATGACCTAGTTTTTGACCCCAGAAAACCCATACTCGAACTTGACCTAAATATCATCAGGACAAACATTCTGAACAATTTTCAGGACACTGGGAAAGAAAGTGTAGCCTCTAGAGAGTTAACAAGGTTTTTCTGTATTATTATTATAACCCAGCCCATTTTTAGGTCATGAACTTCTTACAGCCAGTATGATGCTTCTGACTCACTGTTTACAAGCTAGGTCAAACAGATTACTGTCCAGGGTTTATACAAGTCAAAAATAAATATTCCAGAAATATTCTTTAGTAAAACAATGCTGTAATGCTCATTATTCCAAGTACATGTATTAAGTGAACCATGGATTGGATACTATTTGCTCAATGTAACTAACAGAAAATTATTTATTGATGTAAACAACAGTAGAATCCCAATCTACATGTGGTTCTATTTATATGAGATCAAGTTTCAGTGTTATCTTTCTTCAACTGTCAGATAAGTCCAGCCTACTCTCCATTTATGCTTAATTGCTTTACCACCGCAAATTCAGACAGGTCAGACCTGGTCTTTGTCATACATATAGTTGGTATTTCTTATTTTTTTTATTAAAAGGAGGATGAACCAAAACAGTAAACGTCAAAGGTGATGATGTAAGAATTAAGTCTGTGACTTTGAACGGTGGAACTCATAAAGCAAAGGTCACTTTGTGGAGGGATTGTTCGGAATCTGAAGTAAGACCAGGAGAT
The DNA here is from genome assembly GCA_012932295.1 of Cyclina sinensis. Lineage (NCBI taxonomy): Eukaryota > Metazoa > Mollusca > Bivalvia > Venerida > Veneridae > Cyclina > Cyclina sinensis. The sequence goes on from JAAONU010000019.1 coordinate 10,866,203, forward strand.
TTCATTCAAGTCACAGATGTTATTACAAATACATACAACAATAATACAACTTTATTGACAACTACAAAATCAAAAGTGGAGGTTTGTTATATTGCCATATTCAAGCTTTTTAGTCATTTTATAAAAGCTATCATAAGTTATCATAAATGAGAATGATGTATCATTGAGATATTCCTTTCAATAGATTATCAACACAGTTTTGGAAATAAAACATTATTAAACTAATGAATGAAATGTTTAAAACTGACAATCACCCATAGACTATATGCAGGTGCCCTGTCAAGAGGTATAATATATACCTTTGTTAATTGATATACCTCTGTGGTCTAAACTCATTCAATATATTTGTTTGTATGGGACTGTATGCCAATTTCAACATCTCGTTGGTCATATCTTGGCGGTAAGTCCACCGAACCTGCTTTCCTGGATATTTGACGATTTATTACCGATCTTTCTGTGACTGACTACTTATCCCACATGATCTACTCTAGACCAGAGGTGAGAGAGGAATGGCCATCAGACATTACAGAGAAATTTGCACCAGGAGATCTAACCAGCGATCTTTTTTAAACTAATCTAGCACTATCTATTGAGCTAACTGGGTGGACATAAAACCATGCTATAAAAAAAACAAAGCTTCGTTGTATTTACAGTTCACTATTTCTGGATATAAACAGTAATCGTTTTTCATGCTGAGTTTTGAAATGTTATTTTAAAATCCACTTTCTTCAACTTATTTTCCAGATCTGTGAAGCTCCTGAAGAATGTAAAGTGGTCCTTGTTGAAGGAATATCATCCTTAGAAGGAAAAGCCGAGTTGTTCCTGTCAGACGAGTCTACAATAACAGTGCCAGCAGAACTTCTCCAGGCTGCTCTTGCAACTCCTGAAGAGCCTTATGTGAATGTAGAGATGGCAAAAGTAGATGGCACTTTGAACTTAGAACTCAAAACTAGAGGAGGAGAAGTCTTGAGCATAAATTAAAAAACGATCTAAAAGATGTGAATTATGTGGTCCAACTTAAAATGGTGCTTTCAATATTTTAGCTCAACTATTCAAAGATTAAGGAGTGCTAAAGTTCTCGCCCAAGCATGGGCGTCGGCATTGGTTCAGGTTAAAGTTTTTCAGTAAGGTAGCATTATTCAACTTTTCCTTGCAGATATATCCTTGAAACTTACAATACTTACCATCATGATCTTAGTCTGTTCACATAAGGAGGTAACTGAGTAAAGCATTTTTGTGAATTATGGCCCCTTTTTGACTTAGAATTTTGGTTAAAGTTTTTCATCAACATAGCATTTTTTACCTTTTCCTTGTAGATATAGCATTGAAACTTAAAATATTTTAGTCATCATGACTTTAGACTGTCACAAGAGGAGGTAACTGCATCAAGGATTTTGTGTGAATTATAAGATTATAAAGTTTTATACTCCTTTAGTGTAAAGTACTGAGAATAGGTGAGCCTTCTGCCCTGCAAAAGATCTTGTTTAGATTAGTTAGGTTTAGAATTTTTTTTTCATTTTCATTTTTCACTATGTACATGTATATGTTCTTTCATGGCTTATTCAGGTTATTTAAAAGATTTCCTTTCAGGCATTGAACACCTTTAAACCACAAACACTAAAAAGCAGATATTTAATGAAAGCAGTATAAGATGATTTAAGTATATTTTACCAAGATTGTTAAATTGTTTTTTTTTCTGATTTAGGCCCCTTCACAATTAATTATGCCTTTTTTCACAAGCCGGAGGGAAAAAACAAACAATTTATGTGAAATTTCACAAATTACCAGATTTTAAATTTCATACAGACATACCCATATTATGCTATTTGATAAAATTTGTATATAATTAGAAAATAACACCAATTGGGTAAAAGAAATTTTCATCCAAGGTGAGTCCTACGATAAGTCTGTAGCATTGTAAAGGTTATATCTCCTGACAGGGGAGAGTTACTTGTTGCTTACTTGCATAAGCACTCTTTTACTCAAGCTAGTCATACAAGGCCCTTTATGGTTCTCCTGTTTTTCTTTTTTTAAATTTTTAGTTCTAATATAATGTTATTTTTTGGGGTGATACTCCATGTGTAGCTTTGATTATTTACTTTCTAGTAATTAAAATATGTTTATGGAAAATTATTTCAGTATGTTTGAAATGTGTTTTTTTCTTAACACTTTGCTTAGAATTTGCTGATGACATGTCAAAATGTTCTCATCCAAGACTTTCTCAGATAATCATCTGACTTAACTGTTTTATTCTTCTACGATATAATACATTTTTATGTCATTTTCATTAAGCATTTGATAGTTACTTTTTTACTTATACTTTTTTACTTATTCTTATGCAATGTAATATTTATATTACCTACTGATATTATTTATGTTTAATAATTTAGAAATTCTTTCATTATTTTTCATTACAACAGTATTGCATTTAATTAATTCCTTAATGATTTTATAATGAATACATTTTCTAAACCTCTACTGCAAAAATGACAAATGATTTAATGTGATGTCTATAAAAATGTGTACTTTTACTAATTTACCAGTTCAGACTTTGCATCTATTTCCTTATTTGTATCTCATAAACATATTATTTAATTGTAAATTGTCAATCTTAGCAAGTGCGTAGAAATCACATTTTCTGTAGTAGAGGTTTATAAATTTTGTTCATTATCCCTTCAGAAATGATCTGAAGTAAATGTTGTCAGCATTTTGTATTGCCTCACACTGGCCTGTTGGACCGTATTTGGTACAAAAACGAATATGGTACAAATGTACCATATTCGGTCGAATATGGTACAAATGTACCATATTCGGACCGAATATGGTACAATTTTCGACCGAATATGGTACAAACATTGTACCATATTCGGTTGGAATAAGTTTTTCTATGCTCGCCAAAACGTATTTGGTACATACCAAAAAAACTCATAAAATGAAAATGGCCTACGTATATGGTACATAAATTATGTATTTCTTAATAAATGAAATAGTCTGCCGATGTGTAAACTTTTTTTCAAACTCAAATACATTGTATTAACCTAATATTGGAAGTGACAAAAGTATCATCATCATCATCATCATCATCATCGTCGTCGTCGTCGTCGTAACTAGCAGTAACAGAAACAGCTAACCTAACCACACTTTACATGGATTTTGCTGGTTGTGTAACTGTTTCGCCGGCTAGCTCAGTCGGTTGCGCGTCAGATTGGCACGCAGGCGGCCTGGGTTCGATTCCCGGGCGGGCCAGATACTTTCGTGGAGATTGGTCACGAAATGATTTCTACGGCCATTCTTCCCCTACCGCTGTTTCAAGTAGGGCAGTTGTCAATTACTGGCGAATGTATCTGCTTAGTACTGGTTACTAAGTACTAGTACTCTAAGACTAGAGACGTGCTTGCTCGAGGTAACTCTGTAAAAGTTTGAGGATTATCGCATTTTGGTTATGTTCATAGAGTGTGAACTTGTAAGGGTAAAGGTAGGCGAGCAAATCCATGAAGCGCGCCAGCGCTTCTTGGAAAATTTGATCGTTTAATACCCCTCGGTATTAATGCTTATATTTTAATACATTTTAATAATAATTGGTAGGTTTTGTCCAGATATGATTGCTTTAAGCAAACGTCGTTGCAGGAATGTCGACGTCGCATTCGATTGGTCGAATGACGTCGCGTCAGCCATATTAATGATTTCGTGCATTGTTTGGGTCAATCTAAAACTTCTGACAAGAAGATATTGCATGAGAAAATCCGAAAAATAAACAAGAAATTGGGCCGAAAAAATAACTAACGAAATTCATATTTCATGCATTTGCAGTTGTTTTACGATAGAATTTCTTCGATATAATTCAATATCCTTTGGTCAGTAGTTTTAGATTGACCCAAACAATTCACAAGATCATTAATAGCAATTTTCAAATTTTTAAAACTTTTTTTTTCGAAAGTGTATTTTCACCAAAATTCGATTTAAGAGATTTTGAGCTCTTTTAAATGAATATATCTCTCCAAAAATAAGGATGTTTGACTGGCTGCTTTAGACAGGTGTGACTGTATTCCTAAACATTACTTTGTAAAGTTGATTTGTCGTTCCGACGTCATATTGCTGAGAAGCCGACAAAGCTTTGAAGTTTCCGATTTTTTCTTTGATAACGTGCCGCTTTAAAAAGGCGGGAATTTTGCACACGAGTCTTACTCAGAAGTCAGTAACCATATTTGACTTGGCGGTCGGCAAGAAAAGTTGTGATTTTCGACTAGAAAGAATTGAAATCCAAACTTTCTTCAAACTTCAAAAGAATTCTTGACAGTAAGTACTGTACATAATTTTAATTTTCAGTTGTCTTAATATGCATTGATGTTTTAACATGCATTGATTTTTATGTTTTATGCCCCCCCCATGCGGATGCGGACCCTTTTTGCGGACAATTCTAATTACACCTAGTTAATTATTTTCAATTGAAATACACCAAAATTGGTATTTTTGTCCTATTTATTGAATATTTACATAATATACATCTGCATACTTCTACTGTTTCATTTTTGTTAACTTTTCTTCTGAAAACAAAATGCACGAACTCCCAAGCCAAACATTGGGCAAGATTTGCCCATGAAAACAGACATTTATTTTAAAGATTCATAAATAAATTATATACCGACTGGTAAAGCTTGTCAGACGTTAGCATTTCAAATTGCAATGCTTTTTTAGTTCATTTACGTTCAAATGACTGTGTGGATTTCCATATAACCCAGAAAATAAACGCTAATCACTGTAAAATGAAAATTAAAGTAAAAAGCAGCATAAAATAAATGAAAACATACTTGAAATACTTATACTGTAATTAAAGGGTTAAGACAGAGGGCAGCTTAGACATTTTACTTACAAAAATGATTACGTATGCGGGTACATGGAATATGGCACCCGCACGATAACTCTGCGGATACAGTTACTGATACGGGTGGCTACGGATGCGGGTGCGTATGCGTGTACAAGAAATAGACGGCATTCTCTAGAGGTCTTCTACCAAGGTTGTTCGAATATTGCCCCTGGGGTTAAAATTGGCCCTGCTCTGTCGGACAGTATTTGGTACAAAAACGCTTAGTTTAACTATATAATTATTATATAGAGAAATTTAAAAATATATATCTTTTTCTCTAAAACCACTTTGCCCAGAGCTTTGATATTTGTTATGTGACATTTTCTATTGAACTTTCGACTTTTGATGAATTAAACCTTGACCAAGTGACTTAATTTTGAAGCTTTTGCCTTTATTTTCCTTACAGTTATTACAGCTCAATCTGATTTTGGTGAAAAATACACTTTCGAAAAAAATTGTTTCAAAAGTCGCTATTAAAGTATTAATGATTTTGTGAATTGTTTTCGGTTAATCTAAAACTACTGACCAAAGGATATTGAATTATATCGAAGAAATTGTATCGTAAAACAACTGAAAATGCATGGAAAATGGATTTCGCGTTAGATCTACTAACGCGATATTTTCGGCCTATTCCATTCCTATTCAATAAATAGGACAAAAATACCAATTTTGGTGTATTTTAATTGAAAAATAAAAAATCTTGTTATTTTTTCGGATTGTATTTGATGTCATGCAATGTCCTCTGGTCAGTATTTTTAGATTAACCCAAACAATTCACAAAATCATTAATAGCGACTTTTGGAAACAATTTTTTTCGAAAGTGTATTTTCCACCAAAATCAGATCGAGCTCCTTTAATCTGTAGATTTGAACATTTTAAATTTTATGGAGTTTATAGGTCTTTGACCTTCGAACCCTGCCTAGTCGTGACTTCTGGTGAGCGACCTAGGCCCCCAGGGCCCCTTCTTTATATCCCTTCCATCCACGTAGCATTGGTTTCTACAGACCGTTTGTCCGTTGACCGCCATAAGTTTGCCCGCTATTTTTCCCCTGAATTTGAATTCGGTTGGATTTCAATGAAACTTTACATGAAGTACTTGCTACTTTCATTGCGCATATTGCCCGGAAGTTCGGATTGTAAATTTTAGCGGAGCTATCAGACGAGTGATTTTAGCTCAGCTCATGTCGTGAGACATTCGTTTTCGACACGCGGTGTTCAATACAAGCTCTATTAACTAATGAAGTATAAATGTATAATAACTTATTATATTATTTCAGATGAAGGAAGCAATTAGGAGAAAAAGGAAGCAATTAGGGTGCTTGCCCAGGTCGAAGTACGACATTATTGTCAGATGTTTAAACGGATCGTTCGATGTCCCTGTGAAGAAACGGACACCTGAAGAGAATAATTGTTTGGCCATGATTAGAAAACGTAAGGACTTCGAGCTTGGTGACTGGGGTTCTTTATTGTGTGGCGGAAAGCAAGTCCTTGTGAAAGAAGATCTTCCTAGATTTGTTGAGAAGATGTTCATGGAAAACAAAGGATGTGGAGCAAGGGTTATTTACAACAAACTGAAAGTAAATTACACGGGGTTCTCGGAACAAGCTATCCTTGAAATACTGTACAATAGCAAGTATTACCATGAGAAGTATCCGAGATTTACAAACAAGCCAACGCCAAAGACAATTACAGAAGAGGAACCAGGCAAAAGATGGCAGATTGACATAATTAACATGAAAAATCAAAGTGTTAGCTACAAGGGGTCCACATACAGTTATATTCTACAAGTCGTGGACGTTTATTCTAGGTACGTTATGCCAAAACCCCTGAAAACGAAGAGTTCGCGTGAAGTTGCAAAGGCATTAGAGGACGTGTTGATGGTTAACCTTGCCCCTGACATCATCCAATGTGACAACGGACTGGAATTTAAAGGCCCTAGTATGAAACTTTTGTTGAACAAGTACAACATCAAAATGATCAATAGTAGGCCGTATCATCCTCAATCACAGGGCAAGTGTGAAAGGTCAAACAGTGTTATAAAGGCCAAGATTCTATTTGCAACAAAAAGTAAACGTGGATTTAACTGGGTCGAAGGGCTTCAAGATTTAGCCTATGCCATAAACACAAGTTTCAAACGAGTTCTTGGGGGTCTCACGCCCTTTGAAGCCTACTACGGAAGAAGTCATGTTTTTACCAAAGAACGTCATAGTTCTCGTGAAATAAAGAAAACCATACGGCGAGCAAATAAAAAGGCTTACAGGTCGCTGTTGAAAAACGCAACTTCCCCAAGCAAGTACAAAGTAGGAGAGACAGTATTAATTCGCTATCCCTTTCGAAAATCCAGGGTGCCAACCAAAAGATATGTTATCGAAGGCAAGGTAGAAAAAGTAAAACGAAATGGTGTTTATATCATGTCATTTCAAGTACCGAACAAACCCGAACTTGGATTCGTAAGCAAATCGGTTGGGGTTGAAAACATGACTAGCCTAACTGTTGCGTTAGAGAAACAACGAAAAATTAAAAAACATTCATTAAAACAGAACCGCTCAGAGAAACAAAATCACAGAACTAAGTACTATCATGTTTTAACACACCATGAAAATCTGCAGTTGTTGGATGGGGTGAATATTGCCATGGACCCAAATCCGGATGGAAATTGTCAATTTGCTGCTATATCGCATCAACTTGGTAAAATTGGTATATACAAAGACGTAGATGCTTTACGTAAGGAAGCAGTCCATCACATTGTAGAAAACAGATATTTCTATGAAACTTTTGTCTATGATGAAACATTTGATGAATACGTTAAGAATATGTCTAAGAATGGGACATACGGCGACAACCTCACGCTCATTGCACTTATGAGAGAATATAATTTGCAGTGCCTGGTAGTTTCTACCCGAGGACTAGAACACTCATCAATTGTGTCAGCAGATGGAAAGTTCGATGGTGATGTTGGAACAATTGCATTGGGGTATTTCCCAGAAGGATTTGGCATGCATTACGTTAGTATCCGTATCAATCAACGCGTGTACAAGGACATAATATCACGCTTAGAACAGTCGTATGACAACGGTGACTCTGGCGACAGCGCTGCGTCTGGCGACAACGCTGCGTCTGGCGACAACGCTGCGTCTGGCGACAACGGTGACTCTGGCGACAACGGTGACTCCGGCGACACCGCTGCGTCTGGCGACAACACTGCATCTGGCGACAACGATGACTCTGGCGACAACGCTGCGTCTGGCGACAACGGTGACTCTTGCGACAACGGTGACTCCGGCGACAACGGTGACTCTGGCGACAACGGTGACTCCGGCGACAACGGTGACTCCGGCGACAACGGTGACTCTGGCGACAACGGTGACTCCGGCGACAACGGTGACTCTGGCGACAACGGTGACGTCTCTGTGTGTTCAGCCCTGAAAGAGCTTCAAGATATGATAAACAATAGGAGGGCACAGAGGCGAACGACTTTTCCATTTCTGATGTTACCACTTCACATTCAAGTTGAAATTTTTAAGTTCTGCATACAATCAAACCCGTCAATCCAGTTTGTGTTGGCGAAGGTCGGCAAACCCTTTAGAGATTTAATAAGGTCAATGAGTTTGCAAACACCTAGAATTTACATTCGGCCGGATATTGGACTAGATACTAGTAACAGAAATCCTGTTAGCGTTCGTTTCCTATTAACAAGAGCGGGCAGAAACAGCGGTCTTATTTCGGCAATAAAAGAAATCATCAAGGGGCCAAAAAGGGCAAACGCATGGCTGCGTTTGCGTGTTAGTGGAATCGGTTGGTATGATATCATAGATGTCATGTACAGACATTACAGGTGAAATATACATGTATATCGGTGTTTGGAAACCTGTTATGTTATTTTTGTGATTGATGATTATGTTCTTCTACCGGAAATTTGTTGTCATTTGCTCATTTAATGGTAACTTTTTACGAAGCACATTTGGGATATTTTGGCTGCTACTAAAATTAATGTATATATGTATATTATGTCTGGTCAAAATGCTACAGTTGGATTAAAATTTAAATGCTGTTCTATGTTCTTCAATATTACTTTGAAAAATCCTGTCAGTATACCAATAAATGAAAAAAGTACAAGTTTGTTGAATCTCTTGAATGAAACAAATTATAAAATACAAAATGTAAAATGAATATGTGATGATGATGATGACAAAACATTTGTGATGATGATGATGGTAAAAAAATTGTGATGATGATGGTGGTGGTGATGATGATGACAGTGGTTATGATGATTGGGGTTTGATGATTGTGGTGATGATGATGATGATAATGATGATGATGATGATGATAACAAACGTTTTGGGATGATGATGACAGCGATGTTTATCGGACGATGATGATGGTTATAATGATGATGATAAGATTTTAGATGATGATGACGGCGATGTTTATCGGCCGACGATGATGATAATGATGATGATGATAACAAAATATTTGTGATGATGATGATGGCGATGTTTATTGGCCGATGATGATGATGATATTCTCATCGTCGTCATCATCATCACAACATCCTCATTATCGACCGAAAACATCGCTGTCATTATCATCACAAAAAAAACTTTTGTGATCACCATTACGATCATGATAATGGATATGATGATGTTGGTTTTGATGGTGATGATGATGGTGGTGTTGGTGAAGATAACAACGATGATGATCATTGGGGTGTTGATAATTGATGTGATGATGATGATGATAATGATGATGATAACAAACGTATTTTGATGATTATGACAGCGATGTTTATCGGTCGATGATGATTATTATAATGATGATGATTATGATGACAAATGTGTTTTGATGATGCTGACGGCGATTTTTATCGGTAGATTATGATGATGATGATGAGTGTGTACCATATTCGGAACGAATGTGGTACATTTTTCATCCGAATATGGTACAAGTTTGTACCATATTTGGTCAGGCATTTTACCCCAAAACTGCAGATACGTATATGGTACAATTAGACAGTTGTACCATATTCGGCCGAATATGGTACAAATTTGTACCATATTCGTTTTTGTACCAAATACGGTCCGACACTGGCCCAAATGGGCATTATACACTCCAGAGTGAGCCCTTAAGATCATTAGATGTCCGTTATAGACTGCCCACGTTTCATCTTTCAAGCAATGTGGGTCCCACTTTTATGCACTCATTATTTGGGTTACATTTCCTTTAAAGATTTCTAGGTTGTAGCTGCTTTTACAATTATGTCAGATAATGAACGACATAAGAACTACATATCCATTTGTTATAAAAACTGTTCAAAAAATTGATCTTCATTTACTTTTATATAGTTTATTACTTAAATCAGGAATGTTACATATTGAAATTAAACTTATGTCATACTGTATAGTTTGGTGAAAAAAAAAACTTCAGCTACATCCTGAAAAAGATATTCATAATGACCTTGAATATTTGAAATAATTTTGTGCTATGACCTTTACCTTAAGACTGTGTGTACAGTTTCACAAAAAACAACTCAAACTGATCCTTCATGTTGACTATTTAATTTGGTCTTTGGTGAGCAATGTGAAACTACCCTAGCTGTCTTGTTATACCTCTTTGATCTCATGTAATGTTTGATTATAGTGCATTTTATGAAACAAATTTTATTTTTTATACAAATTACCTATTGTTAATAGTTCAATAAAATTCAATAAAAATGCGAAATGGTTTGTTTTTGCTCCTTTGATTTCAATTAACTTAAGTATAGATCAACAAGTCTGGCTTGGTAAAAACATTGCATAGTCAAACCTGTGCTAAAGACCACCTCTGAATAAAGACTACTTGCCAATAAAGACCAACTTTCTATGTCCCATTACTGACTTTAAAGAACAAAATTACCTGTGAACAAAGCTCACCTGTCTGTTGACAGGTTTGACTGTACAGCGTTTAAAGCTGCTTATTCACAGAATGCAAAAAAAGCTTGAAATATTAGTGTACAAATAATTATCTAAATGTCTTGGATTTTTCATTTTAGCCATATTTCTTTCTTAAACATACAGATTCAAAGACAATTATTATTGCAGTATTTTGATTAAAATTTATTACTTGATAGGATACATAATAATGTATGTCAAATAAGATTAAGACATTGTTGAGATTAAATATAGAAACATTATCATTGACATAAGAAACATTCTGAGGTCCAATGATATAATGATAATTGTTTTCCTACAGCAATTTAAAAAACAACAAATTTGTAAGATATACATAGGGGAACAGTAAAGGAAAAAGTTGTATAGTTGTTACTCAACTTCCATTGTCAATCTTTTTCAGAAACTTCTAATAGTTATACAAACAGAGTGGCAACAATAAATGTTACATAAATAGTACGACATAAATTATCGACTGCTTCCTTCAAATTATGACTTGGTGAAGTGCTCTTTGTTCCATAAAGGAATCGGTGGGTTTTCTATTTGTGAGAATTATCAGGGTATTATGGGATGCACAGAACATTTCAAGGAGCGTTTTCACAAATTTCTGCAAACTTACAAACCTCAAATAATTATTCTGCAACTTGGGGAAAATGACACTGACTCGGCAATAAGTCCACTATCCATAGCCAGTACTTTGGAAGAAATTCGTTTAATGATGGTGAAGAAGTAAAATATCAAGCAAGTTTTCATATGTGAAATGTTTTCTTGGGCAAAACCCAAAAATATAAATGAGAAACTTTACGAATGTAAACTAGTACAGACTAACCATATCTTGAAAACTCTCTTGGAATCACACAAAGACAGTCATACGGTTTTGGACCCATCGAAGAATATTTCAAGCTAAGGCTGATATTTTTACCGGAGACGGTATCAACCTCAGTCATAATGGACAAAGACCCTTCTACAGGTCACTGAGGCATGCAGTTTTGATGGCTTCTCGTCAGATGAAGTCGTTATAAAGATAAGTATTTGATTAGCTTAATACATTGTTAGTATTTAAAGGCAAAAATATACTTAAAGGCAAACTTGTGTTTGCATATCAAGAAAAATTAATGTGTTAAGACACATTATCCAGTATTTTCAGTAGGACAACATACAGGAGAATGATTATTTTTATTTACATAGTTGATTGGTCAATATTTTCATACAATTTTCATCAGTTTCTACTTTTCATTTATTTCAGTACGAAAAATGGCCCCAAACATTCTTTCCGAGTCTTGCTAGTGAAAGAGTAATTTCTAAATTAAAAGAATTTCTTAATAAAAGGTCATTTGTTAATGAAAATGGTTGTAAAATCTGGCTTTGTGGGGGTTGACCGAGACCATAACGGGGTGGCTCGTGTCACAATAGACTATAAAAGAATTCGGTTTGTAGCCCACCGATTAATGTATTATGTATCTTTGGAGGGCAAATTCTTTTCAAATCCAACAATGCATGTATCTCATATTTGCCATGAAAAAATTGTGTATTTATTTTAATTGTTTATCATGTGAGCCACCAATTATAAACAATAATAGAATGGTTTGCAAAAACTCTGGAGAATGTGTAGGCCATGATGGGCATGGAAGACAAATTCTTTTCAAATCCAACAATGCATGTATCTCATATTTGCCATGAAAAATTGTGTATTTATTTTAATCATTTATCACGTGAGCCACCAATTATAAACAATAATAGAATGGTTTGCAAAAACTCGGGAGAATGTGTAGGCCATGATGGGTATAAGCGATGCATTTTTTAAGTAACTTATGAAAGTTGCAGGTTTATGTGTTACTATGCAAGGTCACTGAAGTTTGGAGTCAATTACTTTCAATTACTGTGCAATTGCAGAAATTTTCAGCAGGTAATCATTATGGTCTAACTTATTAAATGTTATCTCTTGATTTTATATTTTTTTTTTAAAGTTATATGACTAATAAACTTAAACTTATATGACTTATAAAGAAAGCTATTTATAGCTTAAATTGACTGGACATACTATTTATTATATAGATACACAGAGTATAATATATCATTTTAATTAAATGTGGCTTGCATTCCTCATTAAGTGATCATAATGGACATGGTATTTTACTTTCATTAAGGTTTATATATACTTAAATTTCAGGAACAAAAATGTCATCCAGGAAAAGAGTCACAACTTCTTCTAAACGGGGAGGAAACAAAAAACAGAAAAAAAAAACTGACAATATGGCAACGTCTGCCATGGAGACAGACGATAACACTGTGGCTACTGTAACTGGTAGCCATCATAACACAAGACACAACGACTCGCGACACCCATCTGCCTCTCAACCCTCAACAAGCACAATGGATGCTGACCAGATTGGAACAATTGTGGACGCATTGTCAACCAAGTTCGAGTCATAGCTAGTACTGGTGTTTAATAATTACAGGTGGAAAAGAAAGTACATGTCAGCAATTATGGACAACAAAAAAAGAGGAGCTCAAAATTTAATTTTGTTTAAAGACAATTTTACAAAACATAAATACCCATACAAGCTTGAAATTGAAGAAGCCATCAAGAAGAGAAAGAAAAGCAAAAATGTTTATTCCGTGCTAAATATCATTAGAAATACGTGACAGTAAATGCGTTCAATCTCAGATGGCTGCTAATAAACAAATACTTTTTGCATGCTACTGTATATGTAGATATTATATTATCAGCTGATGTAGCTGACTCATGACAAGCGTTGTTTATACTTGATATAGGTGACAACGGATTATACATTGTATAATCATATTTAGCCAAATGTCATTGACTGAAGACAATGGGCTGGGCTAGATATAAGTGTAGACATTATATTATCATTCTCAGTCCAATGTCATTGACTCTGCTTGAACTTGAAATATAGATATTTACCTAAATCTGGCCTTATAGTAATTTAATGTGTGTATTTGTGAATGATATATCCTTTCACTCTTTAAGTAGTGTTTGGTCCTTATATATTTATTACCTTTTTAATTTAGTTCTTCTTGTTTTTTTCGGATACTCATTACGTGCGTTTTTCCGATAACACTGAGGTTAGACAGGGATCAAAGATACCTACAGCATTGACAGATGGAGCAGCCTTTATGATAACTGGTTTTCAGCTCCTTGAATGTCACCAAGGTCCGGATCACAGGAAACGGATAAAAGATGCATAAGCTGCTGCTCCAGTTCATATAAGACATATATTTCTTTGAATCTTTAAATACATTATTCTTTTAGCATGAATAGCTTGGTACGACCAAATCATGATGAAAGCAAAATTTTCGTGCAGTATATACATGACTGCATTCATTTTATTAGGCAATCAAGCAACATGGACTAGTGCTTGAGCTTATAAAATATGCTAAAAAAAAACATGGTCTTATTTACTGTTTGAAAAGTTTCTGTCTTTGAAACAAAGTCGCTTCAACAAAACCTGCAAAATGAATTTTAACGGTTGAAAATAAGTCAATGCCCGCCTCAGTGGCAATAAATAACAATGGGTTGTCGCCGCTACTCTCCATTACTAAGAACTTTCTAATATTAAGACCCGATTTCTGAGCACTGCCTAATTCTAACCCAGTAGCAAGTAATGTTTAAAAATGTCCTGGGTTTGGTGTACTAAATGAGTGAGTGGTACTAGCCTAGAACATTTTAGCTCTGAATATGTATACACAATCCATATTGAATTATGAGAGCCTAGAAATTGCAGACTAGGGTGACTCCCACAATATCAGAACTGACTGTACTTACCACATTTTAGACTGGCACAGATGATGATCATCATACGTACAGACAAGTGGAGAGAAAGAAGAGGGACATACTGGTTCAAAGAAATTGTGCTGTTCAGCCGCAGTTATACTTCAAGAAGTCATTGTATTCCCAGAATGGTTATAGGATATGCATATCTTAAATCCTCCAAATACAACAACCTAAATGGATAACATGTGATTAAAAAAAATGTACTTGTATTAACTTCATTTGAGATCATCATAGCTGCATTGATATTATCAATAACTCCACTACTTTGAAGTAAACTTTTGTGCCAAATGGTTATACAAATTCACTGTAGGTCAAAGTAACAAATATATCCAAAAAAATGAATTAATTAAATTTCAAAAGTTTCTTAGTTTGCAATTCCACTGATACGCTTTTCTACGTGTGAAGCTACACATGAAATGGTATCTAAACATTAATTTCACGAAAACTAGATTGTTGTATAGATAATTCATGCGCATATTTCTTCACACGCAATTTCAGGCTTTGGATATTATACAAAATATAATTTACAAATACTTCTACTTATTGGGTAGTCACTTCTACTTATGCCTTGCATCTGAATTTAAATTTTACAATATTATTAATTGCAATTCAATTCAGTTTCTTGAATTTAATGTTTGAATACTATTTCACACTCCATGAGTAGGAAAAAATGTCAATGGAATAGCAGACTTACATCTAGTAAAAATACAAGAGCCACCGCAAGCGGGGGCCACGCTCGACTTTTTTCTATTTCCAAAGGCAAACACATCACAGGAAGCACATTGTGGTGAAGGGATTTAAAATGAAACATCATTTGGAAATATAATTATACATAACAAAGTTACGGCCAATTTTAGCAACATTCAGAAATTTGACCTTAAAGGTCTAGGTCAAGTTCAGTTTAACCTTCTCTGGAGATATTGTCTAAAAAGTAGTTATGTCCAAGCATGAAGACACTACATCCATTAACAACAAAGATATAGCCAAGTTAAGTAATGTCAAGGTCATTTAAAGGTCAAGGTAATGCTTGAATTCTTTAACACGTTTCTTTTATTCTCAGTGTTGTTTTGTCCCTGTATAGATCAAATCCGTCCATAAAACCAGAAGTTTGGCTATTTTAGCAAAATGCAATAATTAGAAATTTGACTGTGAAGGTCATTTAAAGGTTAAGGTCATACTTGAATAATTTAACATGTAGGTTTTGTCATAAGCCTTGTTTTGTCTAAATATTAATAAACAAGAATGGCCCTAAAGCACTAACCTGGGTTCAAAGATGAAAGAAATTTTTATGAATGTAATGATGCATATCACAGAAATGGACCAATGCAATTTCATTGCCATAGCTCCAAAAACAAAAAGGAGGTCAGTAGGTCAAAATATAGGTCATGAGATGACATTTTTGAAATCCGAACGAAAAGCTGTACACACAGTCCAAATTTCATTGCCGAAGCTTTAAAACAAAAAAGTAGGTCAGTAGGTCAAAAATATAGGTCATGCTATGACGTTTTTGAAATCTGAACAAAAACTGTGTACATGGTCCAAATTTCATTGCCATAGCTCCAAAAACAAAAAGTAGGTCAGTAGGTCAAAAAAATAGGTCATGCAATGACATTTTTGAAATCGGAAAGAAAAACTGTGCACACGGTCAAAATTTCATTGCTGTAGCTAAAAAACAAAAAATTAGATCAGTAGGTCAAAAATATAGGTCATGCTATGACATTTTTGAAATTGGAACAAAAAATCTGTGTACATGGTCCAAATTTCATTGCCATAGCTCCATAAACAAAAAGTAGGTCAGCAGGTCAAAAATATAGGTCATGCCAAGACATTTTTGAATTCGAAACGAGAAACTGTGCACACGGTCCAAATTTCATTGCTGTAGCTAAAAAACAAACAAGTAGGCCAGTAGGTCAAAAATATAGGTCATTCCATGACGTTTTTGAATTCGAAACGAAAAACTGTGCACACGGTCCAAATTTCACTGCCACAGCTCCAAAAACAAAAAGTAGGTCAGTAGGTCAAAAATATAGGTCATGCTATGACATTTCTGAAATTGAAACGAAAAACTGTGCACACAGTCCAAATTTCATTGCTGTAGCTAGAAAACAAAAAAGTAGGTCAGTAGGTCAAAAATATAGGTAATGCCATGACATTTTTGAAATCGAAATAAAAAACTGTGCACACAGTCCAAATTTCATTGCTGTAGCTCAAAACCAGAAAGTAGGTCAGTAGGTCAAAATATAGGTCATGCAATGACCTTTTGGAAATCGAAACGAAAAAGTGTTGTTTTGTCTAAGTCTGATTCAAATCCAACCACAAATTACATAATTATGGCCAGTTTTAACAAAATTCAATGATTTGACCTTGACCGTCAAGGTCATTTAAAGGTCAAGGTCAAACTTGAAATAATCATAATGTCGGATTTGTCACAACTGTTGTTTAGTCCAAGTTTGAATTAAATCTATAAATAAATGAGAAAGTTATGAGAATTTAAGCAAAATTCAATCATCTGACCTTGACAGTCAAGGTAATTTTAAGGTCATGGTCAAATCCGAGTTATTCAACATGTCGGTTTTGTCATAAGTGTTGTTTTGTCCAAGTATAAATCAAATCCAACCATAAATACTAATGTTATGGTCAATTTTAGCAAAATTCAATAATTTGACCTTGAAGGTGAAGGTCATTTATGAGTCAAGGTCAAGTTTAGTCTGGTCAGCTTGAAGGTCTTGTCCAAAGGGTTGTTGTGTCCAAGCATGAAGAGAATCCACCTACTAATAATCAAGTTATGGCCAATTTTAGCAAAATTCAATATTTTGACCTTGAATATGAAGGTCATTTAAGAGTCAAGGTCAAGTTTAGTCTGGTCTACTTGAAGGTCTTGTCCAAAGGGTTGTTGTGTCCAAGCATGAAGAGAATCCACCTACTAAAAATCAAGTTATGGCCAATTTTAGCAAAATTCAATATTTTGACCTTGAATATGAAGGTCATTTAAGAGTCAAGGTCAAGTTTAGTCTGGTCATCTTGAAGGTCTTGTCCAAAGGGTTGTTGTGTTCAAGTATGAAGATAATCCATCAAGGAATAAAAAAATTATGATCAATTTTTTAAGTTTTCGGACGGGAACGGCAACGGCAACGGCAACGACACCATGACTATGACAATAACTCGATTTTTTTTTCAAAAAAGTCGAGCTAATAAACATCTAGTACATAGTACATTTTAGTTAAACGTATCAACTGACAAGTGAATTTGACATGTCTAGTTTTCTCTTACACTGCATATTTGAAATGATATGCAAATACCAAGAAAATATTGAAAAAAAAAAATTATTTGCAGCTTAGGAAAGACAATGATAAATACTATTGCTCGTCATGTTCAATGTAGCTGCGTATGGACCTGGAGTCTGCAATATACGAGGAAATTAAAATAGAGAAGTACATCTTCATCAGCTTGCCACATTATGGGCACTGTAAGTACCGGGTAGATATCTGTTTATAGATCTAAAAACTTTTTAAAAAGGTGGATATTTTGACTTTTTACATATTTTCTGCATATATACTACAAAACAACTACAAACACTGAAAACTAATGAAACAGATTCAGGACATGTCTTTAAAGACAAAACTTCCTAAGAGATTTTAACTTGTCCTTTTTGCGAAACATAATAATTGTTATTATTTCTAATCAAGAAGTCTTTGCACCAAGTTGTCAGTCAAAAATGACAATTTGTGATTCTATTTCATATTTACACACCAGTTAAGTTTTGATTAATTATGACTTTACCTTTTCTTAAAGCGATCATACAAGGAGTTTATTTCATGCAACAATTGACAAATTTTCAAAATTTCATTAAATTAAATCTCATTAAAAGTCATATTGGCCCTGGTGTATATAAAAATAAATGTCATTTTGTTTTCATCCATTGTAATTTGCTCTCTTATTCAAGGCTGACGACCTGAAAGCACCAAACGACGACCAAATCACAGCACACATTTGAATGCTGGTTAGCAAAAACATCACACAGCCATGAGAGATACAGACAAATATAAAGATGTACACCTGTACACATCCTTGGCAGTAGGTTACCAAGTGAGTTGAACAGATGTTTCTTTCCTAGCAGAGATGATATTCAGAAGATCATGTACAGAGAGAAGAAGAAGCTGATGGAGGGGAAACTTGATAAGGCATTGCTACAAGAAAAGCTGAAAGAATGGTCACTGCATATGGAACAAACAATGTGGCATGCTTCCGCTCAAAAACAGATGAAAGCGACGGAGACACCTTCTTGTTGATCTTCCAGACAGACTGGCAACATCATCTCCTTGAGAAATATGGCAAGGAACTGGTGATACTTGACCACCCGATATACACTGCCACTGTTCTTCTTGTGTGTATACACAAATAGTGGATACAACATAGTTATACTTGCCACAATAATAATAGAAAATGAAAACGTTGATTCACTATTGGAAGCATTTGATAGATTGAAAGACGTAAACTCTGGGTTCAGTCCTACAGCCTTTATGATAGACATGTCAGAGCTAGAAGTGAACGCCACCAAAATGTCTTTTCCAGGTAAAACAATAATTTTCTACATTTATCGCAATAATATCATTTTTTCATGCACTGACTCATTTTCATGCTGGTATTTGTTTGCATCCAATATCATTTCTGGATTCTGAACACGCACCTAGTACTGGACATTGGTGTCACTCCTCGGCATAACCAGTACTGAACACTATACTTTGAATTTCCAAAGCACCGTAGTTTGTCTTAAGAATTAAAGACGTAGATCTACCAGAACAGGATTCGATACCACACTGGTCTCAAGTGAGACAGGACCTTTGGATTGAATTGTTAAATCCACAAAATTTCATCTAAAAGAGCGCTTTCCAAAAGTTACCGATAAAATGGTGACAGTTGAAATGCTTTTCATGTTATTTGGATACTATTTATAACTATAATAGCTACAACGCTTTCATTTAATAGATTCATGAAGTAGAGATATGAATTGAATGTATTATTTCACCGCTTTAATACCATGCTCTTAACCCCTGTAAGTGAAAAGATAATTTATTTTGCAGCAAAGTACTTTTGGATAACTTCAAGTTAGATATCTGTTGAAAATAAGAGCTCTGCAGAGCGGCACAAACGTTTGTTGGTTTTACATGTCATTCAACTTAATAAGCAATTATGACAAAATTTGTAAGTTAAAAAGGGGCATAACTCCAAAAATATACCTTTCAGAATAATACCCCTTATGTTACAACTGCCTCTTGTCATGATAAACAAGCATTCCAAGTTTCATATTGATACCTTTTAAATTGTTTGAGTAATGGGCTACATTAAAGGTTTTGCATGACGATAATGAAGCAGCGATCATAATAGCTTGACTTTTTCTTAGAAACAGATGAGCTAAAAATGCATGATCCTAGCCCAGACTTCATAAACACATCTACCCCGAGCACGATTTGATATCACACTTGTCTCTAGCAGGTGTCCATTTGATTGAAAGATATAATGCTTTAAAGGGGCTGTACTCCAGATGACAAAAAAAGAAAGTTTTCTTGTATTGTAAATTTCTTGTAATATTTATGATTAATGCTTAAAAAATAACTTACTGACAAAAAATAAGTCAAATAATTACATTATAAATTGATTTTTTTCTCTTTCAAAGTGCTATACCGTAACGCGACGGTATAACTATATCGTATAAGATTTAAAGTAAATATCTGTAATATCACATGCGGCGATGGTGGTGACAGTAAAAGCGTTGGAAATATTTTGTTAACATGAGGGTCCATAGTTCAAATCAGGCTGGAGCAAAAATATTTTTTTTATTCTATTTTGACTTTTATAATCAGTTTTGAAGTAAAATATTATGTTGTTATAATCTCACGGCATCTGAATATACAATTTATGAAAAAAATTTTTTTATGTCAAATCTGGAGTACAGCCTCTTTAATCTTAGTTTTAACATACTACCTATATAACCCTTTTTATTTTTTTTTAAAGAAAATATTATTTTATTTAGTTTAATTTGCACTGACCCTTTTTAATCTTGTGCAGTACAATCTTTGTCTATTATTGCAAATAGTCGCAAGCGAGTTATTTTATAATCTCTGATATTTTAAGTATCTATGATCAACAAGAACTGACAACCACAGCAAAACAATCTTCATGTCATTTCTGTTATATGTTTAATTTTACAAGATGAATGTTTTTCACAGAACCTTGCTGAATCTGACAAGAAGACAGAGTTCAACCAAAGACTGAACCGAGACATGGAAAGTGACATCTGGAGTTCGCACTTGAAATTCAGACGATACATAGGATAGCAGTGACTACCAAGGTCACAGGTAACTATATCAAGGCATTGGCTTTAAAGACCCTTCACACTTTTGCATGGATTCGAGTTTATGACAACTGTCAGTTTTATTGCAGCTCTGCTCATGAAAAAGAAATACATTCAAACTATACAACAAGTATAGGCTATGTAAAACAGATTGGCACATCCTGTTGCAAAGAACTGATAGGTAGATTTACTAATATTAATTAATTAATATGGTATATTCATTGAAACACAGAATTTTGGCTTTAATTACCACTGTCTTTTACAGGCCTGGGTTTGGGCATACCATGAAAATTGGCTGATGCTTGTTATAAACACAAACAATAGAGTTGAGTCACAAAACAGAGTACTCAAACATGAATACTTTATCTCACACAGGGACGCTACCGATACAAGACGAATGCAGTGTCTCATTGAAGAATACTTCATTGATCATTACAGAAAGTGTGCAGATCTGTGTATCTACTTGTGCTAAATAAATTCAGTTGATGAACAGGTGCTTCAGTTATGCAAAAATACTAAAATGTATTGAATATCAATAAATTTTCTAATCAGTTTATCCCACTGGCTCCACTTGACCATTTTTTCTTCTGAGTTGCATTATGGGATATTCCTAAGAATGGCTGCGTTATTTGCAATATTCGAGAGTAGTAGATGGCTTTTTCAAAGGGAAAGAGTGTTTAGAGACCAATTGCAGGTGCTCAACACATTAAGGGACGAAGAACTGATATCAAGATACAGTTTTGATATAAATATGATTTTGGAAATAGTAAATTCTGTTGAAAATGACGTTAGACATCCAACAGAGTGAGGGGGACATGTGATTCAACCACATAAACAGGTGAAAAATTC
The DNA here is from genome assembly GCA_012932295.1 of Cyclina sinensis. Classification (NCBI taxonomy): domain Eukaryota; kingdom Metazoa; phylum Mollusca; class Bivalvia; order Venerida; family Veneridae; genus Cyclina; species Cyclina sinensis. The sequence goes on from JAAONU010000019.1 coordinate 10,887,988, forward strand.
TTTAAAAACAATATTAATAAGTGTCTTGTAAATATTAATTTTTCTCCCGACTTGAAGAAAAAAAGCTGACAATGAATAACAATCTAAGGGAGACAAATCCATTGTAAGTACTTTGCTTGGATGTTTATGACTAGAGAATTTAATAGTTTTGTCTATTACAGGTTCTTCTGTAATGGCGCTCAACATAAATAACTGAGTGTATATGTGATGACACCCTTAGAAAGTCCCAAAGACCTTCAGTATTCCGGGAATTCGAGGATGAATTCTGAAAAGGAGGGGAATATGTAGCAGAGGTATAATATGGCACTTCTTCTCCCTTGTTCAAACCCAGCTCAGGCAGGTGGATTTTTCCAGGTTACATTTGACGCATGGTGCAAGATTCATTGTTCCAACCAACTTAAGTTTTGCTCAATGCAGGGAAATACATGCTCCATTCCAGGTTGCGTTGGGTTTTACAAGAAATACTGTAGAATTTCCAGACACTTGACAGAAGTGCATGAACACTCTATTTTGATGTATAAATGAGTAAAATGTAATCACTTATGTAAGTGGAAATATGGCACTAAAAGAAATACCTTCAGCAGAAGAAATACTCATATGTCAGTAGAGCAAAAGGTCATCAATAGCTTTTACAGACCACCTGGATCTGTATTAAACCAGTTCTTTCTTCTCTAGAAGCCAGACAGGCCAATTGGGAAGAAGTTGAGAGGCAGAAAATATAGCAGAAGGAAGGAGCAGGAGGAGAGGAAAAGACGGGAACAGGAGAAAAGGCGAAGGAGGGCTTTGATCCTGTTATAGAGTTATATCCTGACAGATTTCAGGACTTAGATTAAGCTGATTAGATATGTACATATTTAATAGGTTTAAGCTGTCATTGTGGGTTTTTTTTCTTTCCTAAAAGTAAAATTTATGTTTGTGACTTTTCAATTTATAGGAGAAATTATGATGTTATTTTTCTTGTTCTAAATATTTCAGTTTGATTAATTGATGCATGAACATTTCATAATTAAAAGATGATTTATATAGGATTGTATTTAAGAGAACTTGTAAAATCTAAGGTTTTTTTTTTTTAGGGGAAAAGAATGTAACAGGATGGATAATTTTAACGATTTTATTAGTCCGTCGAAAGACCCCAAAGTATGGTAAACCCCAAAGAAGGATTATGGTTGAATCAAATCGACTGCTTTTAATAACTATATAAACTTTAAAATATAACTGCCTCAGCTATAAAGATCTGCTCATATATATCTCTAGTCCTTCATTTTAATAGAAATTTGTATGAAACATTAATATTGGATCTAATATTGATTGTTGTTGAGTATTACATGTATATTATTACTATCTTTATTATTATTACTACTACTATTTATTAGCTGATGCTATAGGTTTTTTTTAAAAAGGATCGATCTTTAACAAATGTCTTAATTATCATGTCAAAATAATCAATTAAAAACATCAAACAGTGAGCTACATCTTTTATTGATTTGACTCTGAAAGACATTAATAGAACAACCGCTGGAACAAAGTGCATATGCAGGACAATTAGCAAGTACAATGTTTTGATGCCTGTAATTAAAATATAGCGACAGTTAAGGTAGTCAAGTTCGCTTCCAAAAATACAATTGTTACTTTTTGCTGGATATCACTTCAATGCTTAACACTCACCCGTTCATACAAAACAATAGTACACAACAAAGGCCAGGTTCCTTCAATTATCTGCAATACAGAAGAACAAATTGAAGATCTCAAACATTTTCTGTCACCTCCACACAGTGAACTGCTAGGAATAGACAGAACATTCAACCTAGGATCATTCTATGCTATGATCATAGTTTATTTATACAAAAACCAACGACTTGTGCGACGGGATATAAAACATAAACCAGAGTTTCTAGGACCTTAAGACCAAAAATGCATCAAACAGAACCTTTAAGGCATTCCTTGACCAACTGGCAACAGAACTGGATCACGACATCGATCAGTTGAAATTCGCCTATCAGAACAAATCACAAATAGAAGCGAAGATGAAAATGCACTTACAAAAGCCATCAACATGCTTTTTCAAATGGTCAACGGATGTTGTGTACAAAACACCTGATAGTCAACATGGAGCACACCATCTTCAAAACAAAATAAGAATGGACAAGCACAAACTGGAAAATATTGTTAGACATATTCAGAGACACTGTCAATGCAAACTCTACAATTGATTTTGAAGAAAAATCTTCTCAGTTAATACAGATTATGGAAGTAAAGTTCCCCACATTTATGAAGCTGAGGACAACAAGCTTATTAATGGATGAAATGAAGGCTACAATAATGTTCAAAGGAACAGAATATATTGTTAGTAAACATTTACTGCAAGCTTATATCCCAGACTGTCAAAGCAAAACAAAAGATCAGATTGAGGATATCCTGGAAACAGAAGCTATGGTTTCAGGACGATTTATCATCAGGCTTGTTTCCAAATTGCTACAAACTTGAATACTCATGTTTGCAGTATAGATAAAGTTGATTTATGTAGAATTAAGTTCCTTAATTTCATTTAAACTGGCATTCAACACACGCGCTATGTTCAGCTGAGCGTGTCGCCGCCACTGCCTTAGGGGACTCAGAGAGCTTTCCAGGCAGTTTTTAGCTGACCTTGCGCATGTGGATATGTTTCTATAATACTGTTCTTTGTGCATATGTTTATCTTTAATACTGTTTAGAATAATTTTTATTTAAGAACTTTGCAAATTAGTAATAGTAAATTAATAATAGCAACACTGCAGCAGGGGCTTTCTTTAATGGGGAATTTGTTTATACTCCGTGGGCAAGAATGGCTATTAACATGCCCATAAATTATTTGGAAGTGTTAGCACTAGAACCTGCTGTAGCGAAATGGGCTCACCAATTTGCAAATCAAAAAGTGTTTGTTCATTGTGACAATCTAGCAGCATGTTCAATAATAAATAAAGGTTCTTGTAAGGATAAAACAGTCATGAGTTCTTTACGCAGAATCTTTTGGCTGTCAGCAATTTACAATTTCCATCTTAAAGCTGTGTATTACAAAGGAATATATAATGTTCTTGCAGATAGTGTTTCGAGTTTACGTGAATCAAATGGACTTGCAAGACTTTCCTTCCATATGCGTAATGCTGGGTATTATTTTGTATAATTCCAGGTTCACTGGAAGCTGATCTTGACTGTGCAGTGATACAATTCACAAGCAGTGTGTTTGAGGAAAATACTAAAAAGACGTACGGAACTCACAGGAACTCTTATTTGCACTTTTGCAATAAATTAGGATATTCTCCAGTTCCAGCTTCCTCCACCACTTTATGCCGTTATGCTGCATTTTTAGCAAAAACTTTAAAATATAATTCTGTTAAACAATATTTAAACATTGTATGTATTTTACCGAATGCCGAATGGGGTTTGCCCAGCCCACTACAGAATGATTTTGCTTTAAATTGTACCTTACGGGGGATAAGACGTAGCCTTGGAGACACTGTCAATAGAAAATTACCCATAACACCAAGTCTATTACGTAAGATTCAACGTCATCTCAATCTCAATTCTTCTGCAGATGCAACTGTGTGGGCTGTAAGCTTTTGCATGTTTTATGGTCTTTTAAGGAAAAGCAATGTTATACCAGATAAATTTATGGCCGACAAGCATCTTCGTCGGCATGATGTTAAATTGTTTTCTTGGCATGCGTCTTTGCTCATTGTCTTAGTTCATTAGATAGAATAAAGTTAATCAATTTCAGTCCAGGAATTTTGAGATGCCTTTAGCTTGCACGAAAAACTTTTCACTCTGCCCTGTTCAGGCTAATTTTAACAGCTTTCTTCTCACACCTAATGCCCACCCAGATGGATCAGCCTTCTTGTCTTCATGTAATGGTCAGTTACGACCACTGACAAGCTCAATTTTTATTGGCAGAATCCGCAATTGTCTTACACTTGCCAGGGTTAATCCAGATGATATATCCAATCACAGTAATAGAGGTGGTGCCACCTTTTCTTATGCAAAAGGATTGCCTGCTGATTCTATAAGATTACTCGGTGATTGGCAGTCAAATTGTTACCAGTCCTACATTAATGATGATTATAAAGTTTTAGCCTAAATCGTCAAATGCAAGGGGCCATTAATGTAAATCTTAGTGATGGCAGCTTGCCTTGGTGTTGATATACTACTTTCCCCTACATGAACTACCCCCTACTCTTGAGGATGAGAAGATAATTTGTTTTTATTGATATTTTGTTCACTGACATACTATTCATGTTGTTAAAATGCTAGTAGCCATTAAGCTTGCTTGATTAATGATTTAATTATGATCTTATCATGATGTTATATCATGATGTCATTTTATGTATAATGTGATGCGCTAACCTTATTTGTCTACAATATGTGCGCGCTTACATTTAGCTGGAGCTTTAGTTAGATAATGTAGTAATAAAGCTCTCTGTACCCAATATCACACAAATTCCAAGGTGAAAGATCTATGTAAACTTAAAAGCTCCATTCCAGTGCTTTGTATCATTTGGCAGGGAATATCAACTGAATGGATTTGTTTATTATCTCCTTGTGCTTCCCTCCTTCAGCAGTTTGAAATTTTTACATATCTGTGAACACTCCCGATTTAGGCGGGAGACTCCTGATTTATAAGCCCAATCTCTTGCCTCCCGCATATCATGGTATTTCTCCCTACTTTTGACATTTCCGTGTATGATTTACGAAAATCCCCTTAAAAAGCAAAATAATGATCATGCTTTCATCACGTGAAAAAACGCTAGACTGGTTTACAATATATATATGATCAATGAAAAAGACAAGTGTGGCCTTGAACTTCGGACAGGACGATGTTTTGATAACAATTATTGATTTTCGCACCTCACCTGTGCACAAATGACCATTATCGAGTTGTTAATTGGCATTAGGGGGCAGATGAACATCAAAGACAACACGTACATTATTGGTAGGGTAAGTACGCCAATAATTGGCAGATTGTTGCTCAATTGGACTTGTGTCAATTATAGAATTAATAAAGCTGAACCTAACTAGTCTTTAAAATGATTTCCTCAATGTTAAACATTATATTCAACATAACCTGTTGTAAACAACATCATAATGCTTAAACGTAAAGCTTCGCCGTATAAGGACTCCCCTTCAAAAACGAAACATTATGACTGCAAGTTCAACCCATCATGGACCAGTACTTACAGTTACATTGTCAGAGGAAGCACTGATGCATTTGCCTTTTGCAAGCTTTGCAACTCGGCATTCAGCATCGCACATGGAGGGATGGGTGATGTCCGTAAGCACCTGATTACTAAGACACATGCTAAACTGCAGGCTGGTTCAGCATCAACACCAAAAGTGACAACAATGTTCACCCCCCCAGAAAACACCACAGGACAAAGTGACCAAAGCTGAAGTATTGTTCACCAAGTTCATAGCAGAACACAACCTTGCTTTCACAGTTGCTGACCATTTCACATCACTCTGCAAAAAGATGTTTCCAGACTCTGAAGTTGCTCAGAAATTCAGCTGTATGAGAACTAAGACTACTCACATTGTGACTGAAGCTATGGCTCCCTTACAGGACGACAAGGTTACAGAACTTTGCCGTGCCAACATGGATGAGTCCAATGACAACAGAGACAAAAAATGTGTTGCCATCCTGACAAGAGTCCTAGATTGTAATGTCCGAAAGGTAGCAACTAGGTTCCTGGCTATTTGTAACATTGGGACTGGAGAGAATCTCTTCAACTGCCTTGAACAAGTGTTTTTGTAAGTATAGAAATGATAAAAAAATATTATGTCTTAAAATCTTAATTTTCCTCTAAAAATATTTACTTGTTTTTTATACTCTGTTTCAGAAATGTAACATAATAACATTTTATATTTTCAGGGAAAGAAAGATTGACTAGTGCCAGTGTATCGGATATGGTTCTGACAATGCCAGTGTCATGGTTGGTCGTCACAACTCAGTTCTGTCTAGGATCAGAGAAAAAAAACCTTCTGTCTATGACCTGGGATGTGTATGCCATATGGCAAACACTTGCGCACATTATGGAATGAAGAAACTTGCTGTGCCAGCTGAAGAGCTAAGTCTTGTGGATGTGTAATTTCACTTCCAACACAGGTATTGAAATGAAATTTGATATGATTTTTTAATTGTTTTTCAGTTGTCCAACTATCTGAGAGATTTGGATGTGACCTCCCAAGTGACGAGCTAGCTGATGAGTACTCTGACTATCAGCTCAGTCCAGACAATAACCTCCCAAAGTTTACTGATGGAGACAGGTTGGATGAATTCTGGTTAGCTATGGAAGAGCTGAAAGTCAGTAGTGGGGAGAAACTGTTCAGGTATCTACCTGTTGTTGCTCTTTCAGCACTCTCCCTCCCTCACAGCAATGCTGACCCTGAGAGATCCTTCTCCATGGTTAGGAAGATCCAGACAGACCAGAGGGATAGCTTGTTAATAACATACACATATTTTCAGTTCCTTGGTGTATTGACAATCGGTGATAAGATCAGATTGAAAGAGAAGTGCAGGGAGTTTACCTCAGGTGATTTAAAAAAAAAACATAGTTGTAAACCATCAGCAACTTTTAATAGTTACACTGTAGTATACATGTAGCTAACCACATGCAATTTTTCTAATGCATACTCATCTTTAATGTACATGTTGGTAAATCCATAGTCAATGATATATACATTTGCATTTAACTTCAGACAACCAACCAGTACCAGTTTGTGACAGAGTGGAACTGTTTCAGAAGGAAAGAAAAAGAAAAAAGGATGTACTGCAGTAATTATCATCATTATTTATGATGAAGTATTTGCCATTCCTTATACTACATGTGAAATGTCAATATGGAGGAAAATTAAATTTTTGTAATGTAGAATATAATACTTTTTATAAGATTAAACAATGATTACCAAAACCATAAGAATACAATTTGGATATTTCCAACATTTATCCATCATTGTTAAAATAGACACCATTTGATCTTTTGTATGGATCGATCATACCAATGTATGTATACAACATTTAATGTTAGAAATGGGTTAATGTTTATACAATACAGCAATACAAGTCAGTTACTAGCTGAAGTAAAGTAAAGTAAAGTTCGCAACATGGAAATGTTTGCGATTTTCACGAATTCATACAAACCGCGAAAATATCAGCCAGTAAGAAAGGTATATTTTTACCCATGCACTGTGTAGCTAGTACTTGTTATTTCTTTTAAAAACTAATATTTCTTCTTCATTGAATTGTGTATATGAGCAGTGCATCCATTTCATCTCCTGCATAACTCCTTAATGGGCCCCACAGAGAGATGACGCAGCGAGTAGCAAGGCTTATCAGTACGAGGCTTTAGCTTGGACTTATCAGTCATATATTCTGTACAAAGATACGAAATTCACTTTTTTGAGGAATCGTTGTTCTTAAAATCATCATAATCATCATTTCTGTAATCAATAGTGACATTGGTGAATTATATTTGAAGGTAAGTTCATCCCTAAAGTTAATAATTATAGAGAACATTTCTTGCATCTGCAGATTCCGAAAAGTCATTTTCCAAGATGGCGTAATTACCCACGCCGGAGGCGAGATTTTTCACGCATATTGTTTATGCAAAAAATGCAACTTACTTTCAGTTGCTTTTCGCTGGATCGGAGAAACAACTTATTTTCAGTTGACCGATCTTATAAATACACTTGATCAGTAATTTGCAGTGCGACAGCATATGATCTGACATCTTTATTTGTTGTGCAGAATTTAAGCACAGGATGAAGTCGATACGTTTTCGACAGTTTTGAATAGAGACACAGTATAGAGTTAAATATTTCTCTGGTTTTAAAAAAATCTAGCCTGTGTAGTAATGTTAAGACACACTACATTCAACTCTCGTACAAATCTGTAGATTTCAAAGTTTAAAACATCGGGTGAATAAATCGGCATTGTGGAAATTACTTTCAGAAAATATCGGGTTTTCCGATTCTATAAATAGACCGCCGCTTACGGCTGGAAATACTATCGTTGTCATCACCATTTATTTTTGGTTTTTTATGGTGTAAAGGTGTCGTGAGTGTAAAACATAATTGCTGTAGACTCACGCCATTTTGGTACGTTTTCAGGCTAGCAAAAATGGAGTTGGCAAAAGGCCAGGGCGGAAGTCAAGGAGAGTCAAGCACTGCACATGCGCATAAGCAAAGGGGCGCAGAGGGGGATAAAAACGAGACCCTGATAACTGAACTTCGGAAGCAAATGTCGGAATTCAGTAATGCGACTCAAGGAATGAAAACGCTTGCAGAAGCAGTTACTGTTATGAGAAACGACATAAGAGAGCTGCAACAACGTAAATCTGACCAAGAATTAAATACATCATCGGCAAAAAAGAAAAAATCTGACAAACAAACAGTTGATTCTAGTGAAGCCAACATGAACTCAGAGTCGGACAGTGAGCCTGATATCGACGGTTTCTTTGCTCAAGAAGAGTCGGACACAGAAGACAGGGACACAGGATCCTTCCTGGAAGACCTTGATCAATTTTTCTCAGAACAGAAGGAAACAGGGGAAGAACTTAGTGAGAAATTAGCTACAATAACAAACAGAGCCCTCCGTGGTTCAGACAAACGAGATGTGGAGAAAATCAAAGAATTCAGGGAAAAAGAGACATCCAGCCACAGTTCAAAGCCATTTGTGACAATGAACCATCCGCGACAAAACTGTTCGGAGACAATCTTCAAGAAACGGTGAAAAAGCTGGAAACTAACAAAGTAAAACTCGTAAATCTGGCCAATACTGCACACAAGCCTTTTTTATCCAGACGGGGGGGCTCCAAGCAGGGTTACCGCCCATACAACAATCAGAGCCAAAGGAGTGCCCCCCACCGCAATGCCTTTCAACAAAAACGAACAGAATTCTTCCAGCGAAAGAAATTAGGCCAGCAAAGAAACAACCGGAAATGAAAAATGTAGGTACACGGAATGACACACTTAATGATTTAGAATTTAAAAACACACCTTATAACTTCATAGCAGGAAAAACAAAGAAACATAGGTACAACTGGTACAAACTAACCAATGACAAATGGATATGGGACACTATCAAAGGGTAAAAAATAGAACTTAGAAATGAGCCAAGACAAAATACAGTTCCCAAACCGTTGAAATTTTCCGCAGAGGAACAATTAAAAATTAACAATGAAATTGATAGATTTCTACAATGCAAAATTATCGAACCAGTATTTGGAACAGATGAGAATGAATATATATCCAATATCTTCATTAGACCCAAAAAAGACGGTAAAGTAAGGGTGATATTAAATCTCAAAACATTTAATGAAAACCACATGACCAACATTCATTTCAAAATGGAAACTCTCCAGTCTGCCATCAATAACATGCGGAAAAATTGTTACTTTGGGTCTGTGGACATTTCTGAAGCTTTCTATTCGGTTCCGATACACAAGGCAGACCGGAAATACTTTCGGTTCTGGCATAATAACCAGAAATATCAATTTAGAGTCCTGATCATGGGGCTTACCACATCCCCAAGAGTATTTACAAAAATTATGAAACCGGTATTTGCAAACTTGCGAGCCTTAGGTCATGTAAGCACTGCCTACATTGATGATTCATGTCTACAGGGTAACTCTTTTCACTCTTGTTTGAATAATATTAAAGATACCATACAACTGATGGATTCCCTTGGCCTTACAATTCACCCTGATAAGTCGGTATTGATCCCATCCCAACAAATTGTCTTCTTAGGATTCATCCTCTGTTCAGTCACAATGACCATTCGACTTACACCTGAAAAGGTCATGGAAACAGTAACACTTTGTCACAGCGTACTTGAGAAAAAACGTGTTACAATCAGGGAATTCGCACAGCTTTTAGGGAAATTAGTGGCAGCAGAACCTGGCGTAGAATGTGCACCATTATTTTACAAACCACTAGAAAAGGTCAAAGACAAAAATTTAAAAATTCACAAAGGAAATTACAATAGTTTTATGAATATCTCAGAAGCGTTACATACAGACATAAATTGGTGGATACAAAATCTACCAAAATCATTCAAACATGTCTCACATGGGGCTCCTACCACGATTCTGTTTTCAGATGCTTCAAAAAAGGGGTGGGGGGCATACAATCAAACTGAGGATAAGAGAGCTGGCGGAGTTTGGTCTCCCCAAGAACAAAGGTTACACATAAACGTTCTTGAACTCAAAGCCTGTCAGTTAACCTTACTCTCATTCTGCCAAACCACAAAAGGTCAACATGTCAAGATGTTTATGGATAACACAACCAGCTGTGCATACATTAACAAATTTGGGGGAAAGAAAAATGAACTTAATTCCCTAGCGAGGGACATTTGGTTTTGGTGCTTAGACAAAAACATTCACCTCACAGCTGCTCACATTCCAGGAACAGATAATATAGAGGCAGACAAAGAATCAAGAACTTTTAATGAAGATCTTGAATGGTCAATATCTATAGAAGTCTTTACACGTATAACAAAAACTTTTCCTGGGTTATCAGTAGATCTTTTTGCATCAAGGTTAAACTACAAATTACCAAAATTTGTCACTCGACGACCAGAACCGAATGCTTTTGCAATTGATGCATTTTCACTGACATGGTCTGATGAATTTTATTATATGTTTCCCCCTTTCAGTCTCCTTCCACGCATACTGCAAAAGATAGAGGAGGACCAAACAGAGGCTGTGTTAGTGGCACCAATCTGGCCAACACAAGCATGGTGGCCAAGCCTTCTACATCTCGTTGTTGGAACAGCCTACAGTCTCCCAAACCCACAGAAAACCCTCTATCTGCCCCACAGACCAGAAAGGAAACATCCACTGAAAAAGATGAGACTTGGGCTTTTTCTAGTATCAGGTCAGCCCTCAAAGAAAAAGGTGTTCCGAAGAGGGCCAGAGCAATCATTCTTAAGTCATGGCGGGCTGGAACAAAACAGCAGTACAATACATACATCAAAAAGTGGATCTCATTCTGTGGAGACAGAATTGACCCCATTTACCCTACCATAAACCAAGTCCTTTTATTCATGTCAAACTTGTATGAGGAGGGACTTCAGTACAGGTCATTATGTGTAGCAAGATCTGGTCTCAGCTCATTTCTAAGAATATGTGGTAATTTCAACATAAATGATTCAGAAGAACTAACACGTTTCATGAAAGGGACATTTAACGAAAGGCCGGCCCTGCCAAAATACAAAGTCACATGGGACGTTCAAGTAGTGCTTGATTACTTAAAGACACTTGAAAATATGACACTGCTCCAATTGTCATGCAAGGTGTGCATGCTTTTTCTTATTTTATCGGCACAAAGATGCCAAACTTTACACCTCATTGAAGTGAAAGATATTGTGTTATCTACTGAAGCAGTTTTGATTCAACCAAACCATATGTTAAAGCAGTCAAGGCCAGGGTATCACCTAGAACCAATTAGGATCAAAGCTTATAAGGACAATGCACATATTTGTATAGTTGGAACATTGAAAGAGTATTTAAAGCGGACGGAAAACCTAAGAACGGGCCACCGTTTACTTATAAGTACAATCAAACCTTTTACAGCAGTTTCAAAAAGTACTGTCACCAGATGGGTAAAAAAGATAATGAAAGATGCAGGAGTTTCAGAACATTTTGGTGCGCACAGCACTAGGTCTGCATCAGTATCTAAAGCAAGTCTATATGGAGTTCCACTGGACACTATTATTAAAACTGCTGGATGGACAAATGCTAAAACATTTGCAAAATTCTATAACAAGCCCATTTTAGGCTCAAAAACTATACATGATGCAGTGTATTCAGTGAAGTCATAGAATAAAACTCAGAGAAGTTAATGTGGCTTAGTATGTTTTAAAGATAAAACAGGGAACATTAAAATAGATTTAAATCAATACTGTGTCATCATCATTATATTTAATTAATTACAATTATTCCCAATGATTATAACATGATTATGAAGAAACATCTCTAAAATCTCTGTGGGGCCCATTAAGGAGTTATGCAGGAGATGAAATTGGAAAATTAAACGAGACTTACCCAGTAAGGTGAAGTTTAGTTGAAATTTCATCTACTGCAAACTCCTTAAGGGCTCACACACCCACCCATCCCATCCCAGAACATGTTCCTTCATAAATAAATCAAGGTGTTGCTCTATTAAAATGCAACACCAAACCTGAACTCTAAAGACTGATAAGCCTTGCTACTCGCTGCGTCATCTCTCTGTGTGAGCCCTTAAGGAGTTTGCAGTAGATGAAATTTCAACTAAACTTCACCTTACTGGGTAAGTCTCGTTTAATTTTCCAATTTCATGCCATGAATATACTACCACTTTAGATTCTCAACAGTTTGTCAGCGAGTTAACTCAGCAGCAGTTATGTACTGAGGAGTACAGCCAGTCTATCTATCAACGGTTTCTTGTAATCTCTCTGACCGCAAACAGACCTCCACTACTGATTAGCTTGAGCTTATGCGACTTTAATTTATTTTTGAAATTAAGTTTACATGTTATTATTATAAAATTTTAATTCTTATGATTTGGTTTTTGAGGCATGCAGTCTTTTCTTATATTTAGCTGCCATATTGTGTACATAAATTCTATAGCAGTACACAAATCTCTAAACAGAAACAGTACATAAAATAACACCACATTAAAAGTTTTTTCAAGTACATGCAATTATATCACAAACATGTATTTTAAATTTAACCATCAAATTTTTCAAAACATACTACATCTGATGCCTATACAGATATCAGAGTCTATGTAGAGGGTATTTTCTTATCAGGATGTTTACAAACATTTTGTGGGAACATTAAAAAAGGAAAATATGCAGGCAGAACGAACGCGAAGGAAAAAGGGGTATTTCGAACTTAAACATAGCCAAAGAACCAAAAGAAAAAGGGCGATGGAAGAAGCTTTTAAGAGTGCATGCGAAAGCCTCCATCCGGAAATAAAATCAGTTAAAGTTTTGGCACCAGTGAAGGTGAAAGGGTAATGTCATTTTCGCCGTGGTCTGAAAATAAAGAAAATGTGAACCCAAATCTACAATGGAAGAAGGCGGAAGAAAATAGCGCACTATGCAAGCGGGTTTTGCCCATTCAGGACAAACTTCGTATATCGCAGGAAGCTTTACACAAAATACACAGGCTCTGGTCCTTGATCCCTAGCAGGTATTATTTAGACGATGAAAGAAAAGGCATGAATACAGTGCTACCTTTGCATAACGTGGCCGAGGTAACTGTAACTTTTAATTCTGGTCATTTATGCTTTCAGGACTGTTAAATTTTTCAGGGTTAAAGACCACCTGTGAGTAAAGACAACAGCTTTTCTATATATAAAATCTGTCTGCAAAAACTTCTATTTTGAACTAATGATCATTAGTCATAATATTATCATTGATAACTGACCTGCTCATTGACACCACCTGTGAACAAAAGCAACATTTTGTTGTTCCCGTTGTGTTCTGTACAGGCAGGTTTGATTTGATAGCAGATTAGTGGTGTTAAGATTTATTAACACAATTATATGGCATTAACTAGTAAACTGTCCTTCAGAACCGTGCCATAGTCAATGGAGATAATTATTTGGTGCTTACTTATTAATGTGTTTTGCGCAATTTAGATCATGGTTGTGTTGGATTCTAGTCTTTTTGGTACTTTATTTCTTTTCGTTGTTTATATTATTTCATGGTGTGTCTTTCTTACGCAGTCACAGAAAAGGCGCGATTCCGACCTTTTTCAGAACAAATAGAAATAAATAGTCTTGTTGGCCCCCACGGTGTAAGTTTTGATCACATTTTATGTGTTTTGATATATTTTATCTTTTCTCATAATGTCTTTGTGTATTAATTAGGATAACTGCGCTGGTCGAGTCAACAAAATTCTAAAACATTCATACTCAAAGCTTTTCAACCCAGTGTTACTTTTAATTTTAAGAAGTAAATTGTTTGTAATACATTTCTACATTATTGTAATTAATCTTACTCAGCATTTGTCTTGTATGGTATATCTATTGAAGTAGAAAAATGTCCCTGTCAAGTATTTTGATCATATTTTTATTGTCAATTGCAGCCTTTTATCACATGTCACATCGCTGTGATCACATCACATCGCATGTTTAGTCGACAATAAATTGTGTTCCACAAAGACGTTGTTGAGTGGTTATCTTTCCGTCAAAGACCTTTGAGTCCCTCAGAAGTCACCCTAGGGCGGAACAGTAAAAGGACCGAGCCAGCCTGAGTATTACTACCCAATGAAAGCTCATGAGACGGGTACGGACATTTACAGAGAAAGGAATGAGTGCATATCAAGAAAGGACAAAGTTACTGAAAAACAAGTTAAACGTTTCTAGAAGTAAGTTGCAAAACTTTATCGAAGATATTGAACACAAAGTATTTGCTGCTGAAGGCTCATTTTTCAATAAGCAACACTTTGAAATATTACTTCGTGATTATATCACAGACTATGATGAGCTCCATTCATATCTTTCTCGCACGTGTACTCAAGAGAGCAATGTAGAACTTATTACAGTTGTGAATGATAATACGTCATTTAGAAACAGAGTAGATTTGTTCGAACAAGAGTTCAAGACTTCATTGTTAAAACAGGACACTATGTCTTTGAAATCTCACAATTCAGTTAAATCTAGTGTTACGCGAAAGTCAACACGTTCTAAACGCAGTTCCAGCAGTTCACACACAGAAACGGTTGTTGCAATTAAAAGAGCAGAAGCAGAATCTGCACGTGTAAAGTTAGAGTTTGCAGAGAAGGAAGCTCAACTATTGAAAGAACAAGCTCTAATCGAAGAGCAGATGAAAGTTGATCAAGCAGCACAAATTCGTAAGCGTGCAGTTTTAGAAACCGAATTAGACCTTGTAAAATCTAGGAAACATGCTGCAGCCACGGCAGCAGAAGCTGATGCATTGTCTACTATTTTGCAAGCAGAACTGGGTTGCTCAGTAGTTTCGGAAAGATTCGCTGACGATAAAGTAAACACAACGAAAGTTAATGCAGAGCTTAAAGCTGAGAACTTGCCAAAAGAGGAAATCAAGGCAAACGATCGTGTCCAAAATTATTTAAATTCGAACAGATTTCAACAAATTTCAAATTTGAATGTCGGAGCCCAAGAATTCATCCCAAGACAGGAAGAGGACGATCTCTTTAACTTCCATGAGACAACAACCAAACAGACGCCATGGAGACAAAGCAGTGTACATGATATTTCTAGATTCCTTCTTAAGAAAGACCTGCTGTTGTCAAGGTTAACAAGTTATAATGATAAACCTGAATCATACCAATCATGGAAAACAAGTTTCAAAAGTGTTTATGAGCGATCTAGCTGTCAATCATTCTGAAGAAATAGACTTACTAATAAAATACCTAGGTCCTGAGTCAAGACGCCATGCAGAAAATCTCAGAACAGTGTACGTGTCGAATCCAGCTGAAGGATGTGCCAAGATCTGGACAAGATTGGAAGAAAGATTTGGTGCACCAGAACTGATTAAACATACTCTTATTAATAAATTGACAAATGTACCTTTGATAAATGGCAAAGACACCAAAAGATTATATGATTTAGCAGATATTTTGTCTGAGGTTAAGGCATTGAAAGATGATCCTAGATACTCTCAAATGCTGTCATATTTTGATACGTCTGAAGGTATTCTACCAGTTGTTCACAAGCTTCCGTATAACTTGCAAGAAAAATGGGTCACACGAGCTGCCTCATATAAAAACAATCATGATGACTGTTTTCCCCCATTTGCATATTTTGTACAATTTGTTAATGATATGGCCAAACTTAAGAATGACCCTGCATTGAGCTGCAGTTTTCATGCAGAGAGACCTACTGCAAGGAAACCATCACCTCCAGTGGTCTCTTGTAAGAAAACTGAGGTCCTCAAGAATGCTACAAATGTAGTGTACCATTCAGGTGCCCAATTCACAAGGCACATCATTTTGTCAAAGATTGTAGAGCATTTCAGTCAAAGTCCTTTGCAGAAAGAAAGAAGATAGTTAAGGATAGTAACATATGTTTTAAGTGTTTAGAGACTACCTTGCATAAGGCATCTGATTGTAAGAAACAAGTTAAATGTCAAGTTTGTAATAGTAGCAGACATAACTCATTAATGCATGATCCAAATATTAAAATGCAGGCTATTCACAAAGATGAACAGTCTTTTGAGTCCGCTCAATGTCCGTCCATATCAGGTGTGTCTCCAGATCCACAGTTGCATGGCGGGGAGAGTAATATTGGACAAGCACATCATGTAGGTAATATGTGTACCCAGATTTGTGGTAGGAGTAGTCTCGGTAGTAGGTCATGTGCCAAGATAGTTCTAGTAGATGTCTTCTGTAGTTCAAACCCCTCAAACAAGTTAAGAACATATGCTATCCTTGATGATCAGAGCAATCGCTCACTGGCTAAACCAGAGTTGTTCACCAAACTAGATGTCACGGGCACTCCCACAGAGTATTCCCTTCATTCATGTTCAGGCCCTTCTGTAGTTAGTGGCAGGAAGGCATTTGATTGTATTGTCCAATCTGTTGATGGGGAGTATAGTTACTCCTTGCCTCCTTTGTTAGAATGTCCTGAGATTCCTAGCGCTCGAGATGAGATTCCTACACCCTAAATAGCGTCACATTTCAGTCACTTGCAGGGCATAGCATCTGAAATTCCAGAGCTTGATGAAGAGGCAAACATTCTTCTACTAATTGGCAGGGATGTCAGTAATGCTCACCTAGTTCACGACCAAATCATTGGGTCACATGACGCTCCATTTGCCCAACGTTTGGGTTTGGGTTGGGTAATAGTTGGTCAAGTTTGTCTTGGTAGGTACCATCACTCTGATGTCGTAACTTGTAATAAGACTTATGTGCTGCCAGATGGAAGATGTTCCATTTTCCAACCCTGCACTAATAACTTTCATGTTAAGGAACGAGTTCCTTCTAAATTAGCTCTTGATTGCGAAAATCTGTTCCAGAAAAGTGACCAGGACGAGACCATTGGTATGTCAGTTGAAGACCGAGAATTCTTATCCCTGATGAATACCAGTATGGAGAGAGCAGCATCTGGCAACTGGGTAGCCCCACTCCCATTTCGTTCTCCCAGAGAAAGGCTTCCAAACAATAGGTCTTACGCATACAAACGTGCAAGTATGCTACACAGATCTCTCTTGCGTGATCCTAAAAAACAGGCTCACTTTGTAACTTTCATGGATCAAGTTATTGGCCGAGGTCATGCTGAAGTAGCCCCAGATATTCCTCATTCTAAAGAGTCATGGTATTTACCCCTCTTTGGGGTATACCATCCTAAAAAACCAGATCAAATCCGTGGTGTCTTTGATGCTTCTGCCAAATTCAATGGCATTTCTCTAAACGATGTTCTTTTGCAAGGGCCAGACCTTCTTAATAGCTTGCTCGGCATACTTCTTCGTTTTAGAAAAAATGAGATTGCTATTTCTGCAGATATTCAGCAGATGTTTTATAGTTTTTTAGTGGATGAAAAGGATCGAGACTTTCTGCGGTTCTTTTGGTATGCTGACAATGATCCTTCAAAGGATTTAAAGGAATACCGCATGGGTGTTCATGTTTTTGGAAATCGGCCATCCCCTGCGGTTGCCAATTTGGGTCTATTGAAGACTGCTGAGATCAGTGAAAAGGAGTTTGGTAGTGATGTAAGGAAGTTTGTTTCCTCTGGTTTTTATGTTGATGATGGTTTAACCTCGGTCCCTACTCCTGAGCAGGCTATTGATTTGATGAAACGAACCCAGATGGCGCTTTCTACTTACGGTCGTCTTAGGTTGCATAAGATAGCTTCCAACAGTGACATTGTAATGAAAGCCTTTAACCAAGAGGACCTTGCGAAAGACTTGGCAAACCTTGATCTTACAAAAGAGGATTTACCGCTCCAAAGAAGTTTGGGCTTGTTGTGGAACCTTCGAAAAGATTGTTTCACTTTTCAAGTTTCATGCACAGAGAAACCATTTACACGTCGTGGTGTTCTATCCCTATTGAATAGTTTGTACGACCCCTTGGGTTTTGTTGCGCCTGTCACACTTATTGGTAAATGTATGCTGAAAGAGATGACAGCATCCAACCTAGAATGGGATGACCCCTTACCAGACCAGTATTATTCAGCATGGAAGGATTGGGTGGAATCTCTTCAGTCTTTGCAAGACTTGTTAGTGCCTAGAACTTATTTTGCTCACTCTGTTAGTCCTGTGTCCCACAGCACAAGTCAAGTGTCCCACTATGACCTAATTCTATTTTCCGATGCCTCGGAGAAGGCAATAGCCTCGGTAGCATACCTAGTCAGTAGTGTGTCTGGTTGCCAAAACAGTGTCAGTTTTGTAATGGGAAAGGCAAAGGTGGCGCCACAAAAGGGCCACACTATTCCCCGTTTAGAATTGTGTGCTGCGGTTTTGTCAGTTGAGATAGCAGATTTTGTTCTAAAACATTTAGATGTAACCATCAGAAAAGTGAGGTTCCTCACAGATAGTAAAGTGGTACTTGGATATATATGTAATCGCAAAAGAAGGTTTCATACTTACGTGTCCAACAGGGTTCAGCGTATTCTTGTGTCCTCAGATTCATCGCAATGGTGTTTTGTGGATACAAAAAGGAATCCAGCTGATGTTGGTACTAGGGGTGTTAGTGCTAGTCAAGTAGGTGAAAGTTTGTGGTTAAAGGGACCCCCGGAATCATTGATTACCAATCACTTTGAACATGTAGAGCACCCTTTGCTAAACCCAGATGAGGACAAAGAAGTCCGTCCAGATGTCTTAACAATGGTTACCATGGCCAAGGAGCCAGACAGATCTATGTTAAGTTCCAAGAGGTTTGAGAGATTCTCATCCTACATTAACATTATAAAGGCCGTAAGTATCCTGCAACACATTTCTAGGTCATTCATCAAGACGTCTCAGTGTGTAGGTTGGCATATTTGCCAAGAAGCTACTTTAAGGAATAATTTGTTGAAAGCGGAGATACTAGTCATTAAGGTCTATCAGAGAGAATGGTTCAAGAAAGAGGTAGACAATCTTGTTCACGGTGACTTAGTAGATTCAACGAGCGCCATTGTTTCTTTGAATCTATTTTTAGACGAAGAAGGTGTTCTTAGGGTTGGTGGTAGACTCAAACACTCTGAGCTGTCTTCTGCTGAGAAGAATCCAATTATCATCCCTGGAAAGAGCTACCTTTCGGAACTTTTGATCAAGCATTTTCATGAGTCAGTCCAGCACCAGGGCAGACACTTCACAGAGGGTGCTGTTCGGGCTGGCGGGTTTTGGATAATAGGTGGTAAACGGAAAATTTCATCTTTCATTTTCTCATGTGTTCTTTGTAGACGTCTAAGAGGTAGACGACAGGAGCAGATCATGGCTGATTTACCTATTGACCGGGTAAAGCATGCCCAACCCTTCACTTATGTTGGAGTCGATGTGTTCGGACCATGGTCTATTGTAACCCGAAAAACCAGAGGCGGCCAAGCCTCCAGTAAACGGTGGGCAGTCCTCTTTACTTGTTTGAGCATTCGCGCAGTCCACATTGAACTTGTGGAAGAAATGAGTTCAAGCGCATTCATTAATGCCTTGAGGCGTTTTGTTGCTATTCGAGGCAATGTAGTCGAAGTCAGGTCTGATAGAGGAACAAATTTTGTTGGATCGACTGATGATCTTGGGGTCAGTGTAGTAAACGTTGAGGATAAGTCTGTTCAAAAACTGCTTCAAGAAAAGAGGATCTCTTGGGTGTTCAATCCCCCACACGCTTCACACATGGGTGGGGTGTGGGAACGTATGATTGGGGTAGTTCGTAGAATTTTGGATAGTCTGATTATGCAACACTGTTCAAAAAATTTAACCCACGATGTATTAGTGACATTCATGGCTGAAGTGAGTGCCATAGTAAATGCACGCCCCTTAGTTCCCGTTTCTTCTGACAGTGAAGTTCCTGATGTTCTCAGTCCTTCAGCATTGTTGACCCATAAGCTTGAACCGCCATCCTCTTTCAATGAAAACTTAACTTTGAAGGATATTTACAGAGCAGAGTGGAAAAGAGTACAGGTTCTAGCAGATCAATTTTGGGCTAGGTGGCGTTCTGAGTTCCTCTCTTCTCTACAAAGCAGATGTAAATGGTCAACCTCTAAACCTAACCTGAAGGAGGGAGATGTAGTCATCATGAAAGATTATTCGGTTGTCCGAAATCAGTGGCCATTAGCTATTGTAGTAGAGTCATTTCCTAGTTCCGACTCAAAAGTGCGTACCGTAAAGGTCAAGGTCATCCGTGACGAGAAACCTGTCTTTCTTGTCCGACCAATTACAGAACTTGTTCTACTACTCAGTAACTAGAAGGTTTCAATAACAGTATTATTATATTAGTTTTTATGAGTCTTTTCATATATTCAGACATTGAGCGTAGTTACATTTGTATGCATTTTGTAAATACATGAACTGTAGTTTGTTTTGTCTCAAAATTATTTTTTTTTTTTTTTTTTTTTTTTTTTTTTTACAAGACTCTAGTTAGTGTGCTTAAACTGGGTACTAAAATAATTATCTAGTCATTTTCAGCTAGTCACTGTAAAATTCTCAACTCGAATATTCTCATTGTATTGGTAATATTCAAGGTGCCTTAAACAATCTCTGAGTAGATCAGAATGGTTGTCACATAACGTGTCGTGCAATGTAAAATTGACTTATTTTTATAATTACTGT
The DNA here is from genome assembly GCA_012932295.1 of Cyclina sinensis. Lineage (NCBI taxonomy): Eukaryota > Metazoa > Mollusca > Bivalvia > Venerida > Veneridae > Cyclina > Cyclina sinensis. Next base: position 10,908,728 of record JAAONU010000019.1, read on the forward strand.
ACTTATTACCATGAACGCACCACTTTATTACCGTTATTACTGTAATAAGCGCCCCACTTTATTAAAACTGTTTACTTACTAGATGAAAGTATTTGGTTTATATAACGATGTCAAGCATGACATCGGACGGGGAGTGTGTTGGATTCTAGTCTTTTTGGTACTTTATTTCTTTTCGTTGTTTATATTATTTCATGGTGTGTCTTTCTTACGCAGTCACAGAAAAGGCGCGATTCCGACCTTTTTCAGAACAAATAGAAATAAATAGTCTTGTTGGCCCCCACGGTGTAAGTTTTGATCACATTTTATGTGTTTTGATATATTTTATCTTTTCTCATAATGTCTTTGTGTATTAATTAGGATAACTGCGCTGGTCGAGTCAACAAAATTCTAAAACATTCATACTCAAAGCTTTTCAACCCAGTGTTACTTTTAATTTTAAGAAGTAAATTGTTTGTAATACATTTCTACATTATTGTAATTAATCTTACTCAGCATTTGTCTTGTATGGTATATCTATTGAAGTAGAAAAATGTCCCTGTCAAGTATTTTGATCATATTTTTATTGTCAATTGCAGCCTTTTATCACATGTCACATCGCTGTGATCACATCACATCGCATGTTTAGTCGACAATAAATTGTGTTCCACAAAGACGTTGTTGAGTGGTTATCTTTCCGTCAAAGACCTTTGAGTCCCTCAGAAGTCACCCTAGGGCGGAACAATGGTCTTAACCTATTTCTAAATGATTTTTTTATTAAATTCTATTTTTTACAGTTAGAAGATTGCACAAGAAGGTCCATAAATGGCATACTTGAGTATGTCTCAGATGGTCATACAGAAGGCAGGACAAAGTTATAGCTACGTTTTTCATGCGATGGAGCAAAACTCACTAAGAAAATAAATTCAGTGAGAGGAGTTTTCAAGATTCTTCATCCAAGGGACTCATTACCTGCATCAATTGATCAACTTAGTATGTCACCAGATGACATAACCAAAACAAAAAATTAAATAATGTGACTCAGACATAACCGATTCAACATAATGTTTATGATAGATAGAGCAGTATTTTACCATGCAACAGCTTTAGAGGATTTTATAGACAACATACATGGAAAGACAAATGACCTTCTGAAAGCTGTATCCTTAAATATCAAAGAGGATCTGTACAAAGCAGTAGTCAAGGCCCTAGGACTAATTTCAAAGTTCCTCACCACTCCATTATGGCGTTTGATAGAAGCACCAGGTCACATACTGGATATGAATGAACATTTCAAGAGCCTGATTGATTTCTTCGATGGTGCAGCGAATGACCCTGTAAAAATGGAGATGTTCATGACGGAAGAGTTAACTTCATTCGAGTCAGAACTAGATGACAGAGATGAATAAAAAAATTAGTAGAAAGCAATACCCCTGTGAAATGCAATTCTTCAATTCATGAACACTTCAAACCAGTTAAGAACAGTTCATGATAAATACGTTTGCGCTGACCCCCAAGTGTGACCTTGACCTTTGAGCGGCTGTTTTGAGTGTGACATACAACCCCATTATGGTGAACATTTGTACCAATTATTTTGTAATCCTTCAAAGAATGAGCAAGATATAGACTGGACAAATCTGGGCGGATGCATGGACGCACAAACACCGACTTGTACGCCAAAAGTGGCGACTAAGTCAAGCTCACTGCAAGTGGGCTCGACAAAAATTATTAAAGGGCCATATCTCTGACAAAAATCATTGACTTGGAAAATGCTGAAGATATGCACAACTAGACTTGGTACTGATCATTCCTGTTAAGTTTGGATGAAATCCCACAAGTAGTTTCTGAGGAGTAGTCTGGACAAGTTTTGTGACAGACGGACAGACGACTGAGAAGTGATCCCTATATGTCGCGGCTACTTCGTAGCAGGCGACACAAAAATCTCAGGTCTAAAATTTATGGTTTCTCACAAGATTTTTAAAGATAAAATATTTTGCACAAAATAATCGGTTTTGTGGTTTCAAAAAAGATTTTTTAAGGCTTCCCTATATAAACCTATGTAAAATAAAGTGACTCCAGGGGCAAGGCTATTAATAACCAAAGGGGAATTATTTGAACAATCTTAGTAAGGGACCTCCAGATGATGCTCCATGCAAAAAATTTCAGGTCTAAAATTTATGGTTTTCTCACAAGATTTTTAAAGATCAAATATTTTGAACAAAATAATAGGACCCCTGGGTGGGACCAATTCTGACCCAGGGGCAAAATTTGAACAAACTTGGTAGAGGACCTCTAGCTGATGCTCTATGCAAAATGTCCAAGTTCTAGGATTTCAGGTTTCAGGCAAGAAGATTTTTTTAAGTCTTACATAAGCCTGTGTAAAATCAAGTGACCCCAGGGCCAAGCCATTAATGACCCCAGGAGCATTATTTTAACAACTGAGGTAAAGGACTGCTAGATGAAGCTCCATACAAAAAATCTTAGCACTTAGTTAAATGGTTTCACACAAAGTGATTTTTACAGTTTTCCCTAAAATAATAAGCCTATTTAAATCAAGTGACCCCTGGGGAAGGGCCAATTTTGACCCCAGGGACATAATTTTAACAAATTTGGTAGAGGTCCTGATGCTCCATTAAAAATATCTAAGTTTTAGGCTTTGTCGTTTCAGACAAGAAGATTTTCAAGATTTGCCCTTTATAAATTCATATAAAATCAATTGATCCATGGGGCAGGGCCAATTTTGACCCCAGGGGTATAATTTGAACAAATTTGGTAGAAACCCACTAATCAATGCTACATACCAAAATCTTAAGGCTCAGGACCTTGTGGTTTCAGACAAGAAAAATTTCAAAGTTTTTCCTCTCTGTTGCCATGGCAAACAGAGTTCTTTATGGAATTGAATTCTTTGAACAAATTTGGTAGAGCTTCATGCAGGGAAGATCCCAGGCAAATTTTGTCAAAGCTTGCTTAGCGGTATAAGAGAAAAAACAGTTTAATTTGAAAAGAATTTTAATGTTATATAACGGTTTTTCTTCAGCATCTTTTGAGTGTTCCTATAATTGAAACTTTGACATACTTTAAACATTAACTGCAAAAGGACTGATCGTGTTTGTAAACAAAACAACGCGTTGATGCGCATGCACATAACGCTGGTGGGCAAAAAAAAACAATGGATGACAGTTTGACAATGAAAATTATCGATTTCTTATCTGATGATCTACAGCTGTCCAAATACCAAAAAAAAAGCTACCAATGTGAGCCATGTAGACGATACGCAGTTAAACTTCTGTATAGTTATGGTCAGTGTATTCTTCCTGACCCATATTTGCTGAAGAATGGGTGGAAAGATGATCCCTCACAGTGGCCAGGGCTGGAGTGCCCCGATATATGGACTTACCTTATAGAAAGTCTAGGAGCGTACATGAAAGAAAGGCTGAAGGCATATAAAGCACTTGATGCATACAGGTATTTAAAGCACAGTAAATTTATATGTATGTAAATATTTTAAGAGCGATATTAGTGCTGCTGGGTTTTTCATAATTTGGGCTTTCATAATACCCTGCAGAGTGCAGTGGTTGTACAGTAGATAGTGATTAATCCCAAGTCAGACACTAGATGCTATAATTTCTTTTATAGCCGTCTATGTTCATTAACTGCAACACACCATAATTTTGTGCTAGTGATGGTGTTAATTTTACTGATTAAAAGAATTATACTATTGTTATTGCCATGAATGTGTGACTGCTAAGAATTTGAGAGTTGAAACAATGCCTTGAGCAATGGAATTCTTCGGCATTTTGTAAAATAATATTCCGCTGTCTTTTATTTTGCGTTTTATTTTTGATAATATATGTAGGTTTATTTTTACCAGATCTGTCATCAGTGGTCATGTTCAGGTGGTGGAATACCATGATATTAGTAAGGAGTCTCCATTCTGTGCATTCAGGGCAAAGGTTATTCCTTCTCAACAAGTTACACAAAAGCCACAATAATTTTACAAGCCACAGACAGCAAATATATAGCTTTATACACTTTAATATCTTTTGATACACTATTTGTTTTTGAGTTTTTTTTTGTTTGTTTCAGCCTTGGCGAAGTTTGTAGTCATGTGGCAGCCCTCCTCTAAGATAGAAATAGGTGTCAGACTGGGGCTTACTGAACAGTCAGCAACAAGTACACCATGCAAATGGAATCTAACCTTTCGAAAACAGGTAAAATTGATTTTATATTTAACACTCTCCTTAGTAATCAACACATTGATGTGCTTATAATGGTCTACACTGGTCAGTATTCTGCTGATGTTTGAACAGTTAGGTTCAATTTAAGTCAGTTATATATTTGACACATTCAAATAATCTGTGAAATTTACATATCTATTAATTGAACAAACACATTATATTCAACATCATTTTGATAGGTAATTGCAGAAAATTGTAGGTATTTATTTTACTATCTTCACTAAAAAGGAATCAGAATTGTCTTGTTATCTGAACTTTTCCAATTCATGTTAGATACATAAAATTATTATATATTTACTGTCAGAACAGTTAACTGAAATATATTTCATCATTTTCAGCTGGAACCTGTGACCATCACAGAGCTTCAACATTTGATTAAAGGTGAAAGAAACAAGCAAGTACCATCTATTGTTTCAACAGGAAAAGACAAATGACCAGAAACCAATGTGTTACAATCATTACAGTACTGTATGTTTGTCCTGATGCTGTGTTTTTCACTAAAATACCACGTCTTGATCCAGAAGAGACTGAAACAGAAACAGGGGAAAGTCATGAATTTGTGAAACCCATAAGAGATCTCTTCTTAGAAAAAGGTGAAGTTGATGTGAATAGCAATTACCTGCATTCATTGTTGTCTAATTATAAAAGTATGGAGCAGCAAGTGAAGAACCTGGAAAAAGAGATGTGAGGTCAAGCAGTGTGTCTACTGTGGTATGAACAAAGGAAGGGTCAAATCACTGCCAGCAAGGCCCATGACATCCTTGTCAGCAAAGAGACTGCAAGTGAAAACTACTTGTACAACTTGTAACTGGATGTAAATGCTACAACTTATCAAACATGAAGCCAGTGAAATGGGGGCAGAGTAATGAAGAGAAAGCTAAATTGGCATATGTGAACAAAGTAAAACAAAACCATCAGTCTCTTCATGTAAAGAATGTAGGACTTCTTGTAGATTATCAAAAGCCATTCCATGCTGCTTCCCCTGAGTTATGTGAAATATCAGTGTTGCGAAGACCGCCTATATGAAGTGAAATACCCCTACAAACATAAGGATAAGACATTCTATGAAATAACTGACAAGTGCTTCTACATCTCTGAGTATGGTTTTCTAAAAAAGTCACATAGATATTATACCCAGGTTCAGCTACAGATGTATGTGTTCAAGCTGAAGTCCTGTGACTTTGTAGTATATACAAATAAAGACTGTAAGATTATTTCTATTCCTTATGATAATGAATTTTGCCAACAGCTAGTTGAAAAGTGCAAAAAATTCTTTTTCACTTTCTTTTTGCCGGAGCTTGTGACCCGTAAACTAGAAAATTCACCATCATCCAGTAAGAGTGCAAAGGAGTAGAAACCGGCATAGCAGATACTTGTACTTGGTGCTTATGCAGGGAACCTGAATATGGGTGGATGATTGAGTGTGACAATAAGGACTGTCCAACACAGTGGTTCCATTATGAATGTGTGAATATTAGCAGATGTCTTAGAGGAATGTGGGTTTGTTCAGAGTGCTCAGACATTTAAAACCCATAAGTTTGAGAATGGAACTGTATAAAGTGGCTCAAGTCAAATCTTTCAATGATACTGAACTTGTACAATATCATTATACTCTAAACACATCCAAGTTATTAAATAATAACAAATAGTTATAAAACATGATTTTATTGAACACTTCACTGAAAATAGAACAAAACATATAAAATTTACATTCATATTGAGTATAAAGTAAACAAGATTCACATGATATGATTTTGATCACATTTTGAAATATTTTACAAAGATAAAGGTTAAGTTTGAAAGAAACATAGGTTTTATACTACAAGTTTAAAGCAACACACCTCTAGTTGTGTGGTAATGTGAAATTTTGTGAAACTTAAAATCTTTCTAATGTGTAAAAATGTTGTCCAGTGTAAAAAGTGATTTAACTTAGCCTTATCCAAAGTTACCTATAGCTTTTAATGTTGATTAATTTTATTCTATGAAGGTATGACACTTAAGATAAACTTTTTTTTTACAAAAAACAAAACCAGACAAACTTGTGTTATACATACAATAACATAGCCAGAATGTGAAATATAATGTAATTCCTGAACCAATTGTAGCAAATTTTGTATTTTTGAAAAAAAAAATGTAACCAGCTTTTAGTGTTATCAGATTTTTTTAAAGAACATGTACAAGTAATAAAAATGTTTGATTTTATAAATGTTTCTCTCTTTTAATTCTAATATTACCTATGTGCAACATAGCAGGGAGAAACAAGTAAATTTACGCATCAAGGCAACACCCTAAGGGTTCTACATATATGTGACAAATAAATTTGAACTGACATAAGACAAAAAACAAACTGCCTCACTGCTGTACCCTTACTTTACAAGTCTAGGTTGCAGGTTTGAAATAGCAGAACAAATTGTTAATATACTGTCACAGTGCAGAACCATGTTCAATGACATCTGGCTTGTCAGAATGGATAATTTCTTTAAACATCCAATTGCACGCTCAACATGTATACGAACTCTGGACATTCTAGGTATTTGTTTCAACTTGCTACTGGGTGAGTTGAGTCTGGCCCTTTGTAAATGCTGGAATAGCAAGAAAACAATTCCTTGAAGTTATTTCTTCACCTATAAGAAATCCCCTGTCAGCAAGCACTAAATCATCATTTTCTAATAAGTCAAGATAGTCACTGCGTTGAGTAGTCACTTTGTCAGCAACATGTCCTCCAAATGCATGAGAAATAAATGAAATGGCTCCAAGAAGAGTGATTCACACGTATAGGTATTTCAGTGTGTTATTATGTTTATAATTTGACAATGTGCTTGCAAGAGCTGTTAAATTACCAGGCCTTGAAATGAACATTTCAGTACAACCAATGATAGATCTAACATTTTTATATTTTAGTTTAAATACCAGTGATTTTTTGGCACCAATTTGACTCCGAAATTCGGCGTCTTCCCTATTGCCAAAAATGGCTAAAATTCCTAAAAAAATGCTTGAAAATTCCCAAAAAGCAGAAGATTTTTCCCAGTCAGATTTATTTCTTGTGAAATTTGAAATAAAAACATACAAATAATCATGAAATCCTGACTTATCTCGCGGTTTCTTTGCAGAAATTTCGACCGACGCGGCGCGTGGGTAACGGCATAGTACGGCATTTAGTTTGACTTTCCTCGCAGTCGGTAGACGCTTTTTCGGCTCGTTTAAGAAAATGTCGGATGTGTGAAAATGTCTCATAATTCTAAGTACTACGTTAAGAAAATCAAAAGCAGATACGCATCAGGCATTCCAGACATACGAGAGTCTTTCAGAAAAGCTAATGATCTTAGTCAGACATGTCAGAAATCGCAAGAAGTGAAGTCATTAGCAGATCCTGTGTCTGAGGCTGTGCCCGTCACATGTGTCACTGTCAGTAAGCCCGCTGTAATGCGTTTATGTCACCAAAGAAATGAACTGAATAATGAGAAACTAGAATGTTTAGTGGACAGCTTTAAGGGAATGAAAAATAGAAAGATTCAATTGTAAAGCTTGTAATTGAAAGATTTTGTCATTCAGCAAATGAACAAAAAAATAAAACTGTTTAAATAGTTTTTAAAGTATTGTTAATTTTTCCCAATTTTGAAGTTTATCGCGCTAAAAATTCCCAATTTGAAAGGCATGGGCTGTTGCCAAAAAAAGTAAAAAAATCACTGAATACATTAGGCAGGTTCCTCATTATGTCTTCTTTTTCTGGCCAATGAATAAGAACCTTCAGCTTATCAGCAATTACTGGTATTGACCTGTTTAATATATCAGACACAGTTGTCTTTGAAATCTTAAATCTACTGGCAATGTCATAGTTATGTAGATTCAGTTTAAGTTTCATTAGAACAATCAAACATCATCACACTGCACTGATACAAATGCAAGCAAACTGTGCTGCAGAAATGTGACAAGCCACATAAAAGTTTTAAAATTTGGTACACCAGTGTACCAGCTTGTCCTCTTGTCATTGTTTTTATAAGAAATCTACCACAAACACATTGTCCTTGGCCTCAACCTTAAGCTTTCTTTTTTCCTCTTGAAGCCGCTGAAGCTCTTTCATTGCATTCCTCTGCTCTATGTGTGCCTTTGCAAGTGCCACTCTTCGCCTGGTCATCCTCAACCAACTGTCTGTACTCAGCTAAAAGGAAACATAATAACTTACATTTTATAATAATAAATCATGGCAAAATTTAATGAGCCTATTGCATTTATTACATCTAAGGAGAGCAGTGGCCTAGTGGTTAAGGTGTCAACCCAGGTATCATGGGTTCGAGACCTTCTCAGGTCACAACCATGTTTCTTCATATGACACCAGTACTGGTTAGTTCCAGGAAGTGGACTGGAAAGTGATGAATATAAGCTGCAACAACTTGTTTTGCAATCAAGCTTAAATAAATATGTTTTCAAGAACTAAATTAACGGATCTACCATGTAAAATCATATATGTAAAACAAATCAAACTTTGTGTAAACAAACAACATTTAGACAGAAAAGGATACAGATCATTAATTTCAACAGAGAATATATGTTTAAATGATTTCAAAGTTTGATCATGGACAGTTTTCAAGGTCATGCTTTATAATTACATTTGACCTGCTAACCCCTAGTAGGAAAGATATCCATGAAATCTCTGTTATTTATTTAACTCCTATCAGCACCAGATTTAAAATAACATATTCAAAGTTGAAAAAAAAAACATTGGTTGGTACAAGATTACCTTCATCATCTCATTTATCAGGACAGTTCTTCATCAGCATCCATGTTAACAGAACACTGCAAGTCCATCAATATGGAGGCAGCTCATATCCTGTCATTTTCATCCATTTCATGAACCAAGCGCTTTGCTAGTCTGGACTTGGCCCTTGCTTTATCTTTGGAGTGGATGACAAGAGATTGTACCCAAGATACAGGGATGGCACATTATCCTAATCAACTGGATCAACACTGGCACAACCTAACAAAAAATAAAAATAGTTGAATTTTACATAGGCTTTATACCACAACGTGACATGCTGAATAGAATATTTGTATATTGTCATTTTCATTAAAATTTAATCAAATAGATCTAGAATCTATACTAGGCAATATAGACCTACTATTTATCTATCTCCAAATAATCATTAATTATTATTAATTACAATGTCAAATCCCTCGAGGGGGCATAGACCAGTACAGTATGCATATAAATTCATATCTAAATTCTAATTGTATACATTTAAATCAGATTAAATTCTTAAGAATACAATGCGATTATAAAGTTAAGCTTAACTACTTACCTGATATGAAATGTTTCCCACAGTCTTGACTAGTGGGATTCCAATTTTTCCTTTTGATGGCAGCAAGCCACTTTTTCCTTCGTTCAAGGTTGTTTTCACCCCGAATTCTATACCATGACACAGGCAAACCCTTTTACCACTGTTTGTGCAGTCAACAACTACACAGGACAGAACCATATCTTTTATTTATTTTTTTCTAAGAAATATCATCGTACGAGTTGTGATTATGTATGTACCGGATATAGCGGATATTGATTATTTTGCCCACCACCTGTATTTTCATTCAAATAACAGGTGCGCGTGACGTCATGACGACCTCCCCTATAGGAAAGCTGAATGATACTGTTTTGAAATCAATTAAGTAACAAGTAACTGATAAGAGATACAGGTAACTTTTTGAAGGTTGGAAAAAATATGGCTGTTGATAAAAAAGCAAAAACATAGTCATTCTTTAATTACAGTTACAAAGTCATTTTTGATCAAACAATTCAATGTTTTATATCATTAAAAAGGTCTATAAACTCATATTTTACATATTTAAAAAAATAGTTGTCAAAACTGTTTTGGTTTTTTTTGTAATGGTTAAAACTTAGTGCATCTAAGTCACTAGAAAAATGCTGAAACGACAGGTATAAAAAAATGAGTTTAGTTTTCTTTTTTTTAAAGCAAAAATTGAAAATCTGCTTTAATATATTTTCGAAATATGAATTTAAAGAGCTTTCAAATGATATAAGAATCTTAAAATTCTGCTCACAAAGAAAAAAGTTATCTAAAGTTAAAAGTTCTGCTGCTATCAAATGTATAAATGCATATAATATCTGAGTTACAATGAATATAGGAATCCACTTTCTAACCAAAATATACCGGAATCGACTTATAACAGCTATATTAGGCAAATATTTGTACAGAATATATTTGTATTTGAAATAAGATGTAATATTGTATTAGTATACAAAATTTTAGAAATAAATATTGAGTGAAAAATGACTTTGAAGACTTTTTTCTAAAATAGCATTGGTCGGTGTCCATAAGATTAACATACATGTGACAATCACTACCACATGAAATAAAATAATGACTATTATAGACGATTCCAGAATCGATAATTTGACGGCCGCCATTTTGGTAGTCACGTGACACGTCCGCCATTACGGTACTGAAGAATCCTGAATTCCACCAGAAACATAAGATAGCAAATATTTGAAAAAAAAACTAGATCTACACCCTCCAAAAATGGCAAAACATGATGAAATTCGTAAGTAAACTCTTTAATTTAATGGAAATCATTTATTGAACTTTCCTGTAGTTTTTAAATGGCATATGTCGAATGAATTTACCCGTAGTATGTAAACACAGTAGAAATGTACTGAACTGATTTAAGAGAAACGTGTATTGAATTAACACAAGGATAATTCTGAAGATGTAAGCATCGTTATTAGGATTTTATAAAGGTGAACATTTTTTGTATTTTGACACTTATGCATTCAGTTATATTTTACGTATTTTATGCTCAAAATAGCTATAATCTTTCCGTGTAAGTAGATCTATAAAGTGGTGTTAAATTCTTCAAATTGACCCTGTCAAACGTCATAGATTTGGAACACTTGCGTTCATGATAAGTATCAATGTAAGAAATATTCCAGGGTAGCATCGAAGGGGTTGTTGCCTGGCCAGGCTGTGGAAATGTGTATGTCAATGATCCTTGCAAAACTGATGAATACATGTACCAGTTGAAAAGGAATTAATTAGTCTCATTAATTTGATTAAGGGAAATCTTTTAAGAGGCTGGCGAATATGGTAGAGAACTTGCACCAGTCCTGTGAGGGCAAGTTCACGAGTTAGAATCCCGTGTCACTTTTGTATTGTATGATGTATTGTTATTACATATAGAAATCTGTTCTCATTATTTGACCAACATTAAGCTTTGACCAAATTTAGCATGTTTTTAATATTGTATTGTTTTAATTTTGTAGGATTACCTCCAGATGACGCTAGCTGGTCCAAGAACAGTCCAAAGGAATGGCCAAGGTTGGAGTATGAGGACTTGGTGGACTACTTAATCCACAAGAAAGCCTACGATGGGAGACAGATGAAAGCGTTTAGGTCTTTGTATGGCAAAAACTATGTGGAAAGTGGATGGCTAGGTGACATATTCTACTATAAGGACAGATCACGGAACTTTCTCAAAGCAACTGTTTCTCCTAGCCAACCCGGTGTGGGACGCTCTGATTACAAAGTGTGGGTATCCGTATCAGATTCTGGAATTGACACTGGATATTGCAGTTGTCCTGCTGGTTCTGGTAGGAGTTGCAGTCACATAGCTGCAGTTGTTTATGCTGTGGTTATGGCTTGGGATCACGGTTTGGCCGGAGAGACTTGCACCGATAAACAACGAGTTTGGGGAAAAGGTGCAACAAAAGTGTTATCGAATCACCAACAATTTGCCGAAATTATAGGGGAAAATATGAACTCGAAAGAAGTTGATGACAAAGTTGCAAGACCAAAACAATACTTGGATCACAATGACTTAAAAACATTTGTTAAGGACAGTGCATTTAAGCCGCTGTGGGAGTGCAAAGGAACCATGCTAAACAAAATTTTGAGTGCACCAGAAACACCAATATCAGATAAACAGCCACTTGTCCATGGAAACCATGATGTTGACAGTGACAAACCGTCAGTGCCATCTTGCAGTCCTTGCAAAGATTTTTATAACAAATATGTGGATATTGGTTATACAAACTTAAATGTGCTTGAAAAATCAACTGTTAAACAATCGTCAGCTATGTGGACAGATAGCCGTAAAGTTAGGTTAACTTCAAGCAAGATAAATAGCTTACCCAAAACTTCACGGGCTGATCCCAACAAATTTGTGACATCCCACATTTATGAGCGATTTAAAGGATGTGCTGCCACAAAGCACGGTCAGAAGTTTGAGCCTATTGCCAGGAAATGGTATGAACATTTCAGTGGACAGACAGTAAAGCTGAGTGGAATTGTGATAAGAGAGGGAGAGGAGTATTTAGCGGCAAGTCCTGATGGTATAATTGACGTAAATACAATTGTTGAAATTAAGTGCCCAACAAAGTCACTGGATGGACTCATATCTTCTGGAAAATATGATGTATATTTTGACAAGGATGGTAAACCAGTGCTCAGTACCAAGGGCAGGAATGGATATTACACCCAGGTCCAGATAGCTATGTATTGTACCAAGACAAGCTTATGCAAGTTTATTTTATGGACACCTGAAAAACAAATAGTTCTTGATGTAACCTTTGACAGTGACTTTGTAAATAAGATATTGCAGAGAGTGAGAGCATTTTATTTCAAACATTTATTACCGCGTCTTGCAGATGAAATTCATTTCAATAGGCTGAAACTCTCACACGAATACAAAAAAGTCTGTAAGTAAGCTGCACCATTACAGAATACAGGACTTTGCGAAAGAACATGAACATGCACGGAGAAATGTGGTCAACAAGTGTTCTTTTTTTAGTGTTTAGAACACCAGCTGCTGTATAAAATTTAAAGATTTATGTTGATAGTATTATAAAAATGAATTTCATGCAGACATTAAGTTTAGAAAAGTTGTTGTTTCAGTATAGATTAAATTGCTTAAAATGTTGATTTTAAACTGTTTTGGATTTCTGTATTACATCCCATTTGGTGTTCACTACAAAAGTAGAATAACTGTAGATAGGGAAAAAACACAGGGAAATTATTTTTACTCATTTTATTATAGATCTGTCATAGGTTGAAAGCAACAAATGCAACAGGTCATTTCCAACATTAATGCAAGCTTTAATCAAAACATTAGTTTATCAAGAAATAGATCCACAGATATTTATATCACAATTTACTTTCAGTTTGCTCTAGTTTTGTCCCTGCTCAGTCATCGCTTTCATTATCTTCCTTAATGAGCTGGTCCCTTAAATTACATAATCCAGCAACAGTGCAAAGAGTTTTATTAGCTCGCCTCAGTGATTTGTTTGACATTTTTGTGTTTAGTATACGGTATGATTTCATCCTCATTATGGCACGCTCCACATGAATCCTGTTTGAGGCAATTCTTCTAGTGTCTATTACTTCATGCTCACTTAACTGACTCCTGCCCTTCATAAACGACGGAATGTTTAATTTGACACGCCTAGCACAAAGATCTTCACTGATTGTGAAACCTCTGTCAGCCATTACCTCATCTCCAGGGAGGAGATAGTCAAGAAAACCACTATGTTTTGTTATGTAATTGTCACTAGCACGCCCACCATATAGAGGAGACACAAACATAATGAAACCATTGGGTGCGATAGCAATAAGAAACTTCCCAGTGTTATTATTTTTATATGTGCTCCATGTCTTTCCTCGCGCCTTTAACTGAACTGGTCTCTGTATAAAAATTTCTGAACAGTCTATAATGCACGTTGTCTTGGGATAGGTATCCTTAAAAGATGATGGCAAGGTTCTTCGAATGGTGTCTCTCGGTAGCCACATAACACAGTTGTCATATAAGTGTTTTGCCATTATACTTATCCAAGAATTAAAAATACTGCTCATCAACTGTGTAGAAATATTGAAACGTCTGCCCAAATCACTGAAGGTCAGTCCAAGTCTAAGGCGTAACAATACAGAAAGTATTTGATCTTCAATTCTGAGCTTATAGGGTAACTTTTTCCCAAACACTGACAATGTCTGAATTAATGTTAGTAATACAGTCAAACTAAGACCTGTGTAAAACTTGGCATCTGAATCAGAGGTTACACTATCAATTGAAAATTCAGCAGAAATCTGCTGACATGAAGCATTCCTGGTTCTTTTAGAATATCCATAATTGTGGTCTAATGCAACTATGTCAATTGTTTGGGTACTGGAATCAACCATTTTTGGCTTGTTGTAACATTGATTGGGATTAAGGGTACAACACACTGAAAGACATTCATGGCTGTCTTTGCAGTCAAACAACGATGCTGGTATTGGAGATGCAGTTAAAATTTCTGATTCACATGTAGTTTCTGTACCTGACAGTTGTTTGCTTAATGATACTGACTTGGGAGTATTCAAATTCAATGACTTTCTGACAAGTGGTGGCCTTCGTGCAGGCGTTTTCATGTCAGTTACTGCGTATCCCATGTTCAATACCGGTAGGGGATTTTCCTTGGTTGGCCGTCCATCAACAAAGTGAATTGAGCATACCTGAAATAATAAAATTAAAGCAAATTATAATCGATTGCATTGAATAATTATGAAGGCATAATTCTGCAGTTAAATGGTGAATCGTTGACACTTTTGAATATTCTGCCAACATGATTTTTAAAATAAAAACATTTACACTGGTTTTCATACAAATCAGGTATAAATTATTACATAATAGGAAAAATGGATTAATAGAGGAACATTTACTAACCATTGACTTTGAAGCTGGATTAAAATCTTTTCTGTTAATGGATTTTATCCACATTCGCCTTTTTTCTTCGTTTGCTGGGATGCAGTGAAGTTTGTATGGTGGTAAACACTCGCAGTCTTTATGTTTTATTTTATGCTCATCACACACTGAAATGTTCCAGTCATGAAGCTTTTTCTGACTATTTCTACAGTCAATTACAACACACTGCTTTCCTCCACTTCGTTCGTAAGGCATTTTCAATCTTTTGCACAGTTTGTGTAAATAATATTAATCTATACAAGAAACTATTGATTTTTTCGCAGAGAGCCGTTTGTAAATATTGGTTTTTCTTCAGTACCGTAATGGCGGATGTAGAGAGTATTCAAGGGCGATAATCGGGTAATTACTAATTTCTGGAATCGTCTATTGTATGTATGTAATTGCATGTAATTGCAAAGTATCTCATGAATAAATAAAAAATCAGTGGGCTCTGTTTCATGTTTTTCCCCAATATATTATGACGACTGAAATGCATAAATTTTCAACATTCTTTTTCTGATGAGTAATTTTAATCGATGAATGATAAGACAATGAAAAATGAATGGATCAATTGTAGGATTTTCATAAATTTATGTCCAAATTAATAAGAGAAGTTTTTAACTGAAATATGAACATCCATAATTAAGTAAAATAACTCCCTTAAAAAAGGCGCATAATCAAAGCCTTGTATATAACACGTGTATTATGTTTTTTTTTTAAATGCATTTACTCGCAAATTTTATAAATTTTAGACAGATATTAGGGTATATAAGACAAGATATCTTAAACATAAATTATGCTACCTACATTGTAGCATAACCACAATGGAGTACCCACTAATTTATTTTCAGTCTGCACACTGCAATGTTGTAAAATAGAGATAGACGAAATGCTTTGACTACACAAGCTAAATCAGAATCAAAACTGCTAGAAACCCACAGAGTAACTGTGCCGACGAGCCATTCTTACAGTAATTACAAAATAGATGAACAGGCAGTAAAATTCTTAAACATGTTCCATCCAATAATGAATTCTGCTTACACCCATATACATGTACTTACCATAGGTGACGGAAACTGCCTGTTCAGAGTCGTCTCTTTCTCTTTGTCTGGGAGTGAAAAGTATCATGTACTCCTTAGGTTGTTGATGGCTATTGAACCGATATGCAATAGGTATTTTTACGATACAAAGAAAAAATACAACAACTTCCTACAAGATGTTAGAATAGTAACCAGTGACTATGATAAGTAAGTGTCTAGTGTCTTAGTTGAAAACACCTACAGCAAAATGGCACATATATATGCTTTGAGTGCTGCTATCAGAAAACCCATCCAATCATACTTTCCACCACAGATAAAACCAGACTTGTCCTCCGCGTTCACAAGAACAGTTGTTGGTAGAGGTGTTGAAAAAAACTGTATTTCAGATGTCATGGTTATGTGGACGTTAGGGCTGTGTATCAGTCAGAATGATCGGTACGATATATGTATCGATACAAAATGATCGATATTCGATATATCATATGATATTTTTTCATACTTTTGTTGATACTCAATTTTCGCATATCCCAATTGTCTACTACTCAGTAATTAATCAGCGCCGATTATAAAGATTTTTTTCATTTAGAAACAGTGCAGGGTTACTGTTTGTCAAAGAGGTCAAATCCGATACGGATACGTTCAATACGATGTATCAGTCGAACCTATAATACCGGTATTCGATTTAAATAGAATACCGGTATGCACCCCTAGTGGACGTCCATGTAAGCTCCTGTAAATATGAGTTTTTTTAAAGCAAACCACTTTGTACCGCTGTTAGAAAAGGCAAACAGTGAAAATTCACAAGATACAAGCTATGTTGACATGAGATTTTTTGAAAAGTTTCCACTGTATGACAGTGAGATATCCAAGTCGTTCTGTAATAAGTACGGGTGCGAAACATTGGATCAGGCGGTCACTTTATCTGAAATATCAATGTCGGATTTAGTGACTGAATCATCTGATGATACTCGCCCTATTGTAACTGGATGTGAAACGGTGGATGGATCCAGCACTGTGTCAGACAACATGGGTCTTTATCCAGTGACAGATTCAATCAACACTCCAAGACGTATGGATCGTTCTTATGTTACAGTCAGTTTGTTGTACGAAAAGACAGAGTTGTAATCTCGACTGATGGACAAAGCTCATGTCTTACACCACGGACAGACGGTAAGAAACCCGGTCGAAGAAAGAGAAAGATCAATTTAAGGACTGTGACTTTGACTAAAAAACCCAAGATTTAAAATCATTTCGAGGAAAAAAATGGACTTCCTCGATGTTTCGACAAAGCGAAATATCTCGGCGATATTTGACGACCAGCGCGAAAATAATTAGAGTCATAACTCACCTGGATAAGCTGAACATATAATGAAAGACCGTAATGAAAATGTGCATTTTATGTCTGCCAATTATGTGACATTTGGTAAAATTAAAACCAAAATTTCTCATACATTTGCTGTATACACGTAGGTTTATGTGTACTTACGTTGTTGAAAACGCTCGTTATTGTATAGCAAAATTGATCAATAATTTTGTCAAGCGCATAGACGATACAGATGTCACAGTAGGGTTTACATGTTGTATGTTTTCTTTAAGGAAAGCAGTTTTAACACGTGTAAATCGAAAACCAGTCAATTAATTTTCTGAAAATAGGGTCAGCTGTTCCGAGAAGCAATTACTTTCAGTTTTGAATTGTCATTCCTTCCGTTAACAAATACGAGCATTCGTAAACAAATACATCAGAATGAGACTTTTATACATTTAAATGATATTTTAAAGCGTAAAATTCACCGAAATGCGTGTAATCAGGAACTTTGTGAGCCTCGATACGTCAATTCTTACCTGTGAAAAAGTTTGCAGAACACGACCAAATCCGCCACATTTCGAGGACGTCCACCGCGATATTTGGTAACCATGTCCGCGGCGGTCGTCCTCGAAATGTGGCGGATTTGGTCATGTTTTAAAGAATGGGTAGTCCGCGATGACCTCGAGGAAAACGAGTTCCTCCTGGCACGTACTGTAGATCTGCTATATTCGACTACAGGTGCTTGTAATGTCACTACTCAATGTGCCTGTGTCCTAATCCTGCACTCCTAACAGCAGTTACTTCCCTTTCATTTTTTAAGTACAGTAATTTCTAACTTTCCATCAAAAGAAGAGATGACTGCGAGAAGATTGCTTAACCTGCCGACCTTTTTACAGCGAAATTTGCGGTATGACGTTATTTCACAATATGGCTGCCCACTGTGTTTAATTTTCCACTCGACGTTTCTGGGGGCAAATTTAAGACACATTTTACACATCCTTCGACGGAAAAAGAAATCAATATTATGGTGAATACTTATTTTACTTAATTTAGTTATTCTTTTAACTTTATATTAACAAGCCAATAGAGAATACAGATGAAAAATGTACCCACCTGCTTCCAGAGCACATGGCGCACGGATATCAAAGGGGAATAATTTTGTTACACAGAACTACTGTCAGGCAACAACGATCTAAATCATGTTAATCTCTTACAGATTGACCTCCCTTAGTAGTTATAGGCAAAACACAACTAAAACAAATCCAAAAGCTCATTGTATGAAGTCTCAGTGAGTCTCATTTTATAAGCTTCTGAAGATTTTTCAATTGCCAATTTCTGGATAGAAAGAGACAGAAGAAACAACTTTTTTTCAGATTTTTTTTTCGTATCAGCAATTCAATTTTCCCACCATACCTTCTCAATAGAGATCACCACTGTGTATTTACAAATGTGGGGTTTTATATAGGTGCTTCTTAATAAGTACCGAATCAAACGCTGCTGTTACAAAAGGTTAAATATTATCAAGGAATGGAACCCTAGATGAAACCCTTCAGCTTTTATGTGTGACTATGACCTGTGGGAGATTGGAGCAATAGAAATTACCTTTAAAGGTTAAATGATTTATAAAATAATCTAAAACTATATGGAAAATGTTCCCCCATTGTGACCTTTTGTATTGATAGTAAATCATTGAATTTTATGCATTAATTGAACTTGATAAGTAAGCCAAGTATTGGTTTGTTAAGTAAAAAAAGTCTTTCAGAATATTGATTTATTTTACAGAGATAAACACTAACTTCTCCATCATACGGTAAGTGTTTATTAAATCATTGATTTATGCTATCTGATCTTTAGATTCTCAAGTATTTTTGTGTGACTTTCATCGGGAACAGTCTTGGGAAAAGTGGATGAAAAAGAATGGAATTCAAAAGTCTGGAGGTGCTGGAACAGTAAGTTTCAGTCTTTATTTCAAAGCCTTACTGTTATTTGACTGGTCTGAAACCAAAAAAAAAGTCTGGAGGTGCTGGAACAGTAAGTTTCAGTCTTTATTTCAAAGCCTTACTGTTATTTGACTGGTCTGAAACCTTACAACCTTACGCGGATTGGTCAGAACCAGCTTCTGGGACTATATGATTGCACTTTTCCATTGTATGTCATCCAGCTGTGCATTTTTTGTGTGTGGTTGATACATCAGCCAAGCACAAGGTATTACTTTCACTTGACACATAGGTAAAGTTAAGAGTTTAAGTTAAGTCAACAGGTAATGTTTGATTTATTACAAGTTGTTGCTTTCAAAATGAGGAATTCATTACTGCACATACATTAACACTTCAGGCAATGAGACAACGTGTGTTTGGTCAAAGACATACCTCAAAGTTCAATGTTATGGACAGAATTAAAGGGCTAACATGTTACCATGTCCACTACCTTCCTTTGCTATCCAGTAGTGAACTCCTACTTAAATTCTAACACATAATTTGAACAATCGTTTAATGTTGTCATTAGCTTTATGTTCTTAGACTACATATGTAGGAAATAACATAAAATAATAATTGTACCCAACTTTTTTCATTCCTTTGTTAGAAGACCATTATTGATCCTATAATATATCTGTTACAGGTTAAGATAATTAGTATCTGCATGTACAGAAAATGAGATTGAGCAGTTTACAGCAAAGCTGAAGGAGTCTCACATATACAAAGAGAATGATACTTTCCATAATTGGTTTCAAAATAAATGGTTGAATGAAGCAAAGGTATAGACAAAAGTGGAGCATCTCACACTACTAAAATATCCATACTGATGAATTTTATTGACATCTTTCTTAAAGTTAAGTACCAATCTCATTAACCTATTCAATGTAGTTTGTTGTATCTGATTATAATTTAGAAAAGTTGAGTTTCTATAGAATTGCGTGGTTTTCATTTTAGAGATGGGAGTTCTGTTATCGAAAAGACATTTTTAATATCATTACAACCACCAATGTCATTGAAAGACAACATAGTGTGATTAAACACCATTTTTTGAAAGAATTTGGGATTGGAAAATCTCTACAAGTTTGTTCAGTATTGGTAGAGAAATACTGGCCAAATTGTGAAATAAGGTATATATGTTATCAAAACATATGTGAAAATAACAAAATTGCCTTAGCTTTAATAAATTCAGTTATGAATGCACATGAAGCTTATATCCTCTTTATCTACAGAACATAATTTTGTAATAATACAGTTGTTTGTATGGTCATTGAAGGGCTTTTCCTGGGGCCTTTATGGCCAAGTGGTTAGAGTCGCCTTTTTTCGAATCACTTGCCTCTCACCACTCTGAGGTTCGAATCTCGCTCGGGGAAATAGCTGACTTATGGAAGGTTGGTGGTTCTACTTGGATGTCTGTCTGGGCCTGAAATAATGACCGGCGGCACACCTGGGGTCTTCTCAACCATTAAAGCTGGATACTCATCATATGACCTCCATTGTGTCAATGTGACTTAAAACCCACCAAAAATATTTTAAAAAAGAAGGGCTTTTCCTGACACTTTGTACTATTATGCAAGTGAGTTGCTTAATAACTTTTAGTAATTAGTAATTAATTTTAGTAATTAAAATTTTTATGTGGAATGTTGGGGAGATATATGTTTTTTTAGCATAAATTTATTTCAAGATATAAGTGAGAAAACTTAAGGATGTGAGGAGAAAGCAGAAAATACTCTTCAGATGTGCCAGATGTGTCCGTCCATCCTCATTTTTGAAGCACTGCTTGGATCGCATTCTTCCTTCTGTCACAGAGATAAAAAGGAAGATATAAGGAGGACTGCTTTGACTTATTTTGTCATAACCAGTCAAGATAGCAGTAACAAGTACATAGTGACAACAGGTGGGTCAATGCCTCATTGTAGCTGTAAAGACTTCATAAAGTGTAATTGGCCTTACATCTGGTAGCAGTCTACAAATGGTACAAAAGCACTGGCTGTGTGGAAACTTACCTTTTAAATAGTTAAAAATTAAGGTAATGTTTACACAATCAGACTGACAGACAGCTGAATTCACCTTTTTATAATGTTATTCATTCAGGAAATTTTCTTTAATTTTGTTTTTATCATGACAGATGAAATATTGCTTACTATAATGCTCCCACTATGAGAGATTACATAAATCTAAATTTTTAAATACAAGTTACCAGAAACAAGATTTTTTTCTTCTTTTTGCCTTAGTATATCAACCTTTATTTTCTGTAGAGTAGTTTTGCTGTTAATTCACCCCCTTTGTTTTAAATAAATTAAGATTGAAAGCAAGAAAATGACTTGCATAAATGTTAGTATCGCTTCTACTGCTGTGTTTGATAATTGTGTACGGATATTGATTTATGTCATTAATACTTTTGATATCTTATTTACAGGGTTCCCACGCTATCCGGGAAAACGGGAAAGGCCGTGATTTTCAAAATCGGGACTCTCGGCCGTGAAAAGGTCGGGACTTTGTTCGGTCCGGTGAAAGTCCGGGAATTGTCCGGGATTTAGTCCATACCGCTAAGGGAAGTAATTGATATTGAAGTCGCCGAAGCAATTTTCATTTCCCGGTTGTTTTCTTCCATCGAGAATGGTTTTAACAAGGTAGCTTGGTATTTTGAACTTTAAACAATTGAGATTCGGGTTTTGTATGGAAAATGGCTATGAAACCTCGCTAGAAATGTTGAAATCGACCGAAAAAATTAGCACAATGTCTGTGTCTCTGGAGCGCTTGAATTTACCGCACAGTCGTCCAGTTGATTCAGCTTGAAATATGTCGTCTGCTAGCCCAACAAATTCGTTGATATTAAATTCTTACCACCACCCGTAGGCTTTCCGTGACCTCTACCTAAGCAGTCAGGAACTACCACCGATCGAAATATCATATGCCAATCGAGATACTAGCTAATTATAATAGATTTACGGACGTTTCGGTAAATGACCAGTTCGGTAAATTGGATTTATATAGTGTCGCGAAATGCGAGAATTTTTCTTTTTAAACATAAGTAAAGTACAGTGCGATATAGCTAGTCTTATAACAGCAATTTAGATGTCTGTTTTGTTTCTTACACACTCTACAAAAATGTATGTATCATATCTATTTCAGCAAGTTATTTTTAACAAAGTAATTTCATTGGTTGATGACAGAATCATCTTCCCTATTTTGGATATGGCTTGTTTTTTGCACACGTCGTGTTTGAGATAAGACCATTACTAGGAGGGATTATATTCGAGTCATTATTAGTAGAAAGAACTTTAGGCCCAACAACATCTAAAATTAATGTTTTGTTTGAATAAAAATGTGTAACAGAAAGATTAACTGTTTAAAATGAACTTATATAAAAATGTTGGACTTATATATACATATTAAAGTTGGAAAAATTTAAACTTGTTGTTCTATAAAAGAAAAAACAGTTTTTCAAAGAAACTTGGTTTAAAAGATAAATCTTAATGTGGTGAGAAATAAAAGTAAAAAATATCACGGGTAAAAAAGGAACGTAAACAGAAATGTCGCCACATTAAATTGGTCCCGCGAGCCGGATGAAGAACTGGATTCGAGGCCGGAAAAAAGACTGGAAACCGACTTGAGATTCAAAGTCGGACACTAAAATTGACATGGAACTAGTTTAAAAAAGAGAGAGAGCAAAAAAAATATATGGGAATAATAATAAAAAAAAAAAAAAAGGCACTTAAAACAGTGATGGATAAAAGGACAGGAAAAATAATAAATGTGCTGCAATAAAAACGGAAAGAGTTAAAAGGTTTAAAAGTAAAAGCAGCGGACGAGTAAAGTGCAAATTTTCACAGGAACTGGTTTACATTCCCACAACTCTCTAGGGCGTAGTGTGGCTACAGGTTAATTGGTTAATTGGGTGAATAATCTGTAAAGTGATGCGGATAATTTGTGATAAAATAGCAATTACATCGCAGTCAGCACAGATTAATTGAGTGGAATGTCTGTCGTTGGAATTTCATTCATAAAAATTGTAGCCATAAACATTGTAAAAGAGGGCTGATAAAAAAGTAAAAGAAAAATTTAAAAAGGGAAGTGGTGTTAATAAAAAGTTCTGCAAAGTATAGTTATATACCACATAACCTTAAAAATGGCTGAAATAACATACATCAAAGGCGTTAGAACACGTTTTCAAAACTCGCTCAAGGAAAAAATAAACAATGCAACGACGCTAATTACAGATGATAGGGAACTGGAACTTGATGTACGTCTGGAAAATATTAACTCATGTATCGAAAAGGTTACATATTACAAAGAAAAATTAGAGTTACAAAGTGAAAAATTGGCTTTATCTCAGGAAAATACAGAAGAAATTGAAAGTATATTAGATGAAGACTACCGGTTATGTTCAGATGCAGTCGACATATGTTTTGAACTAGAAAAATTGTACAAAAAATTGATCCATGAAAAAGAAAAAGAGGAAAAAGAAGGAATTATAACTGGAGAAACGGATACACATAAATTATTAGAACTTCAAAGTGACATGAAAGATATCCTTAAATCACAGTTAGAGCAACAGAAACTCAATGTAAAAAAAGAGACCGACAGAATGTCAACAACCAAGCTTCCAAAGATAGAATTGATTACATTTAGCGGTGAAAGAACAAAATGGATAGAGTTCTGGGACTCTTTTCAAAGTGCAGTAGATAGCAATAGATATTTGTCTGCTGTAGAAAAATTTAATTATCTGAAAAGTAAACTGTCTGGAGAAGCCAGGAGAGCAATCGCTGGTTTAGCATTATCAGGAGATAATTACAGAACTGCGTGTGAATTGTTGCAAAAACGATTTGGAAATAAGCAAGATATAATAGACAGTCATTACAGCAGACTTGTATCATTGAAGGCTGCTTCAAATAATGAAAAAAGTTTAAGAAACTTGGTTGACTCGGCAGAAAAACAAATCAGAAGTTTAGAAGTTCTAGATCAAAATCCAGACCAGGAGATATTAGTGTCAATCATAAAGTCTAAAATTCCAAAGGATGTGTTGGTCCAAATCCAGTTACATAATGGCATGGAAAAACCATGGACTGTACAATCTCTCTGTGAGAGATTAAATGATTACATAACGGCAAACGAAAGAGCAACAAAGGATACTAGCGGTGGTGACACAAAACGAGATGCACAGAGGTATAGCGGACAAAACCGTCATTTTAACAAATCGTCAGCAGGAGCATTAGTAGCAGGCGAGCGTTACAATGAGAAGTACAAAAAGAAATGCCGATATTGTGAAAATAATCATTTCAGCGACCAGTGTCAAAAGTATCTCACGATAGAAGATAGAAAAAGAAGGCTTGGAAAAGGCTGTTTCAAATGTTTGAAAGACCATTACGGAAAAGATTGCTCGTCAAGAAATAGATGTTTTCACTGCAAAAAAGAAAATGTACATCACAGCAGCTTATGTCCCCAGAAGTTTCCAAGAACTAAAAGTAAAACAGAGAATGCAAACTTGTCAGATGAAAGTCAAGAATGGAATGAAAACAAAATTGAAAATGCGTACCCTGAAAGTCATGAAACGGGGATGCTATCACTGAATGAAACTGTTTTAATGCAAACAGCCGTGACGGATATAAAAAATTCCTTGAACGGAAAAGGTAAAAAGGTTAGAATTTTGCTAGACTGTGGAAGCCATCGCACTTACATATCACAAGAACTGGCAAATCGCTTAGGATTAAAATCAGATAATGAGCAAGAAATTCAAGTGATTACTTTCGGCAGTAAGACTCCCAAAGTAGTTAAAACAAAAACAACATCAGTGCAAATGAGGAAAAAGGACGGAAAATTCATGACATTAAGTGCAAATATTGTTCCAAATATTACTGGAAATATAAGCAGGAATATGATACACATATCATCGCAAGAACAATATGACAGATTGACAAAAAGTTTGGACATGGCCGACAGTCTACCGACAAGAGATGAAAATGAAAAGTTAGACCTTTTGATAGGAAATGATTATTATTTGGACATAATCAATTCTGACAAAATTGAAATTCAACCAGGATTATATTTACTATCATCTTGTCTTGGATGGATTATAACTGGGAGAACAAAAGTTGACGCAGAAAGTGACACAAATTCAATTCAAAATGACGTAGAAATGTTAATTTTAAGTCACAGCAGGTCTGAAACAGGATTGTACTCTGATATCGATGACGTAGTTCCAACAAAACACCACATAGAGGACTTGTGGACGTTAGATGCCATAGGTGTCAACAATCATGATGAAAGCACTGATGATCAAATTGCAATGAGAAAATTCAGAGAAACTGTCAAATTTGAAAATGGACGTTATAGCGTGAAATGGCCATGGAAAGACGAGAGTCCAGATTTGCCCAGTAACCGTGAACTGGCGTTAAATCGCCTTAAATCAACCGTAAGCAGAATGAAAAACAAACCAGATTTGATGGAAAAATATAACAATGTGATTCAAGATCAGCTGAAGAAAAACGTCATTGAAAAGATTGAAATTGAAACTACTACAGGTGAAATTAAGCACTACTTGCCTCATCATGCAGTTTTAACACCAAACAAGGAAACAACAAAGTTAAGAGTCGTTTATGACGCTAGCGCAAAGACCAAAGCATGCAAAAGCTTAAATGAATGTCTGTACATAGGGACAGTCATGATTCATGACCTATGTGGGATGTTACTAAGGTTCAGATTGCATAATGTTGGTATTGTAGCAGATATCGAAAAGGCATTCTTGCAAGTTGGGTTACAAGAAGAGGATCGTGACGCAACTAGATTCTTTTGGTTGAAAGACTGGGAAAAGGGGCTAACTCCTGAAAACATACAAGAATACAGATTCACTAGAATACCATTCGGAATTATATCTAGTCCATTTTTACTTGGAGCAACAATTGAGTATCACCTCGATGCCTATGAAAACGAAATAGCTACAAAGCTGAAAAATGACATATATGTTGACAATTTAATAACGGGCTCCGCTACAGAAGAGGACGCAATAGAGCTATACGAATCTTCGAAGTTCATGTTCAATGAAGCATCGATGAATTTAAGAGAATGGATTTCAAACAGTGAAAATGTAAACAGACAAATTCCTACTGAGGACAAGTTACAATCAAAAAACGTTAAAGTACTGGGTCACAAGTGGAATGTTGAAGATGATACACTTTCCGTAAATCAATCAAATGTACTGAAAACTGATCTGAATGTGACAAAACGAAATATTTTAAAACAAGTCGCCTCCATCTTCGATCCATTAGGTCTTTTTGCTCCAGTTACGTTACAGGGAAAAGCTTTGATTCAAAAACTTTGGACTAAAAAACTTGACTGGGATGAAAACGTACCACAAGAAGATAGTTTAGAGTGGCAGAAAATAGAGTCTGAACTGAGAAAAATAGATTTAGTAAAAATTAACAGATGCATTGCAATGAAAATTCAAGGAACCGATATAAAATCTTATTTGGTGTGCTTTTGTGATGCATCCAAAAAGTCATTTGCTGCTTCAATTTATCTCGTACAAATCACGGATAATGCACGCAAATCGAATCTGATATTTGCAAAAACGAGGTTGGCACCTACCAAAAAAATTTCGATTCCAAGATTAGAGCTTATGGCAGTTGTGATTGGAGTTAGATGTTTGAAATTTGTAAAAAAAGAACTGAACATGAAATTTAGTGACTTGTACCTTTTTACAGATTCTCAATGTGTTCTAAAATGGATTGAGTCTGAAAAATCACTTTCAGTTTTCGTGAAAAACAGAGTAAACGAAATTAGATGTCACGATGACATAACATTTGGATTTGTATCTAGTCGTGAAAATCCTAGTGACATCAGCAGCAGAGGTTCAAGCATTGAAAAATTACAAGGCAATGAACTTTGGTGGCATGGACCAAATTGGATTTTAGACGTGGAAAATTACATGAAAAGTGAAAATGATGAGAGAAATGATGAAAATAAGCAAGCTGAACATGATTTTAACGCTGAATTGAAAAAAGGCAAAGGCGAAGTCTTGTTGGCTACACAAGAAAAACAGGTGACTGAAGAACACAAACCACCATTTGAGATTGAAATTGAAAAATTTTCAAGTGTGTCAAAAATGCTCAGAGTGACTTGCTATGTTCTGCGTTTCATCAAAAATTTGAAACGGAGTTCAAACTGTGAAAAAGGTCCATTAAAAAGTGACGAGCTTGAGCAGTCAGAAAAAATGTGGATAAAATATGTTCAAAGAAAATACTACAAAGATGTTTACGATGCAATCGTGAATGAAAAATCACACAATTTGAAGACACAGCTTGGAATATTTCTTGATGACAGTGGTATTTTAAGATGTAAAGGTAGAATGGAAAATATAAGTTTGAGCTACAGCGCAAGAAACCCAATTCTGCTACCAAAACGAGATCGTTTTACACATTTGATCGTCGAGCGCGAACATAGAAAACTGTTACATAGTGGAGTTTCGCAGACACTGTGTGCTATCAGACATTTATATTGGATACCAAGTGGGCGTTCGGTTGTAAAAAGTGTCCTGAAACAGTGCATCATATGTAGAAAAGTCGAAGGTGGTGCATACAAAATGCCTCTTATGGCACCATTTCCAACAAGTCGTGTAACAGAAGCAACAGCCTTTGAACGAACAGGACTAGATTATTTAGGGCCTCTTCATATCAAAACAGCAGAAGAACCGAAAAAAGTATGGGTGTGTCTTTTCACATGTCTCGTTACTCGTGCAGTGCATTTGGAAATAATTAACAATATGACAACTGAGGAATTCCTTTTGGCTTTGAGACGGTTTATTGCACAGCGAGGCTCACCTATTGAGATTCTGAGTGATAATGCCAAACAATTTAAGTTGGCAAAAGATGTATTGGATATAATTTGGCAAAAAACAATCAGGAATGATGACGTTCAAACTTATGTAGCAAATGTTGGAATTAAGTGGAAATATATTGTAGAACGAGCAGCGTGGTTTGGTGGATTTTACGAGCGTTTGGTTGGACTTATAAAAAGATCACTTAGGAAAACATTGGGACATAAATTTCTTACAGACTTTCAATTACAAACTGTGATCAAAGAAGTAGAAAGCGTAATCAATTCAAGACCACTTGTGTATGTAGACAGTGACATTAACTCAAGTTTCGCGTTAACTCCAGGACATTTCATAACTTTAAATCCAAAAACAGGAATATACTGTACTGAAAATGATCAAAATGATCCGGATTACGATCCGTACGAAAGTTCTGCTAAAAAGCTGTTAAAAATTTGGAATAAAGGACAAAAATTACTTCAACAGTTTTGGAAACTTTGGTTAAACGAATATTTGCTCAGTCTACGCGAAAGGACTCAAACAAAATTAAACGCTCATCGGGTACAATCACCCTATGCAGCGAATGTTGGAGACGTGGTGTTGGTCAAGGACGAATTACCCCGAGGAACGTGGAAATTGGGAACAATTTCTGAGTTTATCGTATCTCATGACGGGAAATATCGTTCAGCCAAGGTCAAATTGGCTACCGGCAATGTCATAAATCGTCCGTTAAATCACCTTTATCCAATAGAGGTAGCAAGGGATAAAATACCTGATAAACCTATGCAGCAAAACAGTGCGGATGATAACATGTCAGATACTGAACAAAAAAGAACCAGACTGGCAGCAAAAAAATCCAGAGAAAAAACTCTAAAACTCATAAATGATGGTGATGTTTAATAAGACTGATTAATGAGAAAGATGGACAGTGTTAAATTTGAGATAATGGATTAGTATGCTTATGTAACATTATATATATGTTTATATTAAAAGTGCATTGTACTTTAACCTTGAAAAAAAAAAAAAAAAAACAAAAACAAAAAAACGTTATACAGCATATTTACGATAGAAAAGTGTGTTTCATTTCATTATATCAGCTTCAGACACTTATAAGATAAAAATGAACACTATACACTGGAAAAAGTGATAAGACTTTGTATATTTCATTCATTAACAAGCTACGCTAATGGCTTTTGGTTTAAAGATAAAATATCAGGTGGTAAAAGAAACAAGAGCTTAATTAAGATCTGTTTTTTTTTTTATTTATGTATGTTTGTCCAGAAAAGATAGTTTGAGTTAATCATATTATGTCGAAGTAAGCTGATATTCAATTGAGATAAACAGAAATACTTGTATAAGAAAATTGCTGAGGGCTGTTCCGTAAGTTCTGTAGCAGTAATTAGGAAGTCTTAAAAATTTAAAATGTTTACAGCAAAGCAAACTTATAAATTGTGACTTATATTTATGTGCAATGCTTTTATAATTATGTATTGCAGTAAATATCATATAGTTATTTGAAATAGTTTGTCAATCTGAATTTTTTTTTTTGGAATATATTACAAATCTCAGTGCTAATTTTTTATGTTTTTTCTTTTTTTTGTATTACAAGTAAATTTCCATTTGACTTAACTTTCCACTTTCTTGTGGTGGGAGTGTCGCGAAATGCGAGAATTTTTCTTTTTAAACATAAGTAAAGTACAGTGCGATATAGCTAGTCTTATAACAGCAATTTAGATGTCTGTTTTGTTTCTTACACACTCTACAAAAATGTATGTATCATATCTATTTCAGCAAGTTATTTTTAACAAAGTAATTTCATTGGTTGATGACAGAATCATCTTCCCTATTTTGGATATGGCTTGTTTTTTGCACACGTCGTGTTTGAGATAAGACCATTACTAGGAGGGATTATATTCGAGTCATTATTAGTAGAAAGAACTTTAGGCCCAACAACATCTAAAATTAATGTTTTGTTTGAATAAAAATGTGTAACAGAAAGATTAACTGTTTAAAATGAACTTATATAAAAATGTTGGACTTATATATACATATTAAAGTTGGAAAAATTTAAACTTGTTGTTCTATAAAAGAAAAAACAGTTTTTCAAAGAAACTTGGTTTAAAAGATAAATCTTAATGTGGTGAGAAATAAAAGTAAAAAATATCACGGGTAAAAAAGGAACGTAAACAGAAATGTCGCCACATATAGTAAACCCTTTGGACGTTTCGGTAAAAAGGCAATTATATAGTAACTATATGGTAAATAATGGAGAAAGTTGTCACAAATATGAAAAACACATAATAATTACATTGTTTTTGACCTGCAAATAAAAACGTTACAATAGAATTAAATTGCATTGCTCAATATTTATATAGAATTGTGCCGAGCAGTCGTTTTGCCTAAGTAAGTAAGTAAGTAAGTAAGAACTCATATTTGTAAAGAATGGCACATAATTAAAGACAAACAATTATGACAGTCACTAATTAAATTACAGCGGTTATATCCCATTGTAACCATATCATTACTAATTAAATTACAGCGGTTTTCTTTAATCTCTTAGTTGTACTCAACATATTAGCGGTCTTTAAAACCCGCTAATTGAGTAATAATAGACGCGTTCCCGATTTTATCAGAGCACTGACTGTGTTAAAAAAACGAATAAATAAGTATAACTTAAACAATGATTTAACGTTTTAATTCTTATCAGAACCTTTTTGCTACTAATCGCGATCAATCAGACTGGATCCTGATAAGACGATGAAAGTAATGTTTTTTAATTTCTTAGCCAAAACCGATTAGAGTCTATTCAACATGTCAGTTGCTTATAAATTTTACCAGACCTGTGTACTGTAAATAGTTTAGACATTATCCAACGGGATGAGGAGTCAAAAAAGAAAACAAACAATGTAATTATTATGTGTTTTTCATATTTGTGACAACTTTCTCCATTATTTACCATATAATTACTATATAATTGCCTTTTTACCGAAACGTCCAAAGGGTTTACTATATAAATCCAATTTACCGAACTGGTCATTTACCGAAACGTCCGGCACCCTTATAATATATATCAAATGAAATACTGTATCTAGATCGAAATATAGCAAATATTTCGATCGAGATATCTTCTGCAGGCTCCTGCCTTTTTCACTCATGCGCACTCTTTCCGAAATCGTCGCAGCCTGTGAACACTTGAAATTGTAAAAAGACTCACCTACCTCCAAAATAACCAAAGTCATGGGTATGTCTACCTTTGTTTGATATTGATAAGCACATCCTAAGTTGAACCTTGTTCGCCAAAAAAGTGTTTTTTGTCCTACAGTGATTTTATTTCTCTAAATGTTTTTGTAAGTTCAACACGCTACCGTAAGTTGTCAAAAGATCAAGGGAGACAACCCAGAAAGTACATTAAGTTTATGAGAGACTGATTTACCTCCCTTAATAGTGGTACTTAAGACCCCCTTAACAAAGCCCATTTGTACCAAAGTTAATTTGTTTTTTTAACTCATTGATGGTCCAACTTCTAATGTTTTTTTAAAGTTAATTATGTTTATTTAACATAAATCATTTAAACTCAATAGAATAATTAACTAAGTAGCAAAAAGGTGTGTACCACCTGCATCCCTATTTTAAGACCTAGCTACCAACTGCTGGTTGTAAATCTCTTTTTTTCCACTGACTTGTTATGTACTATATTTTTAGCAAAAACATTTTTCTATCAAATTACATAGCTTTTATATGATATTAACTGTATGTTGTAGATAGTATTTATCCAAGGGATATATCCCATAAACATGTAAATAGTATGTCATTTATTTCAGAACACATTAGAATGATACATAGTTATAGAAGGGAAACAGTGTTTACTAGGGAATTTTCTGAACTTGTAATTCTTGTTGCATGTTGCTCTCGAAGACTTATTTCTCGAAAATTAACGACAAACTTGTATCAAATTCATGTTTTCTTTATTTTCGACAACGTGTAATAAAACGGTCAGAAAACACTAAATCATTCTTTTTAACCTTAGTTTATACCGCGACACTCGCAGTATGCGTCTCACTGGGGATACCTTCCCCACAAACAGAATGGGACCAACGCAACACAGTGCCAGTTTGTTTCTTTTCATTCATAAATGGGTGAGTAATAACAAAGAAAGTGATGATAATACTTGTAAGATCTTGTTTCAACTGAATGCAAATATATTTTAAGGCTTATTGAGCAATTTTTAAAAAAAAAAAATTTCTTTTTCAGGTATCATCACTACCATATTCGTCCTCCGACAGGGATTCACTTTCGGATGGACTGTTTCCCAGAGCCTGGAAATGTTTACGACAGATATGCTGTCATTGTTAAAGCCCCATCTGTTGTGCCACCTAACATTTTGTCGATGGAAACAAGACCTAACCAGATGTGTCACTTCAAAAGGCAACCTTTTTTTTTACTGGTGATGTAATCCATGGCACAGGTGGTCCCAAATTAAAATGTATTTACCTCCTTGAATTTAATCGTGCTGCAAATATAAACCAAATTGGCAACTTGCTTCGAGAATACATTGATGAGAATGACATTTATTTGTAAATATTACCATTCTAAAATGGTATAAAATATGCAGTCATGAGTTTATTTAAGTCTAAAACGTCGAATTTTATTAGCTTCCATTTCAACAGTATAACATATTCCCTAAAACTATGTTGACCTGAACTTAATGCAAAATAATGAATGAAAACCTAATGCTATCTGTCAGTATAATTATTTTCTTTGTATCAGTTATATTTTCCTGCTATAGTTGAAAGGAGTAAAAGGGTATCATCATGTTGAATTGTTAGAATGTACTTTAAAAACTGTAACAAAACAATGGTGTCATATCCAAACTGAGGACTGTGCCTTAAAACTCCAAAAATTGTTATACAACAAAATAAACATTTAAAAAGAACTATGAATTGTTTTCTTTTCTCCACCAACAGTCTAATAACCAGGTTCTAAACACTGAAAGTAAGGTTAAATCAGTCTCTCATAAGAAAAAAAAGTGTATTTTTTCTTCAAAGAAGAAATGTTACTTTAAATTTTAGAAAACCAACCTGAGCCGGAAAAGATTCTCTGTTTGCAACCTTTGCAGAGAAGGGCAACAAATCCTGGCAGACACAAAAAGGGAGAGACAGTACATTTTAAGAAAGGCCACCATACTGGACCTATTCCTTCAACATTAACTGAATCCAAAGCAAAGCAGGCCCAGTCTTTCTATCAAAGAAGAGCAACTTTAATTAAAAAGGTACATAGTTAATTTGTATACTTACCATAATTCTATGGATTTTGTCATAGTAGTGCTTTAATCATCATTATAATCATCTTGTGCAGCAATTTGCTGAGCAATTGCTTCATCTGTAGCTGCTTGCACTTCATAATAAAAATCAATATAAGCTTGTTTCTTTGATTTCCTTATTGTAGTATAAAAATATTCTTGGTACTGCTCAGCAAGCCTCTGGTCAATATTATCTAATGTATTTAGAAGCTGTTCAGTTATAATAATTTCTATTTCATTTTTTGTTTTACTTTCAATTTTGCTATATTTTTCTCGTTCCTCTACAGTAACATAAACCTTGTCTAGTTTGACAGATCTGTAGTCTTTTCCATTTGAGACTTCTTGGTCATACTTCTGTTTATTTTCATATGCTAATTTGCTGAAGTTGACTAATTCATTATCCAGCTCTTTCCCTTCAATATTCACATGGGGTCTTTCCTCTTGAGGGTGAAGCAGATATTCTCTTCTTCTAATGTCTTTCCTTACTTCTCTAATTTCTTTGTCTAATGATATGGTTCTCTTAGAGTCATTTGGGACTGAGAAACCTAACTGGGACTGTAATGCTTCCTTTATCTGAAAAAAGAAGTAAAGTTGATTTATTTTCAACATTTTAATTTTCAGAAAGTCAACAATAAGCAAATAATTACATTGTGACCACCAATAGTTGGTGAGTGATCCATGATGTATAAATGTTAAAATAAATGGCCAGTTATGAGATTTTTTTTTGAATTGTTAATGATTCTTGGTTAATCAAGGTAGCCACTAACAGTTTTGACTGCAATTTCTACAAAATTTCTGTTGATTTCTGTTGATAAATTTTATGATTTCATTTTCCTGCACTTTTCAGGCACACGATATTGCCAAAAGGACAGAATGTGAAGTTTATGTTGAAGTTACCAGGAACAACAAGACGTACATATATGGAACTCAAGAAAAACTTAAAATACATCAGAATTTAGTAACTGATCCCAGTGTGGTGGAGGTTCAGTGTTCAAATACCTTTGCTGACATGGAAGTCCAGATGGTTGAGGAACAGAACCAGGGAATCCAAGTTTCTGATACACCTGGCACAATTGCTAACACTATTGAGGTAGAAACTGGATTCCCTGGTGAAACCTCAAGCATTCTGGACCACTCCTATGATGTCACAGCCTATCCCTCTCCATCCAAAGTCAGTCAGTCAAAACCAAATACAAAAACTCTAAGCAAGTTACAGGCCGCTGGATTAGCATGCAGAATATGCAATGTAAACCACAAATCTAAAAATGACAAGGGCATGGGGAGATGGATAGGCTGTGATGTTTCCAGCTGCAAGTATTGGTGTCACGCTAAGTGCAAAGGTTTAAAATTCAGATCAGAAAAAGAAGCCAAAGAATATACATTTAAATGCCCCGAACATATGTAATTATAATGCAGTTATTCAAAATGAGTGACAGTTTGTTATTTCTAATGTTTTAAGCAAGTTTCAAGTTTTATGAAATGAGATGAAATGTATTTTGTTTGAAATTAACTGGTTAATCAAATTATTTTAACTAAAATGTTTAATTTATTTTAATTGACATATCTTTTCATTACTGTTATTATCTTTATTAACTTATTTATCTATATAGATATTTTTACAATTAATAAAGTTACTGCATAGTGTCCCTTTTGTACTTACTAACCTCATCCAAATTATCAAGATTCCTGTTGACCCGCACCCATTGCTTTTCTGTCGGTACACCTCTAGGAAGCCACATTTTCATTCACTTGTTTTTGCTTTCCAATATGAAGTCACCACCTTCTCCCTTTTCAGCACTTCCATTTACACTAACAGATTCAGTGCAAGTAATATACTGAGTCAATTCATCTGGATATTTTGACCTTTCAGTGAGATCCCTATGAGTAATTTCTTGGTATTTTGTCATTCCAAGAATATAAAACAATGGACAGAACTTTTGTCTACCAGCAAGAATTCCTTTTGAATTATTACGCCGTATACCTATCCTAAAAATATTGAGGGCTAAGAGATAGGTAAAAACAACTTCTAGCATAAACTTGTAATTAGGATCTTTGACTGTGTGTAGCCAGTTAATAAACTTGTTTACTGTTGGCTCCTCACTAGACTGAAGCATGGATCTCACAAAAACAAGGAGCAACTCTTTATTTAGTGCATGAAAAACTATGTGGAGGATTTCCCAGGACTTATGATGGTCAGAGGCTGCCTCACAATACTTCTGTGCTCTTTCAGATCGGAAACCAAGAAGTCTAGAAATATATGAAAGAATTACAACCCACAGAAGTTTGAAAACAACCTTTACCATATTAATTTCAAAATGCCCTAAGCCTGGTCTTAGCAAAACATTCTTAAATTTTCTGTATTGCCCAATAGAACCAGAAGGTAGACCATGCATTTCTAGGTGGTTAATAAAATCTTCAGGGCCAGATTTAATATTTTCATTGCATTGAGGACATATAAATGTGTTTTCTATCACTTTACAGGCCAGAAGGTAAGGCAAACCATCACAACCAACAGACAACCACTGCCGCTCTTGGGGTACATTTGCTAGGGTAGAAATATGGTCAAGAACCTTTTCAGTCCTTTGAAATGTATTTGGATTAACTAATAAAGGTTCCCCTATTTTAATAACTGGCACAGAAACAGGATGCTTGTTTTCTATCTCATCAAAAGAAAACATATTCATCTTAGTTTCTCTGTTTTCCACTAGTAAGACAGATCCTTTGTCAATACTTGCCAGGAAGGTTCTGGCATTCTTAACTACTGGCTGGCCATCATTGTCTATGCCATCTGTAAATTCACCATTTCCTTTGGCATTCTGCTCTTTGCTTACTTCATCCAACTTGCACTGTATAAAATGTTTCCTTAAGTCTCTAAAATAGTCAGTGTACTGTTGTTCAAATGCACAAAGCTCATCAAGTGGCAATGGTTCAGTCCATTTCCAGTGTTCAGGTGACAGATATACTTTTTGCTGGACTTGACTATTTGGTGCTGAATATGAATTAAACTGGTAATTACACTGACAGCAGCAGTAGCTTGAAGATGTACATGGTAGTTTTTCCCTACAACCTGACAATTATCAAAGAAATTATCAACATCTCCACCAGGGCAGTTAAGACTTTCCTCAGAAAGTCCATTTAAAGCTGAAAGCAGACTTGTGTAACCACCTGAGGGAGATGATGCACCACTCAAAGTAACAGCGGTTTTACTCCCTGATACAAAATAGCAAAGTAAATTTAGGCCAAATGAAAATGGACTTATAATGTTGAGATTTCTCAGATAATAAACTTGTTCAACTGCTTTTATTAAAGCAGTCTGCTTTTTCAAACTACAATTGTCTTCACTTATGCCATTGAAAAATGACAATAATACTCGATTCCTTTCCTCAAGCCATTTTTGGGGCAGGAACTGTTTTTTCAACAAACTGTTTTTATAATCCTGGGAAAAGATCAATCCATCAGCAAAAATATTACTACTCTGAGACTTTCCCAAGGTGGCGGAGATTCTACATAACTGTTTGTCTGACAAGTGTTTTCCTTCTATTGCTGCTACAACCTGGTCAACAAACGAATCAACAGACTAGTGCCATACTGCTTCACATGTGCTTTCAGATGTCTTATGCATAGAGAACATGGAATCCGAGTTATCAGTAATATCAGGGTTTATGTCTTCAGATTGTTGAGATACTGTTTCACAAGTGCTTTCAAATGTGTTCGGCTCAGAGAATATGGGATCTGCATTTTCTGAAATATTGGGGTTTGCGTCTTCAAATTTAAGTTTTTTGCATGTAGGTATTTGCTGACTCCATTTATTTTCTACATAATCTCTACAAGCTGTGCAAAGGTACTGGCGTCGATTCAGCAGCAATCCTTTGTCATATAAACAAGACAATACAGACCGTTTTATTTTCTTTGCACTTATCTTGATGAGTGAAAATTCCACTCCTTCTGCAAATAAATCATGATTTAAGCATGCACAGGTTTTTGATACTTGTCCAGCTTCATTTCTGCCAATCGTGTCCACTGGTGATTTCACTTTATTTCTTGTATTATACATTTCTATGACAATAATGTCTGAGGCAGTCAAATGACAGTTAAAGTTAGCAAGGAATAAAAATAATTCAATTTTAATATACATCTAGTAAATATCTCAACTGACATATAATAGCTAGATCTGAATATTATATATAAATTGAAATACTCACCTTGATATGTAAACCAACATATAGTATCTTGATCAAAATATACGAAAACAGGAAGTGGTTATTTTATGTCAAAGTAAATATTATTGGTGGCGCCGAGAACGGCGACGCCTATATTGGAATAGTGTTTCATTTTGTACCATGCGCTGACGTAATCAATTTGGGAGAATCTTGGATCATTATCAATGTAAAAAAATCCTTATATTCTGTACATCACTTAAAATATGTCACTTCATAAATCGTATTTATTAATTTTAAAAATAAATTGATCCAAATCAGGTAAGTTAGTATTTTTATTTAAAAGTTTTTGATGCAAAAATTACAGATTTAATGACTTTTCCCAAAACAAATCAAAGCGCTGGAAGTACTTGTGTATTCACAGCATTTATCTAGCAGTGTGTTGCTACTTAATCTGAAATGCAAATCTTTGTTAATTCTTTCAAAAATAGCTATATAAAGAAAGGTGAAGCCGAGTGGTTAAAAGGTCGGACTTGTAACTCGATTGGCATATGATATTTCGATCGGTGGTTGTGCCTAACTGCTAAGCGTGTATTTATACGTGAAGAAAAAAAAACCTTTACCGTACTGATTTCTGAAATAAACAACAACAACAACAGAAATGGTGGGAGAGGTAATGCGTTTCAATACGTACGAAGAAGCAATCAACTTCATAAAAGAAATTGAAGATAGAAATACCTGCAGATTTACTGTTTTTAAAAAAACTAAAGAAATAAATGTTAACAGTAAGTTTGTGTTATTATTAAAGTTTAAGTACTGGTAGACTAGTGAGATTATTACAAGGCAGTGGCTACGGTTATGGAACCGTAATTACGGAAGTTCTGTTATCCTAGACAATGCTAGTGGGATAGGCTACAGTTACGAAAGCCTTAAAGATTAACAACCTACGAATGTTTAACATTAAATTCAAAGTTGAAATTGAATATTCATATAGACTAAGACTTATAGATGTCCACTCGTACACAGCTTGAAAAGTCATATTGGACTCGCCTATCGGCTCGTCCAATATGACTTCAAGCTGTGTACTCGTCCAAATATATTCCCGTTTTGTACAGTTAAATGTATAATAACCTTATAATATAATCTAAATTAAATGCAATCTGATTACTGCATACAGTATTCTACGGCACAAAATATGTATCATATTCACTGGGTGTACATGTATAGGTTAGTTCATGTTTGCGATTGACTACGTAATATAAAACCCGGGTGACTATATATTATGTAGTCTATTGTTAACATGAACTAAGCTATTAAGGACATGGTCTTATATCTTGAGTCAGTCGCCTCGGTCAATATGACATTCTACCGGTGAATATAACATTATATTCAATGGCTCACTAGTCAATAATGGTATAATATTTATTTTATTTATGCACAGGAGTAGAAAATTCAGACTTCCAATTAAAATGGGAGGAGAAACAGGGGGACCTTCCAATTCATTTTGATGGCGTTCCATTCATCTTTATTGGCAAAGAGGACCGAGAATGCCATCAAGGACCTCTGAGAAAGAAAACGAAAGGAAAAAAAGTAAGTGCTTACTCCATTATCATTAGCCACTTCATTTCAATAATGTACAAGCATACTTCTTTGGGTTTGCATCCTATGTTTCTAAGTAAGGGACTTCAGTTCATATTTGAGCTAGTGAATATTTGCAGTCAGAATTGAATATTAGACTTAATACCGTAATGAAAACACTAATGTTTCTATGACGCTTAAAAGAGAATATGTGTGATTTGACCTCTTAAAAGTATGAGTGTAATTTGATCCTTGAAAATGTGAGTGGGATTTGATTCTTAGACCACCACTTCAATAGAAATTTTCCCAACACTGAAACCATCTGCTGTTAAAAAAGTAACAGCTAAAGGTTTCACTTTAAAAGTATGTACTTAAGGTATACATTTTACCATGTTACTAATGGAGTAAAATTTTTGTTGACAAAAATAAAAAAATCCAGCTGTCTCTCAGTGTCAAATAATTTGTCATTTACTAAGTTTTAATGTCTTCCAAACAAAGGCAAGTAGAATTTCAATGTATCCAAAATATATAGTCCGCCTTTAACATGTTTCATGAAAAACATATTTACAAATATATTTTTTTTAGTCTGGAAAGGAACAGCCGGGAGACCATACCTATGTGGAGAAAAGAAAGAGGAGATTGATACAGGTCACCAAAAAACTTGGATGTCCAATGAAAATAAAAATGCGGATGATTGTTCGTTTTCCTGGATATGCTGTATGTATTAATTAGAAATATGTTGATGCCACTCTATTAGTTTAAACAAAATGTCATCTATTACATCCATACCAAATTTGGAATGTATGTTGTAGCAGATTAACTTAAAAGAATTCAGTATTGTTTCCTCTGTATAAGTCTTTATTTTTTCACCCCCACAAATTGTGAGGCATGTACCATTGTAGCATTGCAATTGTCTATCCATCTGTCTGTTTGTCCAGACATTTTTGAAGGCAATTCTTAAATCTGTTTGCAGATTTGCTCAAACTTTGAGGGTTGAATGGACTGGAGTTGTAGATGATCATATAGGAATAATTTTTCGCTGCGACCAAATTTACTAGAAATAACACCTTTTGTTAAATTTTTTTACGACCTACCATATCTGGAAAAAAAGTGAACACAACTCTTAAACAAGTTTGCCGATTTTGGTTAAATTTTCACAAATATACACACTAAAGGTGCAGATGATTGTTAAAGAAAGAATTTTTGCAGCGACAAAGTAAACCATAATTATGGACTTTTGTTGATACAGTCTATACCATATAGGGAAAGTAATTGTGAATGCAACACATCTTAAACTGGTGGGCAGATCTATTCATATTTCCATGAATAAACAGGCTTAAGGTGTAGATGATCATAAGCAATTTTTTATGCCCCCACTCTTTTTGGGTGTCATTTAGATTTGCCCTTGTCCGTCTGGCTGTCTGTCCATGCGTACTTACGTCCATCGGAAAAAGTTGTCTTAATATGTAGCTCCAAAAGCACAGGGGCTAGAGTCAAGAAACTTTACAGGGATGTTGATCAGCAAGTTAAGTTGTGCACCTGGGGTTTCTTATATAGATCATTTTGGAATTGTTGGAGAAATGGCCCCTTACTTATGAAAAATTACCATTTTTCAACTTGTGTCGCATGTAGCTCCAAAAGCACTTGGGCTAGAGCTAAGAAACTTTACAGGAATTTTGATCAGCATGTTAAGTTGTGCAATGTGGTTTCCTGTATAGATTTATTTGGAATTGTAACAGTTACAGCCCCTTGCTTAGTAAAAATTTGCCTTTTTTAAATTGTGTTGCCTGTATCTGTAAAAGCCCTGGAGCTAGAGTCAGTAGGTTGAGTTGGGGCATCTGTGTCCAATGGACACATTTCAAGTTTTTTTTAATTTCTTTAATTATAGTGTTGTTTTGTGAATACATGATTGCTGATAACTTGGTTTCCTACTTTTCAAGAAATTAATTCTTTCCTTTGTAGATTGAAACTGACACGGCTCATTATCGTAGAGCATCTGCACACAAATTAAAAAGAGAATTCAATGGTTCTACAGAGCAAGAATATTTAGTGTTGTTAAAAGTGATTGGCCAGCATGAGAACCATGATACTGGAGAGGTTAGTTGTACTGCTGTAGTGGTGAAGATAAAGTATTACAAAAACCAAATTAGCATGGATTGCAAATGATTAAGTAACACATGTCAAAAATATGAATATGTATAGAGTATATTTGTTTTGAGTTGATATGGAATATATCTCATCGAGAAGTGATACAGTTAAATATTTTTATGCGGGCAAAGTGTGTAATACATTTTGACGATTTATTTTGTCCAAGCACAATTACAAAGCAATCACAGAAGTAAAAAAAGACTTGCATATTTATTTGTCTTGTTACGTTGATTTTTCGATGTTTACAGGGCATTCTTATTAAATACGGCCTGTGCAGTGACAAATCAAAATTCAGCCCCAAATGCAGAGGCTCATTTAAAGTAAATGCCCTTACCATATCTAATTTCTATCCAAAGGTACAAATGTACATCTTGTGATTTTTGGACGTTCTGAAATGCTTTGTTTATTTCAAATGTACTGTACCCGTGGCATGTTTTTTTATTTTTTTATTTTTTAGCGTAATATTTACCATTTCTGGAAATTTTCTTTTAAATTTTAATTCTGGTTTTTTTTAATCTTTGTCACATGTATAGCAAGTAAAGCGTCGCTTAACCATGATCAGCATCGATTAAATGCCGTACTATGGAATATGGCTCATATCCCACAAATTGTGAATTTTCTTCACATTTTTGTGAATTTTTTACGTTTTTTGGCGTTTGTGAAGAGGCTGAAATTCGGGTTCAATATCAAGCAAAAAAAATCACTGAATGGTGAAAAATGTCGCTAAAGGCGATGCAAACAGCATATGCAACATTCTTATTGATGGCATGAAAAATCTATGTCCAGACTGAAGAAATAAATTAGTGGCAACAGGTACGGATGGTGCGTCAACCATGCTCGGCACGAAAACAGGAGCAGTTCAGCGGCTAAGGGAGCACACAGATAAGCCCTATCTTGTTGGTATCCATTGCAGTGGACACAAGTTGGAGTTGGCTTTCCAAGACACAGCCAAAACAAAAATACCCTTGTTCCTCAAGGTTGAAACAGTGCTTCTAGCACTGTACTACTTTTATCGCAACAGCAACTTAAACAGGTAAATAGATGCTGCTGCTAGAGTGTGTCTTAACCAGTTTCTTTTGTTTGAATTCGGATCCCCAACAAGACAGATATGTCAGAGTTATGTAATTGTTTTAGCTACATGTAGGTCTGGTCATGGCTTGGTCGTCATGTGACATGAACCCATGACTGAAATTTGTCTTTGAAGTTTCAAGCCCAAATTCTCATACGGTAGTGTGAAGCCTAGAATTTCTTGATAGCCTGACTATATAAATCCTGAAATTAACACGAAATTGAATTCACCAATGTTTTACCATCATGCTTGTCATTCGATGACTGGTGAAATAGCTTAACCCATTTTGTCAACCTTTCTTTACAGTTTATAAAGTGAAAATAATTTCACTGCTATACAATGATAAACACATAAAGTTGATAATGATAAAATTGGTCCTGTTAATATTTCGAACATTAATAGTCAGTTAGTATGCTGTCATTTTTAAGTTCATATTTATAAATAAGTTTATTACATTTGTACATATGTATATTCTTTAGAAATATACACAGATCTGAGATGCCACGCTGGTCCACTGGCGCCTGATTAGCAATCCAGAAGTACGGTTTTTAAATCATGGCTCTAGTGTAATAACTTTACACCCATACCAGTCTTTCAGATGAGTTTTTTCTACCGAGGTCCCATGTGTCTATGCAATACAAAGAACTAGGAGTTCTTACTGCCCAGAGTATGGATGTAAATGCCCTGATTCTCCTGTATACTGACATTTGTGGGTCCCAGCGTTAGCTGTATATAACCTGAGATGTTGAAACAGTCCTTAAACAATATACATGTACATTCATGTCTATCCAGATCTAGTCTGAAAGATTCATACAGTGTAGTTGCCAAGAAGACGAAACTACCAGTCAGAGTGGGTGGGACACGGTGCTCTCTCACTTGAAGAAAGCAATAGAGATATTTCTTTGGGGCTATCCTGCTTTTGTTGAGCATTTAGGACAGGTGAATATCATTTTATGTTCTATCTCTGACTCACCTGCTTAATCATCATACAACTTTGATTTCAAAACAAGGCATGATTAGTAGCCTTAGCAAATAGCTTGGAACAAGAGCACAATCTGAGAAACTCGGCGTCTGATCAGGTTCCAAGTAGTTTGATAAAATGTTCACACAATATTTCATCTGAATTTTGTAAACTGGATAAAATCTAAATATTGTGCAGACATTTTTAGCAAGTTAACAACAAGAGGGCCATGATGGCCCTGTATCCCTCACCTGAGTATGACTGCTTTTAACAAAGTTGCTATGGACCTGGTTAATTGACCCCAGATGACCCATATTCGAACTTGACCTAGAAATTATTGAAACAATCTCTTTGACAAATTTCCAGTATATTTGGACTGAAAAAGTAGCATCTAGAGTGTTAACAAGGTTTTTCGATATTTAGGCTCTGTGACCTAGTTTTTGACCCCAGATAACCCATATCCAAACTTGAGCTACAAACCATCAAAACAATCTATCTGACAAATTTCCAGGACATTTGGACTTAAAATGTAGCCTCTAGAGTGTTTACAAAGTTTTTCCATATTTGGGCTCTGTGACCTAGTTTTTGACCCAAGATGACCCATACTCCAACTTGAGCTAGAAATCATCAAAAAAACCTGTCTGACAAATTTCTAGGATATTTGGACAGAAAAAATGTAACCTCTGGAGTGTTAAAAAGTTTTTTTACATATTTGTACCATGTGACCTAGTTTTTGATCCCAGATGACCCATATCCAAATTTGAGCTAGAAATCATTGAAACAACCTTTCTGACAAATTTCAAGGACATTTGGACAAAAAATGTAACCTCTAGAGCTTTTACAAGGTTTTT
This sequence comes from Cyclina sinensis, assembly GCA_012932295.1. Taxonomy (NCBI): domain Eukaryota; kingdom Metazoa; phylum Mollusca; class Bivalvia; order Venerida; family Veneridae; genus Cyclina; species Cyclina sinensis. Next base: position 10,952,855 of record JAAONU010000019.1, read on the forward strand.
CTACTTTCGGGCTCTGTGACCTAGTTTTTGACCCCAGAGAACCTATATTCAAAACTGAGCTAGAAATCATCCATAGAATCTTTGTGACAAATTTCCAGGTTATTTGGACTGAAAATGCTACCTTTAGAATATTAACAAGGTTTTTCCATATTTGGACTCTGTGACCTAGTTTGTGACCCCCGAAGACCCATACTCGAACTTGATCTAGAAATCCTCAAGGCAATTTTTCTGACAAATTTCCAGATTATTTGGGCTGAAAATGTAACCTCTAAAGAGTTAAAAAGGTTTTTCTATTTTTAGGCTCTGTGACCTAGTTTTTGAACCCAGATGACCCATATTTGAAGCTGTGCTAGAAATGTTTGAAGCAACCTTTCTGACAAATTTCCAGATTATTTGGGCTGAAAATGTAATCTCTAGAGGGTTAACAAGATGTTTCTATTTTTGGGCTCTGTGACCTAGTTTTTGAACCAAGTTGACCCATATTTGAACTTGAGCTAGAAATCATAGAAGCAACCTTCCTGACAGATTTCCAGATTATTTGGTCTAAAAGTGTTACCTCTAGAGTGTTAACAAGGTTATTCAATATAAAGGCTCTGTGACCTAGTTTTTGACCCCAGATGACCTATATTTGAACTTGACCTAGAAATCATCAAAGCAACCTTTCTGACAAATTTCAAGATTATTTGGGCTGAAAATGTTACCTTTAGAGTGTTCACAAGATTTTTCTATTTTTGGGCTCTGTGACCTAGTTTTAGAACCCAGATGACCCATATTTGAACTTGAGCTAGAAATCATCATCAGAACATTTCTGACAAATTTCCAGGATATTTGAACTGAAAAAGTAGCCTCTAGAGTGTTAACAAGGTTTTTCTATATTTGGGCTCTGTGACCTAGTTTTCCAACCCTGATAACCCATGTTCGAACTCGTCTGAGATATTAATAAGACAAATATCTTGACCAAGTTTCATGACAATTGAGGCAAAAAAGAAACCACTAGAGTGTTAACAAACCAAAAGGTGATCAGAAAAGCTAACTCTGTCACTACGTGACAGGTGAGCTAAAAAGTAAAAATGACACTACTTTTAAATTTCATTTTCTTTTTTAGATGTCTTCCCAATTGCAAGTAAAAAAGAGACTTAAGTACAAACAGAACAAATGGCTATGGCCATACATATGGTCAGGACAGGTGCTATGAGTAAGAAACTAGCAGCAAAAACCTACGGAGTACCAAAGACCACACAGAAAGAAGAGGAAAAACAAAGGAAGAAAGGAAGCAGAAGATAAAACTGAAGGAACTAAAAATGAAAAAGAAAAACAAATCAAGTGAAATGTCTTCTTCAGAATCAGATGTTGATGTACCTAATATGGACAATGACTGTGACGATTTTACATTTGACGATGACTTAGCAGGCTCGTGTCATGGCTGCCACTTGAGTAATGGTGACCCAAGCGACTGGATAGGGTGTGACATGTGTGCTCGGTGGTGGCATATTAAATGCACTGGTCAACCTGATTTACAAGGTATTAATCATTCAGAACTTGAGGATGTTAACTTCAAGTGCAAATTATGCTAAAATTATGTCTTGACAGACAATTCAGAAAAAAAGGACTAAAAGTTCGTAATGTAAATAATTATTTATTGACGTTTTGACAAAAGTTTGATAGACTCTCAGATTGTTTAGCCTTTGTAGAATGTCAGTTTGTTTAACATTTGAAAAGAATGTTTTATATTTACTCTCATATAAAAGACAGATAAACACAATACATAATAATACATATGAATAAATGAAACTGCTTGATTGTATTTGTTCATAATTGTATATACGTTTACTTATAATGAAACAATGTTTGTGCTTACCCTCTCGTGCGGGTTTCGTAATTAAAAAAATAATTAAACTACACATAAGAAATGAATTTAAACAACAGTAGCATTGTTCTTCAAAATTTTATTAATCTTTTATATCAATAGAGGAGAAAGTTTCAGACCAGAGTACAGAGAGATAGCTTCTGCTCGAAGTCTAGTACAGGTTCCAGTCCTTGCACTTACCGCTACTGCCACGGAAGATATATAGCGGGACATATTCAATTATTTGCTTCTTGCAGAGGATGCTGTCTCAAAAATTCCAAATAGGTAAAGTTGGTCAATATATTTATATTCCCAACGTATTGCAATCATTAGAGTTGCAAAGTACATCACTTATAAATTAGCCAATATACACTTTTATCACGTAAATTACAATGCACTAGTCAAAGTTTTAATAAAATTTAAACATCACTGACAAGTTTATTTAGACTCGAACCAATTACCGTAATATTTTAATTAATGGATATGATGATGAAATTTTATTTTGAATTTTCAGACCAAATATTTTCTTGGGCATAACACCGAAATGTACCGGAGAATACGAGTCTGAACTGGCATGGTTTAAGGAATAGGCAATGTCTGCATCTCATATCAAGAAAACAATAATATTCTGCAGGTAAATTTATTGCATTAAAGGTTTATAAATGTAGTAATTCTATAATTTTTGTAACTGATAATGTTGAATTTAGTTTGTTCAGGTCACGCAGCACCATAAATTGTAACATATTTTCAAACTATAAACTGTATAAACACTGTTTCAGATCATACAATGCTGTATACAATGTATGGTCACAGCTTACGGAGACATTAGACATAGGTGGCATTAAAAGAAAAGTGGAAATGTACCATGCTTCAACCGACGAGAACACAAAGGAGAGAATACTCTCTGATTTCCAAGAACGGAAGTCTAATATTCGGATTCTAGTGTGTAAGGTGGCATTCGGCATAGGCATACACATGTAGACATTCCTGACATAGAAACTGTGATACATTGGGGTGCATCTTGTAACCCACTTGCTTACTGGCAGGAAGTAGGTAGGGCAGGAGGAGCCAGTCAGCAGGCGGTGCTTTATCCATACCCGCGTTCCTTAATGAAAACCATTACATCCGCTGGAATGCGCGATGTTGTTAAGGCAGATTCTTGCATACTAGTGAATGTTCTTGAACACCTTAAGACCAAGGCAATGAAAGAGAAGATGCCTGTTAGTTCACGGTGTGAAAAAAAGAATGTGCAATTTGTGTGTGTGCAATGTGTTTATGTTGTAGTACCTGCAGATCGAAGTGTGAATGCGCAGGAAAACTAGACTTTATACAGTCACTTGTTTTGTAAACATGCATGTGTGAACATGAACATTCTCAGAGGCAAATTTGAGATATGGAAAAGGTTAAAAATAAACTTTTCAAGTTTTGCTTTTCAAGTATATATTGTCAAAAATAATTGTTCTATGAGTATTAATATGTATATGGCACAGTGTTTTAAGATGTCTTTTTCAATTTAAACCACTTTGAATATAATGACTTAACAACTTACAATTCCAGGACATAATGTTTAATATTTTGTCCTCTCTTTTCGGTCACTTGTATGAATAGCTAAGCCTTATCTATTTCCATGTTCGTAAAATTTACTTGTACGTTGCTGTCCACAGGAAACAAACAGTTTCAAGAATTTGTTTTTTAAATCGATCAGAATTTCAAACATTTGATAAAAGCAAAGCTGTGTTGCAACCATTTTTGTAATAAAACCAGAATTGTAATAATTATAACAATTCTGGATTTTATTACAAAAATGGTTGCCAAGTGAAACCACTTTTGTAATAACCACTTTTGTAATAAAAAATGGAAATGATGTTATCGCTCTAATTTGTTAATCAAAAACCGCCAATACCTCGACCTATATTATGAACCCTATATGCAACTAGTTTGTTTGTTGAATAAAAACTCTGAACAATAATTCTTGTTACATATCTGCGGTTTTATTACAAAAATGGTTGCAAAGCAAAACCACTTTTGTAATCACCACTTTTGTAATAAAAAATTGGAAATGATGTCATCGCTCTAATTTGTCAACCAAAAGCCGCCAAAACCTTGGGCTGTGGTAATAAGCCTATATACAATAAGGCTCATGTAGTGAAAATCTGAACAATAATTCTTGTTACATATCTGGGATTTATTACAAAAATGGTTGCAAAGTGAAACCACTTTTGTAATAACCACTTTTGTAATAAAAAATCGAAATGATATCATCGCTCTAATTTGTCAACCAAAAGCCGCCAAAACCTTGGGCTGTGGTAATGAGCCTATATACAACAAGTCTGATGTATTGAAAATCTGAACAATAATTCTTGTTACATATCTGGGGTTTATTACAAAAATGGTTGCAAAGTGAAACCACTTTTGTAATAACCACTTTTGTAATAAAAAATGGAAATGATGTCATCGCTCTAATTTGTCAACCAAAAGCCGCCAAAACCTTGGGCTGTGGTAATAAGCCTATATACAACAAGTCTGATGTATTGAAAATCTGAAATATAATTCTTGTTACATATCTGGGGTTTATTACAAAAATGGTTACAATGTGAAACCACTTTTGTAATAACCACTTTTGTAATAAACAAGAGCTGTCTCAATGACAGCACACTCGACTATTCGAAAGCCTTTGTCAATAGAAGTGTAAATAAGAGGAAAAGATCCAGGATTTTTTTTTTTTTCGGGGGGTTGGGGGGGGAAGTTGGAAGTGGTCATGTTCAAGGTCAGGATGATGCTGTAAAAGGAATAAGAAATTTTTTATTTTTATTTTTTTTTTTTTTGGGGGGGGGGGGGGTGGGGGGCGGGGGGTTGGGGGGGGGGGCAAGCGGGATGATGCTGTAAAAGTAATAAGGGAAAAAAAATATTTCAAGTTTCAGTTGCATAACTTTGATAGTGTTGAAGAAATTTGACTTTGAAAAAACTTGAACATTTTGTTTAACATTTTCTCTAAGTCGAACAAGGGCCTATAACTCTAAAATACAGTAACCCAGGTGCATGCACTTTGACAGGAAGGTATAAGACGTGATAGTTTATAAGTATTTCAAGTATCAGTTGAATAACTTTGATAATGTTGAAGAAATTTGACTTTGAAAAAACTTGAACATTTTGTTTAACATTTTTCTCTAAGTCGAACGAGGGCCTTTAACTCTAAAATACAGTAACTCAGGTGTATGTGCTTTGACAGGATGGTATAAGATGTAATACTATATAAGTATTTCAAGTATCAGTTGAATAACTTTGATAATGTTGAAGATATTTGACTTTGAAAAAACTTGAACATTTTGTTTAACATTTTCTCTAAGTCGAACAAGGGCCTATAACTCTAAAATACAGTAACTCAGGTGTATGTGCTTTGACAGGATGGTATAAGATGTAATACTATATAAGTATTTCAAGTATCAGTTGAATAACTTTGATAATGTTGGAGATATTTGACTTTGAAAAAACTTGAACATTTTGTTTAACATTTTCTCTAAGTCGAACAAGGGCCCATAACTCTAAAATACAGTAACCCAGGTGTATGTGCTTTGACAGGATGGTAATGGTTGTGATAGTGTATAAGTATTTCAAGTTTCAATTGAATAACTTTGATAGTTTTGAAGATATTGCACTTTGAAAAAAACTTGAACATTTAGTTTAACATTTTGTGCAACGCGGACGCGGACGCCGACGCCGGGGTGAGTACAATAGCCCTCCTTATTCTTCGAATAGTCGAGCTAAAAATGGAAATGATATCATCGCTCTAATTTGTTAACCAAAAGCCGCCAAAACCTTGACCAATATTAAGAAGACTATATAGAACTAGTTTGTTGTATTAAAACTCTGAACAATAATTCTTGTTACATATCTGGGGTTTATTACAAAAATGGTTGCAAAGTGAAACCACTTTTGTAATAACCACTTTTGTAATAAAAAATGGAAATGATGTCATCGCTCTAATTTGTCAACCAAAAGCGGCCAAAACCTTGGGCTGTGGTAATAAGCCTATATACAACAAGTCTGATGTATTGAAAATCTGAACAATAATTCTTGTTACATATCTGGGGTTTATTACAAAAATGGTTACAAAGTGAAACCACTTTTGTAATAACCACTTTTGTAATAAAAAATGGAAATGATATCATCGCTCTAATTTGTTAACCAAAAGCCGCCAAAACCTTGACCTATATTAAGAAGACTTTATAGAACAAGTCCGATGTATTGAAAATCTGAACAATAATTCTTGTTACATATCTGGGGTTTATTACAAAAATGGTTGCAAAGTGAAACCACTTTTGTAATAACCACTTTTGTAATAAAAAATGGAAACGATGTTATCGCTCTAATTTGTTAACCAAAAGCCGCCAATACCTCGACCTATATTAAGAACCCTATATGCAACTAGTTTGTTTGTTGTATTAAAACTCTGAACATTAATTCTTGTTACATATCTGCGGTTTATTACAAAAATGGTTGCAAAGTGAAACCACTTTTGTAATCACCACTTTTGTAATAAAAAATTGGAAATGATGTCATCGCTCTAATTTGTTAACCAAAAGCCGCCAAAACCTTGACCAATATTAAGAAGACTATATAGACCTAGTTTGTTGTATTAAAACTCTGAACATTAATTCTTGCTACATATCTGGGGTTTATTACAAAAATGGTTGCAAAATGAAACCACTTTTGTAATAACCACTTTTGTAATAAAAAATGGAAATGATGTCATCGCTCTAATTTGTTAACCAAAACCCGCCAAAACCTTGACCTATATTAAGAAGACTATATAGAACTAGTTTGTTGTATTAAAACTCTGAACATTAATTCTTGTTACATATCTGGGGTTTATTACAAAAATGGTTGCAAAGTGAAACCACTTTTGTAATAACCACTTTTGTAATAAAAAATGGAAATGATGTCGTCGGTCTAATTTGTCAACCAAAAGCCGCCAAAACCTTGTGCTGTGGTAATAAGCCTATATACAACAAGTCTGATGTATTGAAAATCTGAAATATAATTCTTATTACATATCTGGGGTTTATTACAAAAATGGTTGCAAAGTGAAACCACTTATGTTATAACCACTTTTGTAATAAAAAATGGAAATGATGTCATCGCTCTAATTTGTTAACCAAAAGCCCCCAATACCTTGGGCTGTGGTAATAAGCCTATATACAACAAGTCTGGTGTATTGAAAATCTTAACTATAATTCTTGTTAAATATCTGGGGTTTATTACAAAAATGGTTGCAAAGTGAAAAACCACTTTTGTATTCACCACTTTTGTAATAAAAAATTGGAAATGATGTCATCGCTCTAATTTGTCAACCAAAAGCCGCCAAAACTTTGGGCTGTGGTAATAAGCCTATATACAACAAGTCTGATGTAGTGAAAATCTGAACAATAATTCTTGTTACATATCTGGGGTTTATTACAAAAATGGTTGCAAAGTGAAACCACTTTTGTAATAACCACTTTTGTAATAAAAAATGGAAATGATGTCATCGCTCTAATTTGTCAACCAAAAGCCGCCAAAACCTTGGGCTGTGGTAATAAGCCTATATACAACAAGTCTGATGTATTGAAAATCTGAACAATAATTCTTGTTACATATCTGGGGTTTATTACAAAAATGGTTACAATGTGAAACCACTTTTGTAATAACCACTTTTGTAATAAACAAGAGCTGTCTCAATGACAGCACGCTCGACTATTCGAAAGCCTTTGTCAATAGAAGTGTAAATAAGAGGAAAAGATCCAGGATTTTTTTTTTCGGGGGGTGGGGGGTTGGGGGGGGGGGGGGAAGTTGGAAGTGGTCATGTTCAAGGTCAGGATGATGCTGTAAAAGGAATAAGAAATTTTTTATTTTTAATTTTTTTTTTTTTTTGGGGGGGGGGGGGGAAAGTTGGATGTGGTCAAGTTCAAGGTTTGGATGATGCTGTAAAAGGAATTTTTTTTTTTTTTTTTTTTGTGGGGGGAGGGGTGGGGGGGCGGGGGGTTGGGGGGGGCAAGCGGGATGATGCTGTAAAAGTAATAAGGGAAAAAAAATATTTCAAGTTTCAGTTGCATAACTTTGAAAGTGTTGAAGAAATTTGACTTTGAAAAAACTTGAACATTTTGTTTAACATTTTCTCTAAGTCGAACAAGGGCCTATAACTCTAAAATACAGTAACCCAGGTGCATGCACTTTGACAGGAAGGTATAAGACATGATAGTTTATAAGTATTTCAAGTATCAGTTGAATAACTTTGATAATGTTGAAGAAATTTGACTTTGAAAAAACTTGAACATTTTGTTTAACATTTTTCTCTAAGTCGAACGAGGGCCTTTAACTCTAAAATACAGTAACTCAGGTGTATGTGCTTTGACAGGATGGTATAAGATGTAATACTATATAAGTATTTCAAGTATCAGTTGAATAACTTTGATAATGTTGAAGATATTTGACTTTGAAAAAACTTGAACATTTTGTTTAACATTTTCTCTAAGTCGAACAAGGGCCTATAACTCTAAAATACAGTAACTCAGGTGTATGTGCTTTGACAGGATGGTATAAGATGTAATACTATATAAGTATTTCAAGTATCAGTTGAATAACTTTGATAATGTTGGAGATATTTGACTTTGAAAAAACTTGAACATTTTGTTTAACATTTTCTCTAAGTCGAACAAGGGCCCATAACTCTAAAATACAGTAACCCAGGTGTATGTGCTTTGACAGGATGGTAATGGTTGTGATAGTGTATAAGTATTTCAAGTTTCAATTGAATAACTTTGATAGTTTTGAAGATATTGCACTTTGAAAAAAACTTGAACATTTAGTTTAACATTTTGTGCAACGCGGACGCGGACGCCGACGCCGGGGTGAGTACAATAGCCCTCCTTATTCTTCGAATAGTCGAGCTAAAAATGGAAATGATATCATCGCTCTAATTTGTTAACCAAAAGCCGCCAAAACCTTGACCAATATTAAGAAGACTATATAGAACTAGTTTGTTGTATTAAAACTCTGAACAATAATTCTTGTTACATATCTGGGGTTTATTACAAAAATTGTTGCAAAGTGAAACCACTTTTGTAATAACCACTTTTGTAATAAAAAATGGAAATGATGTCATCGCTCTAATTTGTCAACCAAAAGCCGCCAAAACCTTGGGCTGTGGTAATAAGCCTATATACAACAAGTCTGATGTATTGAAAATCTGAACAATAATTCTTGTTACATATCTGGGGTTTATTACAAAAATGGTTACAAAGTGAAACCACTTTTGTAATAACCACTTTTGTAATAAAAAATGGAAATGATATCATCGCTCTAATTTGTTAACCAAAAGCCGCCAAAACCTTGACCTATATTAAGAAGACTTTATAGAACAAGTCTGATGTATTGAAAATCTGAACAATAATTCTTGTTACATATCTGGGGTTTATTACAAAAATGGTTGCAAAGTGAAACCACTTTTGTAATAACCACTTTTGTAATAAAAAATCGAAATGATGTCATCGCTCTAATTTGTCAACCAAAAGCCGCCAAAACCTTGGGCTGTGGTAATAAGCCTATATACAACAAGTCTGATGTATTGAAAATCTGAAATATAATTCTTGTTACATATCTGGGGTTTATTTCAAAAATGGTTACAAAGTGAAACCACTTTTGTAATAACCAGTTTTGTAATAAAGAAATGAAATGATGTCATCGCTCTAATTTGTTAACCAAAAGCCCCCAATACCTTGGGCTGTGGTAATAAGCGCATAAACAACTGATCTGTTGTATTGAAAATCTGAACTATAATTCTTGTTACATTTCTGGGGTTTATTACAAAAATGGTTGCAAAGAGAAACCACTTTTGTAATAACCACTTTTGTAATAAAAGAATGGAAATGATGTCATCGCTCTAATTTGTTAACCAAAAGCCGCCAATACCTTGACATTATATTAATAAACCTATACACAATTAGTCTGTTGTATTAAAACTCTGAACAATAATTTTTGTGTATAGACAAAATGTTATTTCTGAGTTCAAACAAAGAGTTGTTGACTCAGCTATGTCTCGTAGAACTTCTGTAACTCACAATTAATATTGCCTTATCCTGTATTGATATTATAATATTGCTATTGTACACCGTATTTGATTTTGTTTTCATTGCTTACTTAGTACGCGTATTTGATGTGACTATGTTGTGAAGTTTTTTTGTTTTTTTTTTATATTGAATATGTCTAAGCTGATGTACCATGTACAAGTCTTTACTAAAATTTCTGTTTTATTCTGTTATGTTCTTATCATTTAATCTCGTTAATTTTGCGGATTTGCGATATTTGACGGGCACATGGACATAGAGTTTGTGAAATGGTTTATTGAAAACACCTTTATAAGTAACCCCACTACCCCAACTTTTAAATTCATTAAAGCCACAATTCCTGAAATGGTGATAATAATTCGATAACGACAGATTTTTTTGTTATTCTCCGCGTTTGTATTATCCATTTCACATTATTGGCGAAAATATGGACAGATTCTGCTCAAAAATAATGTTCTAAGGGAAAAAACCAACGGCGATGCTACATTTCGAATACTACTTTATATGAGTTCTAAAAATAAATTTGCACGTTGGCAAACGCCATTAGAAAAAAAAAGCAAAACATAGCGGAACTCGTAATAATAATAATAATAATAACAATAATAATAATAATAATAATAATAATAACATAATAATAATAATAATAATAATAATATCTTTATTTTCAGAATGTGACATACTAAGAGTACATGAAATACATACAACTTATTTCCAGAATGGCCTATGTAAAATGTAAAACAACAGTATAAAACATGAAAACAGGCATATACCACGACAAACACACTAAAAACATTTTATGATTTGAAAATATTTAGGTTTCAAGAAATCAAGGTAAAACAATAAGCAGCAATTATATTCATTAGATTGACTACTTGCTCATTCTCCCATAACGTGTATAGCAAAATTACATCTCAAAACGCTATAATATATATTCTGTAGAATAATATATGATAAAAATAAATTTAAGTGTTCACTTGTGTTGCTCCTGTATAAAATACGTTTTCATTTTCTGTTTAAATGTTGATAAGTTATTCAGTAATGCGTGGCTTTATATGTGAATGTTTGTTTGAAGTAATTTGTTCTGTGCCGCAACAGAGAAATATCTCGGTGTGTTGAAGACCGAAGATTATATTTGTCATTGGAGCAAAAAGTAATAAAGAAGTATCAGCTTAAATGTTTCTCATTTAAGTGAAGTACATGTTTTGGCTATCATAAAAAGTAGAGACTTCATCGAATATAGACTAAGCATTTAAAAATATGTGTGAAATTGTACATCGAGTTGTATCATCGTCCAGATTGTTCTCTTTGATGTTTCTTGTGTGATATTTGAATTACCACAACCCTAGCCGGCTTAGCAAGCTGAAACTCAAAATAGTTTTATCACTATCCAAGTCTACACCAGGAGATTTAATTCCCGTAAGTCTGATTGACTTTGGACAGAGTTATGTCCCCTTTTCAGCTTAGAAGTTTTGATTAATGTCAAATATCCCTGTAACTGTTACAGCTTTTGCATTGAAACTCAAAATAGCTATTCATGATCAAAGTCTATACCATACAGTCAATCCTCAGTTCTCTGATTTGAATTATGATTACGCCCCTTTTCAACTTTGACTGTTTGGTTAAATGTTTTGGGTTAAGATGAAATATATCTGTTACAATCAAACTGTTTGATTTGAGTCGAAGAAGAAGAATAAGAAGAAAACATCGGAAGTCAGATTATATACTCTTCATAGTGTTATGTCAATTCTACTGACAATTCATAAGCTGATTATGTTAAGCAGAGATCGGTCTGCTAATACTTCAGTTTTCATCAATAGACCATGCAGAGAATGCAAACACCATAGGGAACATATCCCGCTTTCTATTAAAGGTATTGGGGCTCCGTGATTGGTTAACGTCGAGGAGTTCTAATCACTTGCCCCTCACCGATGTATAGGTTCACTGTTAGCTCTAGGTGATATCTTCCATGTGAGGAAGCTATCCAGCAAGCTTGTGAAAGGTCGGCGGTTCTTCCTAGGGGCCCGCTAGTGCCTGAAAATGCATGAAAGGGCATCTGGGATCTTCCGCCACCATCAAAAGCTGGAAGTCGCCATATGACCAGCATGTTCCGGTGCAACGTAAAGCCCAACAAGACAAGACAAGATAAGATTAGTTTTAACTGATTGTTTAAACCCAGTCTTCTTTTCTTGAAGGAAATAACGACATGTTTATGTATATCACAGAAAATCTGTTTTCTAATGTTGAGAGAACTTGTGGACAGATTCTCTAAACCGTATCGGATAGAATTATGCTGTAACATCAACATGTGTTGTTTTTCAATGTAAATTACAATGTATAGTTTAAACTAAAAATTGGAAGGATACGGATAATTATTTCAAATAGGTAGAGTTGTTTCCCCTTCTTTTGATTAGCCATTTACTACTGCTTGTATTTTTTTCGAGCCACATAAGGTAAATCTTTTAGGCTGATCATGCAACAAGTGCGCATATCTGAGTGATTGAATAAATTATTATACATAACGCTGCAGTCGTAAAGCGTAAAGACAGAAAGAGGTAACATATCAAAGGGATGAGAATCTCGTGGGCTAGTTTTCCTGCAACACTGTGCAATGCGAGTTTGAAGGGCAGGAGTTATTGAGAGTTGGCGACAGTAGTGTACACATATGCCGTTTGCAGTGTCTCAATTTCCTTTACTTAGTATGGAGTCTGAACTAGAGCTATAGAGGTAGGTTTTCATTTCATAATCTTCCGAAATTTTCCGTAAGCATACAAACTCAGTTCTGAGTTCTGTCTCAGTATTATTTTCATTTTTGTAAACAGTAAATAGTAAACAATAAACTGTTTAAAAACAGTAAACAGTCAAAGATAAATAAACAGTTATTACCCCCCGTCGATGAAATCAGGAGGGGGATATTGTTTTGGCGTTGTCCGTCCATCCGTCATTCCATCCGTCCGTCCGCATGTCGTTTCCGCCCTTTTTTTTGAAACTACTGACTGGATTTCAACAAAACTTTGTGAGAAGCTTCACTACCAAGAGGAAATGCGCATGTCGTCTGACTGTCCCGGTCGGACATTTTGTCGCAGAGTTCTGGCTTTGATCAGTTATGTACTGTGTATATTGAGGAACATTTGTTTCCGCGCTATTTCTCAGCAACTACTGAATGGAATTCAGTGGAACTTTGTAAGAACCTTCAGCACTAAGAGGAGATACTCATATCTTCTGTCTGTCCCGGTCTGACCTTTAAACACAAAATTATGGCCATGATTAGTTTTTTACTGTGTATTTACAGAGTAACATGCATTTCCACGCTATTTCTCGGCAACTACTGACTGTCATTCAATGAATCTTTATGAGAACATTCAATACCAAGATGAGATGTGCAAATTGTTGAACTGTCCCGGTCGGAACGTTTAACACAGAGTTATGGTCCCTGATCAGTTATTTAAGGTGGCTCCATACCTTAGGAGGCAAAATCTAAAAATCAACGTACAATAATGAAATTTGGTCAGAGTGGATATTAAAGTCTTTGGTTTTGGAAAATCTATGTGTTTTTGCACAGTTATCGGTTTTCACTATTTAAAATAGCGCCCCCTAGCGGTACCTGTTTTTTATACTGAAAAGTTAGTTTTTGCACCGTCATTTATTCAAATTTGGTCCAAAATGAAAAGTTTTTTTCTCCTGATGTTATCAAAAACATTTTCCAAGTTTTCCGTAATGTTCAACTAGAATTTTAAGCAAGAATTAAACAAATTACTTGTAAAAAAACTAAAATGTACGCTATAATTCGCATTTATCGTCTCATATCATTTTTTTTGCGACGGTGAAAAATTTTGATCTTTTATTATCTGAAACTTTGATGGATGCGCTTTAAATTTATGAAATAAAGAAGGTTTTTGTTCTCGTTGGATTTTTTGTTAAAAAACTTTGAAAAACTTATCGCATCAATAAAAACACGACGTTCTACGGGTCGGAGAACGCAACGTTATGGCGCAAGTGTGAACGTTTTTGTATTTTATGTTGTGTTTGCAAATCATTAATAATAAAAACAATTTAAGCGGCAGTTATCCCAGCGGAAAAACAATAAATGTGGAAAGCTTTATCACTTTATTTATTTTTTTATTCAAATACTGATAATAAAACAGGAGACATTTCGCGAAATCAAATTTATATCAATACGGAAGAGCAGATGGGAATCAGATATTTTTTTATTTTGGTTGGCAAATTAATTGACAAAATGCGTATCATGATTTTTCACAAACTTCAGCTTTATCTTACAGGATCCATGTTTAACTAATAAATCATTATTAAACTAGAAATGTGTCCACCGGACATGGACGCCCCCGCTATGTGCTTTTTTATGTAACTGTTAACCTTTGACCTTTAAGTGTGACATTGACCTTGTAGGTAGGGACCCAGGTCTTGCACATGACACACAATCTCATTATTAATTTGTTTTAAATATCCCTTGTTGTATGAGAGGTTCATGGAGAAGACAAGATATTTGAAATGTTGACCTTTGACCTCTAAGTGTGACTTTGACCTTGGAGCTAGGGGTCTAGGTCTTGCGCATGACACAACGTCTCATCATGCTAAATATTTGTGCCAAGTTATTTCAAAATCCCATGATACATGACAGACTTATGACCCGGACAATGTCTTCGAACACACGGACGCACGCACGAACGGACAGGGGTAACACTATATGCACCTTGCCATTACAAGGCGTGGGCATACAAAGTCTGAAAAAGAACGATATTTTGTGATTAACTTAGAGTTAATTCTTTACCATAAGTAATATCTTCCCTTTTGAAAGGAGGAAAAAAAACACTTATTTCGTGCATGTAAGTTCTATTTCAGAGTTCAGAGGCGGGCACAAGATTTTGTTGGGCGTGTGTGGAGGGGGGGGGGTGTAGGCGCTCTCTCGTCGACTGTTGTAAAAAAACCTTCATATGATGCCCTGTGCAAACATTCACTGTAATTTAGTTATATTAAAATATTTAAATGTACCTTACAATTTTTATTACACTTGGTGGATTTTTTGGTGGTGGGATGGGGTTGGGGTGTATGTATATATCCTTTTAGTTATAACATATATGATAATTACGATAAAAAGAAACCAATCAAAATTAATTTATCAAGTTATTTTTTAAGTAAAACTGTTGAATGATTTTTTTGTTAACTTGATTCTATAAGCCGTTTAGGGGTGATATTCCCAATTGAAAAAAAGTGTGTTTTTTCCAAAAATTACTGATAAAAACTCCCAGTCCAGACCAATTGAGTTTAAGCTTTATATTTTCCTATCTAAATATAAAAATTATACCACAAACGATTAATTTCATGTCCAAGAAAATTTTTGTGTTTTACACAATTTTCAATAAATTTCTAATCTGAGAAAAATCGCTAAAATTGCCAGGAGTCATTTTCCCCAGTCTCTTCAGACAAAAACACTGCTAAAACCATTGTTAAACCGCTGAGATATAGTGCTGTTATTTGTTTGTTTGTAATCGCGTTTATTTATAGTCGCCACCGGTAACCCATATAGGCGGCTCCTCCAGAAGAATGTTATTTTGAATTTTTGGAGGAAAGTGCAAGATATAAAAGATTCTCCAATTCCAGAAGAATCAACTAGAGCGTCCCGCCTTTTTTTTCACTATCATTCGTCTCTGACGTAAACCTATAAAGTTGGAATTGAGAACGACAAAAATGTCTTTAAAAAAATACTATAAATGTATCACATTATAACATTAATATAAATGAAAATATCAGTCAGTAATTAAAATTTTAAAATCGATAACATTGATTATGATTAAAACTGATCCCTGAAATTATCTCCCTTTATTAAAACAAAATAAGAAAATTTAAAAATGCAGATGAGAACAGAACATTAAAATTTTAATGCAATACATAGTATTAACACTGACGGGAAAAAAGGTTATATATTACCAGCAATCTGGAAAAGATGGATTGATGGTCTAAATAAAGTACCAAGGATATACCCGACAATAAACACTATTTTTGTTGTAATAAAATAGCACATTCTATGTGACACTGCCAGTCAAACTTACCACAGTAGACCCGCAATATCAAAATCAAATGGTGGTAATTTTGTTGTGTACCAATTTTTTTCGTTATAGTTATAATTCAGGCAAAAACTTCATTTTCGCCAAGCTGCAATGCATATTCTTCAGCAGGTTTAAAAATATTCCATGAACTTATTTTCTCGTTTATTTTTTTCGTTCTTTTTTTTGTGCGCTGGGATAACTGCCGCTCCTAAAAATTGTTTATTATTAGTAATAATTTACGAACTAATCATGAATTACAAAAACGTTCACACTTGCGCCATAACGTTGCGTTTTCCGACCCGTAGAACGTCGTGTTTTTATTGATGCGATATGTTTTTCAAAGTTTTTTAACAAAAAATCCAACGTGAACACATACCTTTTTTTTATTTTATAAATTTAAAGCGCATCCATCAAAGTGTAAGATATCAAAAAAATCAAAATTTTTTATCGTCGCCAAAAAATGATATGAGACTATAAATGCGAATTATACCGTATTTTTTAGCCTAAATTGCGACGCGTCTATCGGGCATCTTCACAAGTTATTTGTTTAATTCTTGCTTAAAATTCTAGTTGAACATTACGGAAAACTTGGAAAATGGTTTTGCTAACAGCAGGAGAAAAAACTTTTCATTTTGGACCAAATTTGAATAAATGACGGTGCAAAAACTAACTTTTCAGTATAAAAAACAGGTACCGCTAGGGGGCGCTATTTTAAATAGTGTTAACCGATAACTGTGCAAAAACACATGACTTTAATATCCACTCTGGCCAAATTTCATTATTGTACGTTTTAGATTTTTGCCTCCTAAGGTATGGAGCCACCTTAAATGCAACTTTAAGGGAACGTTCAATACTTGTAGGAGATGTGCATATTGTCGGCGTGTCCTGGTCGGAATATTTTACACAGAATTGTGGTCCCTGATTAGTTATACACTATGTTTACATAGTTGCACTGACTACTGACTGGATTTCAACGAAACTTTGTGGGAATCTTCAACACCAAGAGAATATGGGCATGTCCTGATCTGACCATTTAACATGGAATTATGACCCCTGCATAGTTTGCCTTACGTGTGCAGTTGCTGTGGTTAGTAATAACCAGTATTCGGCAGGGGATATAAATTCAACGAATTTGCTTGGTTACTTAGAAACTGGTGTATCAAAAGTAGTAGTTTCTTACAAAGTTATTTCGACCTTCAGGTCAAATTAACACTGAGTTATAAACTTTAATGTCCAAGTATTCGGTCACAGAAACACATTATACAGAACCGAAGCAGATCAGAAGTCTCCAGATCTTCGAAAGGGTCGGCATAGTTTGAAGCATTCGGTACTCCTAGTGTTCTACTATTTTTATAGTCCTGTAGGGCAAATTGCAAACAATGTATTGAACTGCGAGATTAAATGAAGGCTCATTGTCATCCTGTACGTGGAATAATTACAAACATTCTATTTGATGGGAGCTACTTAATTATATGCACAGGGATGTCTTAATCAAGATATCCATCTGCTTGAAACTGATAATCTTACAATCACGTATAATCATAATCACGTTCGTGAAATGGGGAAGGGGTGGGGGAAGGATCTTTTGCTTTCCTAATCGGGAAACAAGCACAAATAATATTTTATTATTTACTTTTATTTCGGATTTCACAAAACCGAAACATTTAAGCAAAATTTTTATTGAAATATTTACTAAATTTTATATTCAAATTAAATTTTAGATTTAACTAAATAAAAGGTTTACTTTTATTTTATATTTCGAAAAACGATACATTTAAGCAAAAATACTATGTATCGGTAAATCAATCTGATTTACCTCTTGATCTTGGTTCAAATTGTGAAATGTTGATTTTGACATGATAATGAATTTTTTTAATGTACAAATATATGAACATGTATTAATTTTTTTAAATTTGGAAGAATAATTCGGCTTAAATTTAACATGAAATTTAACTTAAATATTGAAAATAACTTAAACTTGATTGATGTAGTTCTGCACATTTAAAAATTTTTTTTGTACAATGTAGAATTTTATGAAACTATGTTTTCTTTCAAACAATCATTGTATCCGAAGAATTTAGCCAATAAAAAGTAAAGGGTCGTGTGCTAGATTTTTTTTTACAGTGAGTTGAAAATAGTAGTCATCTGGCCATTTTTTTTCAATGGGAGCCTATGAGAAAATTGCACTTTTGGCGACATTTTCGCTCGTAGAAAAAGTTCCACAATTTAGATTTTCATGAAACTTTCCCCAATTGTAGATAAAAGTAATTTCAACCATGTGACCAGATAAAATGTACAGGTCCGTGTGCTTGATATTTCACAATTCGCAAAATACAGATTCGGACGCTAACAATTCTGCCTATTTTTGCTATTATTTTCAATTATTTCATTTCTAAGCCGATTAAATTCAAATTTTACCTTAATATATACAGCAAAAGGGTTATAACTCCCTACTGCGCCGACCGTCTTTTTTTAAAAAGATATATCTTGTTATTATTAAGAGGAAAATTATGACCCTTTGAGATAAGTTTGCATTTGCTTTTCTATGAGCCCTGACCAATCTTCTGTTCTGTCTTAGTTTATTATGTCCTGAACCGGAGATATTGAGTCGAGCGATACAGGGCCATCATGGACCTCTAGTTTTTAGCTCAGCTGTCACAGAGTGACAGGGTGAGCTTTTAGGATACCCCTGTGTCTGGCGTCCGTCGTCCGTCCGTCCGCCGCTGTCCGTCGTCAACAATTTCCTTAAACAACATCTCCTCCCGGCCATCGTCAACAAATTCTTTAAACAACATCTCCACCTTAACCACTTGCTGGATTTTTATGAAACTTTGCAGGAATTATGCTTGGGCGATGCTCTATCAAAATTGCTCAAATGGTTCCGGTCCATTGCACAATATGGCCGTGAGGCCCTTAAAGGGGTTTTTAAAGTGCAAAAACGACAAGGCCCGGAGCTTTTATATTTGGTATATTGGATCATCTAGGGGACATCTACCAAGTTTGCTCAAATCATGACCCCCGGGGTTAAATTGGCCCCGCCCCATGGCTTATAAGTTTTACATAGAATTTTCTTCTCCAGAACCACACAGCCTAGAGCTAAGATATTTTGCATATAGCTTTGTCTAGTAAACCTCTATCATGACCCCCGGGTTCAAACTAGCCCCGCCCCAGGGCTTATTAGTTTTTCTTAGTGGAATCTTTGAAAATCTTCTTCTCCAGAACCATTAAGCCCAGAACTAAGATATTTTGCATGTAGCATTGTCTAGTAGATCTCTACCAAGTTTGCTCAAATCATGACCCACGGGATCAAATTGGCCCCACCCCAAGGCTTATAAATTTTCTATGGAATAATATAGTAAAATTTTGAATATCTTCTTTTCAAGAACCATAATGCCGAGAGCTTAGATAATTTGCATGTAGCATTGCCTAGCGGACCTGTACCAAAGTTGTTTAATAGTAGACCTACCGCAATGGAATTAAATCCAAGTGTATAGATATGCTGTTGATTTATTTATAAAATTTATTAGCTTCTCAAATAACCTTAACCATGACCTAGTGAACTACTTTCTCAGTGGCTCAGGTGAGCGATACAGGAGCACCATGGCCCGCTTGTTAGCTCACCTGCCACATAGTGACAATGTGAACTTTTGTGATCACTCACTGTCCGGCGTCCGTCGTTAGTCTGTCCATGCGTGCGTCCCTCCGTCCGTCGTCAACTTTTTCTTTAAAAAAACTTCTCCTCCTAAACCTCTTGGCCAAATTTGATGAAACTTTGCAGGGATGTTCCTTGCATGAAGCTCTACCAAAATTGTTCATAGAATTAAATTCCATGCAGAACTTTGGTTGCCATGGCAACCAAAAGAGTTTTTTTTTAATCTTCAAAACTCTTCTACCAAGTTTGTTCAATTATGCTCCTGGGGTCAAAATTGGCTTCGCCCCGGGAGGTCACCAGTTTTACAAATAGTTAATTAAAGGAAAACCTTAGAAATTCTTCTTGTCAGAAACCATAAGGCCTAAAGCTTTGATATTTAATATGTAGTATCAACTAACGGTCCCCTACCAAGATTGTTCAAATTATTGCGCGGGGGTCAATATTGGCCACGCCCTGGGGGTTTCTTGATTTTACATAGACTTATATAGGAAAAAACTTCAAAAATCTTCTTTTCAGACACCACAAGGCATACAGCTTAGATATTTGGTGTGTAGCATCCTCTAATGGACCTCTACCAAGTTTGTTCAAATTATGGCCCCAGGGTCAATATTGGCCACGCCCCGGTGGTCACTTGATTTTATATAGACTTATATAGGATTTTTTTTTAAAAATCTTCTTCTCTAGAACCATGAGACCTAGAGCTTAGATATTTTGCGTGTGGCATAGCCTAGTGGACCTTTACCAAAGTTGTTCAGATCATGACCCCCAGGGTCAAATCGGCTCCGCCCCAGGGCCTATTATTTTTACACAATGAAATCTTTAAATATCTTCTTTCCGAGATCCACAAGACCCAGAGCTTAGATATTTTACATGTAGCATTGTGTAACAGACCTGTACCACAGTTGTTCAAATCATTACCCCTGGGTCAAAATGGCCCCTCCCCGGGGCTTATTAGTTTTATATAGAATTATATAGTAAAACTTTTCAAGAACCACAAGACTCAGAGCTAAGATATTTGCATGTAGCATAACCTACTGGACCTCTACCGAAGTTGTTCATATCATGATCCCAGGGGTCAGACTGGCCCCGCCACATTGAAAATTTTTGAAAATTCTTCTTCCGCAGAACCATTAGGCCAAGAGGTTGGATAATCTGAAAGTAGCATTGTCTAGTTGACCTCTACCAAAGTTGTTCAAATCATGACCCCCAGGGCCAAACTGGCCCCACCCCAGCGGTCATTTGACCTATTTTCTAATTATTAGAGCTACTACATTGAAATTTGAACCATGTGTATAGTTTTGTTTGAAATTTAATCAGCACCTTAAATGACCTTGTCCTTGACCTACTGACCTACTTTCTTATTACTAGACCTATTGCAATGAAATCTGAACCAATTGTAAAGTTTTGCTTCTAAAATTTAATCAGCAATGAAATTTGAACCATATGTATAGTTTAATCAGCACCTTAAATGACCTTGACCTTGACCTACTGACCTACTTTCTTATTATAAGAGCTACTGCAATGACATTTGAACAATATGATTTTGCTTTTAAAATTTTATCAGCATCCTAAATCACCTTGACCTTGACATACTGACCTATTTTCTTATTAGTAGACCTATGGCAATAAAATTTGAACTGTATAGTTTTGCTTTAAAAAATTTAATCAGCACCTTAAATGACCTTTACCATGACCATATGACCTACTTTCTGATTAATATACCGACTGCAATGAAATTCGACCAATGGGTAATATTTTTGCTGTTGAAAATTAATTAGCTTCTCAAATGACCTAAAGTGACCTACTTTCTTGGCGACTCAGGTGAGCGATACAGGGCCATCATGTCTATCTTGTTAATGTTTGATGTTGTCTTTTATTTGATAACATGCAACACGAAAACTCCCGTTAAAATGGACAGTAAAAGTTTTAACAATGTTAAATGCTAAGTAGGATTAAACTTACCAGGTATTAGCTATACAAATGGAATACTTTGTAAAGCTGAATTAATTTGTAAGATAGCAACATGGTTCTTTAAGAATGCATCGTACACTTCTAACAAAGCAATAAAAACTTTTCAAATACGCGTGGATTTGTAAGAAAGCGGCATGAACTTGTAAGAAAGCAACATGCAATTTTTACATAAATACTCTCCGAAACCATGTCAGAATAATCATTTCATTTGTTTTTACTTCAGAACAAATAATGCATCCAGTGTCGGCCCAAACATATGACATTCTTGTTTCACTGATTAAGAAGACGTTCAAGAAACCTGTAAGAGAAAGATCGATATTGGAAAAGAATGCTGTTGTTCTTTTCTGGAGACACCACGAATCTCTCAGGCTTAGAAATGATGTGTTATTTCATAAGGAAAAGAAAGTTACTAAAATTGGAAGTATGCAGGAGAAAATTAAAAGACAGGTGAAAATTATATCTGGAGGGGGTGCCAGATCTGTGGCTCGCAAACTCAGAGACAAATACTCTGGCGTAAGTGAAAGACTCGTTAAAGAGATTCTTGATCAGGATATTTTACATGGACACACAGAGGCCAAATTCACTAACAAGCCTCCCCCTCAATCAGTGAAAGCTTCATCTGTCTTTGAGCGGGTTCAGATAGATCTCATTAAAAGGTCACCAGTACTGGAGGGCGAAAAGACATATAACTATATTTTAACCGTAGTAGATGTTTTCTCCAGGTATCTGTTCTGCAAAGCTTTAGAAAAAAAATCCGCACACGAGGTAGCAAAGGCTTTGAAAGAAATATTTGTAGACAATGGGTGGCCAAAAATCGTCCAATGCGACAATGGTCCGGAATTTAGAGGAGAAGTCCATATTCTTTTAGAGAAACACAAAGTAAGACTAATTAAAGGACGACCATATCATCCCCAAAGTCAAGGTAAAGTGGAACGTCAAAACCGTATTTTAAAGAAAAAGCTAATATATGAAACCCAAAAGAGAGGGAGAAGGGGACTGAACTGGGCAACTGAGCTGAAAGCAGTTTGTTGCGCTATTAATCAACAACCGAAGGAAGTACTTGGTTATCAAAGCCCGTTCTCGGTATATTTTGGGCGTGGCGTTAACTCTGCAGATGTAATCAGAGAAAAAGCCAGGTCAGCATCTGAACGAGTGAATAGGAGAACATTCTCTAGTCATTTAAAGAAAGCTGCTTGTTCCATATACAGAAGAGGTGATAAAGTATTTGTAAGGTATCCCTTTTCCAGGAGGGTACCGTACAAACGGCACATCTTAAAAGGCAAGATAATCAAGCGAGGGAAGGGGTATGGCAAGTATAAGGTTGCTTACTTTAATCCCGATAGAGAAAGGACATTAACACAATCATGGGTGGCAGTTGATCATATCACAAGTAGAACACTGGAAGAGGAACGTGCCAGGAGAAATAGAAGTAAAGAGATATTTCGAGCAAAGGAAAGGAAAGAAAACCATAGAAAAAGGTTCTATATAGTAAACGAGTCTGAAACAGACGTAAGTGCTGCAGAAGATTATGAGGAAGACAGACAGGAAAGTATAAATGAAAGGAGATTTTGTAATATGGATGATGTCATAATTGATTATGATCCTGAAGGAAGTGGTAGCTGCCAGTTCCAGGTTGTAAGTTTCAAGTTACGCCAACAAGGCCTTCACATATCCGCTGATGCTTTAAGGACAATGGCTGTGAATCACATTAGAACATTCGGAGACAATTATAAAGAGTTTGTTAACCAAAATTTTGAGGTATATCTGAGGAACATGATAAAATCATCGAAGTTTGGAGACAATCTGACACTGATTTCCCTTTCTAGGGAATTGAACTGCCAGTTCCTTCTGATCAGTTCTGAAGGTTCAGATCACACAAGATTGATTTCTAATACTGGAGTATATGATGCATCGATTCCCCTGCATGTAATTGGACATTATCCTGAACTTCATTATGTTTCTGTAACAATGCGAAACCGACAAGCTTTGGGAAATGTGATTGCTCAATTGAACGCTCATCAGGAATCAGATGGGTAAGAATTAACATATAATTGAGATTATATGAATAACATCTAGTTTATAAATGGTAAACTTCTATTAGAGGAATGCGTTCCGTTGCCACAATCTTAATGAAAGAATCCGACCCGTCCGGGATTCGAACCCAAAGCGGTGAGGGGCAAGTGGTTGTAAGTCAGTGACGTTATCCACTCGGCCACGGATCTTAAATCTGTTTTATGTTCTAATTATGAGTGAGTGAGTGAATAGTGTTTTACATCCCCCCAACAGCAAAGGTTATACAGGAGACAGGACCTCGGTTTTAAGCCTCATCTGAAGGGCTAGTCGGATAGTAGATGCTTGAAAGCATCTCGGAAAATCCGTGCTGTGGTCTTGAATCGAACTCACGACCCTCTGATCAGTTTTCCACAGCATTAAACGCTGCACTAACGCGCCATCCTGTTCTAATAATGAGATATAATTTAGTCAAACAAGAGGACCATTGTGGTCCTGAATCGCTCACCTTTATCACAAATAAAACATTGTCAAAATTTCACCAATGTAGCTTCATTAACTTAAAAAAAGGTCAGTAGGTCAAGGTCAATGTCATTTTAGGTGCGAATTAAATTTAAATAGCAAAACTATACACATGGTTGAAATGTCATTGCAGTAGCTGTAATAGTAAGACTTTGGTCAAGTGAACCCAGGGCTGGGCCAGTTTGACCTTGGGTGTTGAAATTTGAACAATTATGATAGAAGTCCACTTGGCAATGCTACATGCAAAATATCTAAACTCTAAGTCTCATAGTTCCAGAGAAGAAGATTTGTAAAGTTTTTTTACGAAATGTTTCTATGTAAAAACTGATAAGCCCCTGGGCAGGGCCAATTTGAATATGACTTGAACAACTTTAGAAGGCAAATGGTACATGCAATATATCTAAGTTCTACGCCTCATAGTCTAGAGAAGAAGATCTTTAAATGTTTCCTTCCGGTTGCCATGGCAATCAGAGTTCTGCATGGAATGGAATTCGTTGAAAAATTTACGTTTGGTTTTTGAAATTTTATTTCCTTCTCAAATGACCTTAACCATTACCTAGTGACCTACTTTCCTTTTACTACACTTTTAGTAATGACATTTGAACTATGTGTATAGTTTCGCTTTTAGAATTTAATCAGCCTCCTAATTGACCTTGACCTTGACCTACTGACCTACTTTCTTATTACATGATCTATTGCAATGTTATTTGACCGTATATAGTTTTAAATTATCTTCTTAAATAATATTGACCATGACCTTGTGAACTATTTTCATACTAATAAGCCGTTAGACCATGTGTAAAGTTTTGCTTTTATTTATAACAATTTTTGGACCGTGGTTTTAAGCATCATAGAAATACATAATTGTCTTTCTTATGTTACACTAAAAAAAAACAACCGTTAATTTTAAATAAAAATATTTTTGAGCTAAAATCTAAGAGTTCAATAGCTTTAATATTCTGCACTGTGACGTTACCGCAGTCTAAGCTGAATGCATACAATTCACTAAAGCAACTATGACGCAATTATTGCACAGTTGAACAATTTGCATTGTTATGACCTAATAACAATAGATATATCCAACATAAGTTATATACTTTTTTTGTCTCCGACAGACACACAGGCGTATCTGAAAACAATAATGGTATGGACAATTTTCCAAGTAACGGGAATGACGAGTCTTCCGACAGTGAACATCCTGAAAGTAACAAAGGTGACGAGTCGTCCGATAGTGAACACCCTGAAAGTAATGGGAAGGACGAGTCATCTCAAAGGGATTGTTCTGAAAGTAAAAAGATTGACGAGTCTTCAGAATATGATAATCCCGAAAGTGACAAGAATGACGAGTCCTCCGAAAGTGATAATACTGAAAATGAACATAATGAAATGGCTTCACATAATGAAAATCTCCAAGAGGACAACAATATAGACACTCCTTTTCTTCCTGATCTTGTCTTAAGGCAGATAATCGTTTGTTCGATACAAAGAACCCCTGCAATGAGATATATCTTAAGAAATGTTTCAACGTACTTTGCCCGTGTTGTTGAAGAATATGGCTATCCTAATGGATATCCAGCTATATATATGAATCTGCAAGGAAACATAAGAATGCCTAGAATTGTTAGTGTTGCACGACTTTGCAGACAATACGGAAGGTATTGATTTTGGCCATACAGAGGTTGCTGGCACCAGCAGTTGCACGCTGGTTCAGTGCATGGCTTGAAATTCATTATAGAGGACTTGGATGGTTTGAAATCAGAGATGTTTACTGGCGAGGAACCAGATGATATGTTATTAAACATTATTGACACATCATTAAGGTATTAGGCTTATAATGTACACCTCTGTTCTGGACAATGCTCAGGTAGCTTAATTTTGTAAAGTTTTCTACGAATGCCAGCCGGAGAAATTGTATTTTTTTCTCTATTTTAAAAAAAAATCGTGTTCTATTGTAGTCTTGCATATGTTCTTAATTTGAAGTTTAGTAAAACATCTAGTAACCTCACCTGTCACGGAGTGACAAGATGAACTAATGTGAAAAACCTAAGTCCGTCGGCGTCGTCAATAATTACTTTAAGCAACATAGACCGTCAATTAGAATTTCATCTTCCTTGCATTGACGATATATATATATGATTAAGTATATGCTAGGTATAATTGTGCTTGTGCGTATTTCATTCATAACCATGTCTCTAAATTATACATAGGGTTATGGTATGACATATACAAAATGTTTTTTCTTATGACATTTTCGTTTTAGTCTTGTGCCAGTGTATCTCTATTATTGTCACTTGAAAAACTTAAAACATCTACTATCAAAATCTGCATCAAGCGAAAAAAGGCCATAAGTCCTCTTTGAACTTTGACAAAGCTATATTTTTTAGAGTATAAATGTCTTTTTTACTATTAAAACTTCAAATCGTTGTTAAGCACTAAGAAAAGTCTTGCATGCTGACTTGCGGATAACTTTTGTTTGTGTAAAAAGTACACTTTTTCCTGTGTTTATTTGAAGTTGTCTGTTTCTTGTTTCCGATTAACTAATGCTAGTCATCGGACTGTTAATGATGTGGGGAAATTTGATACCCCTGTCATCATCGGCTAAGGGGAATTTGACATGCATTTGAACAGTATTCTTTAAAGCTGTTGTCATGTAAATGCTTTGTATTCTTTTCTTGTATTTGTTTGTTTTTTTTTTCACATGCTTCTTCATAATTTATGTTGCTCCTCTGTTATTGATAAGTTATTTCGATTTAAAACCATTACTCATTGCATAAGCTATAGATTTTTCTTTATTACTGTGGCTTTTTGGTTAACAAATTAGAGCAAGGACATCATTTACATCTGTTATTATAAATTTGGTTATCACAAAAGTTGTTTCACTCTTCAAACATTCATGTAATAAAAATCATAAATGTAACAAGTATTAAAGTTTAGGTTTTGAAACCAACAGACTAGTTGTATAAGGACTTATTTATATAGGTCAAGATATTGGAGACTTTTGAATAACAAATTAGAGCGATGACATGATTTCCCATTTTTATTACAAAAATGGTTTCACTTTGCAACAATTCATGTAATAAAAATCAGAAATGTAACAAGAATTAGAGTTTAGATTTTGAAACAAACAGACTATTTGAATATAGACTTATTATTATTGGTCAAGGTATTGGCGGCTTTTCAAAAACAAATTTGGGCGATGACATCATATCCATTTTTTATTACAAAAGTGGTTATTACAAAGAAGTTTCTGTTAGCAACCATTTTTGTAATAAACCCCAGATATGTGACAAGAATTCTTGTTCAGAGTATTAAAACAACAGACTAGTTGTATATAGGCCTCTTAATATAGATCAAGGTTTTGGCGGCTTTTGGTTCTAAAAGATAAGAGCGATAAAATCATTTCCATTTTTTATTACAAATGTGTTTATTACAAAAGGGGTTTCACTTTGCAACCATTTTTGTAATAAACCCCAGATATGTAACAAGAATTATTGTTCAGAGTTTTAATACAACAAACAAACTAGTTGCATATAGGGTTCTTAATATAGGTCAAGGTATTGGCGGCTTTTTGTTAACAAATTAGAGCGATGACATCATTTCCATTTTTTTATTACAAAAGTGGTTATTACAAAAGTGGTTTCACTTTGCAACCATTTTTGTAATAAACCCCAGATATGTAACAAGAATTATTGTTCAGATTTTCACTACATCAGACTTGTTGTATATAGGCTTATTACCACAGCCCAAAGTTTTGGCGGCTTTTGGTTGACAAATTAGAGCGATGACATCATTTCCAATTTTTTATTACAAAAGTGGTGAATACAAAAGTGGTTTCACTTTGCAACCATTTTTGTAATAAACCCCAGATATTTAACAAGAATTATAGTTAAGATTTTCAATACACCAGACTTGTTGTATATAGGCTTATTACCACAGCCCAAGGTATTGGGGGCTTTTGGTTAACAAATTAGAGTGATGACATCATTTCCATTTTTTATTACAAAAGTGGTTATAACATAAGTGGTTTCACTTTGCAACCATTTTTGTAATAAACCCCAGATATGTAATAAGAATTATATTTCAGATTTTCAATACATCAGACTTGTTGTATATAGGCTTATTACCACAGCACAAGGTTTTGGCGGCTTTTGGTTGACAAATTAGACCGACGACATCATTTCCATTTTTTATTACAAAAGTGGTTATTACAAAAGTGGTTTCACTTTGCAACCATTTTTGTAATAAACCCCAGATATGTAACAAGAATTAATGTTCAGAGTTTTAATACAACAAACTAGTTCTATATAGTCTTTTTAATATAGGTCAAGGTTTTGGCGGGTTTTGGTTAACAAATTAGAGCGATGACATCATTTCCATTTTTTATTACAAAAGTGGTTATTACAAAAGTGGTTTCATTTTGCAACCATTTTTGTAATAAACCCCAGATATGTAGCAAGAATTAATGTTCAGAGTTTTAATACAACAAACTAGTTCTATATAGTCTTCTTAATATTGGTCAAGGTTTTGGCGGCTTTTGGTTAACAAATTAGAGCGATGACATCATTTCCAATTTTTTATTACAAAAGTGGTGATTACAAAAGTGGTTTCACTTTGCAACCATTTTTGTAATAAACCGCAGATATGTAACAAGAATTATTGTTCAGAATTTTAATACAACCAACAAACTAGTTGCATATAGGGTTCTTAATATAGGTCGAGGTATTGGCGGCTTTTGGTTAACAAATTAGAGCGATAACATCATTTCCATTTTTTATTACAAAAGTGGTGATTACAAAACTGGTTTCACTTTGCAACCATTTTTGTAATAAACCCAAGATATGTAAAAAGAATTATTGTTCAGATTTTCACTACATCAGACTTGTTGTATATAGGCTTATTACCACTGCCCAAGGTTTTGGCGGCTTTCGGTTGACAAATTAGAGAGATGACATCATTCCAAATTTTTTATTACAAAAGTGGTGATTACAAAAGTGGTTTCACTTTGAAACCATTTTTAGTTAAGATTTTCAATACACCAGACTTGTTGTATATAGGCTTATTACCACAGCCCAAGGTATTGGGGGCTTTTGGTTAACAAATTAGAGCGATGACATCATTTCCATTTTTTATTACAAAAGTGGTTATAACAAAAGTGGTTTCACTTTGCAACCATTTTTGTAATAAACCCCAGATATGTAACAAGAATTATATTTCAGATTTTCAATACATCAGACTTGTTGTATATAGGCTTATTACCACAGCCCAAGGTTTTGGCGGCTTTTGGTTGACAAATTAGACCGACGACATCATTTCCATTTTTTATTACAAAAGTGGTTATTACAAAAGTGGTTTCACTTTGCAACCATTTTTGTAATAAACCCCAGATATGTAGCAAGAATTAATGTTCAGAGTTTTAATACAACAAACTAGTTCTATTTAGTCTTCTTAATATTGGTCAAGGTTTTGGCGGCTTTTGGTTAACAAATTAGAGCGATGACATCATTTCTATTTTTTTGTTACAAAAGTGGTTATTACAAAAGTGGTTTTACTTTGCAACCATTTTTGTAATAAAACACAGATATGTAACAAGAATTTTTGTTCATGTTTTTTTATACAACAGACAAGTTGTATGTAGGCTTCTTAATATAGGTCAAGGTATTGGCGGCTTTTGGTTAACAAATTAGAGCGATGACATCATTTCCATTTTTATTGCAAGAGTGGTTATTACAAAAGTTGTTTCACTTTGCAAACATTTTTGTAATAAACCCCAGATATGTAACAAGAATTTTTGTTCATGTTTTATATACAACAGACAAATTGTATATAGGCTTCTTAATATAGGTCAAGGTATTGGAGGCTTTTGGTTAACAAATTAGAGCGATGACATCATTTCCATTTTTTATTACAAAAGTGGTTATTACAAAAGTGGTTTCACTTTGCAACCATTTTTGTAATAAACCAAAGATATGTAACAAGAATTTTTGTTCATGTTTTTTATACAACAGACAAGTTGTATATAGGCTTCTTAATAAAGGTCAAGGTATTGGCGGCTTTTGGTTAACAAATTAGAGCGATGACATCATTTCCATTCTTTTATTACAAAAGTGGTTATTACAAAAGTGGTTTTTACTTTGCAACCATTTTTGTAATAAAACACAGATATGTAACAAAAATTATTGTTAAGAGTTTATATACAACAAACTAGTTGTATATAGGCTTCTTAATATAGGTCAAGGTATTGGCGACTTTTGGTCAACAAATTAGAGCGATGACATTATTTCCAATTTTTTATTACAAAAGTGGTGATTACAAAAGTGGTTTCACTTTGCAACCATTTTTGTAATAAACCCCAGATATGTAACAAGAATTAATGTTAAGAGTTTTAATACAACAAATTAGTTGTATATAGGCTTCTTAATATAGGTGTAGGTATTGGCGTCTTTTGGTAAACAAATTAGAGCGATGACATCATTTCAATTTTTTATTACAAAAGTGGTTATTACAAGAGTGGTTTCACTTTGTAACCATTTTTGAAATAAACCCCAGATATGTAACAAGAATTATATTTCAGATTTTCAATACATCAGACTTGTTGTATATAGGCTTATTACCACAGCCCAAGGTTTTGGCGGCTTTTGGTTGACAAATTAGAGCGATGACATCATTTCCATTTTTTATTATAAAAGTGGTTATTACAAAAGTGGTTTCACTTTGCAACCATTTTTGTAATAAACCCCAGTTATGTACCAAGAATTATTGTTCAGATTTTCAATACATCAGACTTGTTCTATAAAGTCTTCTTAATATAGGTCAAGGTTTTGGCGGCTTTTGGTTAACAAATTAGAGCGATGACATCATTTCGATTTTTTATTACAAAAGTGGTTATTACAAAAGTGGTTTCACTTTGCAACCATTTTTGTAATTAACCCCAGATATGTAACAAGAATTTATGTTCAGAGTTTTAATACAACAAACTAGTTCTATAAAGTCTTCTTAATATAGGTCAAGGTTTTGGCGGCTTTTGGTTAACAAATTAGAGCGATGACATCATTTCCATTTTTTATTACAAAAGTGGTTATTACAAAAGTGGTTTCACTTTGCAACCATTTTTGTAATAAACCCAAGATATGTAACAAGAATTAATGTTCAGAGTTTTAATACAACAAACTAGTTCTATATAGTCTTCTTAATATTGGTCAAGGTTTTGGCGGCTTTTGGTTAACAAATTAGAGCGATGATATCATTTCCATTTTTTATTACAAAAGTGGTTATTACAAAAGTGGTTTCACTTTGTAACCATTTTTGTAATAAACCCCAGATATGTAACAAGAATTATTGTTCAGATTTTCAATACATCAGACTTGTTGTATATAGGCTTATTACCACAGCCCAAGGTTTTGGCGGCTTTTGGTTGACAAATTAGAGCGATGACATCATTTCCATTTTTTATTACAAAAGTGGTTATTACAAAAGTGGTTTCACTTTGCAACAATTTTTGTAATAAACCCCAGATATGTAACAAGAATTATTGTTCAGAGTTTTAATACAACAAACTAGTTCTATATAGTCTTCTTAATATTGGTCAAGGTTTTGGCGGCTTTTGGTTAACAAATTAGAGCGATGATATCATTTCCATTTTTAGCTCGACTATTCGAAGAATAAGGAGGGCTATTGTACTCACCCCGGCGTCGGCGTCTGCGTCCGCATTGCACAAAATGTTAAACTAAATGTTCAAGTTTTTTTCAAAGTGCAATATCTTCAAAACTATCAAAGTTATTCAATTGAAACTTGAAATACTTATACACTATCACAACCATTACCATCCTGTCAAAGCACATACACCTGGGTTACTGTATTTTAGAGTTATGGGCCCTTGTTCGACTTAGAGAAAATGTTAAACAAAATGTTCAAGTTTTTTCAAAGTCAAATATCTCCAACATTATCAAAGTTATTCAACTGATACTTGAAATACTTATATAGTATTACATCTTATACCATCCTGTCAAAGCACATACACCTGAGTTACTGTATTTTAGAGTTATAGGCCCTTGTTCGACTTAGAGAAAATGTTAAACAAAATGTTCAAGTTTTTTCAAAGTCAAATATCTTCAACATTATCAAAGTTATTCAACTGATACTTGAAATACTTATATAGTATTACATCTTATACCATCCTGTCAAAGCACATACACCTGAGTTACTGTATTTTAGAGTTAAAGGCCCTCGTTCGACTTAGAGAAAAATGTTAAACAAAATGTTCAAGTTTTTTCAAAGTCAAATATCTTCAACATTATCAAAGTTATTCAACTGATACTTGAAATACTTATAAACTATCACGTCTTATACCTTCCTGTCAAAGTGCATGCACCTGGGTTACTGTATTTTAGAGTTATAGGCCCTTGTTCGACTTAGAGAAAATGTTAAACAAAATGTTCAAGTTTTTTCAAAGTCAAATTTCTTCAACACTATCAAAGTTATGCAACTGAAACTTGAAATATTTTTTTCCCTTATTACTTTTACAGCATCATCCCGCTTGCCCCCCCCCCCCAACCCCCCCGCCCCCCACCCCTCCCCCCACAAAAAAAAAAAAAAAAAAAAAAAAAAAATTATTATTCCTTTTACAGCATCATCCCAACCTTGAACTTGACCACTTCCAACTTTCCCCCCCCCCCCCAACCCCCCCCCCCACCAAAAAAATAAAAAAATTAAAAATAAAAAATTTCTTATTCCTTTTACAGCATCATCCTGACCTTGAACATGACCACTTCCAACTTCCCCCCCCCCCCCCCCCCCAACCCCCCACCCCCCGAAAAAAAAAAAAAATCCTGGATCTTTTTCCTCTTATTTACACTTCTATTGACAAAGGCTTTCGAATAGTCGAGCGTGCTGTCATTGAGACAGCTCTTGTTTATTACAAAAGTGGTTATTACAAAAGTGGTTTCACATTGTAACCATTTTTGTAATAAACCCCAGATATGTAACAAGAATTATATTTCAGATTTTCAATACATCAGACTTGTTGTATATAGGCTTATTACCACAGCCCAAGGTTTTGGCGGCTTTTGGTTGACAAATTAGAGCGATGACATCATTTCCATTTTTTATTACAAAAGTGGTTATTACAAAAGTGGTTTCACTTTGCAACCATTTTTGTAATAAACCCCAGATATGTAACAAGAATTATTGTTCAGATTTTCAATACATCAGACTTGTTGTATATAGGCTCATTACCACAGCCCAAGGTTTTGGCGGCTTTTGGTTGACAAATTAGAGCGATGATATCATTTCCATTTTTTATTACAAAAGTGGTTATTACAAAAGTGGTTTCACTTTGCAACCATTTTTGTAATAAACCCCAGATATGTAACAAGAATTATTGTTCAGATTTTCACTACATCAGACTTGTTGTATATAGGCTTATTACCACAGCCCAAGGTTTTGGCGGCTTTTGGTTGACAAATTAGAGCGATGATATCATTTCGATTTTTTATTACAAAAGTGGTTATTACAAAAGTGGTTTCACTTTGCAACCATTTTTGTAATAAATCCCAGATATGTAACAAGAATTATTGTTCAGATTTTCACTACATGAGCCTTACTGTATATAGGCTTATTACCACAGCCCAAGGTTTTGGCGGCTTTTGGTTGACAAATTAGAGCGATGACATCATTTCCAATTTTTTATTACAAAAGTGGTGATTACAAAAGTGGTTTTGCTTTGCAACCATTTTTGTAATAAAACCGCAGATATGTAACAAGAATTATTGTTCAGAGTTTTTATTCAACAAACAAACTAGTTGCATATAGGGTTCATAATATAGGTCGAGGTATTGGCGGTTTTTGATTAACAAATTAGAGCGATAACATCATTTGCATTTTTTATTACAAAAGTGGTTATTACAAAAGTGGTTTCACTTGGCAACCATTTTTGTAATAAAATCCAGAATTGTTATAATTATTACAATTCTGGTTTTATTACAAAAATGGTTGCAACAAAGCTGTATGTTTATCACTTGGCCTCAAAATAACCTTTACTTAGCAGGAATTGAAATTAAATCGAGTGTATTGTGCGTAATTTTTGTACTGAAGGCATGCACGCAATCAGAAAACATCTTTAGAAGAATATTTATCAATAAGCGAAACAAACCATATATAGAATGTCTTTATAACTCAATATGGATGATATGATATAGGATATTGTAGTTTAAATTTGAAAAGTAAAGATGATATAATTTGGATAGGTGAAATAAACGGCTCTAGATTCAAAATATCATTATGTCTTGCCTGATTACTTTAAGTAAATACCAGACGCTACGAAAATCAAATATATTTAAAAGTTCATTAAAGAAGAAAAACTACAATATACAGGAAAAGGAATAGCAAATTTTAATTTTACTGTACATTTCAAAATTGTTGACAATATACATTAGGAATCGTGTCCTTGACTGGTGGCAATTTAAGTTTATTAAATCCTATCTTTACAATAAAAATCACAAAATCAAAGCTGTGACACGTTAAGAAAGTGTGATGTGTGTATTAATGTAGAATAAATAAATGGAGTAAATACAAAAGTTTCAAATTAATATTTTCAGAAAAAAAACAACAGAAAATTAGTATTAAGTCTACACGATAAAGCGCTTTGTATGCGATTTTAACGCGTACAATCTCCCTGAGTGTACTAATATGTTTAAATTAAAAGAAACGTTTTCATTGGTTGTGGTGTTTGCACATCCACATGTAAACAACCGGTACCTTGTTGGGTTTAACAGGTTATCTATGGACGCGTTAGGCATACATACTCAGGCTAAACCGGGTTAACTCGGGTATAACCCGTGTAACCCAGGCGAAGACAGTCATGTAACACAAATCGTACCCACCTCCGGAGGGCGGGAAAGGCAGGTAATCATATCCGAATATACTAACACTTATCACAGGCATTAATGGACAGCTGTGGAAATAGGTAAATTATTGGTTTTAAATATCAGTCGTTGTGATATAAACATTGTTGTAGTTAATGTTAGGCTCAGTAAGCATGCGCCTGCAAATTTTTTATTATATTTGTCTAATAAATGTACCTTCAATGGTTTTTAAAATGCGTGAGAAATAAAAATTTACAAACTGAGCATGAGAGTGACATTTCATGCGAAATAAACGTACCACTACCGTTGAGTGAGACAAGTATGGTATTCTCAACAATAAGTTTGCTTTTTCTTTAATATGTTTTTTGTGTATGAATCTTCAGGATAATGGCTATTGGACCACATTCTACAGTGATTCCAGCGAAGTTTCACAGGCACCTGTCAGCAAATATTTTGAAGTCCTACCTATCATGTGATCATGAATACAGTAGGAAACTGGAGAAAGATGTTGAACCTGCTGACATTCCCATAATCACAAAGGCGTTTGATGAAAAGGTGTACACTCAGGTTCAGAATAGCCTCAACGAACTAGGACAGCAGTTTCTTTTGGAGTTGCATTCATGGATCATCAATACCCTTGTTGATTTTGATGACCTGGATCAAAAGATTTGCGTGAAAGGTAATTTTTCTTTTTAAATTTGTTTCACTGGTACCTGTTGATGACAGACATTTCACCTCCTGGACATTTCGGTTAAAAATTTACAATGTATGTAACATATACACGCCTGGTAAACAACAGAGCTACCTCTTTCGGAGGTATACGGTAAATCGCTCTATCGCTACTTCTGAGGTAGTGCATGTCGCTAAATGTGAGTGTCAACAAAGGTAAAATATTTTCATATGTTATATTTTTTGTAAATTCAGAATCGAATATCGAAAATCGAAGAATGCTATACCATGTAGATTTGATTAAAGTTTCCAGGGAACGTAAAGTTGGTGAATTTATCTTTCAAATGTAGTTGTGGCGGTGTTTCCCAGTTAGCGAATTTAGCGTTGAAATGGGCCGTTTCATCATGAGAGTTGTGTTTTTGCCTCGTATTTTCATTTAAACAGCAATTCAGATTAAACAATAATACGTTTCAAGTAGATGATAGGTCTAGAATGCAAATGAAATCTAAATCACAACCAAAACTTAGTTATTAAAGGAAATATATGATTTTTTTTTTTGAGGGGCAGCTCTGTCGTGAAGGAGGTAGTCATGTCGTCAAGGAGATAGCTCTATTGTTATAAGATTATTTACAGAATTTTCCAATTGTTTGCTATATTCAGTAACATCTAGAAGTCCTACTTACAAATACAATGTCATATTTATTGCATATAACTGTGTCAATAAAAACATAAATACATGTCTATTGTATATAACTTTGTAAATAAAAAAAATCTTAAGTAAATGATTCGTTTCAGATGACTGCATTTAAAGGGGTAAAGCGACGAAGCTTTCTGTGTAGAAGGAAAAAGGGTAGATACAAGTATACCAGCTCAAAATGGAAAGTACCTGTACATTTAAAAAACTAATTATATTCAGAAACCCTTGAAAATGAGTTCACCAAAAACCCCAAAAAAAGAAAAATGGTCCATAAAAGTTCTACACCTTTTAAATCTCCACTTATGAAAAAAAATCAGAATATTTAAGCCGTCTCCTCTAAACTTTAACCGTGCAATCACTTTAGAAAGGAAAAATGAGTTTACCAATTGACCGACATCAAAAAGAACTTTACAATATAACGAAAAAAAGATCAACAGTAATGATTTTATTGAAACATGTAGTGAGGAAGATGAAACATTATTATATACTGAAACTGACATTGAAAGCGACCCTTCAACAACTGTGCAAGAAAAACTGACTGTGGAAGACGAAATATACAGAGAACTTGACAATTTTATTTTGGAAATGGAAAAATGCGATCTAAAAAGTCTATTGGTGATAGTCTTTGCTTGCCAAGTAACTAAACTGTTTCGTTCTTTGGCCCAGACATGAATTTCAAAAATTTACCGCCAAACAGCTTCTTTCCTATCCAAAAAAACTTTAGACTTGTTTCCCTGTATCGCATACTTGGTACGTCTTCAGTACTTAACCATTTATTCTAGCATAAAATCGCTTGTTTTTGCCCATTTTGCCTGTGTTTTAACGAGAGGAAAAAGGTGTGTAAACAAGGAAGTTCTCACGCTCACGCGCTGTTATTACCCGTTTTCAGTTATGCGCGTTACAGGGCTTTTGTAAATAATGGACGCTGACCCGTCTATTTTTGCTCCAAATCGGCAGTTAAA
This sequence comes from Cyclina sinensis, assembly GCA_012932295.1. NCBI lineage: Eukaryota > Metazoa > Mollusca > Bivalvia > Venerida > Veneridae > Cyclina > Cyclina sinensis. Next base: position 10,990,207 of record JAAONU010000019.1, read on the forward strand.
GTAACTTTGCAGGTCGGAACGTAGACGAAACATTCATGATTATTGACAAATTCAATGGCTGGCCTTGTTCAATCGTTAATCGACATGAAATCCTTCCAAATATTTTTTTAATCGACACTTTTTAAGTTTCAAGATGGCCGCTCGAAAGGTTGAAACATGTGTCGCCCTGGAACGCATATTTAAAACACGTATCCATAACAACCTAAAGGCGACTGTACTATTATTTATTTTACTTTTTTTTCGTAAACATGTCTTTTCTAGATTATTTTATGCTAGAATAGCGTTGAAGCACGTAATGTAACAGGTGGTGAAAAATCGTGGCTCGACCGGGACTCGAACCCAGGGCCTTCCGCTTACAGGGCGGACACTCTACCAACTGAGCTACTAAGCCACACGGTTCTGCCACATCGATTTATCACCTATAAACCTGTACCCGGCTACATATACCCCCTCCAAATTTAGAATTCGTTCCGAATTCTCAGAGTCACAGAGAATATTGTGAAACAGTCTCGAGGTGCCGAAGCAGTAGCCAAATTATAACGTACGTAGGTTATTTACGTTGGGCGCCAAATGTACGGGCCCAGGCACCAACCATCCCTCAGGATTCTGCAGATGTTATAACACAAAAAAAACGTGCGTTAACCCTATAACAACGTCCATAAATAAAAGAAAGGCAACGTTATTCAAAGAAAATTGTTTTTTCGATACTAACTTAAGGAATGACAGAAATTCTTATTTAATTCGGATAGGGTTTTTAGTGTACTCGTTTTCAAGGGTTTCTGAATATAATTATAGTTTTTTTTAATGCCGTCGAGCTGGTATACTCGTATCTAGCCTTTTTCCTTCTACACAGAACGCTTCGTCGCTTTACCCCTTTAAATGCAGTCATCTGAAATGAATCATTTACTTAAGATTTTATTTTTTTTACAAAGTTATATACAATAAACATGTATTTATTTTTTATTGACACAGTTATATACAATAAACATAACATTGTATTTGTAAGTAGGACTTCTAGATGTTACTGAATATAGCAAACAATCGGAAATTTCTGTAAATAATCTTATAACAATAGAGCTATCTCCTTGACGACATGACTACCTCCTTCACGACAGAGCTGCCCCTCAAAAAAAAATATCATATATTTCCTTTAATAACTAAGTTTTGGTTGTGATTTAGATTTCATTTGCATTCTAGACCTATCATCTACTTGAAACGTATAATTGTTTAATCTGAATTGCAGTTTAAATGAAAATAAGAGGCAAAAACACAACTCTCGTGACGAAACGGCCCATTTCAACGCTAACTTCGCTAACTGGGAAACACCGCCACAACTACATTTGAAAGATAAATTCACCAACTTCACGTTCCCTGGAAACTTTAATCAAATCTACATGGTATAGCATTCTTCGATTTTCGATATTCGATTCTGAATTTACAAAAAATATAAAATATGAAAATATTTTACCTTTGTTGACACTCACATTTAGCGACATGCACTACCTCGGAAGTAGCGATAGAGCGATTTACCGTATACCTCCGAAAGAGGTAGCTCTGTTGTTTACCAGGCGTGATATACGAGGTAATGACCATTTATGTTGAATTGGTTAATGATTGTATTGTAATATCTTGAATGATCTCAACTATCTCTCAAAGGTGTTCATCAATGTCCTATGAAGCCGTATATTAACAACATGAGTCAATCTATGAACATTTTCACTATATTTTGATAGATGTAGAGATTGAAAACATTTAATCTTTTCTGAAGATCAGAGACTTCTACTTTTAAAAGGGCCATTTTGTATAGGGAATAAAAGGCTTACTTAGACGTCAAGTAAACTGTAATTTTATTGGTACTAATTGTGCTGATATTTGTTATAAATTTACAGTGAAGGACTTATTTAATAAAACAAACATTTTTACAAAAACTTCAAAGCATTTTATTAGAATCTTTGATAGATTTTCTTAAATGAGGTAACAAATTTTGCTGCAGTATTTTAGCATTTTTGAGGGTCAAGGCCATCATAGCCGTATAGCTGGGCATGGATATATAAAAAGTGCAAGTTTGTGTCAAGGTTGTTCTATGCAAGTATTGGGTGTTGAAAAAGATGACACTGTAATCCCATATGAAAAGAAAAAATCAGTAGACTTTGACCAAAAATTACACAAGGCTAAAAAGGCTACATTGTTGTCGGTCAAGATATAATGAACATAAATGTTATGTCACCATGTTAAGGTATATCTTCCTGTTAAATATATTGAAGATATATAAAGATTTATTAACTGTCCAAAATTACTCATCATCATCATCTTAAAGGAGTTTTAAGTCTGTGTACACAAGACGTTTGAATGATTATGAGTTTATTAAGCACACAAGTGAACAAGGTAATTTGTATGAACATTGTAAGCTTCATTCCCTTTTTATATAAATTGTGCAACTATGCAGTATCACACCACATGCTACAATGTAATACTTTATGTACAAACATGAAAGAAAATGTTTACATTAGTCAGTACTGTGATAATAGATGACCAGTCTTAGCTTGAATCTTCTTAGCATTTATAAATGTTAGCAACTCTACACTCTGTTTCAGCATCTCAAATAGTTGAGAGAAGAGAGCAATCCCCAGAGTTACAGAAAATTGCATGTCAACAGTTCCAGATTCTGCAATAGTTCAGAGGCAAGAACAGTGTCCAGGTTCTGCAACAGTTCAGAGGAAAGGACAGTGTCCAGGTTCTGCAATAGTTCAGAGGCAAGGACAGTTTCCAGGTTCTGCAATAGTTCAGAGGCAAGGACAGTGTCCAGGTTCTGCAATAGTTCAGAGGCAAGGACAGTGTCCAGGTTCTGCAATAATTCAGAGGCAAGGACAGTTTCCAGGTTCTGCAATAGTTCAGAGGCAAGGACAGTGTCCAGGTTCTGCAATAGTTCAGAGGCAAGGACAGTGTCCAGGTACTGCAATATTTCAGAGGCAAGGACAGTGTCCAGGTTCTGCAATAGTTCAGAGGCAAGGACAGTTTCCAGGTTCTGCAATAGTTCAGAGGTAGGACAGTTTCCAGGTTCTGCAATAGTTCAAAGGAAAGAACAGTCTCCAGATTATGCAATAGTTCAGAGGCAAGGACAGTTTCCAGGTTCTGCAATAGTTCAGAGGCAAGGACAGTTTCCAGGTTCTGCAATAGTTCAGAGGCAAGGACAGTGTCCAGGTTCTGCAATAGTTCAGAGGAAAGAACAGTCTCCAGATTCTGCAATAGTTCAGAGGAAAGAACAGTTTCGAGGTCTACAAGGAAGTATGTCTTTTATTTATATGTAAGAAATAATTCACCGAACAAGGACAACTCACTGCATACAATTAAACATGTTCTCGAAGAATTGTTGCCTGTTTAGAGAGGAAATTTTTTTTCTGTCTGCATATTGGACATAATTGTCTTATTCATTTGTTCTTGTTAAGGGAGATGGAACTTCGAAGTGTGAAGCTTGCTTCCCCTTCTTACTGATCAGTATATTTTTATTGACTGTGTGGATTTTGCACCAGTGTGTTCCAGGTCTTTCGCTGTGAAAAGCATGAAAGAGCTCTTTGAGTCAGCTTCTCTGACAAAGATATTTGACTTTTTGAAAGAAATTTATATATTTAATAATAATAAGATTTAGACATCATGAAATTTATTTTTTACCTTCTATTTATAACTTGTAACTCTTTACTTTTGTTATTTTTATAGGTCAGTTGTTATTTTCTAAAGTTTTTCTGCTATTTGTGTCTAAATAACTAAAGTTATTGACGGTCAATAAGACACCTTTCATTCATTCATTTTTGTAAGAAATGGTTTAAGGAATACACAATGTCTGCATCTAATATCAAGAAAACAATAATATTCTGCAGGTAAATTTATCACATTAAAAGTTTATAAATGTAGTAATTCTATAATTTTTGTAACTGATATTGTTGAATTTAGTTTGTTCAGATTACGCAGCACCATAAATTGTAACATATTTTCAAACTATATACTGTATAAACACTGTTTCATTCTGTTTCAGATCATACAATGTATGGTCATGGCTTACGGAGGCATTAGACATAGGTGACATTAAAAGAAAAGTGGAAATGTACCATGCTTCAACCGATGAGAACACAAAGGAGAGAATACTCTCTGATTTCTGAGAACGGAACTCTAATATTCTGATTCTAGTGTGTAAGGTGGAATTCGGCATAGGCATAGACATTCCTGACATAGAAACTGTGATACATTGGGGTATCTTGTAACCCACTTGCTTACTGGCAGGAAGTAGGTAGGGCAGGAGGAGCCGGTCAGCAGGCGTATGCAGTGCTTTATCCATACCCGCCTTCCCTAATAAAAACCATTACAACCATTGGAATGCGCGATGTTGTTTAGGTAGATTCTTGCATACGGGTGAATGTTCTTGAACACCTTAAGACCAAGGCAATGAAAGAGAAGATGCCTGTTAGTTCACGGTGTGAAAAAAAAGAATGTGCAATTCGTGCATTTGCAATGTGTTTATGTTGTAGTGCCTGCAGATCGAAGTGTGAATGCACAGGAAAACTAGACTTTATACAGTCACTTGTTTTGTAAAATGCATGTGTAAACATGAACATTCTCGGTGGCCAATTTGAGATATGGAAAAGGTTAAAAATAAACTTTTCAAGTTTTGCTTTTCAAGTATATGTTGTCAAAAATAATTGCTCTATGAGTATTAATATGTATATGGCACAGTGTTTTAAGATGTCTTCTTCAATTATTCTATTAGTATATAGTACAGTGTTTTAAAAGATATGAAAATGCATTTTTATGCTTACATACAACATTCTTAGTTCATACTTCATTTTCTTTCTTACTACTGTGCCAACATTTTCTGCAAATTGTTAACATGTTAACATACCATGGTTACAATTTTTAAAGACATCACAATGGATGAAAGCTCAGAGCAGTCACCCGAGATTCCAGCCCTGGAACCAGTTGAAGATAAGTTCCAAGAAGTTTACTCTAATAGTAAGTTAAATACCATTACCTCAATTTATGGTAACATGCTTCTTTTATAAAAAATGAAGAATATCATTACTTGTATGGGCAGTTTATAGGCCTTCTTGAAATATAATTTTTTGGGGATACAGATGATATTTTCTGTATCTGTCTCTTTCATGGGTTAATAGTTGCTGTCTTCATATTTGTATGACTTTTGAATTATCCCTACGCTCATTTTCACCTGACATAAACTTACAGGTGCTTATAATTTACCTTTTTAAGTGTCCATGAAAAGAGCACAGGCAAAGACAAGAGAGAAGATTAAGCTTCTCACTAACTTAACCTACAATATTTTCAATATTAACCAATTAAGAGACATCGAAACACAAGTGATGGCAATAGTGAACAAGCATGAAGTTAAGGGAGAACCACCAATGCTGGCTTTGCCAAAACGTTCAGCAATATTAAAGCAAAGAAAACGACTGTCATTGTCAAAGAAAGAAAAAAGAAAGCAAGTAAAGGTGATTTGAATATTTTGTTTGTTTCAAAATTACTTGTGAATAGTAACAACAACTTGATTATTGAGCAATCAGATATATTATTTCACATTTTAATTTCAAGTTTCTCTATTGATGTAATGCATCACAAGTACATGTACAATTGTTAATTTCATATGCAGTGTTTCACAGTTTTCTTTCTTAATAGAAGTTAAAACAGTTGGAATATTTATTCACTAATATAAACTGTGAAAAAGTTTCTGTTCTTGAAAAAATATCTTTGACCCTTGATTTTTAGCTCGACTATACAAAGTATATGGAGAGCTGTCCTACTCGCCCCGGCGCCGGCGTCTGCATGCAGATTTCTGATTAAATTTTTTGTGCAGTAAAATATTTTTAACTATAACTTTTTCATTTCTCAAGAAATCAACTTCAAACATCACATATATGTTCCTTATCATCAACCACATCTTATGTGACAAGGTTCATAAATTTAACTGGAATATTTTCAGAATAATCTCCCCTTGAACTTAGAATTTTCCTTAAAAAATATTATTTTCCACTCTCACTTCTTTATTTCATAAGGTATCAACTTCAAACTTCAAATATATGTTCCTTATCATCAATCACATCTCATGTGACAAGGTTCATAACTCTAAATGAAATATTATCAGAATTATCTCCCCTTTCAACTTAGAATTTTTCTTAAAAATATCATTTTTTACTCTTACTTCTTTATTCCTTAAGGGATCAACTTCAGACTTCAAATATATGTTTCTTATCATCAACTACATGATGTGTGTCAAGATGCATAAGTCTGTCACAATTTTTTTCGAATTATCTCCCCTTTCAACTTAGAATTTTCTTGAGGAATGTTTTTCTTTCTTTTGTAACTTCTTTACTTGGTAATGTATGCACTTTATACTTGAAATTTGTATTCCTTGTCAACTCATATCATATGTGACCAGGTGAATTACTCTAGCACCTATATTTTTGGAATTATCTCCCTTTTCATCATAGAATTTTCTTTAAAAAAAATATTTTTCAATTGTATCTTCTTTACTTGATGATGTATGCATGGCCGACTTCAAATATATATACCTTATCATTACTGATATGATTTGTGACAAGGTGCTTAAGTCTATAAACAATATTTTCAGAATTACAGTTACCTTTTTATTGTTTTTACTTCTTCAACTTTGAATCTTTCAAAAGTCTGCACAGATTTCACTATAAGACACTGAGTATAGTCAAGGGTGCTGGCTCCTCTGACAGCTCTTGTTTTAGGTTGTCTTCCAGATATTAAGATTTACTTAAATCATGTTAAAGAGTATACAATTATCATTGTCTTTGCATTGGGATTAGCATTTTCATTGCTTTAATTGAGAATAGTATGTATAAATCTTGTTTTGATTCACCACAATGGTTATTATTTCAAGGCACATAACCCATTATTGACTTTGACTGATATCAATTTCAACTTTCATTATTATATCCAGCATTCACTGTAGTTCTGTCTATAAATAGCTGTTATTGGAACTATTTTTGAATGAATTAAATTTTGAACTTATCAGGTGTATGGCATGCTTCACACACAAATGGTGAAGGAAATGTTGAAACTGTACAGGAAATTTGGTCAGATTTTCTAGGAGAGGGTAAATGGCTTTCAAAACTTCATATTTTATTAGATATGACTTATAATACTTATATACATAACATGATATGGTAAACTTTTTAGGAACATGCATCTGGAATATTTCAGTTACTTGCATATTTAAATGTTCAGCAAATGTTTAATAAAAGAAGTGATCAACAATAGGAAAAGGGAAAAATCTAAGTGAAGTAAAGACTATATGAATTTAAGTATTAATAGAAAATTTGACCCATTCATGTCTTATTTGTATACATTTTTATTTCAGATGTTATTCTGACAGAAGATAACTTTGACATACTACATACAGATAACTCACTTAGTGAAGGTAAAAATACTTTCATTTGTAAAGAGCTTTGAGGAATGAAGTGTTATAAGAAATACAGGAAAAGTATTTTTGTGATAAACTTAGTACATATAAAGGCACATCAGAATAAAACCCTATGAATTACGGTTATTTTTGTTGTTGTTGAAAAATTTTAATATAAGTAAGAAATGATACAATTTTATGTTTATTCTATTAATGATTTTAATAATGAATTGCCACAGGTCAGTTTTATGCAACACATTTCATTGGTTATTATCTTATAACAACTGTAATATGAACTAAACTGTATATTATAAACTTAGAGCTTTATGGATAGGCAATAAAGTACTATTGGCATTCTCACTGATGAGTACATTTGAAGAATACAGCAAGAAAAATCAATTCAATAATGTATAACATGTTAATATAAGGAATAACATAGTTATAATTGTTATCACCATGTAACAAATCAATATAATTGAAATTGATAAATACAATGAAATTGCATTGACACAGCTGCCAACTCTGAAACACTGCAGGAAATGGACAGAGATCATCAAGATTCTCTAACTGGTAAATATAAGAATTTGCATCTAAAATACCTAAGGCTAAAAAAATTAATGTTTTTTTTCTCAGGCCCCGCCGCATACGTTTTAGAACACTTGGTTCGATTTTCGATCGCTGGCAAATTTTTTTTTATCATTTAAACGTCTTTTTACTATTCCCGGTGTGCCAAGAAGTACCGCGGTAAACGGTTTGTGGTGCACAACCTATTTAATAGTCGAGCGTAACCTATATGCGTCTCAATAACTTCGATCAAGCGAGCGTTTACGACACACTGATTCAAATACAGCCACGTTTTTGGTTTTCTACAAATTTTCGACAAATAGGTAAAAATAAAGCTTGTAAAACTAATTTTATTTTCAGAACAATATTTCATGCTTTTGTCAATGCCTTTCTCTTGACGTAATTTTAAAAGATTAAGATTAATTTTTGTGCATTTCCGTAAAAAATGGAAACTTTTATCTTTGATTTCAGGTAAACGGTTGGGGGTCAACAAAATGTCGACAATTTTAAGTGTCCAAGTACAACAAAAATCGAAAGTACATGTACCCTGGACTATTATGAGTTCCTTTGTTACATCAGACTCATTTTGTGACTTGTTTAGAAACTACAAAATGATCATTCTCTCGATAAATTCTGTTTAGTTGGGGCAAAGATTGGTGAATCCAAGACATCAAGTTTTGACAATGTTGAATTTGGTTGTGGATGCAATAAACAGTTTTGGCAGGTTTCACTTGCAATTCACCGACTGAAATTCCTTATTTTAGTTCTGGTTGTTTTGCTGACATATGCTACTCATGTGGTTCTAACGCAGACATTGAGACAGTTGAGGGCCAATATCTCAATGTGTAAATTGTCTAAAAACTGTGGCAGTAAAAAGAAAAAGGAGTGTGTTGAATGAGAAAAATAGTAAAAAAACAAAAGAAAAAGTAAACAGTGATAACTTACAGTGTGGACATGTGTATCATCAGGGCTCATTTTACAATGAAACTACTCAGTTTAATTAAATTTCATTATTCATGTATCATATAATTACATGCAGAATTACATTCTTACTAAAAGTTTATTGTGTTTTTTTTCCACATGACATGTAATTTCTGTTTAGAAAAAAGTTCTAGCAAGTCTTGTTAAGGATAAAAAGAGGTGTTGCATATTATACAGTATTTTAATACAACAGAGACCGACGAGCAGTTAAAGTAAAATATGATTTGATTTTATTGAATGCTCTCGGTAGATCTTGTAGGTTAATACTCTGCAACACATTAAACACCATCTTAATACAGATGGTAATTTCAACATATCCAGTGCCATTGATCATTAAAACTATATTTATATGGATTTTTAGGGATATGAAACCTCATATTAAGTGCAAAATCATGAATAAAACAAGAAATCGGTGGAACCGATGGATGCTCCCCGAATAAATGCCAATTCCAAAAGGGCTATTGTTTTATATGTATTTTTTTTTAAGTATGAAAAATAACAAAGGGCAATAACTCCTTAATTATGCAAAATAGAGTTACGGAGATTTATCTACCAATAAAGTTTCATGTAAATACCTCTTATACTTTGTGAGATATGCCCCGGACAAAAAATAAGTATGAAAAATTTCTAAAGGCAATAACTCAAAAATTAATAAAGCAAGAGTTATGGTTCTTGTGCACTGCACTGCTCATCAATGAGATCAATCTACTTATAAAGTTTCATGTAAATACCTCTTATACTTTGTGAGATATGCCCCGGACAAAAAATAAGTATGAGAAATTTCAAAAGGCAATAACTCAAAAATTAATAAAGCAAGAGTTATGGTTCTTGTGCACTGCACTGCTCATCAATGAGATCAATCTACTTATAAAGTTTCAAGTTGATAACTCTTATACTTTGTGAGATATGCCCCGGACAAAAAATAAGTATGAGAAATTTCAAAAGGCAATAACTCAAAAATTAATAAAGCAAGAGTTATGGTTCTTGTGCACTGCACTGCTCATCAATGAGATCTAACTACCTATGAAGTTTGGTCTTGATATCTCTCATAGTTTTTGTGTTATGCTCCGGACAGAATTATGACAGACGGACAAACTGACGGACGGATGGACAAAGCGGCAACTATATGTTTGCGCTTCGAGGAGCATAAAAAAGGAGGGTGTAAAAAAAATTCTGCCCTCCCTCATATAATTTTGATAAAAATGGCCTGAGAAACTAAACATTAATTTTTTTTAGCCTAAAGCGCTATTTTCAATTTTAAACTAGTTCGTAATGGTTAGTAAATTAATTTGATTTCAAATAAAATAATTTTTCTCCTAGATCTGTTTATATATATAATGTCTTAATACATAATTCCTGGGTGTAAATGTGGATGGTATAAACAATTCATCACAACACTGTTGAATGGAACATGATTGATTGATTAACTGATTGATTGATTGATTCGTGAAAATATGTCATATAACATGACTTTCTATTGAAAATTTGTTAAGTAAAATAATATAGCAAATTAAATGAACTTTTTCTTTCGTATATCGCTGCATATATTATTTTCAAGAAAATCGAATATTAATGCATGTTGTATTATTATTTATTTATGATCTTACTCTTTCTCTCTCAAAGCTTATAATGATTTTTTTCAGCTGAAAAACTGGTTCATAAACTTTTGTCATTAAATGCAGACCTTAATATACCAGTTGCAAAACCTTATGGAATGGTTGTAACCGATACAGACATCAGGTCTCTGAAACCCTCTGGATGGCTGACAGACAATGTATGAAACTATAACCAAATGCATGAAAATACTTAACTTACTGCACATTTTGACCTTTTAAGAGTGTCGAATTATAAAACATATAATATATTTTTTTGTGCATTTCATCTTCACATGATTGTTATAATATGCAGAGTAAAACTTCTCATATATTTTTAGGAATTATTATTCAATAATTTAACCTCAAATTAGATTTAACTATTTCTTAGTGTTTTCAAATAACACTGCTATTAATTCACATATTACTTTAATGCTTGTGAAATCTAAAGATAATGTTAAATGGGCAATAACCATAACTCTGCTCATCCATTTTTTTAATTATCTCCAAAACAAGAAAACTTTTATACTGATACATTTAGGCAGTGCTGTTATAGTTCATTACAAAAGAGTATCACCTTGCATTAATTATATTGAAATGAATGATCTAAATTTCAGATTTAGGATTGTTATCTTAACATGGTTTCCACAGAACTGAGAGAAAAAGTACCAAAGCAAAACGTGTTACATTTGGTGACCTCTCTTATGTCATCTATTGCATCAGGGATGTATAAGATGAGTAATACAAGAGGATTTCGGCATAAAGTAAACAATATTGTTAGGTCGCTTATCTTACCTCAGGTCTTGTTCTTATGTACTATATAATTATTAATGCCTTAGAGATCTTCAGTGCATTAAAACTGGAGCTTTGACCAAGGTTCCACCGATCAAATACGGTAATCATTCAAATCACCTTCTCATCCACTTATACCTGTTTTCCCTGAACATACACCTTCCAGTCTTACTCCCTGGAATGGAGCTCCCATTCCACCTGCGTTCATTCAGTTAATAACCTCTTGTTAATATTCCGGTAAACTCCAACTTTCCCTCCCAGTCCGCCATGTTGTTTATACCTGGTGTGTTCGTTTTATTACGTAACGACGTAAATACCCGAACCACAGGTCATAGGTTAATCAAACGACTCTCTATACGTCATCTAAGTCACGTTCTGTATGACGTGTACGGAGTCCTGTCAAATACCTTTAAATAGCTCCAAAAGCACTCGCTCCGCATCAATCGTCTCTTTACTTTAGGAAGCAAAGTTCTTGCTAGTGTTACAATTAAAGAGAGCAAAAGCTCCCACTCCACCTTTTTATTGATATGACCTCACATAAAGTTGGAGAGGTAGGATATACTTGTTAGACCAGAAACAGTCTTTTGTCCTTATTCTTATGATCAAACTGGAGAGCTCCCCTCCCACTTACCATAATGCAATGGGACCCTTGGTCATCGTTTCCACAAACTCTTAATAATTATTTGTCTTTAGCTACATGTTTATTAATGTGCTTTTTGTGAACTTGAAGCGATGTTATGCCCTAAATAAAGAGTATTGTTCAACTGCCAACATGTTGTTTATTCTGTAAACACCTAAAGCTCCCTGCATTAAGAGCTTGAACCCACAGCCTCAACATTAACAACTGTCTGGGTCAGAAGCAGGCTGGCCGGCAGGACAATATTATGTCACATCTCATGTATAAATAAAATATCTTAAGTATGTGAACATAGTATTTATTTTGTCAGGGTTCGCACAGGCCTTGAAAAGTGCTTGAATTTGATCTCGGCCTTGAAAAGTACTTGAATTTAGTGTTACCTTGAAAAATATGCAAAAATGCCCTTGAATTTCGCTGAAATTCCTTGTATTTCGGTAAAAATCCTTGAAAATACATCAGCATTGTTATGAATCGGTCGAAAAACACATTTTCGGTAAAAGACAACAGAAAAAAACTTCGTTTTCTCGGTAATATAAAAAAATCGGTGCGTACTAAACGGTGTAGACATGAGTATGTACGGTTCGGTACGGGTTTTATACTACAACGTGCGTACTACCTCATCGGAATGTGCACAAAAAAATGGCGGCGCCCTAGTCAGCGAAAAACATCGGAGCTTGGTGTTGTAAAAACGATGGGAAAACACCAAAATAAATGTTCTTTTCAACTTAAGTGGCTTCAGAAATATGTTTGGGTGAAGCACACTCAGAATCCACAAAAAGCATACTGCACAGCTTGCCTGAAAAACATTGATATAGCTCAAATGGGAGAATGATCTCATATAGTGTGAAATTTCAAAATTCAGTTTGTCACCTGTGACAATATAAATATCTAGTCTTTATCGCTGCATTTTTGTTTCTGTTCTTTTAAAACAAGTTGAATAAAAGCAAGAAATTGAAATATTGTTTACATGTGTTTGACTCACTGAAGGTTATAAAATATTATAACAGCTCTAGATATAACAATTTGAAAATACCTTGAAAACGACTTTTTTCCCTTGAAAAATCCTTGAAAAGTCCTTGAATTTGAGTTTGAAAATTTTGAATGAACCATGTTTGTTCACTTTTAATGTTACCCGATCTTTCTACACAATTGCTTCAGAATATAAAGATATATTTCAACACTGATAATTGCTATTTTATATGACTAAGTACTGATAAATTTAAAAAAACCATGAGACCATAGAAAGTTTCACAATTCAAAGAATTTTTGATTTTTTGAAATAACATGTTGCCAGAAATTGAACAATTGTAGCATTTAATGATTTTTTTTTAATTATTTCAGCTCAGTGATTATGAGACTGTTACTGGGATTTATGGCCGTGCATCACATTGGACTCTTGTAGTAAGTGATTTGAATTTGAATTAATTATGTGAAACTTAAAAATATGAAGTATTATGTAAGAAATGTTTATATAATTTTTCTCCATTCATGAAGACATATTGTGTTCAGTATTGTAGTGACAATGATTGATGTCAGAATTCTTCTCATAGAGAACATTTGATATGCAAAATCATTTAAATATCATTTATTTTAAAAATGTTTTTTTGTATATTTCAGATTGTCAGCATTGCTACTTCCACAATTTATTTTTATAATCCCACTGGTGAATGCAAGGAGGAAATGGAACTCATCTTGGCTAACTGGAACTTATGAAATAAATTCTTCTTTCTTGACATACGATTATATTGTAATGTATTCAGATGTGAGTTCACATTTCATTACTAATATTGGTTTTATTAGTTCTGGGAATGTCAAAAACACCTAGATATACACATTACAGTGACTTAATGCCATAAAATACTTTCCTTATGCCCCCAAAGGACGGCAATATATAATCACACTGTCTGTTTCTCTGTCCCATCCAGTCTTTTCCTGTCTCTGCGTGCATTCCCCCTTTACACAACATTCATGTCTGGACTTTAGCATTTAAGGATTTTAAAATAACTTGGCACAAATTTGTACCACATCAAGATGACGTGTAGTGTCTAAAACCCATGTCCCTACCTCAAAGGTAAAGGTCACACTAATAGTTTGAAGGTGCTCATTCCAAGACGAATAGTTTGAAGGTACACATTCCTGTCCCGATTGAAACCTTGTCATGCATTGAAGGATTTCAAAATAATTTGGCACAAATGTCTACCACATCAAGACGTGTCATGTTGAATGCAGATGTCAGTACCTATAAGTTCACGGTCACACTTACAGGTTGAAGGTACACATTTTGGTCATGACTGTAATTTTGTTATCCAATGAAGGATTTGAAAATAACTAGGCATAAATGTCTACAACTTTAGTGTATGGGCAGACTAAATACCACCCTGGAAAAGAAATTGTTGTGTGGTAATGTTTTTTTTTTTTTATAATACCTTTATGCAATACTTACAAAACCTTTTCGGGGGAATTCTTCCCTTTTGTCTCTTTTGTGTCACAGCTCTTGTTCAAGTATAAATGTTCTTACAAAAGCAAGATCACTGCTACTTGTTTTCAACTTTTAAATTAAAATACTTGTACCTTTGGTTTTAAGGAAGTCCATAGAACAATACAATAAAGTTGGCAATGATCACCTACCAACCGAGTGGACAATTACAACAAAAGAGCACACTCTTCAAAGAGATTGCTACAGTTGCGGAGTTTTCTGTTTGCTAGTAAACTTAAAAAAAAAACTTTATTAGCTCAACTTTTTGAAAAAAAAGTCACATTGTTGTGGTAAGGTTGTCTGCATCAGCTTTGGTTAAGTTTTTCATTTGTGCCCATTTTCCTAACAAATATCAAAGATAATCACTTCAAAGTTGGACTACTCAATGTGACGAGTTAATCGCATTAACATTAGATGCCAACCAATGGTTTTTAAAACATAGATTCTCACTGGGGGGAAAAGAGAGCTTCTCTGAAGTTATAGTCTGAAAATAGTTGAATGTTTAATTAATGAAATAGACTGCTAAGTGAAGACCGAAATAAAATATAATAAAAATATTTACTTAAAATTGAGTGCGTAACAGTTGCATTGACATGATAAGTAGATTCAATGACTTGTAGATTACAGAGAAGCACCTGAAAAATGAAAGAGGATTGGATCTCATAACTGATGATATGTTAGTACAGTTCAGAAAATGCATTGCAGAAAAAGTTGTATTGTTTGAAGGTAATAAATACTGTTATAAGATTTTTTCAGTAAAATGGAAAGATTCAAGTTCATGTAAACAATGTCTAAAGACAGTTTAAAAGGTTTATGACTCTATTGAGTTCTTTCTCTAGTTCAGATAAAGATAAATTGATCCAAATACTTTCACGTACTGCACCATTTATGGTTACAATTAGGCAAGGATGGGCATTGAGACTGCTTTTTTAATCTGCAATTATTGTTCAGTCCAAATAGGTGGAGTTAACTATAAGCCGGTTATAACTCACATATTAGAATTAAAAAAAAATTAAAGGTTGCGATTGCTTACGCTCCCTTGCACTTAATTTGTTTATAATTCCAATATATGAGCTATAACCTATACAAGGATAGCACCAACTACTTCAAATAATAAAACATTTTTCGATTTCATTAATAATGTAATTATATCGAATGCGGATATGCAAATCAATCAGGTTTTTAAATTTATCTCTAAGTTGCAGATTTTTATGTTTCATATTAGATTAGCCACTTATTCTAGAATATGTGTCAACCTACTACTATAAATTTATATATTACATTGCTGCCCAAAATGTGGTTTCCGGATTGAAGATGACAACATGGTAATTTAAGAAATTGCATAATTATTAGTTATGTTATCTGGACGTACCTGCATTGGTCTTCCTTAAATCAGACAGCTTAAAGGCACCATTTTACCTTAACTATGACTGTGACAATAAGTCCAATAACAATTAAATTGTTCAATTCATTTGTCAGTATTATCGTGTGCATGAATTTTAATTACCTGGCATGTAAAAGTAATGTAGACCTATTTCATCCCAAACACTCTAAAATTATGTTAACATTGTTCTAACCTTTTCTCTCTCTCTCTCTGGCAATATTTATGTCCCTAAACAATCAGCATATCAAATATTTAAGTTAAATTGAACCTTAACAAAATTTTCATTTGTTCCTTAGATGCAGTGTAGTCAATGCCAAAGGATGTTTCATTTTAAGCCATACTGTATAGGGGATACAGTAGAGGATTATGCAGGATGAAGAAGAGCAGTTCATTTGCAAACTTTGCAAAATTGGATTTTGGGTAAGATAACATTCTTTAATGGGTCTGTATTTGGCATTATCTTTGCATTAAACCATGTTTTGATTGGCTTGACTTTTATAGTAAATAGTGTAATATGTTTCTCTTTCAGTAAATCACTCATATAAGTATCTGAACAGGAATAAAAGTTAAATACATGTATGATAATGGCTTTGTAAAAAGATTCATATACTTTTTACTAAACCTGAGTGTGTTTTTGAAACAAGATGATAGTAGCTAACATTACAATTCCAACTCAGAAATGTTTCAAATTAACAAATTAATGTTTATAACTGCAGCCACAAATTCTACCTTGTGTACCTACAGAAGGACAAAGGACAGTTCATTGGACTAACAAGGCTGATGTAATTCACATAAAGAACTATAAGTGAAAGATCAGCGCGATGGTCTTCTTGAACATAAAAGTGACTTTGGATCAATATCAGATGTCAACCAAAGACTTAGTTAGTGAGAAAATGATACTGATTTGATGAAGGTTTTAAAGTTAAAGCTCAAGCTTAAGGTCACAATGAAATCTTAAGGGAAAATAGTGTTCAATCAATATCTGAAAAAAGCTTAAATACACACAGGTTCATCAAACATGCAATGACCAGTAATGTTATACTATAACCAATCCAAACTGCACATCCTAGATAATAACAATTTCTGTTTTTGTTACAGGTTATGAAGAAATTAGATACATATATTAGATAATGCATATATTCGTATGAAAATGTAGAATTTATTGTAATTGTAATGATCTGTTTCTCAATGATAAACTGCTATTTATATTGAAGTCAGGTAACTGAGATTATTTTGAAGTCAGCTAAGGAAATTATTTGAAAAACCCTAAAGTGGACACATTTAGGAGAACTTATATTTGGACAAAAAGGTATAAATTGTTGTACCATTCTGTTGCTTAACAAGTCATTCCCAGGTGTGCAACTCTGGACCATTTTAATGGTCCTCTTGTGTTCTGTGAATACATCATCAGAACTTGCAAGTCCATTTGATAGTGCATACAAAAAGTTGTACACCAGATATGAGAAAATTATACGCCGGTCATATGGAAAGATATTGCAAACACTACTTCAATTGAAATCTAATAGAAACACAAACTAGACATATAATAATGATCTATACCTTGTCTATTGCTATTATATGATATAGTCCATATGTAATCTTGAGGATGTAGCAAAATGCTTCAAAACAACAAAAATAGAAGTTTCTATAACTCAGGTGTTATTGCATATTTCAGGGATGTTGAAGATGTTGAATTTGTGAAGGGTATGGTGGAAGAGCAGGAGTCAGCTGAAGATGACCTTCCAGATGAAGATGAGGTGCAGCAGAGAAAAAGGAAACCAAAACTAGGCAAGGATACTCTTCTAAAACATCAAAAGAAAATGTGGACACCTGAAGAAATGCAAGAAAAAGAACTCTACTTTGGCCCTTTTTTGGTAAGTCGAATCTGTCCAAAAACAAGAGGGCCAATGGCCCTAAAGCACTCACCTGGGTTCAAAGATGAAAGAAATTTTTATGAATGTAATGATGCATATCACAGAAATGGACCAATGCAATTTCATTGCCATAGCTCCAAAAACAAAAAGTACCAAATCTCTAAGCTCCAGGCCTTGCAGTTTGTGACAAGCTTTTTCAGTTCTGACCCCAGGGTCATAATTTGAACAATCTTAGTAGAGGTCCACTAGATGATGCCTCATACCAAATATCTAAGCTCCAGGCCTTGTGGTTTCAGACAAGAAGATTTTCAAAGTTTTTCCTTTAAGTTGCCATAGCAACCGAGTTCTGCATGGAATTGAATTCTTTGAACAACTTTGGAAGAGCTTCATGCCAGGAACATCCCATGCAAGTTTCATTGAATATGGCCCAGTGGTTTCAGAGGAGATGTCGTTTGAATGAAAATTGTTGACGCCTCACGACGCACGGCGCACACCAGACATTGGGGGTATGACAAAAGCTCAAAAAAAGATACTGAAGATGCAAAGAGTAAGAGCATTAAAAGTCATGGGGAAATTTGGAGACGATCCAATGACAAAATCATAAAAAAAATCAGTGCGATGAACCATAAGAAAAACTGATGTAAAGAAAAGTCATGTATTTGATATACTGAAGTAGTGACTTAACGTGTTGGAATTAAAATACATTGTTCATCAGGGGTTGGATTGTTCAATTCAGTTGTCAGCAATTGTAAGCAAATTTAAATGTTCAAATAAGATGGTGTTTTGTTATAACTTAAGCTGGTGAATACCTTTTTTAATTATAGCCCGGCATCAGTTCAGTTAATTTGCTTTAAGAGTTCTGTTATTTAATGTAACTTAAAGGTCTCTTTAACAAAGTGCATTTGTCATCTAGGTAAATGACATTTAATAATGTGTTATTTTGTCTTTTTTAAAATAATGTCCAACTTGTGGGACTAACCATAATTCTGCTTCTAAAATATTAGATTTGCTATTAAATACAAGAGCAGCTGAAGTTGAACCCATATGTCTGTTTCGCACTCATCAAGGGTGTATATTTAGCATAGCGATTCATTAACAGGGCAATGAGTCCACATAATAGGCTATCCAAGCTGCATAATAGGACAATCAGTCCGCATATTAAGGCCAATCAGGCCACCATGATGCTGTTAGCGCAAAGGGTTAGGATCAGAAATTACAGCATTATACAGTATTTTAATTTATTGAACATCCTTTTTTCAATGTGTAACTTGCACGTTACTTGGTTTTTCCTTTATCAATACATGTCTTACAAAAATTTGTGACTTCACTAACTGGTATTTTTTACAAGTCTTTCTTGTTCTTCAGGTCCATCTATTATGCAGATGTTCCATCTGTCTTTTGATAAATGATTAGGGCAAGGCAGTACATTAGCTAAGCAAGTTACAGCTGGTTAAGGTCCTCTCTTTATATGTGAATCCTATTTTGTATAAAAAAAACAACCATTTTTGTCCAAACCTGTGTGGCTAATTATGTGCATGTCCAAACTGCTATATGTAATAATATTGTATGTAATATCTTTTATTTTGAAAAATGTCCTCTTTTTTTCAGATGTCATTCAGTAGTTCTAAGTCAACTAGCCACATCAATACAGACACCACAATACTGAAAGATTGTTGAGAGTGTTTGACCATGGGACATCTCAGAGCATAATATACTGAACAGTCAATAAAAGCAGACATTGTTTTGCATTTTAATCATTTATAAATAAATTTGTGTGTTATGTTGTGTTTTTTTTCCTTTTTCAAGAGTAACATAATCCGGAAAATACAAATACTGGTCTATGTATAGATAACTCTGAGGCAACATACACTAACACGGTCATTACTGTCATTGTGACAGCTCCTCTTTATATTTAGGATAAAGTACGTATGGCAAGAAAAGTCAGAGATCAAGGTGGGGAAAACCGGAAAGAAAAAGTTGTTGTTGTGCTTGGAGATTTAGATGAGAAGGTAAAATAACATTTCACATTTGAACATACCATAAGGAATCTCTCTCCTGTGCCAAGTCTCAAACAGCTAACACACCAATTCTCAACATAATCAACTTTTGCAACAAGTCAATGACACAGACAGCGGAATGGAATTATAACATTTATACGTGAAGTATACTAAATAGAAATTTGTGAATCTATTTTACAGTTAACAGTATGACTTTGATTGATTCATGAGTTTCCCAATTTCTTGATAAAAAATTATCATTTCAGTAATACAGAAAAAAAGCTCTTTCAACATTTTTCTCTGTTGCTTTATATTCCACTGAGAACTGGGAGGCAACAGAGAGATTGTTTTCCACTGCTGCTGACACAAGCACAAGTTTTCCTCAGAATGTGAGTGTAACTCAATGAAAAAAAATAACTCTTACAACATCTTATAATTATTGAAAAGTGTCACCAAGTCTGTGTATAAAAGCTAATTCAACAGAATGATTCCTTTGTTAGTTCTCATCTCACATCACCTTGACTTATTATTTCAGTAAGTATGAACAGACTCATATAGATAATTATAGTATTATGTAGGACTTGACTGATTAATTTCACATAATTCAAAAGAAATAATTATTGTGACTTTCCATGAAATAATTTGAGGCTGTCAATCTAATATGTAAGTGCTTACTATTATTTTTCCAGATATTCAGACAACTACAAGGCATGCCAAATGACATGAGAACTTTATATCTAACAAGAGCAATTGGCACTAATGGTGTGAAAATTGTCAGGCACATAGAAACAGATAAAAGAAGGTACGGTTATGATTTCAATTTATTTAACTAAAAAAAATGTCTGTAGACCAAAGCCTTCTCTAGTTATTGACTGAAGGTGACTGTGAACTTGACCTTTGATATACTGACCCCATAAAACAATAGGAATCTTTTACTCAATAGGTGCAACTATCCTATGATTTTTGAAGGCTGTGGTTCAAATGGTTCTCAAGTTATTAGTTTTCTAATTCAAAGTGACAGTGTCCTTTACCTTTCATTTACTGATACCAAAAACAATAGGGGTCTTCCACTTAGTAGAAGCAGCCATCCTATGAAGTGGTATTTGAGTTATTGAGTGGACACTGGTTTTTCAAATTCAAGGTGACATTGACCTTGACCTTTGATCTACTGACCCTAAAAACAATAGGGGTCTTAATAAGAGCAACCACCCTATGAAATTTGAAGGCTGTTGGCCAAATGGTACTCAAATTATTGATCAGACAGGATTTGGTTTACAGACGTACGGACTGAAAGACACTCATGTGCAATGCAATATATCCCCACTTCTTCGAAGGAGTGCATGAATAAGCTAGTCTGAAATGAATAGAAGTATAGGTTTGATATATGGCATTCTTTTACATCATATTTCAATAACATAACACTTGTAAAATTTCAGTAGATTGATTTTGGACCTTGATTCTATTAACACTGTAGCTCTCAGTGAAAAGTGATGCAGACCAACAATTTACACTTGAAATATTTTCTTAACTTAAAAGATATCAGAAATTCTTTTTTCACATTATTTATTCATGTTCAACTTATAATTATGTCTCCTTTATTTCATTCAGAGATCAGCTGAAGAAATTAGCAGTAGCAATTCTGAAAGAGGATTCATGGCAAGACATGTGTTTATCGTACATATCAGCAGAGAAGATCCTTGATTATACAGGTGTCAATGTGACAACATAATAACAGAGTTTTATGCTAGGTAGTCCTGCTAACATCACCTTTACTTCAGTGTGAACTTAACACACAATTAATTTTTTCACTAAAAGATACTCTTCATTTCATACTTTGGTGTTACTGGGACGGGTGCAAGTAGTAGGGTCAACATGTGTCATATTTACACATTTCTTGGCCCTCTAATAGTGCAACTGCAAAGTCATATTTGAAGTTGTTTCTTTCAGTTCATCAGGATGACAAAATTACCAGCTAATTACATGGAAAACAGTACTATTTCCACCACCAAAACTAAGATGATATTTACATAATTGCAGGTGAAGTCAGCACAGCAGAAGGGAGAGAATGCTCTGAATCTTTTGTGCATGGATGTGAAAAAAATGACAAAAGGGCAATAACTGTTTCAATCTCGAACTTTGCTTTATCAATGAGTTGTGAAAGTTGTATAGGTCATTACCAGTTCTTAACTTAAACCAGGCATAAAAAGATAAATGAGCTGTGCCTCGACTTTCGAACAAAACACTTTAGCTCATTTAAACAGGTTATACCCATGGTATTATCCGCTGGTACTCTTATGTGCACAAATTCCTAATCGTGACAGTTGAGTTATATTCTTTTGTAAACGATCCTTTTGTGTTGACTTTATTCTGTCATAATTCCTTTTATGTCTGTATTTTTGTGTAAATGTCTGATTTCCTTATATGAAGATTTTGATTTATCAAACTGCCAAGTAACTTTGTTAAAATCCCTAATTATAATACACTGTAATTTCACAGAGTATTTAAAAGCTAACGGTTTGTATGCGTCACAATGCCATATATACCTGAGATCAAAAAAGAAGGAGAACACAAGTTTCATGATAATGGAGTCCCTATAGAAAAAGGGTGACAGAACTAGTAACATAAAGTATAGCAAAATTGTGTGGAACATGTTCTGAATGTAAACATTTATTTCATGTTACCATTGTATACTATTTTCAGGATGGCATAACAAATTGAACCGAAAGGCTGGGGGTTTGTGCTTGTCATTTTACAGACTGGTACCTATCTTACAGAGTGAGGCTGAAGAAGTATCATGAGTTGCGTCCCCTCAGAGATGGTATTTCTACGTGTCATGTTCGTCCTGCAGCACGAAAGATTGAGGAAAAGATAAGGGAGCTTTGGAAGAACTAATTTGCAGGGAATATTGAGATAAGTGAATTGCTTGAAGGTTGTGATGCAGCATATGGCCCTCAATGTGAAGAATAAACATTTCAAATTGAAATAATGTGAAGTGATGAGTAAACACTATGAAGTGGAGTGACATGAACTTAATGTGGCTCTCTGTGACTGTTTGATATAGCAGACATTGTTTTTTGTATAAAATATGATCTTTCATAATATTGATATGACAGACATTGTTTTCTGTATAAAATATGATCTTTCATAATATTGATGAACTCTAAGATAAAAATAACCTTTTTTTTTCAATTCAGAATTCAAAGAATATTCAGTTTGTCAAAAATTTAAATTAATAAATTCAACAAGAGGGCCATGATGGCCCTATATCGCTCACCTGAATATGACTGCTTTTAACAAAGTTGCTATGGACCTGGTTAATTGACCCCAGATGACCCATATTCAAACTTGACCTAGAAAATATTGAAACAATCTTTCTGACAAATTTCAAGGTTATTTGGACTGAAAGTGTAGCCTTTAGAGTGTTAACAAGGTTTTTCCATATTTGGGCTCTGTGACCTAGTTTTTAACCCCAG
Organism: Cyclina sinensis; assembly: GCA_012932295.1. Classification (NCBI taxonomy): domain Eukaryota; kingdom Metazoa; phylum Mollusca; class Bivalvia; order Venerida; family Veneridae; genus Cyclina; species Cyclina sinensis. Next base: position 11,013,409 of record JAAONU010000019.1, read on the forward strand.
ATGATCCATATCCAAACCTCAGCTTGAAATCATCAAAACAACCTTTCTGAAAAATTTCAAAGACATTTGGACTGAAAATGTAGCCTCTGAGTGTTTACAAAGTTTTTCGATATTAAGGCTCTGTGACCTAGTTTTTTAATCCAAATGACCCATATTCAAAGTTGAGCTGGAAATCATAGAAACAACCTTTCTGACAAATTTTCAGGTTATTTGGAATTAAAATCTTAACTCTTGAGTGTTAACAAGGTTTTTCCATATTTGGGCTCTGTGACCTAGTTTTTGACCAAAGATGATCCATATTAGTACTTGAGCTAGAAATCATCAAAACAACCTGTCTGACAAATTTCCAGGATATTTGGACTGAAAATGACTAACCTCTGGATAGTTTAAATGGTTTTAACATTTTAGGGCTCTGTGTCCCTGTTTTTGATCCCAGATGACCCATATCCTAATCTGGGCTAGAAATCATTGAAACAACCTTTCTGACAAATTTCAAGGACATTTGGACTGAAAATGTAACCTCTTGAACATTAACAAGGATTTTCTTCTTTTTGGCCCTGTGTCCTAGTTTTTGACCCCAGATAACCCATATTCAAAACTGAGCTAGAAATCATTAAAACAACCTTTCTGACAAATTTCATGGTTACTTGAACTGAAAATGTTACCTCAATGCGTGTTAACAAGGTTTTTCCATATTTGGGGTCTGTGACCTAGTTTTTGACCCCAGATGACCTTTATTCGAATCTGAGCTAGAAATCATTAAAACTTTTTTTCTGACAAATTTGGAGAATATTTGGACTGAAAAGTAGCTTATAGAATGTTAACAAGTTTTTTTTCTATTTTTGGGCTCTGTGACCTAGTTTTTTAATCCAGATGACCCATATTCAAATTTAACCTAGAAATCATTGAAACAACCTTTCTGACAGATTCCTGGTTATTTGGACTGAAAATATTACCTCTAGAGTGTTTACAAGGTTTTTCCATATTTGGGCTCTGTGACCTAGTTTTTGACCCCAGATGACCCAATTTTGAACTTGAGCTAAAAATCATCAAAACAACCTTTTTGACAAATTTCTGGGATATTTTGACTGAAAATGTAACCTCTAGAGTGTTAACGAGATTTTTCTATTTTTGGGCTCTGTGACCTAGTTTTTAAACCAAGATGACCCGTATTCGAACTTGAGCTTGAAATCATAGAAACAACCTGTCTGACAAATTTCCAGATTATTTGGACTGAAAATGTTACTTCTCCTTCTACAAGAAGATTTTCAAAGTTATCACTATATAAGCCTATGTAAAACAATGACCCTGGGTTGGGGCCAAATTTGACCCCAGAGGTATAATTTGAACAAACTTGGTAGAGGTCCACTAGACAATGCTACATACCAAATCTTAAGGCTCAGGGCCTTGTGGTTTCAGACAAGAAGATTTTCGAAGTTTTTCCTATATAAGCCTATGTAAAACCAATGACCCCAGGGTGGGGCCAAATTTGACCCCAGAGGTATAATTTGAACAAACTTGGTAGAGGTCCACTAGACAATGCTACATACCAAATACCTAAGCCTTATGCCTTACGGTTTCTGACAAGAAGATGTTCAAAGTTTTTCCTATATAACTCTATGTAAAACTAGTTACCCCTGGGGCGGGGCCATTTTGACCCAAAGGCCATGATTTGAACAAACTTGGTGAAGGTCCACTAGACAATGCTACACACCAAATATCTAAGCTCTATGCCTTACGGTTTCTGACAAGAAGATTTTGAAAGTTTTTCCTATATAACTCTATGTAAAACAAGTTACCCCTGGGGCCGGGCCATTTTTGACCCAGAGGCCATGATTTGAACAAACTTGGTAGAGGTCCACTAGACAATGCTACACACCAAATATCTTAGCTCTATGCCTTACGGTTTCTGACAAGAAGATTTTTAAAGTTTTTCCTATATAACTCTATGTAAAACAAGTTACCCCTGGGGCGGGGCCATTTTTGACCCAGAGGCCATGATTTGAACAAACTTAGTAGAGGTCCACTAGACAATGCTGCACACCAAATATCTAAGCTCTATGCCTTACGGTTTCTGACAAGAAGATTTTTAAAGTTTTTCCTATATAACTCTATGTAAAACAAGTTACCCCTGGGGCGGGGCCATTTTTGACCCCAGGATCATAATTTGAACAAACTTGGTAGAGGTCTACTAGATGATGCTTTATACCAAATATCAAAGCTCCAGGCCTTGTGGTTTCTGACAAGAAGATTTTTAAAGATCCAAGTTTCAAAATCTGTTTTTAGCTCCTGTGACCCAGAAATGCAATGGACCGGAACCATTTGAACAAACTTGGTAGAGCTTCATGCAAGGAACATTCTAGGCAAGTTTCATTAAATTTTGCCCAGTGGTTTCAGAGGAGATGTCGTTTGAATGAATTGTGGACGACGGACGGACGGACGGACGGACGCCGGACAATCAAGGATCCTAAAAGCTCACATGAGCATGCTCAGGTGAGCTAAAAATCCCATATAAGAAAAAGATAAATTTCATAAAATGAAACATAAATTCATATTAATTTTGCATTCCTCATTCATATGTATGCTATTTCAACTAAGTATTACTTTTCTTCATATGTAAATCAAAATTAATGAAGAAATTTGAGCTTCCTTTACATTTATTTTATTAGAAATACATAAATACTTCATTAATTCTTTACTCCAAGCCTTTACTCAAAGTCATATTTTTTTAGATTGACAAATATCCAAGTTCATAGAAGAAAAAAATCTAACATAGCTGTTTTTTCTGTTTATTTTGGGATTATAAATTGTTTCATGTTAATGACTTTATATGTTCTTTAATTGAAGGAAAAAAAAGACTTTGGTTTCAATTGGGGTTTTACCTATAAAGCCTCATAAATTGATGGAATCTGGGAGCAGAAGAAAAAGAAAAATGCATTGGATGAGTCTGCAATAGAACAAGTCCAACAGTACTTCAAAAAATCAGGTGTTCCAATCTGTTTGCCTGATAAAAAAAACTAGTAAGCACCAAAACAATGGAACCCAGAAGAATTCTGTAGAAGACCCGGCTTGTGCTGTAAGTTTCCCAAAACTAGTTTCACTGTGGCCAAATCAGTGAAAACAATGAACAAGAACCACTTTAATGGGTGTCTTTGTGGAAATTGTGCAAACCAAGAGATGCAGAGATTTTGATTGCTAGAATATAGCAAGGAAAGGGAAATCCTCCGTTTCAGCAGGACATGGGCTCTATTGTTAAAGAAATTGACAAACTATATACAAATGATATTAACATAACATCTATCAGTTATCAAAGAATGAATGTGAAGATCTGTGTTATTTGTGCAACTCTGATCTTCAGGCAAAATCCTATGTTGCAAACATGTTGATGCATAAAGGAAAGTGTGGTTGCTCTACTTGTGAAGAACCAGGTGAAGTGGTTATGAAAGATAATGGACATGTATGTTCATACCCTTACAAATGTGCAGCAGAGAGACAACTTAGAGAAATTCCGACATTGTGAAAGCTGATGCATAACAAGCAACAAGAAATAGATGAATAAAGGGTATATGTGGAACTTCAGGATTGAGTTAATTGCCAGAATTTGATATGGTACTTGGTCTAGTTCCCTATTAAATGCATGGAATTCCTCTAGGGGTCACAAAGGTATTTATGACCCTTTGATTTTCACCATCCAACTCTTACAAGGATTTCTTCGTTGGTAATAAACTGAATGAAATTTCTGAAAGATTATGTGAAATGACACCACCTGACTGCATTGAACACCTTCCTAGAAATATAGAACAAGAGGGCCATGATGGCTCTGGATCGCTCACCTGAGTACTTTGCTTGAGGATCTACCGTTAAGCAAACATTACATGCAACATTACATTTCCTATTTGAAGATATTCAAAGATCTCATATTTTATGTAAGGCAGAGGCAATTTCGTGATAACAGCTTGTGAGCAGATGTACTTGAAGCCATATACAGTAAAATTCCTGTATTAAGACCACCATTGGGTATAAAGGGAAGTGGTCTTAATTGTGAGTTGGTCTTAATACTATGTTGACTCCTCAGAAGTATATTTGTTTTACATATGCAGGTTCATAAAGGGAAAAAGAACATTATTTAGACAGAACAAAACACATTATTCATCAAAATGATATTATTTAATTCAATAATTAAACATTTCAATAATGAATAAACATTTCAATAATTTCATTTTCGTTTCTCCATGCTGGGGATTTTGTCTGACACAATTAAAGTTTAACTGTGAATATTCTGAGATTTGAAGTTAAATAAATTTTAAAATAAGATGTAACGTTTTTTTCCACAGAATTATCCCTTAATTATATTAACTCAATATTTTATTCAACCAACTAAAAACGATTTCTTATTCAATCAACATAGGTTAACATCGATCTAAAATTATATTTTCCTTTAACCTCTGCAAACTTATTATAACTCCAAGGACTCAGTTCCCTTCCCATTATTTACTCGCGGTGCAATCAAGTTGTAATTGAAGCAATTTTAAATAACACTTTATCATTCTTTTGTACCCTGACTTTCAGCAATCACCTGAAGAAAATTTGTTTTTCACAGCACAGACTTTCTTTTGTTTACACATGCAGCTATCGTAAAGCAGTGTCGTAAACATGGCGGTGTATTCAATTGATATTGATGACATGCCCGGAGGGCATTTATTTGAGTGGTCGTAATCGAGGCATTACAATAAGAAGAAAATATACAATAATGATCTAGACAAGAAGGTCGTATTACCGGATTAGCGGCGTGGTCTCAATTCTGATAAATATCTGTAATAGGACAATAATAAAAATGTTTGGTTCTTTTCAAAAGTGCCCGTAATAGCGGCGTGGTCTTAATTTTGGCGTGGTCGTAAGGTGGTAATCTACCGTATTGAAAAAAACCTGTTTTTAGCTCCAGTGGCCATTTTGTTCAATCGAGCAGAACCGTTTAAGCAATTTTAACGCAGGGGTATATAAGGAACATTTCCGTGAAATTTGATGGAAAATTACCTTGCCATTGAGCAGGAGATGCTGTTTGATTTCTTTCCTATTTTTAGCTTTTGCAGCCCTTATGTGCAATGGAGCAAAACAGTTTTAGTAATTTTAGAAAAGGGCAATATAAGGAACATTTCTGTCAAATTTGGTTTAAAATGGCCAAATGGTTTTGGCTGAGATGTCATTTGAAGCAAAATACTGACGAAAATATAGTTTTAGGTCTGGTGGCCATTTTATTCAATGGAGCAGAACCATTTTAGCAATTTTAAAAGAGGGCTATGATTTAAACATTTCTGTGAAATTTGGTGGAAATTCACCTAGCCACTTAAGAGGAGATGTTGTTTGAATTTTTTTTTCTATTTTTAGCTTTTGCAGCCCTTATGTGCAATGGAGCGGAACGGTTTGAGCAATTTTAGAAAAGGGCATTACAAAGAACATTTCTGTCAAATTTGATTTAAAATGGCCAATTGGTTTTGAAGGAGATATCATTTGAAGCCAAACATTGACGACAATCTTCTGCAACAATAGTACTTCTTGTTATACCATGGCCTATTTCCAACACACTCATTCCTATTCTCCAGCTCACAATTCTGTCGCTAGCTGACCTCTCTCATCTATTCTGTGCCCCTGTTTCAATGATGCGCTGGGGGAGACAGGCGTTTTTTTATCTAGTTATCATATGATGACAACACATCCCTGCCATGATAATGTCTTGTTTCTTGCCTGAGCATACTTAACCACGACCACTCAAATCAAGGGACGCTACTCTTACAAGGTCCGTCAAACAACAATGGATAGCGTCGGTTCACTAAGAAATATTCCAGATGATTTTGGTATTAATTATTTCAAGTTCTCGCTTTCTCTACGAAAGAAACAGAGAGCACAGGCCTTTGTTACGGGTGCATACATAGAGGATGTCAAAATATTCGTTTCCAGAGAAAAATTCTTTGATATCAAAGCCGAGGTCTGGCCGAGTATGAAGAAAAATGAAGGACGCCATATCGTGAACATGGAAATTGACATTACAAACAAATGCATCGTTGATGCTTTCTGCAAATGCAAGCAAGGGTAAATGATAACTTATTTCAAATCAATTTTATTACATAGAAAGATTACTTCTTTATTTTCCTTTCATACCATGTTCATTCCCCATATTGGGTGATTAAAAGTGAGTGGGTATATCAAAATTGGTTTCTTTTTAACTTTAATCAATACATATATATCAATGAACTAGGTGTATTTATTACTCGAGTAAGCTCTTAAGCTTGCAATATTTTTGTTTACAGTGGCGATGGGACATGTTCACATACAGTTGTGGTCATATACCTCATCGAACAATGGACGATAGCTGGTTACAAGGAAGTACCTGCACTACTGTCTTGTCGGTGATCGTTTATTTTGACATGCGTTAGAATAACAAGTTGTCAATCTGAAATTGACATGCAGCCGAATATATTGATAATTAGATAGCGGTAAATGAGTAAAACGATGATTAGTGGATTAATAACAGGTGTTTGCTACAATCAACTTTAAGGATTAAATTGTAAACGGGGTGCTTTAAAAAGCGTAATTAATTAGCCAACAATGGCCAATGTGTTGGTTATTCTAATTGGCGATTCTTTTAAAGGTATGCAAAATGTAGCTTTGTTCTGACATATAGAAACATGTTTGCACATAATACAGTATACATATACTACATATCTGAAATCATATGACATGTTTTTTGGTAATAAAATATACATGTGTAGAATGTTATCATTAATTTTAATTTTGCATTATGTTTCCCACGTTACAAACGCTGTTACGCTAAATAATACTGACCGCATTCACTATTATAAAGAACCATGGGTGTTCGGCACCTGTACTTGTCCAGATCATTCGTACTTCTGAATTCAGGAAACTTCCAAAATCCAAACTTTTTGGCCGGTCCCATGGGTGTCCGGTTTTCGGAAGTTCCACTGTAGTTCTTTTGCACAACATAAGTATAATCAATTATTATCTAAACCTCATTTAAAGTTTTCTAACATGACTTACAAGTAAAAAAAAAAAAACCAAAAAACATATAATTTATTTTTCTTCAAGAATTGAAAAAATATTAAAAGTAAATAGCTTCTGTCATTGAACAGAGTTTACTTAACATAACAATCCTAAAAGTTTACCTTCTTCATTTCCATTCTTTTCAACTCTTTCAGATTCCATATTCAAATTCAAAATAAACAGGAAGTGTTAAACTCTTTTTTTGATTGGTGAACATCTTAAAAATCTATAACTAGAGAACCAATAAAAGAGATTTCTCACATCTGACAGTTGCTGGTTTAAACAAGTATAAGTCAAGTATAAGTGACTTATATGTGGAAAATTTGACAAGACTGAAATGACATAGGCTTGTACTTATAACAGACTTATACAAATTTTATGTTATTTAGAAGTGACTTATAAGTAACTTATAGGTCATTTATATTTCAAGTATAAGGGACATATAAGTCACTTAAAGTCATTTTGGTAAGCATGTATATCTCAAATTCTTAGAGCCCACAGGTGAACAGAATCAGTAATCAAGAACTGCCACAGTCAACCATGCTAATACATCAGACTCTAATTACATCAGAAGAAACATCTGAACCAACCCCACAGACATTGCATTGCCAATGCAGAGGCCTCCAACACTACCATTACAACCAGCCAACATCAACTGTCAACATCCGAACAACAACACCATCACAACCAGAGGTAAAAAAGACAAAGACCACATGTTCAAAGGCCATCAACACCACCTCAGCAGACAACTCCACTAATGACAGTCCAGAGTCAATCCACAATCAGTAGCAGAGATTGATAAACCAATAGCTTCAACTCCATTTTTCACATCAATACAACTGACAAAGGCACATTCCTCAAAACAATCCACAACATCTCAACTGACTAGATCAACAAAGCGTAAAATTAGTTAGTTTAATAATTAATATAACAATCTGATTTTTACTTATGACAAAACAGATTTTTTTATTTGTATATCTGCTGTAGATACACAGGCTGTAGATTTCCCTTGTAGGATCAGAACAACCATACTTGATTAGCTAATGGTGTTGATAGATACAGTGATTTACCCTTGATATTGACCAGGGTACTAATATTCTAGGACAAATTCTCCACTGGCAGGGGTGTATGTCACAGTTTTTTCACAATTAATGGGAGGAGATGTGTATCAGCTGGACAATTTGCTCTGTATGTGAAGGCCCCAGGTTTGAGTTTCATCAGGCTGCACATGTGTTATCCCAGTGACACACATATTCTTAGATCACTGTTCTGACCATTACCTTTTTTACAGTTTTGATAGGCACTGAATTACTTCAACCATTTGAATACATGCTCTCAGAAGGACTTACTTATACCTTTAAACACATTTTGTTTCATGCAAAAAGACTATCAAACACTAAAAATTGAAACAATCTGTATTACAGTTCTGACATTCTTTTCTAAAACTAACATTTAATTTCTTCAACATGATTATCAGCTTCAAAGAAAAGTATAGGACAGTTTATGAATATAGTACAAATTTTTACAAACATTCATATGAAGACATTAGAATCTGTATTCAAAAACTTTCCAGTATATGTTAAAATTATTATTCCAGTTTTTCTGTCACTGAGAAGTCAACAGGACCAAAGTCAGCAGAACCAATGACCAAGGTAAGTTGAAACAACATACACTTTAAAAAAAAGATATTTAATACTAGTTAAGAAACTAGAATAATGATGGTTTGACAAAGGAATAGAATCATTCTACAATCTAATTGTACACATAACTACAATCAGCAAACCTTGATTGCAAATTGGCATTTGCACCAAGAGATCTGCACTCTCCGTTTGAGGTGATCTTCAGCTTCAATTTCCTGACACAGGAAATCCCTGTAAGAGCACTGCTACAAGAATTTTATCTTCAATTTCAAATCATTATATTGTAAATGACTGAAAAAAACTACTGACAAGTTTTTCAGACATGAAGTTGTTCAAATAAATAAACTTTAGAAAACCTTAGTCATACTGTTCATTAAAATTACAGAGGAAAAAAGACGTCAATTTTCTCGGCAGAGAAATCATCCATAGATGGAACGTAGATAAAGGGCCTAAGTTTGACTGAATGTATGTATATATATATATATATATATATATATATATATATATATATATATATATATATATATATATACTGCCATAATTAGTCCTGTCGTCAACAACATGAAATCATTCTGGTGTCTTATTCTTGTAAGTAGTTCAAAAAAGTATTTACATAAAATGCTAGACTACTGTCGTTATAACTGATCAATATTACAGTGTTCGTCTATAATGTGATCTGATTGCATTGTTTCATTTAATTTTGTCCTTTTACTTTGCATTACCTATATTTCATTTCTCAGACTAGTGATACAATACAGGTCATGCACTGCAATTTTGAACAGCACTGAATTTTACTTTTTACCTTACCATATTTTCAGGAAAAGTGAAAGCAGTGTTCAAGGGAAGAGATGGTGCAAGGAGCACAATTTACAGAGTGCTGTATGAAGACAGCACAACAGAAGAGCTAGACCTTTACACAGATTATAAAGATGGATCATTAAAGTTTGTGTGAAATGAGAAGTCAAGTCTCAATAACATACAGTATACACTTTTTTTAATGTGAAGGAAAATAATGTAAAAATTACCAATTAATCTCATAACAGCCATTTGATTGACAAGGATTAAAGCACTTATGCTTAAGTTTTGTGGTTATAATTCAGTGCATCCTTACCCCTCCCATATTTATTTACAGATATAGCACTGGAACTTATTTACCATTTCTTAAATATGCTCATTGTTTCTTTTTTATAGTGTACATAGTAAGAATGAAGATACATTATAGCTTTAGAATACAGCTAATCATTTTATTGTTTTTATCTTCTCACATTAATCACAATTCAGATAGAAACCATAAATTCACTTTTTCAGTCTTTAACTTTTTATAAAGTTGCTTTATCGTAACTCGCAGGATAATTCTATATTTCTCATTAAGTTTGTACAAAAAGAAAGGAGGTTAACAATATAAATTTTCAAAAATAAGCATTTGAGTTGTTAAGCTACCTTTCTTCACCCATTTTCCAATTAGTTTATATAAACTTGCAAAGAGATCAAAATTTAAAAGTCACCACATTATTTACTCACTGTCGTGTAAAAGAACATTCCATTCTAATTCTCGGGTAGTGAGGGTGATTGAGGGTCTATCTGCTGGACAGGTCAACATCCAGAACAGGAGGATGCTGATAGCCTCACTTATCATGTACGGTGTATGCCGCCCTTCCATCATACAGGAAATGACTGTAAAGGAGGTTGACCTCGTGGAGGAATTGAGAGCAAATGACCGCATGGTATGGCATGCCGTGGCTGTTCACAGGCATGAGATGGCCCTCTTGGGGCTGTTTAATGTTCCCTGCCCAGACTTCCACTTCCCGGCACTGAAGTTGATACAATAGTATAGCCAGGACAAACACAGAGACACAGCCCATGTGTTTTGTCTTAAGAGAAAAACAACAAACCTGCTTTTGAAGGGTTCCAGTTACATCATGGGCCTAGGACCAGTTCCAGGGATGATACGTGACCACGGCGATGAAGATCTGGGAAAGATTTATTGTTGACAACTGACGCCGGACACAGGGTGATCACAACAGCTCACCCTGAGCATTTGCTCAGGTGAGCTAAAAAATCCTATGATTTACTGGGGAATGTCACAGATGATTGTCTACTGTCAGCTTTTGACCTCTCAGCTGTTCAACTTGTAATTTGATCATCTGTGTTTTATAACAAACATCTTTACAGATTAAGAATGTAGTCTCAGGGATGTTCATATAGTTTTCTTTTGATTTTAGCTGTTCATTTACTTTCAAGATGCCTTTTTCTTCAACCTCATTAGACCTATGATTATTATCGCTATCTCAGATATAATGACGTATCACATTAAGATTCCAAACAAATACAACATGATGGTCACTACACCAATTAGGAAAACTTTTTGGTAAAAGATGAGTTTTGAAATTCAACAACTTTTGTAATTTTGTAATGAATCTGTATTGCCTCAACACTCAAAATTGATAATGCTTTAGGTAATTCAAATCTGATCAAGGAAGTCACCTATAAATGCTTTTCAAACTTTGATCCAGTCTGTAAGATAAATCTGACATCATACTTCTGAAGTTATACAGTATATTAAGGATATAAACAAAATCTTCTGTTTAAAAACCCCATCACTAGCATATAAATATTTCTGCATTTCAGACCTGTAAACTTGATTACATTCACCCCTTCATATTACACTAGCATCAAAGGCAAAGGCAATGAAGAGAAAATGAGCCTTAATCTTTATTTTGATCTATCTAAATACAATAAGCTGAAGTGTTACTCATCCCTGAACACATTACACAGGTCTCATTTGCTCCCAGCTCATACACAAACCCAGTGACAGGGAGTCTTTTCTGTGTCTCTGGGTTCATCGTAATTCCATGTCCTTTCTGGAGCATGGGACACGCCACACATTACATCACTTTAAGTGCTACAGTCCTCTAATGAAATTTAGAGGAAGCAAACATCTCGAAGGATTCAACAAGATTTGCAGTAAAAAGAGAAACAAACATTCCATCAACTGTAGACTAAATATGGAGCAAGAATGCCATCCATAAATACACAGCTTAATATCTTATGACACAGGAAGCAAAGGTTTGCTGCATAGCATTCCTAGTCACATTGTAATTTTGGATATCACTAAAACCATTTTTTTTTTTCATTTTGCTAAAAAGCATTTTTGAGAGTGACTGTGTGCTGTGTGTATGAGCTTTTCTCTCCTGTGATGAAAGTATGTTTGTGGTCAATCAATTTTGTAACTGTTAGTGAATATAAATCTGCTAACATGAGGTTTCAATTTCAGATTCTTTCATTTCAGATTGTTTCATCTGTTTTATTTTTCTCTCTAGCATTTTCTTTGACAATTCATAGCAAGATTAGGGCCCATGTTAAAAGAAATAAAAATTAATATTAATTTAATTATTAATCAATAAAACTTTGTCACATAAAGCAAAGATAATCTTTAATGTGAATAGTACTTGTACCAATAAATAAGAAATCCAGCAGGTAAAGATTCTGAATGACCCTTACCCTTGACAAATTTAATATACCTGAAGCAAGATCAATTTAAGTAATTCAAGCTGTTTATCAAGTGTTCATATCCTCTACGTATCTCAAAGATGACAACCAAAAATGAGAGATACTTATGTTGATGAAAAAAGTACCATGTGTAGTGCCAGCAATGAAATGGAACCTTTTTAATAACAAGAGGGCCATGATGGCCCTTAATTGCTCACCTGCAACCCATTACTATGGGCCATAACTCTTGAACCCAAGGTGGGATAATAATAGTTCAGGATACGAGATGACCAATCTTCGAACTCGACACAGAGATCAAGGACACAAACATTCTGTCAAGTTTTCATGCCATTTGGACAAACAAGAGCACCGCTAGGTGGAGCATTATAGACCCAAAGGGTGTTTTTTCTAAGTATGATGCATTTGTGATACAAGGGAGGAAAGCTTAGGCTTGGAATTAAATCACCAAAAGGGTCAGTTTTAAAATACCAGCAAAAACTTAATCCAGGGAACATTAATATTTATGATGGAGTTGAATTACTACAATTGCCAGAATCCAGTTTTATGTTAAATATATATCATGCAATTTTAGATGAAAGAAAATCAACAAGCTTGGAAAACTTAAAAGCTAAAGAAGAATGAATCAGCTAGGTTTGAAAAACAGACCCAATTACAGAGTCAGAGTCCAATGTGGTATAAAATCAGAAGAAACGGATCAACTGCCTCCAAAACTGCAGAAATTTTGAAGCTGAAAAAAGAACCTTCAAGCCTGGTCCAGCGTTTGAAATCCACACGACAATAAATAATAATAATAATAATAAATTGTCACAACAGAAGCCATGCAACATGGGTTAGCATCTTCTGCCCATTGTGGCCAGTGGGTATTCAACACAAAAAGCAAATGTGAATAATTATCCATGTGTGATTGTTGTTAATGTTTGGGGGCCCTGGTTAGCAGCCAGCCCTGATTGTAAACTTTACAATACAGACATGACACAATCTTTTGGCCTGGTTGATATATAAAGTGTCCACAGGTTTCTTGTGTTTTAGAAGCACCTTATTTGCAGAAAGATCACAAGGGTGCATTCAGGTTGAATAGGAATCGTGACCATTATTATCAAGTTCTAGCACAACTGGTGTGTGATTTGTTTGTCTGGTGTACTAATGAAAGCCATTGTGAAACTATGCATTTTAACAGTGATGTGTGGATACTCTAAAAAACAAAGTGGATGATTTCTTTTTCAACAATTTTATTTAAATTCATTACCCCCATGATTTAACAAGTGATAAGTAATGTTTCTAAATGTTAAATAGTCTACCTATGATATTTCCATAAAATATTAGAAATCTATTCTTGCACTTATCTACAATTTGTCGCCTGAATCTTATAGTGAGCTATCTATCATTTTGAAGATTTTGAGATTTTTACATCGTTGGATTCATCTCAGCGACAGCTATCTCCTCGTACCCTTGTTTTAGCAAAAGAGGCCCATGTTAAAAAGTTTTTCAATCACATTTTGTGCTATCTCCATGTTTTTCAAGAGTATGTGAGTGTTATACGGTGGTTTGTCCTGGAGTTAGCTCAGTGCAACGCTAAAATTGAGTTCAACCAATCGTGAGACAGCAATATGTCATGTGACTTTTCTCTCGGTTAACATTGTACTGAGCTATCTCCTACAGACCTGAATGTTAGACTGACATAAGTCAATTACAACCAATAAAATTGTCTATATCCACTACTTGTATATTTAGTGGTTTCCGCTATATTTGCTTGTTGAAATGTAAGAAAATGAAAATTGAAATACTATGCACCAACAGTAATGTGAGTACCAAATTTTTGTATTGTTCATTTGTTTAATATTGTTGCTACCCAGAAATGTTCAGTTTTGACTATGACTTTGATCAGTTTTCTAATTTTATCACACTGTCTAAGTTGTGATATATTCGGATAATTCGATGTTTTTATGAAATACTGAACAATGATACCAGTTGAAAGGAAAGTAGCTTGATTGCCATATCTGGATTTGATGATGCTAGAAGAGTATTTTTGAAAGCTTAAGAAAACCACTTTCAATTTACCTAGCAGAATGCAGTTACTAAACAAGCTAGATTATATTAACTATCACAACAGCAGTCGTTAAGTGATAGTGTGGCAGCCGTAAAATTTTAAAAAGTCGCCCTGTACTTGGTTTCAGTGCTTGGGGCGTGAATGGTGTTGCACGACGAACAACAAATGATCCCAAAAGCTCACCTTGAGCAGTACTCAGGTGAGCTTAAAAGTGAAGGATTTTTTTTACCATGTGTTAAATCAACCAGAAACAAATGACAGTAGGAAAGGAGAACACAGCTCAACCCCCAGCAATGACAATATTTTAGGAAATGCAAAATATTCAACTTTTTATGTGAGAAAAAGAAACTGTTTGATTTAGTTGAAGCTTTATGGCATCATCATAGAAACTGCGATTTTAAACTTATGCCCTTTTTCACTTTCAAATTGTGGGCATGTTGTAGAGATAGTAAGGAGTTGCCAAAATGGACACATGATCAAATGAGGCCTCATCTAGTGAACTTGAAGAAAACTATACTGTAAATTACCTTGTGAGGATGTTGTACCTTTGCTCAGGTATTTCTCAAGTTGGATATGAAAGATTTATAGTCAATTTGCAGAAATTGGAATTTTAAGTGAGCATTTTCAGAACAAAGCAGCAGATACATTGTCAGCAGTTATTTCTGTTACAGCCAGAGAAAGGTGGAAGTGGAATTTCAATTATGACTGATGCTCCTCACCATTGTAGAAAAAACAGTTACAATACAGACCATGTTTCCCTTGGACAACATCCACATAAAGTAATTATTTTTCAGCACATTACTAAGAATCAGGAACCATCTACACAAAAACATGAAAAACTTTGTTAACAACAAATGTACATTGATTTTGAAAGACATAGTGTAAAGATGAACATTCATACTCATGACTGTAATTTATCAGTCAACAAATTTATACGGACCAAAGATGGTGTGAGAAATTGCAATGAGCATTGGCATGCAACAAAACCAGTTACTCAGGGTGTTAAAAAGACATCCTCAGGAGCTGGAGTAACTTGGCATCCACAGCTAGCGGACAAGGGCTCTAACATCATATGTATTACACAACTGACAACTGTGACAATAATCCACAAACACTGCATCAAATAATTGACAATTGCATTCCTCACTTCCAAAATAATCATAATAACTGTGATATTGATTCAGAACGCAAAACTCCAAATTATGTGCCGGATTACTGGTATATCATTGTAAATGATGCATCAGCAGTTTGCTTGCTGACCCAGTTTCTCCATTCACTAACACTTTACAAAAACACTGAAGATTATGCTCTTTCAAGAGATACTTATTATGTAGAAAGTTTTTATAACACATGTTTAATTTACTTAGACATGCATGTTCATTACAAAGACAGTTAGGGAAAAAGTGGTACAAGAAAAAAAACATACAATTTTGTGAATGACATTTGGGTACTGCTTGTCATAGTGCTTGATAGCAGACAGCAGTTTCGAGTTATGGACAGAAACAATGATAAGAAAGAGTTAGGGTACAAATGCTGAAGATCCAAGGCTAAGAAATCCAGATTGAATGCTGAATTTTACAAATGTCACAATCACATTTTCTAGCATAGAAATAAACATACTAAACTATTCTAAGGCCAGCAAAGTATGTGAAAGAAAATTAATTTATTTAGGTCTACTTCTATTTAGATTTCTACCTCAGAAGGCTATTAAAATTTTACTTTCCAGAACATATTGCCAAGCGGGGTCTGGAAGGACCTGCGAGGAAACAGTTAAGAAGTGGAAAGATATAAAGGTAACCACCTAAAGAAATGAAACAGACAGGGGATGAATTAAGTTGTTCTGTTTAAACCGGTGTATTTTATAAATTAATATAAACACATACCTTACTAGTAAACTGAAAATTGTATGGGCAATAATTGAACTTAAAAGTAAACCATACCCCCATTTCGATTTTCTTTTACACAACAGTTTCATGTATGAAGTTTTGATCAACTCATTTATACTTAGTTTATCAGTAATGAACATAAATGAAACAAGTGTTCAATATAAACAACAAGATTAATTTTGATGCAAAGCATCAAAGGCTGCGCACATGGTTTTGAAATAAGATAAATAATAAGTGTATAAATTAACCTAAACATTTGTACACGTGTGTAGTATATGTTGTACATTTTGATGGTATAATCAAGTTATTTACAGATGGGATGTAAAAAGATTTTAAAGGGGGACATTTGAATTATATCCATGTTTTAATCACTTTTATTGAAGATGTGAAATCATGTGAATTCACTTTTCTTCAACAAAATGACCAGATATGAATGACTATATTCTCATAAAAAATCATTTGATCTTTCACTTTTTATGAAAATTGCGTATTGTCTCCCTTTAAAATTAAAAATTGGGATAATAATCAAGTGTTCTTCGTCTGCGACACAATTCAGCACTTGAATATTCCAAATGTCTACTTTTGCTTTATTTCAACAATCTATACCTTTTTAATGATTTTAGTCTGTTTAAATCCTACTGTTTTGTGTCTTTTTCTGTTCTATCCTGGTTGCGCAACCATGATAGACAGGATATAATCCAATTTTTACAAACTCAGATTTTCAATCTTTTTCTTGAAGAAATGTTATGTTTTCATTGTTTATATTGTATGCATGAAGAAAATACTATCACACATGCACATGCAGTGGTCATAAGCCTTCAACGTACATTAAATACTATACTTTATATAGATTTGCTGCGATTGACCAAGGAACATTTTGGAACCATCGATAGCACATTAAGTAAATTGAAACAAGGATGACTTCAGTGATCGGAAAGTTTCAAAAGGGTTGCTAAGTTTACTGTCCAAAGTTTCTAGGCAGCCCAAGACATGTCAAAATTTGAAATTTAAACCTTGAATGACAATTCCAAGAATATGTTTTTCTTCCCACAGAGAATGAGAATTTGAGATCCATGGACGGTTATTTCTGTAGAAGAGAACTGTAGAAGAGAATAGTCATTATAAATTATTTAAAATCACCTCGTAATCTTGTTTTTTCCCCGGTCTGTGTTTAAGAGAAAATTATATCTAAGGAATTACCGTCTCTGGTAGGAAACGGGAAACGAATTTTTGTGTAGCAGTAGCAGTGTGAGTGTATTTCTGAAATTGGAACAAAGAGAGCTGCCGACCTGACAGTGCTTCCGATAGGTAATCAGCTATAGAGTACACATTCTCCTATAATAGATGAAGGGCTTTACTACTAAATATTTTCTTGTACGCATAATATTCCCAGATTTGGTGAAAACTATACCAAGACACTTGTCTCTGAAGGTTTGTGCTCGATTTTGAAATAACCATTCCTATGTTATCGACATCCAAAAAATAAAACCTTACATGTAACATCTTTGTTCGAATTCCACATTTCACAGTATGGTATTACATCATTTCAAATATTTTGTAATTTGTCTGCACTAGATAACACCCGAAGTACAACTGGTACTCTATCATATTCATGGTTTAACGGTTTAGTGGCGTAGTGAAAAGATATGTTTTTTTTGTAACTATAACGACTGAATTGACTCCAGCAAGGTAAGAGTGTTCTTCAAATTCACCCTTGTGTCTGTATTCACAAAGACAGACTCATTCTTTATTATTGCATTAAAACGACAGATTTTGTACAATTTCTATTTTCAAGTTAGTTTATACAAATCAATTTTATTTCGATTGTGACGAAAGCTTTTACCTAATAGAATCATTCTCAAATCCGTCCCTGGAACCAACCAGTACTAAGTAATGAGAATAAAGTTTCTTGCTGAAGGAAATAACCGATGCCGACACGACCGCTGACGGGGTTCGAACTCGTGTCTTGACTAGCTATCCTTAGAGTACAAGTCCGACCTTTTAACCACTCGGCTTCACCTTTCTTTATATAGCTATAGTTGAAAGAATTAACAAAGATTTGCATTTCAGATTAAGTAGCAACACACTGCTAGATAAATGCTGTGAATACACAAGTACTTGCAGCGCTTTGATTTGTTTTGGGAAAAGTAATTAAATCTGTAATTTTTGCATCAAAAACTTTTGATTAAAAATACAAACTTACCTGATTTGGATCAATTCATTTTTAAAATTAATAAATACGATTTATGAAGTGACATATTTTAAGTGATGTACAGAATAATTGGATTTTTTTACATTGATAATGATCCAAGATTCTCCCAAATTGATTACGTCAGCGCATGGTACAAAATGAAACACTATTCCAATATAGGCGTCGCCGTTCTCGGCGCCGCCAATAATCTTCAGGTGGTAAGCAGTACTTTTTATATTAGTGAAATTTACAAATTTAGAAGTCATCAATGTTTTTCTGGCTCATATCATATCATAAACAGAGTCAGACTACGAAGAAGGAGCAGTCAAGGAGAAGGGCAATGAAGTTAACAGGAGGACTAGTTACTTCCTTAAAGAACTGGGAAGTGAAGGTTGAAATATCATTTGATATCACTTAAGACAATAATGTACATTAACAAACTTCAGTGATAAAATGCTGTTACAAATCAGTAAAGGAAACAAACTGTGCATTTATGATTTCATTTTTATATGCCCTAAAGGGCATATTATGTTATGGTCCAGGGCGTCTGTCCATCCGTTAGTAATTTGATTTCCAGATGCGCCCTACAGTCGTTTACCCTAATATGATTATTGCCCAAATCTGGCTTAAAATGCTTATAATTAAGACTGTTTATTCTCCATTTTCAGATCACTGACTGACCTAGTGTGCACAGCTAGAGTTTTACATAAAAAATACAAAATTATGCAAAGAGCAGAGAAAACTGCTCAAAACAGTACAACACTGGAAGCTCAAGAGGCTTTCTTTAGTTGTGCCACAAAAAAATTAAAAGAAAATGAGGAGCTAACTAACTTTCTGAAGTCTTTCACAGAACAGTAAGTAAATAAACGTATGCCATGTTGCTTGCAATATTCATATGTGCAATGAAGTTTTGCACAGGTTCGATAGGTACAGCACCAGATCTTATTATTATAAACAAAATGGCGACATCAACGGAACGTCATAATAAATAACGTATTGGTTTAAAGTTTAAAATGCCGTAACAACAAAGTCAAACCATTTTTTTACCTTAATATTTAGTGATGTAACCCTCTGCCCTTATTATCTTCACCATTTGCCTAGAAGTGATTGGTACAGGCTCCTGATATAGTGGAGAGGAATCTTAGTCCAGATATTCCAGATCTCACATTAAAGGTTCTGTTCTCTTTGGATTTTGTAAACATGTTTCCTAAGCAGGAATTTTTAATCAAAATTAAAATGTATTTTCTTTTCAAATATAACAGAACCGTCAAACGGAATATGCCGGAGATTAATGGAACTGAAAAGTATTCGGGAATACTAAAACAAATCAAGGTCTGATGCTTCTACACACCGAAAAGATAACTTTCATAACTTTTATTACAATTTTATGTAGCGATGGACATCAATTAACAATAAAAGTCATTAGTTCCTTCTATTGTACAATGTATTAATATTACTCTTAATGTCTAAGTGATGTCGAACAAGCGATGAGAGCCTTTTTTATTTTACTTCTTAATTACAGTCTACAGATGTACATGTGGGGATAGAGGAGGTTAAGGGTCTGGTCTGCCTTACCGGAGCTGTTACCAGTATGATGTTTCCGGGTTAGCTTTAACTCCTATGAGGACAGATCCGCCCCTGGGATAGTATACAGGTCACGTGTTTCGTGATCTACGCGGTAGAAATAAGATCACAGTAGCTAGCAAACTCTCTTGGAGAAAATATCTTATTTGAAAATGTCTAAATCACAAGGATATTTTTTTACCATCTCTGGAGACGGGGAGTTTGAGACTTTGATTGATGTTTTAAAAAAAGACGCTATACCGTTTACGGTAAGTACAGAGTTTTTTATGTATGTAAACTGAATTAAAATAATACATAATTCATTTAAGTTTATGGTCAAATAATATTCACCCAAGTGGCTTTTCTTTGTCGTGAAATAAAATAAAGCTATAAAAGGTGAGGTTCACTCGAAAATACTGACATAATTAATGTACTTGTTTGCCAATTTATTATTCTTCGTACTAATTAAATATCTCAGAAACCAGCATGAAACTGTGCATTATTTGCGAATGTGTAATTATTGCATACATGTGAACTTTTCCCAGAGCCAAGTAGGGAGATTTGAGTCTAAAAGTAGGGAGATTGGGTCTGTTAAGTGGGAGATTTACCGACACATTATTTCATGCATGGTCCAAGTACAGATGCTATGGTATTGCTAACAGAAAAAAACTGTTATCGGTTTAATATATATTATTATACATGTATATATATTTATACTGAACAGTCACTCTACCTTTATCAGTTAACAGTCATATTTGCGTTATTTACACTCAAATATTGGTACTTTTTCTCTTTACTCTTCACACTCTCCCTTTAACTGACACATGCCTTTTCCACTACACCAACACAGTTCCTTGGTCACACAGAAGTCATAACAGTTCCCAACAGAATTTAATGCACAACAATACATTCAGAGTCCTATTTGATAGACTATGGTTCGTTTGACTTTTGAAAACCAGTGTAGGATCTCTAGAGGTCTGCATTGCTTTGTGGCAGTGGAAGTACAGTAATTACAAGTTTCTAGTCTCTCCCTTGTGTCTTTAATGTGTGCCTTATCTGTGTGACAATTAACGACTTCATAACTGCAAACCCTGAAGTTGTCAAACTGACAATATACAAACAATAAAACTTCCCAATACTAAGATCAAGGTATAATTAGACTGGGTCTCATTTTCCAATACAGCAGTATGGTACATGTATAGCTTTATCGGTAAACCAGTCAAAATACAGTGTCACTCAGATGTTTGTACTATTTTTAGTTTTTTGGATGTTATGAAAAAATCAGTAGAATGTAATCCCCAAGCAGATTGCCCAAAATTGGTAGTCTACCACCAGAATCGGGAGAGGTCACAGTCACGTATGAATTATTGTATTGTGAGTGGTCACTAGCAGCCAGTACCTCTTTTCAGATATTTTCCACCTAAATAGAAAAATGATAAAGCAAACCCCAACTCTTATGAAAAATCAAAATGACATTTCGTTACATATACATTTTTTGTAATAATAATAATAATATTATTATTATTTCTTAGCGAAACTACACGTCACTTTTGAGTTTATGTCAATTGTTGATTTTCTATATAAAAAAATTTTTCTTTTTAAATTGCAATTTTGATATTTGTAATTTCCCAGGTTAAGGATGAGGGAGAGAGGGTTCTCAAGTTTGTTGAGGAGGGGGACTTACACAGGGCCAAACAGCTATGTGAAAGGAACAAGATAAAGGCAAACTGAGGTATGTTGATATTTCCTTCATAACGTCTCAGCATAATACCTTAAATTCTTGGCAAAATACCATGTCTGTTAATTGAAATTAACACATTGAAAAATTATGTAGCTCTCCGAGGCAAGTTAAATTTCAATAAGGCAAAAAAAAATCTGTGTTTCGGGTAACCCAATCCTAAAGTTTTTATTGCCTGCTGATCCAAAAGATTTTAGTGATGATCATTTTCCACTCATTTTGCTGTTATAAATTAGATTTGTAAGATGACTGGATTAAAGAAATTTTTTTAAAAATCGATCCGACTCTACCCGACTTTTTTTGAGACCGTTGCCCTAACAATTAAAATTGAAGTCATAGTGCCGACTCAGTGAAATGTCTGATAACCACCCAGCCATGTCGCATAGTTAGTCCAAAATATTTATATTTGATTTTTTACATTGCTCAAATCAGCATTTTGTGACATATGTAAAACTGTAAAAAAAAAATGAAAATGCGAAGTCTTTCAATGAAAGAAAAAAAAACTTCTGCTAGTATTTACTAGTGAATTTATTTAGACCCACTGGTTAGTCAAAATATTTTGATGTGCACCTAAAACGAGCACCTAAGGAGCACACATACAGCCATTTTGTTTTGTTATATACACTTTAAATGCAGTAAGCTCGAAACTAGTAAGTAGGCTCCTAAAGGGTAAACAATATATTTAACATTTCATTTGAAGAAGAAACTCTAGCTTTGTTGTTCAGGAAGGACTTTGATTCCAGGAAAAAATATTTATAAACAATGGGTGGCAGATTTTTTTCATGAAATCCTTTGAATATTCTACAAACAGCGAGCGTATTGATTGATATCCGTGTTTTACATATGCTCGATCAGGGAAAGGGCAATATTAAATTTTTTTCCACTAAAATTTATTATTTTTAAATTCTACCTGTTATAATATAACTTTTGAAATTGAAGATTAGCATCTAGCTTAGTCTAGTAGACATTTTTATCTAATATAAAAAAACAGAAGTTAATTATGCAGACAGCTAATTATGTGCAGACTGGTTTATAGTAAAGCAATAGTCAAAAGGTTTTCATTACTGTAAATACAGAACCAGACGAGATAGCGCGCAAAAGTTTTCCTGGAGTAAGTCATATCAAGCCTATATTCTGTTGCTACTCTGTTTTAAGGAATTTTTTAACTATCATGTACAAAAGACCTAGTTTACATTGCTTTTAAGACAGACACCCTACCCTCTTTACCCTTTGACCACTCACAGAACTCTGTATTCTTGTATTTTTCCAGTTTGGACAAGGAATCTCAGCAAAGTAGTTCAGATAAAACATACAACTTCTGGTCAAGAGAAGCTACCCTTGATATCTTTATATAAAGAGCATGAAAAATATTTTGAGGAACCAAGAAAAGTGAAAAAAGATGTTTGGCTAAACATATGTGAGGAAATGAAACAGCAAAACTTCAACTATACACAGAATAAAATTGAATGCAAGTATTCTGTCGCACAAAGACATACTTCATAACAGAAGAGAAACAGGCCAGAAAAGGAAATCTTTCC
Source organism: Cyclina sinensis (assembly GCA_012932295.1). Taxonomy (NCBI): domain Eukaryota; kingdom Metazoa; phylum Mollusca; class Bivalvia; order Venerida; family Veneridae; genus Cyclina; species Cyclina sinensis. Next base: position 11,036,578 of record JAAONU010000019.1, read on the forward strand.
AGTTTTACAAGGAAATGAAAGAAATTTTATCCAAAAGACATGACATAAATCCACCTGTGATTATTTATTAATATTACGTGAAACTCTGGTAAGCTTCACTCACATAATTATGAAGTAATGATCAATGTGAAGGAAAAAACTTGTGTATAAATTTATCATAATTTTTGTCCTTTTGTTTCAACGCTACTTGTGCTTACTTATTAGATGAATATTATACTTCTTTTTAGGAAATGCATCTGATTATCCTAGAACCAATGGCCTTGCATATTGGGATGCTATATAGGAATGACGTTCTGGCACTAGGAGCGGAAAATGAGGAAGATCGGAACAAGGTTTACTGCCACCAGGCCTACCGTTCGCATATTCTTCATGAATATGGACGCCTTAGGTATAGAGACAGGCGGGTGATACTGTCTTGTGTGACCTGGAGGTTTTGTTCTATTTTAAAACATACCGAATGGTGCACAAAAAATTAAAATAGAATCGTTTTGGTTCAGAACCAAAACTAAAATGATGAAGTTAGTATAAAATACTTTTTTAATCGAAATTATTTGAAACTCGAAAACCCAACGTTGAATACCTATGACTAATATATATTCATACATCTACTTATATTTTAATTTGCTTTCCTTTCATCGACTCCTTCCCCAACCTTTATAACTTAAATACATGTATGGTCAAGACAATCAGTTTGGATCAAAAATCTTATCTTAAATGCATACAGGTTCAGTAACTGTAATGAACTTCAAATACTTTATTAGACAGCTTGCATTTGTACAAGCAAGACATAGGTCTAATTTATTTACAAAATCATGCCATTGAAGTCTGTAGTACTTTCAGGTAAACAGCTAAGCAAGGGCACATGCATGTCCTGCTTGTGTTGGTTCTTGCCATCTTCCGTTACATTTTTATGTGCATTACAGAAGCTTGAATCATATTTAGAGAACCCAGAGACTAAAATAAGTAGCAATGGTCCTTTTTGTGTGTGTAGGAAAAAGTTAAGCCGTTGAACAGATTAATTAATTATACATTATCAAAAGTTACAAATGAGTTCAAAATCAGTGTCAAAAATAGTGAGAAAAAGATATATCTTGTCATAATTTAACTAAAAAGAAGTATCATGCCCAGTTGTTGCAACTGCTAAACATTTTCTTTCATAATATATTTCAGTATGAAATATAGACATTTATTTTTGACTGGGCTGATCAAAAAAGATTTATTTTGCGCAGAAAACAATCGATACTTTCCGTAAGTGGTCGAAAATAGATCACGTGATAATCTGCATAGGCGTGAAAAGAAAAACAATAATTGCCAATTCAAGTTGCAGTTTGAAAAGAGCACGAAAGAAATTAAGTGAATCAGAAACAAAGAGATGGAAAACGCAAAGAACAAAAGAGTTCCAACAGTCAAAAGTATACTTAGGGAGCGAATTTAGTAGATGGAGGGCACTAAAGGTTGAGCATAAGCTGAAAAATGATTGTGAAGTGGCCACTTTTCTCATTGACAGGTTTGTACCCAAAGTTGCTTTGTTATTATACAACTTAATTTTACTGAAATATTAAAATTATATCACTTACAGACATGCTAGACATTTTCTCTTTGTTGTTTCTTGTTGTTTCTAAAAATAGCGATAACATATGCAAATAAGTGCACATCAACTTCACACTGAAGCATCCGAACAATGGCGATAGGGAGACTGAAATCGAAAGTAATCATTTTTAAATCCGCATCAATCGGCTAAATCAATACTACTACAAAAGAAATTGAACTGCCATTAGGTAATTTATCATGATTTTTTAGCAATCTGATAGTTATTTGTCAACATTGCCGTGAAAGCATACATATCCATATCTCAACAGGAATACCATTTTAACAATTGAACACTTGCAAATAATGTCATTTTATAAAATTCACAGGTCCACCTCTGGCTTCTGAAAATTTGTCACCATGTTTGCATAGAACTACTTATTTTACAGTACATACAGCAAGTGCAGCATAAACTTATATAGTGAAAATTTCTGTCACCAGTGAGAAAAATTTATGGCCTGTTTGTTGAATTTAGTGCCATTAGCAGATTGCAGAGGAGACCTTGCTTCATAGGGCTTCCCTAAGTGGAAGTCGGGGAGTAATTTACTCCCAAATTTTGCCTTGTTACAGTCAATCCGAAAGACCATCGGACCCACGGACCTGTCCGCTAAAATTAAGGCAGGTCCGCTATATTTTCCCTAATAGTCGGACCGCCTGTCTGGTAAAAATGCCGGAGTCATCGAGCTTTTAGTCTTTACCCACCAAAAATGGAAATAAAATTATGACTTACTAAAATAAAGCACCGTTTGTTTCTGGCATGTGCTTCAAAGGAATTATATAAATCGAGAACCAGCAAGCATTTTTTTTTATTTATTAGTCACCAGTATTCGCGAGAATCGGGGACAGGAATTTTTTTATTTTTTCAGGAAAATTTGACTTTTTTAAACAGGTGTTTTCGTTTTCGTTTCATCAAATTATTTTAGTTTAGCTTAGAATACTGACAACTGTAAATATGATTAAAGGTCTTGCGTATTACAAAAGGGCCACTCCATGTGCAAAGAGGTCAGTCTCTCAGCTGTCAAATGCACTAAGGCTATTAAAAATAAAAGAGAAAAATATAAAAAATACGAGGAATCTCCTCCAGACAGAAAATACCCAAATACAATCAAATATACCCAAATACACTTGAACTGTATCACTTAATCAACTTTTTTTACAAATTAAGGAAAACAATGGAGTTTATTTCAAGTATTTGATGAGAAAAGGTAAGTTCTAATGGTTATTTTACAGTTATCATTATTACAATAGGCTGTGCAAAAAGACCAAACCATTACTGCTGGGAAATGTATTACAAGTCCCCTGCTATCCTTATCAAGTATTGAGCCGGAGCAGATGACTGCACAGGAACGGCTTACAGCCAGGACACCAAGGATAGAATGGGTACATGAGAATTACACAGGTAAACATTGCTTATAAAATATTGCACATGTTGGAATAGCGCTAAACTGTATTATTTTTAAAGTGGCATGAACCTTATGTAGATCATAATTCATACATCGTGTAATGTACTCGATATTAGTACATGTTCCATGAATACATAGCAAAATCTTGAGTTCGGCGTAAAACCGAGAAATATCTTTTCTGAAAACACTCTAGTATATTTATCACTGATATAGTGGAAGTAACTTCGTAAATCTCTCTGACTTATTTGCTTAACTTTGCATGCTGAAAAAAAAATGTCTGCTCGAAGTGTCGTCTGCTTCATTTTTAAATTTTGTCCAATTTACTCAAAATATGGGAAAAAAAATACTGACTGAGTGGCAAACAGTTTACAAACTGACTCCAAGCTGTTTGCAACGGCTGTTCTATTTGCCCATAGCATGCTAAGAGTCAATTGTCATACATTAAGATGAATATTGTTAATCCTCAATATGCTGTTTGACAATACGTGCTATCACTTATATGTATATTTATTGCACAGTCACAAAGCCGAGTTCGCATGCTGATGTGTTTGTTCTTCTTCAGACTTCCAAATAACTGACAGCTTTGTAAAGACAGAGGATTCTATGGGGAAACCATGGGGAGAAGATCCAGGTAAACATTATTAAGTAAGATTTCCCAGTTATTACTGAAACGGACGGGCACAAACTGAACTTGCTTATCATATTTATAAAACTAACAAGTAATTTTTTAAGGGGAACAATAATACAATAAATATGGGCTGTTAAATTAAGGTTCCTAATATATAGTATAAGAATGAAAAATTAATCATAGAAAGTTTTTAATTTACAAAGATTAATTACTTGAATTAAACAAAAGCTGTTAACGATATATTAAAGGGAAGCAATTCATATTCAGACAGCCATAGAGGTAAGGCCATAAGAGTTACACTTCCTGAAATATCAAAACTACTTCACTCGGTCTATCAAAGTGTATCGTGTGTCGCCTTATCAAATCAGCAAGCACTTGTCGGTACTTGGTGTCACTCGGATGGGCGATATTAACTTTGATATTACTGGAAATTCAGTATGTTAGTGTACATGTATTCAAAATAGTTTGTATCCCTGTTGCTTGGAACATTTTACAGCGTGCATAGATCTGGAGTATAAAAAAAACATAATTTGACATGTTTTATATTGCAAGTTATTTTCGGATTCCAGGCCTTCCTATGAAGATCAGCTGGTACCCGTCCCCGCTGGATGTGGTAGAATCACCGGTACCGATGATGTGGTCCCCCACGTCACTCAACGACCCGGGAAACGGCCATGGGATGTCTTTGGACAGTCTGCCGGACACAGTGATAATAAGACTGTTAGAAATTATGGAAATAAGAGATGTCTAACACTCGCACAATGTTGTAAAAGACTTTGGAAATTTGTGAATACTATCACATTTTGGGAAATGAAACTGTGGCTGGACCACAAATGCACGGCAATTTTTCGCAGAAAGTCGAAAGGAAAGTTACTATTTCTGAGGGAAACTTATATAGGTTTAACAGAGTTCCCGTTTTCCCAGTAGATAATATGCAACTTTCTGGATGACTTGGAAATTTCATTGATGGCGTCTGATCAGGGTCTAAACTGCTAAAATGATAAAAATTTCTGATACAAAATCTAGAAATAGAAAACAGTATACCGGACACTCCTTATTTTGTAAATAAACACGCCCAATTAAGAAAGAAGCTTCACGATTTTGGAAAAAAGCACTTTCATGTCATACATATTGTAGAAATATTAAGCTATATTAATGTTTTACTACATTTTGTCTTATTCCAATTTTGTTCCCCGTTCATAAATTCACTTTCTAACCTTAACCAGTACCCTTTATCTTGACTGATAAACGTAATGTACAGTTTTTTTCAAGTATTATTAATTCTAATTGAAACTGACACTTTTTTGTCATTATATATTACTGTTATAATACCCCACGTGACACGTTTTCTTCTTTATTTATATTAAAGTGACAAGTGCAATATTGTTTATACGGTCACCTCAAACTATTGCCCTTGGATCTTAAATGGCCTGTATCTTAAATTTTACAGTTTGTTCGGTATAATAAAACTAAATATAATAATATAAAAATGATATAAAAATATTGCCTTCCTTGAGGGTGACAGTGCATATGTCAACCCTTGAAAAATACCCTTACCAAAATGACTTTAAGCACTGGAAAATTTGACAAGACTGAAATGACATATAAATGGCTTATACTTATAACAGACTTAAACAAATTTTATGTTATTTAGAAGAAACATATAAGTAACTTATACTTCACTTATACTTCAAAAAGAACTACTAACCTCTTCCAGAAAGATGTAAAAACTGACAATAAAAATGAGCAAAAAACAGACAACAGAATTAATGAGTTATCATCAGTAACTTCTAGATGTTATCAACAACATGGGAAACAGAATAATAAACCTAATAATTCATATTTCAGGTGAGCAATCCAGTGCCACCTGGCCCTCTTGTTTAAAGTAACTATCAATTTTTGCAGATACACAGTTCTTCTGTAATTTTTAGATCATGTTATCAAAAGAATTTGATATTTATTAACTGTCAATTAATACAAACATTTATGAAACTTAATTAGAAAAAAAATTGTTATTTTTGGCTTCAAAGGTGCTTGCTTTATAACATTTCCTCAACTTATTTAGTAAATATTTATATGAATTGATTACTCATGTCAAATCCTACATGTGTATATGTTGAAATTATGGGTTTACTGTTTATTCAATTTAGCTAAAACTAACGTGGAAATAAATATTTTTGTGAATTTTAATTATTGTTTTTTTGTTCTTTTACTAACTCTCTTGACATCATGCAACATTTATAACTGGCTTATAAGTGACTTATAAGTTAAAATAATTGTGACTTATATATGACTTATCAGTGGTGTATACAAACAAGAGGGCCATGATGGCCCTAAATCGCTCACCTGAGTCTCATTGCTCATGTTACAAATATCATTACTGGTTTTTGTAGGTGCAAGTTTGAAAAGCTTTGCAATAAGTTTGAAGACTCTGGTTGTAATTGTACTCATTTTTTTTAGCAGAAATAGTTTTGCTCTGCAGGTCCCAGTGACTTTGACCTTTGACTTACAGACCCCAAAAACAAAAGGGTTCTTCTAATATAATTACCCTATAAAGTTTGAAGGTTCTGAGTGTAATGATACTCCAGTTACTGAGAAGAAAAAGTTTTCACTCTACAGGTCCCAGTGACCTTGACTTTTGACCTACTAACCCCAAAAATGATTGGGTTCTTTTACTGAGTAAAGACAATCATCCTATGAAGTTTGAAGGCTTTGGGTAAAATGGTACTCCAGTTATTGAGCAGAAACAGTTTTCACTCTACAGGTCCCTGTGAACTTAACCTTTGACCTATGGACCCTAAAACAATAGGGTTCTTCTAATACAATTATCTTATAAAGTTTGAAGGCTCTGAATGTAATGGTACTACAGTTACTCTCCAGAAATAGTTTTCACTCTACAGATCCCTGTGACCCTGACTTTTGACATACTAGCCCCAAAAACAACATGGTTCTTCTATTTAGAAAAAAAGCAATCATCCTATGAAGTTTCCAAACCATTCACAAATCCTGTGAAAGTGAGGGTTTGTGGAGTTGCTCGTACTTCAAAATACACCACAGACAAGGGTGAATGCAAGGAAAGCACCGTTATAGGTGTTGCGGATAAGACTGGTGCTATGAAAGCAATTGTCTATGACACCACCAAGTAGGCCATGTGCAAAGTTGATTCAGCTGTGATGTTAATGAACTACATTTACAAATCTGACCCATCTCCTACAATTGTGATCACTAACAAAACTAAAGTCATGTTGACATCTGCCCTAAATGTACCAGAGTCACAAAGAATAGAAGCAGCACTCCTTGCCAATCTACCACCACATCAGTGTGTACCTCTGAAACTTGTGAAAACCTCTCCTGTGAAATCCCTGATATCTGTGAAGGGTAATGTTGTATCAGTAAGTTCAATTTTAATGTTATAAATTCTAATGCGTATTTCAGTCATTTGGCATAAAATAATTGTGACTTAAGTCTTTGAAATGTTTACAGGCAAACTAAAACTTTATAAAGATTTATTTCTTATAACAGTGTTTAATACCGTCTCATACTTGGAGTAATGGTCTGTTTCTAAAAAGAACAGACTAATAGAAAATACTGTCTATTTTTGCTTCTTGAGATTTTTTTTTTTATTTAAGTTACAAATGTTATTATACTTTTGCTGAAAGTCAAACTTCCTTTTGTGTCACAGGAAAACATGTATAACAACTGTTGTCCATGGATACACATCTTCAGGAATTTGGAGATCTTTGTAGACTTTGTGTCAAATTAGAATAATATAGGGGAAATAATTATCATAACAGTATGCAGAAATAAAACCTAACTACTTTCAATAAATGAAGAATATTCAGTTAAATTACCAGCAAACATTCTTACAGGAAACAAGTTATGTTGTGGTTATTGTTTCTGTAATTGTTATAGGAAGAAATTCTGAGAACAGTTCAAGTCAGAGGGTTAGACATTCCAGTTAAAACAATTCAGCTAAAAGATGGAGGGGACGACTCAAAAGTATCGCTTTGGAGGGACATGAGTGGAAGGAACTTGATGGGGCACTATGTCCAGTTGACAAATGTAGTAGTCAATCTGTACAAGGACGAAGTTTCAGTGTCAACCCCCACTAAAACTGAGATTGAGGTATTCAACTTACAATATTAGTGCTTTTAGTTTATTCTACTTCTCACTCTGTATTACCTATTGTTATCTTGGAGCATTCTTTGTCTTTCCACTCCATACTCTTTATATCCATTAGTTGACACACGGTAATGAAAGGCATTCAGATTTAAAGAGGCTGTACTCCAGATCTGACATTAAAAAAAATTTTCATAAATTATATATTTAGATGCCGTGAGATTATAACAACATAATATTTTACTTCAAAACTGATTATAAAAGTCGAAATAGAATAAAAAAAAATATTTTCGCTCCAGCATGATTTGAACTCTGGACCCTCATGTTAACAAAATATTTCCAATGCTTTTACTGTCACCACCATCGCCGCATGTGATATTACAGATATTTACTTTAAATCTTAGACGATATAGTTATACCGTCGCATTACGGTATAGCACTTTGAAAGGGAAAAAAATCAATTGTAAAATGTAATTATTTGACTTATTTTTTGTCAGTAAGCTATTTTTTAAGCATTTGTCATAAATATTACAAGAAATTTATAATACAAGAAAACTTTCTTTTTTTTGTCAGCTGGAGCACAGCCCCTTTAAGCATTTGTTATTGATGATGTGAAGGCCAACTTTCTTTTATTGGTTGCTACAGTCATGAAACACTTATGCTTAATATCTGCTTGCTATTTGTTTTTACAAACACCAAATCATAATGTGTTGTTCAAATCATGATCCAAGGGTCAAAACTGATATCGCCTCTGAGATCACTTTATTATATATATTGTAAATAATTATTCACTTTTTGTAAGAAGTAAAAACTGTTTATTCAAATGATTTGTGAAATTAATAGCCCACTACACTTTTTGGGATCTTAACGTAAGTAACGAAGTAATTCTGGAGTTTCTTTATAGGAATTCTAGATGGTAATAATACGCAGATTGAATAAAATGAAAATGATTTATCATTAGAAATAGCCACAAAACCATTATTGTTCCTTGGTTTTGACGGTATTTCTTGCATTGTTGAATTATTTTTAGTCGTATAAGTACTTTTTATGGCAGGGACAGTTTTTTGCATAACAGTTCAGAGGTCATCGCAGATACATCAGTACTTTCGTTTAAACTTGGAATTGTTTGAAGTAGTAATGCAATGTAAAGATCTCTTAAGATTTAGACATATTTTTATATAAATATATATTTTTAAAATTGTGTTTGTTGTGTTAGATTTTTTTTATCTCAACGAGTAAAAGTCTAAGAAATTTTAAAGAATATTTGGTTACTGTCAGAGAATGGGAATCCAGTAAGAGCTGGAATTTGTGTCATACTACGTCATTTCCGGGGTTTCTAGATGAGGCTGGAGGTACTTTCAAAACAAGAAAAGAAGAACAAATTATAATCCAAGATGTAAGTTAATCTTTGGTAGTATTTTAGTTTTCATGGAGTGTTTGTTAATATAGGTTTGATCTTAGAGTAAGTGACTGCTCATATTTAAGTTGGTTGTAGAGGTTTCGTGTTGAATTCTGATGCTGGTAGAGTTATCATGGTTATGTCAGAATTTGAGAACTCATTCGAGACTCAGTCACTCACCGTAATTCTTGGTGCTTAATTGTGTGATGTAATCAGGTTTTAGTGTCAGATAAAGCTTAAATGGTTTTAAAACTGTAACTTTCCAAATAATACTACTTGGATTGGGCAGTAACTTGACTAAAAAAATTGGTTTAACCTGCTATAGTGAACGTGATAGATAGGCCGCCATTTTTATTTCTAAGCACTGTCCTGTAGTACGGTTAAGTACGGTATACAGAAGTTACCGATTCCAAGGTGCCCGGAAGCTGTTTGATATCAGGTTGGTTGATGCCATATATTGCCTGAAGAATTGAGATAAGCTAAATCAGGCAGTTCCTGTAGCTGAACTACAAGCCATCAGTTTAAGGTAAGTTAATTGTTTGTATTCTGACCCTTCAATAAGCAACTGCAACGGTTCTATATTGGTTGCAGCGGAACTTTTTACGGATTCCGCCTCAGAAGATAGTCGCTACCGAATTCGCTAATAGCCATTAGTGTATGAATTCGAAATGAATTCTACGCTCTTAGAACAAAGTTTACCTGAATTTTTGGTCTCGTTCATTGTAGGCAAATCTACTTGAACGATTTAAACCAGAGTTTTTGTAGATAAGCAGGAATTAGCCATAAAATTCTGCTAGTCAATTTATTGCCTGAACGCACTATTGCGTAGTTTATTTTTTGGATCCCCTTATACTTCTGCTGCCTTTAGTAGAGAAACTGTTTTATAATATTTTGATTTTCCCCCATTTTTCCCATTTGTAAACAAGAGGGCCAATGGCCCTAAAGTGCTCACCTGGGTTCAAAGATGAAAGAATTTTTTATGACTGTAATGATGCATATCACAGAAATGGACCAATGCAATTTCATTGCCATAGCTCCAAAAACAAAAGGTAGGGGTGTGGGACTTTTTAAACATACTATTTACGTGATCATTAAGTGCTGGCGGTTTCTTTTATAAATATGATTAAGCTGTTTCTTTCAAATGCACATTTTCTTCCTACCATTTCACACTCCCTATCTACACTCCATTTTCATTCTATTCTCTATTTTTCTTCTCTTTTTCCCATCTTTTCTACTATTTTTCCCCACTTTTTCCCTCTTTTCCTTCAATCTCGCGCACTTACGGGACTAAACACGCTAACAACTGATTACAAACTTGTTAGAAATACATCGCGGCTTTTAGTCTCCTCGACGCTGATTGGTTTTTCAACCAAAAAATTTCAACTAGTAGCGTGTGTTATTAGAACAAAAGCGGAGAGCAGGACCGAAATTTAACATAACGCATTCGCAAAGCAACCATGACAGAATGACACCTGCATATGCAGAGTAAAACATCTACATATCAAGATCAGAAGATGCAAGCTATCGACGAGTATGCGAACCAGATGTTGAAACATTGTCTTGAGTATAAGATTGCAGTCGAGTACGAGGACAGCCTGTTTCTCTCCGACGGGTACAGCATGGAAGCTGACAATCTGAAAACTGTCATTTTCATGATCGATTCGAAAGTAGCGCACTACAGGAGAGAGCAAAGAAAGGCAGTCGATAGGTTGATAATGATACGACGAGAGAAACATAAAGGACCTGGTTCAACGCACTGTTCGCAAAAGAATATTTCACATGATTCCACCAGCCATGTTGTCTTCTATGCTGGAACAGTCGTTGAGAGAAGACAGAACTGTTCAGTCAATGTTGGACCGAATTAAATTGGTTTGCTCTAATACAAATGACAAGAAGCCATATTTCGACTTGTCGGACACAGATCAGGTCATCTTATCTGACAGCGATGAGGAAAGTTTAGTGCCCAATGAAAAGTCTCCGAAACAAAAACGCAAATGTGCTCAGAAAACCTAGACTAATGCAGTGCCGAATCTGACAGATTCCGATGAGAACTGATGATATAATTCGCAAATACGTTTGTACCAATCACTGAACAGAATAAATGAGGTGGGTTTTTTTTGATAATTTGAGCTTATATGTTTGTTGTCTGTTTTTCAATATTTGTGACTACCTTCTCTTATATAGATCTTGTTTTCGCTATCGCCTGACAATGCCAAAACCTAAAGTGTAAACTGTCTCACTGAATTCTTTTCCTCTTCTTTCAACAGCAAAAAAAGAAGGCTGTCAGCAATACTACTATCAATACAAATACAACCGCATCTACTACTTCAACAGAATGGAAAGCACCACCATAGCGACATAATACAAAAAAAAAACAGGCAACGAAGGAAAGACATGCGACACAGCGCACTACAGGAGAGAGCGAAGAAAGGCGGTCCAAAGGTTGACAAAGATACGACGACAGAGAAACATAAAGGACTGGTTCAACGCACTGTTCACAAAGGAATATTTCGCATGATTCCACAAGCCATGTTGTCTTATGTGCTCGAAGTCGTCGAGAGAAGACAGAACTGTTCAGTCAATGTTGGATCGAGTTAAATTGGTTTGCTCTAATACTGATGACAAGAAGCCATATTTGGACTTGTCGGACACAGATCAGGTCATCTTATCTGACAGCGATGAGGAAAGTTTAGTGCCAAATGAAAAGTCTCCGAAACGAAAACGCAAACGTGCTCAGAAAACCGAGACTGATGCAGTGCCGAATCTGACAGATTCTGATGAGAACTGATAATATAATTTGCAAATACGTTTGTACCCATCACTGAACGGAATAAATGAGATGGGTTTTTTTTTGATAATTTGAGTTTATATGTTTGTTGTCTGTTTTTCAATATTTGTGACTACCTTCTCTTATAAAGATCTTGTTTTCCCTATCGCCTGACAATGCCTAAAACTAAAGTGTAAACTGTCTCAATGAATTCTTTTCCTCTTCTTTCAACAGCAAAACAAGAAGGCTGTCAGCAATATGACTATCAATACAAATACAACCGCATCTACTACTTCAACAGAATGGAAAGCACCACCCCAGCGACATGAAATCAAAAAAAGACAGGCAACGAAGGAAAGTCATGCGACACAGCGCACTACAGGAGAGAGCAAAGAAAGGCAGTCGAAAGTTTGACAAAGATACAACGACAGAGAAACATTAAGGACCTGGTTCAATGCTCTGTTCGCAAAAGAATATTTCGCATGATTCCACAAGCTGTGTTGTCTCCTGTGCTCGAACAGTCGTCGAGAGAAGACAGAAATGTTCAGTCAATGTTGGACCGAGTTAAATTGGTTTGCTCTAATACTGATGACAAGAAGCCATATTTGGACTTGTCGGACACAGATCAGGTCATCTTATCTGACAGCGATGAGGAAAGTTTAGTGCCTAACGAACAGTCTCTGAAAGAAAACGCAAACGTGCTAAAAAATCCCAAGACTGATGCAGTGCCAAATCCGACAGATTCTGATGAGAACTGATAATATAATTCGCAAATACGTTTGTACCCATCACTGAACGGAATAAATGAGATGGGGTTTTTTTTGATAATTTGAGTTTATATGTTTGTTGTCTGTTTTTCAATATTTGTGACTACCTTCTCTTATAAAGATCTTGTTTTCCCTATCGCCTGACAATGCCTAAAACTAAAGTGTAAACTGTCTCACTTTATTCTTTTTATCTTCTTTCAACAGCAAAACAAGAAGGCTGTCAGCAATACGACTATCAATACAAATACAACCGCGTCTACTACTTCAACAGAATTGAAAGCACCACCCTAGCGACACGAAATCAAAAAAAGACAGTCAACGAAGGAAAGTCATGCAAGACAGCGCACTACAGGAGAGAGCGAAGAAAGGCAGTCGATAGGTTGACAAAGATACGACGACAGAGAAACATAAAGGACTGGTTCAACGCACTGTTCGCAAAGGAATATTTCGCATGATTCCACAAGCCATGTTGTCTTCTGTGCTCGAAGTCGTCGAGAGAAGACAGAACTGTTCAGTCAATGTTAGACCGAGTTAAATTGGTTTGCTCTAATACGGATGACAAGAAGCCATATTTTGACTTGTCGGACACAGATCAGGTCATCTTATCTGACAGCGATGAGGAAAGTTTAGTGCCCAACGAAAAGTCTCCGAAACGAAAACGCAAACGTGCTCAGAAAACCGAGACTGATGCAGTGCCGAATCTGACAGATTCCGATGAGAACTGATAATATAATTCGCAAATACGTTTGTACCAATCACTAAACAGAATAAATGAGGTGGGTTTCTTTTGATAATTTGAGCTTATATGTTTGTTGTCTGTTTTTCAATATTTGTGACTACCTTCTCTTATATAGATCTTGTTTTCGCTATCGCCTGACAATGCCAAAACCTAAAGTGTAAACTGTCTCACTGAATTCTTTTCCTCTTCTTTCAACAGCAAAAAAAGAAGGCTGTCAGCAATACAACTATCAATACAAATACAACCGCATCTACTACTTCAACAGAATGGAAAGCACCACCATAGCGACATAATACAAAAAAAAAAACAGGCAACAAAGGAAAGACATGCGTCAAAGCGCATTAAAGGAGAGAGCAGAAAGGCGGTCCAAAGGTTGACAAAGATACGATGACAGAGAACCATAAATGACTGGTTTAACGCACTGTTCGCAAAGGAATATTTCGCATGATTCCACAAGCCATGTTGTCTTATGTGCTCGAAGTCGTCGAGAGAAGACAGAACTGTTCAGTCAATGTTGGACTGAGTTAAATTGGTTTGCTCTAATACGGATGACAAGAAGCCATATTTTGACTTGTCGGACACAGATCAGGTCATCTTATCTGACAGCGATGAGGAAAGTTTAGTGCCTCACGAACAGTCTCTGAAAAGAAAACGCAAACGTGCGGTTGATAGGTTGACAAAGATACGACGACAGAGAAAAATAAAGGACCTGGTTTAAAGCACTGTTCGCCAAGGAATATTTCGCATGATTCCACCAGCCGTGTTGTCCTCTGTGCTCTTTACATTTTCAGATGGCATTGAGTCGAAGTGCCTACTTCCATTACTGCTTGCTGAATCTCGCAGCTGCCTCATCTTTCCAGGACATCCTCATTCTTGCAAAAGATACAAATGGAAACGCAAGTACATACCTGATACCTGAAAGCCATGCAGGGAAATTTTGCAGAAGCCAAATTGATCATTACGCTAGAACATACATTCCTAATGACATTCCAACAAACTCTGAACCTCTCCTGACAACAGGAAATGGAAATTGCTTTTTAAATGCAATCAGTTTGCAACTCTGTGGAATAGAACAGTTAGCAGAAGAGTTAGTGTTTGCTATGTTCTTACTCTTACTGATGTGTATAATACTGTAAAACAAGGACTATTATTGTACGTGATGAAATCACATTTGGAAAAATATTTGAGGTTCAGTGGTGTTTTCCACATAATGCAAGGGCACCAATATAGACAGGAACACATTTTAAGCTATCTAGAAACAGAGAACATAATGCAAGGGCACCAATATAGACAGGAACACATTTTAAGCTATCTAGAAACAGAGAACATAATGCAAGGGCACCAATATAGACAGGAACACATTTTAAGCTATCTAGAAACAGAGATAAGACAAACTGTACTAAATAACTCCTGGTGTGGAATGTTACATTTTTTGCTATGTCTACTGCTCTACAAACACCAATACTTTCTGTATATCCAAATCACAATGTAAATATACGAAAACATTTTCACTTGCTAGTACATTCATGGTATGTAGTTAGACAAATAGGTCCATTAATTGCCATTCTTTGGAGTGGATATATTAATGAATCTAATTTGTTTGTTCCATACCATTTTGTTCCATTGGTAAAACCATCAACATTTGCAAACAGTTCTGCCCCTTTCATTTCAAATGACCCTTTAACTGTCAAGTTTAAACAATCTCTAAAAGGGAGCAGGCCTGAAAATCCTCTCGGCTTGTGTTCTGAAACTGATGCAGACCAACAAATATTAAATGTGGTTCACACTGTCAATAGGTGTATAAACTCTATGCAAGACATAAATGCTGTAGAGCAGCCAAAATATCATTCCCTGTGGGCCAAAATTCAACTTGCAATGCTGTAAAGCACAATCTACCAGATGATCATTCTCACAAACAAAATAAGAAAGTCAAAATAACCAACAAAATTAATCTCCATAAAGCAGAAATATTAAAACCTTTTTTGTGCTTTCACAAAGACCATGTTTACTGTAGATGTTGCAATCAACTATTGAAAGCCAAAAAGAATAATGCAATATGTTCCACTTGTTCTTCCTTTGAACAAAAGTCTATGCAAAGCCCTCTGTCAGTTTCATTATTAGATGTTGGGGTTGTTCTGCAGGAACTTAAACAATTGAACAACTGTGAAATATAAATGCACAGCAAGGTCAAATGATAAACTTTCCAGTTCCTCTAAAAAGTATTTGCGATTCCCTTCCAAAACATGATGACCAGATTGTTCTTTTGTACTCTCATAAAACAAATAGTAATCCTTCTCTTATAACAGTTCAAAACGTCTTCAAGGCTTTAACCTGGCTATAAGAAATTAACCCACTTTACAATAAAACTAGTGTAACCTCACAATCACCAAATACAGTTTTGCCATTGCAACAAATTGCACAAAATAAGCAGGCAGATGGAAACACATTGCCATTGGATCAGGAACATGTAACTTTGCAACATGTTTCTCTCATTCCAAATGATTATGTTCTTCCTAAGAACATAGCAAATATTAATGTTACTGCCCATAGGTTGCCTGTACTCCCTGGAAACCCAGTAAACATATTCCAAGACCCTACTGCTGAAGCTTTAGCTTTCCCACATTTGTTCCCCTTTGGACAAGAAACTTTCAAAACAATTACAGAGAAAGTGACATGGAAACAATACCTGTCTTGTCGACTTCTCAATAAAGATAAAAGGTGGAACAACTGCATTCAGTACATTTTTTAGGCATTAAATTTTTAGGAACAACATCTTCTTCAGAGTTGCATATCAACTGCCATCAGCGTAAGAAGTCCTACTGCATGTGCCTTACAAGCTCGTGATATATTGACTAATAACTATAGTCACAGTGCGGATGACTTCCGCTTCATGAAAAACATAAAAGGTACAAATGAATATTGGAAAGAGCAACTACTGGATTTGTTAGCACAGATGAGTCAAAAAGCAATGGTTTGTTTATACTTAATGAAACTTCTGACAAGTAAGTAAATCTGCAAGGATTTAATCAGGAAATATCCTAAAACTCTACTAAGAAAATGAAGTCACATGTACTTTGGCACTCTTAGTACAGATTGTGCTCTTTTCTGGTGATGACAACGCCTGTGAAATAGTTCTTTTCTGACCAGTTGCAGGCACATCTTCTGGTAAATGAGGAGCTGTTTCCACTGTACAATGTACAGGTGGCACAATCGTTACTGTACTACTTTGGACAGCCCAACATCCATCTGCTTTTGGATTACATTGGATAGGTGGAAGGTAAGTTCTGAAAGCTGCAGCTTGACTGCGTTCGTTAATGAACTGAGGAGGATTTCCTAACAGTTGATATCTAGAAGATTTCGAATTGGAAGTCTTAGTGTTTCTGACAATTTGGAAATGGGTTGCAAAGTAGGCAAGACACATGTTATAAAAGTTATCAGTATTTGGTCTCCGAGTGTAAACATTATGTATGTTCTGTTCGAAAATGTCGGTTGAGTTTGGTTCCATTTTTAGTCCCCTACCAGTTTAACCGGAGGGGACTATAGGTTTACCCTCCGTCCATCTGTCCGTCCGGGTTGACGGAGACGTACTTGTGTGACTAAACGTAGGATAAAAATGGTACTTGTGCTGCATTTCATTGACTTCTGTGACAGTCACACAAGGAAGCCTGTCCATTACATTCAGAATTACTTCTGTGACAATTCTATTGTGTCCATAAAAATTGCAGCACAAGTCATATGGAAAGATTTTCAACATTGGAAGTCCGTATCCAATGATTTGGGTTTGGACTAGACCGCAAATTTGTTTTAATTGACTGGTAGTAATCTGTCAAATCATTATCACCGAAACGCTCGCTTTTGCTGATTCACTCGTTATAGCGTCTCCGTGATACTGATTACGCGTAAACCGTTACACAGTCAGCAAAATGGCGGAAATGGACAGGTAAGAATAAATTACTTTTGATTTTTTCAAAGTTTCTGAGGTTTTATGACGAATTTATTTGTAAAATACGTTTTTTTTTTAATGTGTAAATTGATACTTCTTCATTAACGTTAATTTGGTATAGACATTCATTGGTTTCATCTCGGTATTTGTCACTATTCCAGCCTCTGTGACAGCGATTACAACCACGTGTTGGGATTGGGCAATGGGCGGCATTGTTGTCACCAATATGTGGTGTTCTGAAAATGAGCATTTTCGTAGTCAGCGTTCAAAGTTGCGCTTTTATTTTAGCCAGGTTTAAACATAGGCAGCTTAATTACAAGATTTATGATAATGGTTATTTGCTGACCTTCAGTAATAGATCGACTGAAAATGACTGTGTGCAGATATTGAAAGATAGGGGAATTTTTTTTCTGCAGTACAATTAACTTGAAAAAAGAATGAAACATTTCAGGTAATTTCTTACAAATCATGTGCAACACATTGAAATAATAAAAAAACCTGATTAAAAATTAGAGCTTAACTGTTGCATTTGTTCCAAATTTCGGATAGTCAAAATTTCGGACATTGTAATATATAATATTATTTTCAATCGGCACAATTTTAGAGTTGACCCTCAAAACATTAATATCACCCCTGATTTTTATACAGGGAGAATAACCTTCCAAAAAAACTAAGCTGGAAGGAAACGCAGTGAAATTTGAAATTCATCTGTATTCATAATTTTCCATTGCCGAGATATTTTGAAATTTAAAGAGTAGAGCCTTTTAGTAGTTTACTCATTGAAATATATGTCAAACAAATCCACAAATTTGGCAGCTTTTGTGTTAATTTCTATTGCAGTATAGATAATATATACTGGTGTCGTCTCCGGGGACTTCCGAGTAAGGTTTACTGGCCTGTAAAAATTGTCAGTTGGGGGAATAGGAGCTCCGAGAAGGTGGATGTCTATATAAGGTCTGACAATGCAATGTAAGTATCATTCGGGCTGTATTTCCGTAAATAACCATTTCTTTTAATATTTACAGCTTTATTTTCAAAACCTAGCCATATCAGTTTTATAGTGTCCATAAAAATTGCAGCACTAGGCTTAGTGAAATGGCCAACTATTGACTTCTGTGACAGTCACATAAGAAAATGTGTCCATTGCATTCTGAATTACTTCTGTGACGGTACTATTACATTGTATATAGTGTCCATAAAAATTACAGCACAAATCATACGGACAGTCATTGACTTCTGTGACTGTCACACAAGAAAATATGACTATGACTTAGATTTACTTCTGTGTCAATGCTTTGATGTCCATAATGTGCAGTCACTGAGCACATTGACTTCTGTGACTGTCACACAAGAAAATATGTCTATGACTCAGATTTATTTCTGTGACAATGCTATGATGTCCATAATGTGCAATCATTGACTTCTGTGACTGTCACACAAGAAAATATGTCTATGACTCGGATTTACTTCTGTGACAAGGCTATAAAGTCCATAATGTGCATTCATTGACTTCTGTGACTATCATACAAGAAAAAAATGTCTTCTGTGACTGTCACCAGGGGTGTGGAAATCCGATTTTTTTTCACTTGTCCACGGACAAGTAAACCTTGAAAATCCACTTGTCCGCCTCAAAAATCCACTTGCCCAAATTTTCAGAAAGAAAAATAGGATTTATGTGCGGTATGGTCTTTACTTAGGTACATGTACTCATGCTGAATTTTGTCAGCAATATAAAGAAGACAGTATCACTGTTTAAGAAAGTAAGCAATTTTTTTTTATTAAAATTGCTAATTTAATCGAGTCTGAAATCTTTTTTTCAACACAATAAAGTAACTTAAAATGAAGAGAGTTTGACGATAATTAGATCTATGATAAATATTTTTAATTGCAGTTACTCAGACATTTTCAGAATCATTTTTAGTCGGAAAACATTTCATTTTTGTCAGTAATCCATTTGACCACACAGTGAATGTTCTTTCACGTATTCATGAATAGCTACGGATCTGTTCAAATAGACAGTACGTTATCGGACGTTTCGGAGCCAAAAGAATTTGGATAGATCTAGCCATGTCCCTTCGAAACTATTTCAGACTTTTGTATCTTCCTGTGCCGCCAAAATTTGCCGAAGCCGCGACAAATCCGTCATCCGAAACCACGTGGTTGCGCTAGACAACACCAACCAGAACACGATACTTAAATTCCAAATTTAGACGCTAATTTTATCGAGAGGTTCCCCGCGGGATAATTGGTTTCACTCGAAAGCACAACTAAATCTCTCAGGATGTCAAGAAAAGTGACACTCACGGCAAACAATGAAGTTGTTAATTGGTTTCTTTTTAAACGTGGTAACATTCATAATAAGCCAATACTCAGTTTTATCTTTACGATGTTTCGATCCGAAATTTCCACATTATATTATAATTTAGGAATTAATTTAAAAAAAAAAAAGATCTCGGCGAAAGCCGGAAAATTGATACAGTATGAAAATTATATGAAACATTATTCCACAGTGATTTCCCTTTGTTATAGTAACGCCATATGTAAGGGCCCACTATTAGGCTAATATAAATCGACCGTTTCGAGTCTTAGAAATTTTGTTTTAGTTCTATCTTGGTGTATAAGACGTACTGAGATCTCAGAGATGATTATTTAAGAAAATAATTGGCTAAACACAAACAGTTACAGTACTATGAGCTCCAATTTCTCACTTGTCCGCGGACAACCAGGATGAAAAAATCAACTTGTCCGGCGGCAAAAAGTGCCGAGTCGGACATAGCAATTCCACACCCCTGGTCACACAAGAAAATATGTGTATGACTCAGATTTACTTCTGTGACAATGCTATGATGTCCATAATGTGCATTCATTGACTTCTGTGACTGTCACACAAGAAAATATGTCTATGACTCAGATTTACTTCTGTGACAAGGCTATGATGTCCATAATGTGCAATCATTGACTTCTGTGACTGTCACACAAGAAAATATGTCTATGACTCAGATTTACTTCTGTGACAATGCTATGATGTCCATAATGTGCAATCATTGACTTTTGTGACTGTCACACAAGAAAATATGTCTATGACTCAGATTTACTACCGTGACAATGCTATGATGTCCATAATGTGCATGAATTGACTTCTGTGACTGTCACACAAGAAAATATGTCTATGACTCAGATTTACTACCGTGACAATGCTATGATGTCCATAATGTGCAATCATTGACTTCTGTGACTGTCGCACAAGAAAATATGTCTACCCAAACCAAAATGTTAGCTTGCAGCAAGCTTGCGCAATGCTTGCGCAAGCTAGCACCTTCCTGAATAAGGTGGTGCTAGGTAGTAATATAGATTGTGCAAGCATGTGCAAGGATATAGCTGAAGTCTTTCTAGTTTGCGCAAGCTTGCGCAAGCTAGCAGGATGGTTGCATGCATGCACTAGCTAATGCTCTGAGTTTCTTCAAATACATATATCAACACTTAGAAATTTCCAGTCAGATTGCAATTGGAAAAAAATCTAAGTCCAAAAACATGGAAAAAATTATAAAAATTTGTAACTTATACATTTTTTAATTAAATCATGGTGTTTAACCATTCAAAATGACCTATACAGTACAAATAATGTATTCATATGAGTTTTTTCAGCAAAATACAAATATTTTAAAAATATTCAATTAACAAAGAATATTTGAAATAAATTTTGACATATAAGTAGGTACATTTTTAGGTAGTTAGACCATAAAAACAGATACTTGTTACGTTATAAATATAATAAAACTAGTCACTTTCAACAGAATTTGGTCTCAAAATCACACAACTCTTATTGTTTGCAAATTCAATAAATACCCCAAGCCCCTGTATACATTCAACAGGTATTGCAATACAGGTTTCTGTTAATTTTCCAGTCTTAATATGGTTTAAATTTGCATGTACCATGTCAGTTTCATCTAAGAAAAAGCAGTTGTTATCTGTAATGAAGTGTTTAACTATTGCAAAATATGAAGATTTGCACCTACATTGTTCCATACAGTGGCAAAGTTGATTCACATTCACATAAAACAGTACTTGTCCACAACATTTTCTACCATTTTCTAAGTAAACAACTGTACATGAGTTTCTAGAATGAGTGTTATATCTGATGCAATGATATACTTCTCCATTTAACAAAAGCCTATAAAACACATAGCAATTACCTATGGCAAAATCAACAACATTGCCTAATGCATTTATATGTCTCATGTTAAGTTGTTCCAAATGTTTTCTCCCAAGAATGTATACACCATTAAATATAGTTTCAGTAATTTTGTTATGGTAATTTCTTGAATTTAGTTTGCTGTAAAAACTGTGTATTTCTGTTCCATTTACTATCTTTGAGGTTGAAAGAGCAGGTAGTTTCAACATACATGAGACTGCATTTGCAATCTGTACAATAGGATTTTGTGTCCCATGGAACAGACTTACAAGTTTACCATTCAAGCTCTCAAAGGAAAAACAGGAGTATACCCAGAGAGGTCCAAGATGTTTAACAGTGTCAGTTAAATGTACCATCTGATGCAAATTTGCAGACATATGTTGATCACCATATAAAGCAGAAAACATACAACAATATTTTATCAACATTTCCTCACAATGATTCAGCTCTTGAATAGATATTGAGTCCAAGTTAAGTATGTATATTGATTCAACAAGTAACAAGAAGTGTTGAAAAAACTGTTCCTTAAGTATTCCAAATAAAACTGGAACTGAATAGAAGAAGAGCCATGCTCTACACTCAGACGCCTTCCAGTATTTGGACTGCTCCTTGATGTCTCTAGGGTGTCTCTGGATGAAGTGTGGGGGTCTAATTGCTGACAATCTCTTATCTGCTAGATTAACTAAACTCGACACTGAAAATGATTCATTTGAGTATTTAGGATCGAACCACAATTGAAGCAAGCGGCGTACCAGCCCTAGTAAAACAGAATGCATATAATCAATAGCTGTTCCATTGATAATATCGGGACAAACATTAGCCCACCACGATGGTCCCTTGACTCCATAAACTATTTCAGAGGATTCATGAGCTTCATCACCATGCCTAACAAATTCTTCATGTGTGCGCTTTGGTCCATTAAAACAAGAAGTGTCAAATGGAAATACTCTTGTGTGACCTTTTCCGGACTGAATAACTGTCCCTTCTTGTTTACATTTTGGGCAACCAAACTTGCCATTGAACTGGGTCATGTTCATGACCATAGCTTTGGCTGGAAGGTCACAGGTTCCACAAAGTAATATTCCTTTAACATTTATGTTTTCTTCACAATGTGAACAATATACATCACATCCAATATCTTGAAATTTTTTCAAACTGTGGTGAAAAGGTCTTAAAAAGCATGACATAGCTGGTTTTGATCTGCCAAACCACAATCCTGCAAACAGCATATTTTCCTGTTTAAATCTCTCTTGAATTGGCAATTCATTCACTGACAAAAATAGCGGCCAGACACTAACTTTAGATGATTTGAATAATGGAACTCCATCCGTATACCACATGAAACTAATATTATTCTGTGAATCCAAAAATCCTCCTTCTTTTGAAAACCTTTTATACAAATCTCCATCATATATGTCTTCAATGTTACTTTGGTGCTTTTTCTTTCTTGAAAATCTATTCAGTAAGCTTAAATGAAAATCGAGCCTGCTGAAAAGTTGCTGCAGTTGAAATAACAAAGGAATCTCTATGAAGTATGATATGTTATTTTTGTCGGTGAAATCAGAGTTGCAGATTGTACATTTATCATCTCTGTCATCCACAATTCGTTCACATTTTACACAGAACTTATGAAATACAATTGGAGATTTCAGTGAACTGAAGTATGTTCGAAACTTGTACAGTGACTGATGTATAAACGCTGTAGTGATACAATGCAGTGATATCAGTGTTAATAAATCTGAAAAGCATTCCCCAGTTATGTTGTGGCGAAGGGCAAATGTTAAAATTAGAATAGCACTCTGCGCAACACTTAAGCGAGCACCGGCATACACTGAACTGTCGTCTGCATTGCCACAGTCCTCATTGTTAGTTTTTTCATTGGTGTTCTCCTGTGGTTGTATATCTGATTCATCAAACCAAACTGACTCTTCATTTATCTGGAACCAATTCTCATCTGATGATGCTGGTGAAAACCATTGCTGGTCATGCATTTTATCCAGTTGTGAACTATCAGATCTGAAATGAAAATATTCAGAAAAATAACATGCAATAAATACAAAACCCAATGCAATCAAAGCCAAGTGCTGTAACTTGTGTTAGGGTGAAATCTGACACCTGGATTCTCTGTTAATTTCACTTAAGTTAATTTTGGCAATTTATTGTTTTGCTGGTAACAAAAATATCATGTAAAGTATTCAAATAGCTTTAAAAAGTATAACAAACTAAGTAACCTGTAGTATTTTTATGAGTCAGTATAAAAATACCTTATCAGAAATTTTAGGCAGTAAACAACCACAAGTGTCAAAAAATCATTACTTGTCTGCCCCTTTGAACTCTCGATGCAGCAGTGTGGGTGACGTCATGTCACTGCCAGTGAAACAAACATCATTTAACACCTGTGAATGTGTTCATAATTGCTAGATTTTAGCGAGTGTACATGTGGGAATATTTTAAGGAAAGGCATTGACAGGAAAGAAATCGTATACTGGCTGCATCATTTACTTTGGAAATGATAGTGATTATGCCTTTATGATTGCTGAAGAAATGGCAAGCACAATGCCATTTAATAAATTCAGTGGAATAAATAAGCCTGACACATGAAGATCTCGGTCTGTATTTTATTTCAATATGATAACTTTGCAACAGACATCTTAGTTGTCATCAAACTATACGTACACAAATTGTGGATTATTTTCAGTGGTCATCACGTATTCGCCCTCGGGCTCTGCAGGAATCTCGGATATTTCTTCATGAATAATTGCACAATCGCTCGTAAGTTCGGAATTTTCTGATGATAATTTTGATTCCTCAGCTATTTTCAAGCGCTTGTTTCTTCGCCATTTAGATGTTTTTGGCATAAGTTGCTCAGGATTTTCAACATTCAAATATTTCTTGTATGTACCACGTTTTCTTTCGTCCGATACCATCTTTGTTTTGCTGCTGCGAATTGTCCGTTACGTCATCGATTTATGTGTTCGCCTGTGTCCGGCAGAATCGCCGGAATTACGCGATGTTACTTTCATGTAAATGAATTGATGAAAATAGCAAGTTAAAGAACTCGCATACATTTAATTATATTCTTGTCACGTCCCTTTAAAGGAAAATTAAAACCTAAGTTAAAAAATTTACATTGTTATTATTATACGGAAATGTGCGAACCCTAATAAGGTAAATTCCGCCAAAAAGCTCAGCATCAGCAGCCTTGATTGGATATTTCACAGACTTTCGAAGAAACGTGACCGCCGATTGGCTATCGTATTCTGAGACCGCCATATTGCAAATTGAAAAAGTAAGATTAAGATCATAAAGAAGTCGCTTTGTTCAAAAGTCATCTGATTAATTAGAAAAGCGGTAAAAATGGCCTCTGTTTACTGTTGGTTTGACTGGGAAGACGACACTACGACAGTGAATTCAATAAGCGTGATTCAACAGCCAAGGAAACCCTGGAACGAGTACGAAGTTGGTGAAAGAATAGTTGCCAAGCTCCCTAAGTATGGAAGATGGGGAGGCGTTATCGTTGAAATAAGCGGTACTTTTATCATTTATATTTTTATTTGTGTAGTATTGTGTACAATATTGACGAGAACAAAGAAGCAGAGCTAATTCCAACAAATAATTCATGAAAAGTTTCTTAGAATTTTATTTCGAATTCGATGCAGCGAAAATTCGTACCCCGTACGGAACCACTTTTTTATTGGAAATTCTAATATAGATCTATTAAAAATCACGAAAATTGGCAACTATAAATTTTCGTTAGCGCTAGCCAAGGATTTAACCTGTCATAAAAAATCTCTTGACACAGTGGTTTTGAATACGATACTCTTGAAGCTTTATACACTAGTATAAATTTCCATATAAAAACCATGTTTGTTGATTATCACACTTTTTTATCCAGTGTTGACGTAGGTGTTGGCTGTAGGCTTAATTTTCAAGTTATAAATTATTCCATTTTCAGAATCTAAGGAGGAGTTAGTCAGACATATGAATGAAAGACAAGCATTTCCAGTGTACACTGACTTCACAAAAGGTAAGAAACTTTAACATCCAATGTTTAGTAAATTAATGTTTGAAATTTTTACCATTGAAAGTCATAGACATATTAATAATTATGTTCCTTTAGATTACAATTTATATAATCCTCCTGAACATTAGTTATATTTATATATAATGGTCTACTTTTTTTTGTAAAATATGCTGCAATTTGACTATCACTCGATGGCACGGGCTGTGGAAGCTATATGCTGCTGATAAAGTTGTTGAGGTGAAATGTGTTTGAAATTTGTAATATTTGAGTAAATTATAATAGTAGTTACTTAAGTTGAACATTGTTACTTTTAGTTTCTAGATTCCAGGTATGTTATTAAACGAAACTGAGAAACCTGGGCACTCATTCTACTTCTACTTCAATCTTAACATTTCTGTATTTTAGCATCAGGTTGTGATGATGGTAGCACTGGTAGTGCAACTCTGTCTGGACCAGTGTTTGGCAGAAAAAAGGGAATGCCAAGGTTGACAAGGTGGTTAACTCTGGTAGGTTGTTTTTATTCAGTGTCAGTAAAGAAAGAAATTCAGCCGAAAGTTTCAATGTAAATATTCTACCATAATTTGGCTTCCAGTATGCTTTATCTATAAGTGACTAGTAACTTAATATATTTTTAACCTTTCATCCAAAATATAATTGTTTAAAACTTAACAACACATTATTCTGTTAACCTAACCAGTGTTCCTGGATCATTCTGCACCAGTACTAGCCTGTTCTCTGCAAGTAACTGCCAACTTTCCCACTTGAATCTGTTCAAAGGTGGAAGGCGAGTGACATCAAACTCAATGTAATCTATCAAACGCCACAGAGAACATACGCAGCACCCTAGGATCTAACCTGCGACCCTAATATCTTCAGATCCGAGACATGTGCTCTACCTATTGAGCTAACACATTAATTTATTATGATATTGAAACTTCATAAAAGGCGATACTTTCAATTGAAGTCAAATGACTATTACAGTTTTAAGGGAAAGCTTTCATGCTTTGTTTTTAGGAACTAATGATGATGAACCAGAGTGTGAAGGTGACAGCAGCAGGCCAAAGAAAAAAGTAAAAACAACTGAGAAAAAAAACACTGATGGGAAAATGGTAGACACAGGTACCTTTAGATATATCTATCTCCAATTCTACACTTCTTGAAAAAAAATTGAGAGCTGATATTGCAATAGTTTATCAACATTGATTTATGTTATTTTAAGCTTGGCCTTTTCTAGGTTGTTTGCAAGGCCAGAAAAAAATTCCAAGCTGAAGGAACAAAATGTTCAACCAATATTTTGCTATTTACAGCCTTGGCCGAAGGCTTAAATTGTTCTGCTTAAATAAAAAATGTCCCATTAGAGCTAAAATAGTAAAACAAAGCATTAAAATCCTACACATTTGGTTTCAATATAACACAGATTCAAATACAAATTTTCTGTACAGAAAATCAATATGCAGCTACAAGTATGGTAACAATATACTTAAAGGAAAAAACAAAAGTGTAGTAATCTGGAAAGTCCTATATCAGGTAAGCTTAGCAGTGAACAATTATCCATTTCAGAAAATCAAAGAAAAAACAAAGAAGAAAAACAGAAAAGGAAGGTGTTAGAAAAGGTGAGACTAGAAACAAAGACGAAAGAGTATGAAGATATCATTGCAGAAAGAAGACAAATAGGTTCCAGTCTCAACCAAAACATTATCGAGGAGGGCACCACATCTGAAATCAGACCAGCAGGCGAAGCAGCTGTTGAACCAGTTGAGCAACAAGGTCAAGGGTTCCAGATTGACCCCATTGGGAGTGAGATATTCAACACGCAACCAAAAAGAATGTTGTTTGGGAACAGTTCTTCCCATGAATACTCGTATATGGAAGATCTGAGACAGACAGACATTCAGGTTGGGACAAGCTTCCAATCACTTCTGTCTTACCAGGAATTGCTAGAACAGAATCGAGACCTGGTGGCAGAAAACTTTAACCTGAGAGAGGAAGTGAAAGAGCTGAAGGAGCAGCTGGAATCAAGAAACCCCACCCAGAGTTTAATACCAGGTATATAATGCAAGTTTTGCTTTAATTTAGGCCACATTTTAAAAATTGGTTGTTTGCAGTAACGCAACCCAAGATTTTTAGTGTGGGTCACCTACATGGCCAGAGTTTCAAAGACAATAACTACAGATTTTTTCTTTGTACTGAAAGGCCAAAGATTGAAAGTATCTAGAATTTTAAACATTTTTTGTGTTGATTTGGGATCATGTCTATTAAACAGAAAACTAAATAGAAATAGGGGGTCATAATAGAACCTGATTTTTGTTGTATGAAAAAGGTGGTACGTAAACTTTTAACGTTGATTTTGTGGTTTTCTGAGTTCGTGAGGGCCATAATTTGGTCAAAATGCTTGACAGGGTTGCCTACTCCTGTCTAGTAGTTGGGGTCATGATGGTAAACAAGTGTGCAAATTTCAAAGCTATATGTTGATGGACTTAGAAATATTTAAGGTGGTACGTAAACTTTAACGCTGATTTTGTGGTTTTCTAAGTCCATAAGGGGCCATTTTTTGGTCAAAATGCTTGACAGAGTTGCTTACTCCAGTCTTGTACTTGGGGTCATGATGGTAAGCAAGTGTGCAAAGTTTCAAAGCAATATCTTTATGGACTTAGAAAATACTTGAGGTGGTACATAAACTTAGAATTACGCTGACACCCGGGTAGTAGGATAGCTCTCATTCTTAGAAAAGTCAGGCTAAAATGTCCGTGGGGGTGGTTCTTGTTTAATTTTAGTAGTATCAGAGGGGTAACCCTATCTTTAAAGCTCATACATGTACATGTATTTGTTTTGCAGGTTTGGAAGTTACTCCGAGAAAGATTGAGTTTTTCAAAAGGCTTACTCAGACATTAGAGGCAAGTAAACCATTTTATTTATTGAAAAAAAATATTTTCAGTGCCTGCACTGTTGATGGATGTATTATTTCATTTTTCCCACCATAGTATTAAGCAGTATGGAGTATTATAAATTGTCTTCATTTGTTCACAATATTTTTTCTGTGTTAAATGTCACCGTATAGTGGCACAATCAATTGGAATCACTTCCATTTTAAAGATTTTATAACCTGTTTTAAGTATATACAGAATTTATTTTAGTTTGATTGTGAAGGAAGCTTCAAGCTTATAAACACATTCTCAAATCTGTAGTACTGAACAAGGAGTGTCAAGTTGCTCAAGGAAACAACAGCCAACCCTGATTGGATTCGAACCTGGATGGACAACAATCCATTGATCACTAGTCGGTCACTTGGCCACACCACCACTTATTTAAATTGAAATTTACACAGGCTTGGTTAAACTAGAAAATTAGTATTCTGCTTAAAATCCAGTTTTGGTTAATTTTCAATAGTTAATAAATAACTTTCTTATTATTCAGAAAATAGGGTCAAAACGTAACAGGGTCCCAATGTCTTTATGCACCATGGTGGATTGTTTTAAGCTGTTAACAAAGGCTATTGAAATTGCCCTTAATATATTGAAGTTAACATGCATTTGAAATAAGATCATTTAAGAATGATAAAGGGTCAATTTAATGGATTTTTTTTGTTTTGCAATTAGGTTACGCAGAAATCACAAAGATTGTCCATGTCAAGTAGACAGCTGTTTCAGCATTCAACTGCATCTCCGGCACAACAATTACCTGCTACTCCAGCTTCTATTCCTACACAACAGTCACCTGCTTCTCAACCTTACGATCCTACACACCAATCAATTCATTCTCCAGCTTACAGTTCTCCGCACCAATCAACTACTTCTCAAGATTACAATGCTACACACCAATCAACTGTCACTCCAGCTGATGGTACACCACACCGGTCAACTGCCACTCCAGCTGACGGTACACCACACCGGTCAACTGCCACTCCAGCTGATGGTACACCACACAGGTCAACTGCTACTCAAGCGCTACAACAGTCAACGCCACAGTCAACTGTAAATGTAGATACAACATACCCCTGGGAAGACAATGTTACGGTATGTTTACTGCTTTGAATTAAATACTTACAGTAACATAAACAAGGTTTTTCTTTGTGTAAAAAGTGTGTAAAATTCACTTGTGAAATTATCAGAATATAATTTTCACTTTTCTGGTTGGCTTGTTCCAGCATCAACATTATCCAAGTATGAGAACGTCAACGTAAATGAAACGAGTTCAAAATCGTTGTGTCATAAATTTGACGTCATAGCACATTATTTTGCACTTTTTTACACTCTGTTACACTATTTTGATTGAAAATTCACCTTTGTAGCATAAAATAAATAGAATAATTGTTTGTTGAACAATCAAGTATATTTCATTTGTGAACACCAAAAGCAATTATTTTCACTCATGGCTCTGCCACTCAAGAAAATATCGCTTTTGGTACTCATTCAGTGAAATATATCATGATCTTTCACTGCAACAAACAATTTTACTTTCTACTTAATTCTTCATTTCCTTCTGTAATTACTGTATGTATAGTACTTTTCACTTACACTGAAGTCAAAGCAAGCCCAAATAGCTCAATTGGTAAGGGCATGAGACTGGTAATTGTCATATTGTGGGTTTGATCCCCTGACTGACCAACTTAAATGACTAACAGTCTTTAGCATGAGACTTAAAACCAAGGTACTGAGTGCTATACACTTGGCATGTCAAAAGAATCAGGGGAAGCCTTTGAAACTGGGGCATCTCCCTATATCTGACACTATCCACCAAAAACCTATGATGAATAATTTCTTCTGGAGCACTTGCCAATGTTAACTATCTGGTGGTGTGTATAAATAAACTGAAATGCACACACTGAATTATAACACTTTTATTACATATGATGTACATAAATCAGTATGTACAACTGATAACAGTATTTGCCTCCATTTGACAGTTTTGCTTACTTGCTAAATATGTTCTTTTTGTAACATAATTTTTTCACATCATTATTTCAGAGTACTGGACAGAAGAAAATTCAGCTTGCAAGTCATATTGCATGCTTTATTACACAGCAGCAAATGTCTCATGCACTACACATCGGAAGTCAACCAAGGAAGTTGGTGATTGCTCTTCTTGATATTCTGTTCTCTAGAGAACAGCTTGCCAGGTCCAGCTGTACTGGTGCCAGATCTGCTGTCAATGCTGCATACTCTCTGAAGACTGTGGGACTGCCCAGCAATGCTGTTAAAGCAATCAAAACTTTTGTTCTAAATCAGTTTAAGAAGGACAGTGGTGAACCGTGTTTGACAGATGCAATGTTCAACACTGTGATCAACAGTAAATGTGCAACAGCGCGGAGATCTTTAAAGTAGTAATGGTAGTGGGAGTCGTATATACATGTATTTGTAAAATATTTTTATTATTTTAAATGGTCAATCAAGTTTTTCACACGCTTTCAAAATTGGCAAATTTTTATAATAAATTACCGAAATTAACCAGAGAACCTCTTTCAATCATTTATTGATAATTAAATAAAACTGTTGTGAATTAAATGCATCTGTAGACTAGAAGATATTTAATTTTTATAGAACAATAATACCTCTTCCTGTGAAAAAATCATTGTTTTCATGAAATGTACATGTAAATTTTGATAATAAAGTTTTTTTTTTTAGTTTGGCAAAGTACCTATAAACTTACTTTTGTGATAAAATGGAATGTAATTTTTTACTTCAAAATAATGGGGTTTTTTTATCAATCATGAAAGATATAATCCATCATGGAAAATCGAACACCATTTCGATTTAAAATCGACTTTTTATGCATGCAAGTTTTAATTGATGTTTTCAAAATGTCCGAGGCTGGCTTTTTTACCTTGATATTGATTCCAACTTTTCAGTACATGTATCTTGCATTTAGGAAAAAGTTGTATTTATTTGTAATAACTTTCTTAAATGACTCGTGATACGTTCGTACCAAAACATTTTTCTAAGCCTTTTTTCATGTAAATACCGTAAAAGAGGTAAAGATTAATTTGAAAACAATAAATGTTGCAGCATTTCTGTGAACTTTTGAATAATCTGCTTCAATTAAATGTTTACAAAACAAATTCATAGTAACATGCTTCTTTCTAGAAATGCGTATCAAGTGATACACTCAATTGATAATCTGTCCAGTATTGGGGAGGTATTCCTTATATTCCTTTTTATGGAAAATCTGGGTTGTCGGCCTTAATTTTATTGGTGACAAGTTATTTCAATATCATGCAAACTGAAGAAAATATCCTCTATGCTAATATTTGTTTGGCCTTTTTATCAAATTTTTCTTCAATTTGTTTAAAGAAATATTGCTCTTAGAATGGACTCTTCACTATCAATTGTGTATTTTGCTGAGAAAATAAAAAATCTTTTAAATTTAAACATTCTATTTTCTATCTATAGAAAAATTGTAAATTATTATCATTTTGCATCTAAAGTTCATTGAAATCAAATGCTTTTTATACAGACAAATGTATCAGCATTTGTGCTCTGGATATAAGCTATTGGGACCACTCACTGTCTGTCTTCTGGTAAAAATCGGAGAATTAATTGAGTGACCAAATGTGCTACTAGCTTGCGCATGCTTGCAATCATTGTTAGGGAAAAAATGGTTTGTACTAGCTTTTGCAAGCTTGCGCAAGCTTGCAAGAATTTTGCAAGCTTGCGCAAGCTTGCAAGGATTCTTAACAATGTAATTCTTCCATTCTAGATTGCACTAGCTTGCACATGCTTGCAGTTTCAGCTTGTGCATGCTTGCGCAAGCTTGTGCAATGGTTCCAAATATGAGCTTGCGCAAGTTTTATTTGCAAGCTAGCTGCATGCTTGCTGCAAGCTTAAATAATAGCTTGCGATTTTGGTTTGGGTATGACTCAGATTTACTACTGTGACAAGGCTATGTTGTCCATAATGTGCGATCGTTGACTTCTGTGACTATCATACAAGAAAATATGTCTATGACTCAGATTTTCTTCTGTTACAGAGATCTAATCTAAAATTATCATAAAGCTTAGCAGGGTCAAAACACCTAATCGATGAACTTCACTGGAACTGGCCTCTAAATGTGTGGGAGGGGGGTGTAACTAAGTCATGGCCTAATAAGTGTGCCAAAAATAACTTTTCAACATATTTTCAGGGCCCTTTGAAGAAGCACTTGGAAATGATACAAGAATTTATTCAAAACATTTTCAGATTTCAACATTCAAATATATGAGATGTGTTTTTCAGCATCAAAGTGTCAAAGAATTTATTAATTCCTTTTCCTGGTCAAATATCGAAGATTAAAGGACAAGCATATGGTACTTTTGAATAGTTGACAGTTATCAAATTTTTGTTTTTGTTTGTTCGTTTTGTTACCTTGTTATTCCCAAAACACAATAATGCACATACAAAAATTTGAAAGTGTTTGGATGAATATTTTTGGATAATTCCTTATGAATGAATATGAAATAAGATGAATTGAGGTTTCCAAACCATGCCTTATTTGAAAATTTGTCATTTCTTGTTCAAAAGTTAGAACATTTAAAAATCATTTAATAATGCAGATTAGGTAAAAATATGCAAAATAGCTAAAATTTAAATCTCTCACACCAAAATGTATGGAGGGATTTAGAAAAACAAATCATTTTTGAAAATAATGAAGTGCCATTTTCATTATCTTTATGTATTTGACTTTAATCATTTGAACTTTTGCATGTGCGTTTTTACCTAGTTGATATGCACAGTCAGCCTTTACATTATGATTTTGATTATGTTTGCAAATATGCACTTTAATAATTATACTCGGTCAAAATAGCGTGTGCATCCGTGTCAGTGTAATGGTTAAAGTTTTGCTTTAACTTCATATATATCAACAACTCTCATACAAATTGACTTGAAACTTAATGAGCACATTTTTGGTAGTGAGTGTACCTCTGACCAAGGGCCACAACTTTGAATTGCTTTTTTTGCAGAATTATACAAATGCAAGAGTAATCTTTTTTCCTTGTTTTAGTTGTAGTTTGTGCATTATTATACACCTTGAATTTGTTCTTTAATTAATGCAATGGAAACTTCTCTTTTCAGATATTCTAAAAAGGAAGCATTTGACTGCTACCCTGAAGCATTTTGAATTGGATCTGCAGTGGGCTTTAGGTATGATTTTAGTTTGAATTTTCATGTTGTTGTTTGATGTACAGTACATGTATATGTAAAGGCTATAATAAAAATTTGGTAAAGTTTTGTGTAAGGGTTTTTCAGAAAGTTTTAAGGAAATAATTTGAAAGAAATATGATACTGCTTCCAGCACAGCACTTAACTTACCATCATCAAGGCTTTTTCACCTGATATAATAGAGGCCTATAAAAGGCCCTTTCCCCACAGGTCATTTCTTAAAGATCATGCAGTTTTCCCAAAAATCCAAAATTACACCAGCTTTTTTGTTCCCCAATCCAGCAATTTTAGCGATAATTCTCTCCCAAATCAACAGGCTAAGGCCTTTTCCCAATGAAGAGAAATAGCCTTGATCATGTGGTGACTAGGTAGGCTAATTTTACCATCATGTGGTGACTAACCTCAAACTTCATATGTAGATGCAACTTGATTAGTTTTACACATCACCTCTTTCAGGTCTCTCAGTCAAAGGTCAAGGTCATTGTGACCTAGAAAACTTTTTAACATTAGCTCTAGAATGGAAGTGCTTCCTTCTTCAACCCTAAAAACTTAATATTTGGATGTACCTTTAGTTTTACACACTTACCTCTTAAAGCCTGAAGGGTCACGTCGAAGATCAAGGTCTCTGTGACTTAATAGAAACTACACAACTTGCTCTAGAATGAAAGTGCTTCCACTTACAACATTGGTTCTAAAATGAAAGTGTTTTCATTTACAGCTGTATGTGCATTGATGAGTTCTTCCGGCCATACATTCTTACTCATCTGACAAGCTTTAATATAAAAGTTCACTCACAAACAAGCATTGACACCTGCTAAGCGGTGCTCTTGTTGTGTTCATTCAGTATTAAAAAGTATGAGCTGTGATGCTCGCAAAATGGTGCTTTTATTTAACTAGTAGAATCTTGTAATATCACATGGACTATTTTGCAGATGGTGCAGAAACCCCTACTGAAGCTGCTGCTGTAGATAAGGAAATATAAGGCTGCAGCAGGGTTTTAAAACTGGCCATATAATTATGCCCATGAAAATTCAGTACGCCCAGAAAAAATGAAGAAGAGAATCCAGGTGCCCAGGAATTGGACACAGCTGAAAACAGTGAGTACAAATTTAAAATAAATAATAATGACTGACAATACGCCCGACGTAGCGACACCAGTAAATCCGCCCGCAGCGGCAGGACAACCTGTAACAGCACAAACATTACCACCGGAAATACTAGTGACGCAAACAGGACAAGACGAATACGAAATGACATATAACCGGCCATTTTGGCATTACATAGACAACGGAATGGACAGGGACGGAGCAATGATACAATATAACGAAGGTCAAGAACCGTCAATACAAATAGACTTCGGCGGACAATTCGTACCGTACACCACTTTCCGAGCAAGCATGATACCAGAAAATTGGTATGAAGCCTGGAACAGAGCAGCACTCTGTCAACCAGTCTCACAACGCGTGACAATACAAGACCATACGCCCATGCAAGAAACAATAAACTTAATCGACGCATCCGCCCCACAGACTACATTCATTCAAAACGCACCCATGTGGATATACACCGATCCCAACAGGTACTTCCGAGAATGGAGTATCTTACCCAGAACAATAGGCGACAACTTATACGACGTAAACAATAAACTGATCAGAAACATACTGGAAACACAAGAAGAAGGCAAACTCAAACGGTGTATAATAGACTTAGGCCGACAGTACACCTACTCATGCTCAGACACATTAGATAAACAAATGTTAAAAAATGATGCATTCTCCACCCTACAAGGAATGTTAACAGTAGAAAGAATCTCACCCGGTATGACATACAGTTACGGAAGACATACGACAGTGCGAAATGCCGCTGGTACCCAATAGGCGTATACAATGAAGACGTAAATGAAGACGCGGAACTGGCCAATCAACATCCGGCAACAGAGTGTCCAATCAAAACAGGTTACATAGAATGCAACGCTCAAACATTCGTCAATCATAACTTTCTAGACGAACCGCTGCCACTTATAGTAAAAATACAAGACTTTCACAGCCCAACCGGACACGTAAACATAACGGCACAAATACGCTG
Organism: Cyclina sinensis; assembly: GCA_012932295.1. Classification (NCBI taxonomy): domain Eukaryota; kingdom Metazoa; phylum Mollusca; class Bivalvia; order Venerida; family Veneridae; genus Cyclina; species Cyclina sinensis. Next base: position 11,072,363 of record JAAONU010000019.1, read on the forward strand.
CATATACACTAGCACACTGAAATTCAGAACGAATCCATCCCTCGGACATTATCAATTGGCACTCAGAGACAGAGCGACTCAACTCACTAACGTAGACCCCTGGAAACGAGCGGCTGCCCCTAAAACAAGACACGTATGGGTTAACCCGAGACTAGTAACAATAAAAGGGGTAGGAATAGGTTACAACATGGACGATAAAAAATTAAATGACAAAAACTACGAAGAAGACAAACAACCACGTGACGACACATCACACTACCGAAACATACTCAGTGATGCATATCAAAATCTATCTCCAGATTTCGACTTCTACACAGGCTCACAAGACGTACCCAACACCTCCAACGCAATACCGGAAGCGACAGTACTGACAAGCACAAACACACAGACAAGAGTCAAACAAATACCTAAAAGAAAAGGCACATCACCGACAGCGACTCAGAAAAAAGCAAAGAAACTCAAAGTAGACAAAGGAACAATCATAGACCAAAAAGAACAAAAAGACTTACCAATAAAAATAACATCAACCTCCAAAGGCACCTGGAGAGTCACAAAAATAAACCCAGACATATCCACAGTAGAACCAAGACAAGACACAGCCGCGACACAGGTCGCCTCAGAAAACCCGTATGAAGACTTGACCCAACCATTCACTGACAGCTAATGGACATATCAACACCAACAGAACCAGGCGCAACCACACTACAATTAGCAACACTAGTCACACCACATCCAGAACGACACAGACACGACCACCTACTTCCACACAAATACGCATACACTAAAAACACAGCACCAGTATACTGGACCAGAAAAGACAGAGCACCACTACCATCAGTATGTCTCAACCCATACAATACACAGTCATGCCCACACGAAATAATGACATACATCAACACGATCTACACGGGCAAATTCACTTCACTCGATCCACAGGACCTATTAACGAAACACCACTCCACCCCTCTACTAGAAGACCTAGCGAAATGGGAGAAAATGCCATACGGAAACATAGTACTATATCCAGACATCAACTCGAACGTAGGGATGATAATCCCAGTACAGAATTACGAACAGACAGCACAGACATGGCAGTTGATGGCCTGGCCCACAGCTTACATAGACGACGACGACCAAAGAAAGCAACCAGGGACGCGCGGTTCAGTTATCGCACCGACACTACTAACAAATACGGACGTCGAGTACGACATATGCGCCTTACAATTCAGACAAATCATGACAGCACCCAGAACAAGGATAACAATCTGGAAAATGACACAGATAATCCCACAGACTCAAATTGACGAACAAGGCAACCCCTCACTGCAAATCAATTGGGACGACTCACTACAGCCAGCAAATGAAAAAACACACAGATGCACTGCAGCCATCTTCATCCGCTCAAAACCAAACAACACATTACAACTACAACAACGACTACAAACATTACAGACCACACTACGCACACACATCAACATACATAGCCAAGCAAAGATCCAGTCACTAGAAGCACACATCACAGCCGTCGAATCTCACGTCAACACCCTCACAGAAAACATAGCAAAAGAACAAACAGAACGAATCAACCAAGACAAAACATTCACCACCAACATACACGACATACGACAACAAATCACAACACTCAACAGACGACCCACACCACCACCAGCCACCAACACAACAGACATCGACAATCTCAGACAAAACCTAGAACTAAAATTTCAAACACTAATAGACAACAACATAAGAACAGCACAACAACAACAACAAAACACCAGAGACATAACAACCCTAAAACAAAAAGACACCGACATGAAAGCCATCATACGAAGAAACACCCAACACAGACAAAACTTTGAACCATGGCTACAAACATTAGTCGACAGTCAACTAACACAGACGAACTGGCAACATGTATACAGAACAACAGACGCAATCATGGTCAAGGTCACAGAAATAGCACAGAAATACAACGAATACATGGACGCTCATGAAAGAGACCACCCACATCACAGACTTCCTGAAATTCGTCGGACCGTCGGACATGTCCGATTAATTTTCACTTGGTCCGACATTTTTTCAGTCCGGATCGGTCCGACTGTCCGGCATTTTTCCCAAGCCTAGTGCTTGATACTGAAACTTAATCTAAAAAGTACCGGCAAATACTTCAAATAAGGGTACACTTACCAATATCTGCTTATAAACATTTCATAAAATCTCGTCATTTTAGTTATGTCAAAAGCAACTATCATCAAATATAATCGCTTAAATAATAAATGCGCGCCGCCATTTTGTCTAAAACGCTTACGAACTTGCCTATCATTATCAGCTTTTTAGAGGTGTAGCAATGCAGTAAAAGTTCCGACTTCAACCCTGTGTAAGATATCTTTCTATCTGGTTCAGTATCACCCTCGACATATAAAATAACAATTTAAATTATAAAACAACGCTGACTGAAGGCAAACAATTCCAAGAAATAATTAGTTTATTAAACATGAGACAGCCATTGAAATCTCGGATGAAATTCCGTTTGTCATATATTTCCGCGACCCCGCCGTATTTTAATATTTATAGAGGACAGTGTGTCGGAGACTCTTTATAAGGCAGACTCACAAAAATTTATTGACTGATTATAATAAGTTGTCATGATTTTATTATAAGTACCAGTTTTTCCTTTTTCATTGAAAAAATGTCCTTTGAATATTTCTGTCATTTAGTTCTGAAAGCAACAATTATAATGAATCAACATACTTTAAATTATTTGTGCTTTGTTAAAAGAAATCTGGTGAAACTGAAAACACATCCCATTAGTAACCTGAATTTTCACAAAATTGTAATTTTGATGGCAGAGAAACATTACCTGGTAGTTTATAATAGTAAGTTGAATAACAGTCAATCCACATAATTATCTGCTGTCTGCCATTGTCTAATAAAGTTGAACCAAATTTCTGTTGAAATTTTTTTTAAGATCTCTGAATGTATCGTTCATGCAACACTTTCTGTGTTTCATGTTTTAAGTTTTGATCTCATTTATTTGTGACTTATTTAAAATTTTCTTCATTTCTGTAAAAATCGATCAATGTTATCTTTAATGTTGCTGAAATAAAACAAAACTTAATTTAGAGACTTAAACTCTATTCCGGTATGGTATTGTTTCATCCTGAACGCTATCCAAGCCTCGTGAAGTATGAGAAAAGCAACGAGAGAGCACATTTAATGAAAAATGGAAGCAGGACAGAGAATTGTTGGTGTGTATGACTTAGAGGAAGTTGAAATGCACTGTACTGACTGTTCTGATATCAACGGGGAGAAAATTACATGTTTTCATTAGTTTTTGTTGTGAATTCCATTTGGTCTGACAAATTTTGTTTCGGTCTGACGGATTTTCAGAGCTTGTCAGACCGAATGTCTGACATTTTTTTTGAACTTTCAGGAAGTCTGACATCACCGCTCAGCCCTAGAAGTGCTCAGTGACATATTCAGCATATTCACAGACATACTCAGTGCAGGAAAAACAATAAAAAACTTAACAATGGACGAATACAACTCGGTCATAAAAGACGTAGCCGACGCCACGACGGCCATCAAAAACATAACGGGCTCCGTAAGAGACGTGACACAGACAGTACACACAGTACAACAAACAGTACACAACATAATGAGTCAATGGAAAACAGAACAACAAACATTCAAAGACACAGTCTCCAAAATGACAACGTTTGAACAAGACGGACGAACTGAAATACAGGACATCCGCCAACAGGTCGAACAAATAGTACAAGACATACCCCAACCCAGAATGTGTTTAAGAAAAAACGACATACTCCCTTAAATCTACTTTCAGATGACGGAACTATTCTACTCAACGATAATCAACAAACTGCCTCCGCATATACTCGCCGACCATTTCAAGCCGTATGTTTACATAATGGACCAAAGCACACAAACACCAATGATCAACCCCGTCAATAACCGACCCATGACCAGGCCCTGGGAACCAGCCGATGGCCAACTAGAGCGAACAACCATAACCCAATGGAAGACACCACAGCCTTTATACGAAGAGCTCACCCAGGATGACAAAAACATTGTCAACGCAATAAAACACTACATGAATACTACCAAGACGGCGGCATCCATACACGACGGGGCGACGGACCCTCATTGCACATTCCACGAGAATCACCTCCATTTGATGACCAAACCGGACTATAAGATTCATGTCACTTACCCATACAAAAAACTTAACAACAGCCTCAAGACACACAACATAGAAATAAAGAGCGAGCAGATACGCTCTCCACTCAACTTTGCCGGATACATAGTTCGACCACCAAGACATTACCTGGGATCAAACGCCGAGGAAATCACCAACTATATACCTACCACACCAACACCGCCACCAAAAAAACTAGACAAGAGACCGACCCTCTATCAAAAAATAGAGCAATGTATAGAACTTATGAATAAATATCAACGTGAGACAAAAGAGGACTTGTTCAAGGCCACACACAACACACCAGACCACGACATACTGGTAACGCTCACCAGGGATCACAACTGGACAAGAATCTACACCACCGCAAGAGAAGAATGCTCCATCACCAACTTAATCGAAGACCAAAAATATTACAACTGGTTTATGTCCTACAAACCGCTAGACCCCACAGACATGATGACACCTGCCCAGACCAAGAAATACTTCTCCGATTGGTGCCAGGAACAACACATTGACCCCGCACGACTACTTAGCGATATGCACTCCGTCCTCAAAATGACGGAAAAAAAAGTCAACACCTTATACCTCCAGGGCGCGTCTAACGCAGGAAAGACCTTCTTACTCAAAGGATTAGTACCAATCGATTCAAAAGCAGGCTACCACACTACCTCAAAGGATTTTCCCTTTGGCGAGGCGGTCAATTTTCCATTGATCATCATTAATGAGTTAACCATAGAATCACCGGCCAAAGCGGAAGTGTACAAAAATATCCTAGGAGGCGAACCGACGCAAGTCAACATCAAAAATAAGCCATCACAACTAATGGGCCGCAAACCAGTACTACTAACCAACAATCACCCTCTGTGGCGCGAAGTAGCCAATCAGAAAGAACCTCTGTTAAACAGGATGAAAGCATACATGAATCTTCGAACAAGTCCAGTAACTAGACAATACAGTCGTCTTGGCCGTCCTCACCCACTCTTCTTCCAACAAGCCTTTGAAATAGTTGATAAAACACAAACACAAGAGGCCATATTCAGTGACTACACTTCAAATGAGCCAGCATCAACAGATGACGAATGGACAACAGACGAAGATCTCAAAACTATTCCACTCAACATAAAAACAGAAACAACAACAACAACAACAACAGAGACAGCACCATTCTCCAGAACACAGTCCACACAGACCCCACAATCAACAACACTTGATAAGAAAACACAGACACATATCCCCGTGTTCGCCAGTAGAGAGACCCAATATGAAGAAAAACCAACGCCAATCACAGAACTTGTAAAAACACCACAGCCATCACCCATACCATCTCCCGGACCCATACAGGAAGAGGAACCGGAACCAACATGTTACGGCTGTCAGTTAAACCACCCCTCCCAGTATCAACACATGCAACTGGGTGGCTGCATGTATCAGCCAGATCCACCACTATCAGATGAAGAACGACTATCAGATGAAGAACCACCATCCAAAAAACAGAAACATCAGCCAATGGAGACTGACCACATATAATAGGAATATATGTTCACATACTGTAATTATAAAACATGTTACTAATAAATAAATAAATTAAAAAAAAAAAAAAAAAAAAAAAAAAAAAAAAAAAAAAAATCAAAAAACTTGACACAGAATGCACACAACTCCTACATTCTGTAAAAAAAAAAAAAAAAAAAAAAAAAAAAAAAATAGAATATTAACTCAGATATTCTACCAACAAAGTAGCCAAAAATAGTAGACAATAGGAAAACTTAGTGAGAAGGACATATCTACCGCACAATTATCAATGAAGTGAAGTATGAAGTTGAGTATGAAGTCAGTATGAAGTTGATATGAAGTAAGTATTAACCCAGAGGCCTGATTTATTTTATACTCAGGTGAGCAATAAAGGACCTTCTTGTTTCAGTTCTGGTCATAGCTTTAAAGATTTCGTTCTGTTGCAGCAATCTTACTTTGTGTGACTGTCACACAAGAAAATGTGTTGAAACATTTAGAATTACTCCTACGACAATTCAATGATGTCCCGAAAAAACTGCATAACAAGTCATATGGACATACTTTAGTTTATAAAGCATGAATTCCTTTGATGTTTTTATAGCAACATGTTGTTCATTGATGGAATCAAGTGAGGAGGAATTAGAAGAAATGGATGTCGACGATGATAGTGACGATGATCCAGACTTCAAGCCTGAGGAATCTTCAACCTCTTCAGACAAAATGGATGTTGACGACGACAGCGACAATGATCCCATCTTCAAGCCTGCAGAATCTTCAACCTCTTCAGAAGGGATGTATGTTGGCGAAGAATTTAATGAGGTTCCTAATTGTAAGTTGTATCTTAGTAGCAAACTTTACCTCAAGGATATCAGATAAACTCCTAGCATTCCAGGGGTATAGTGTTTGGCGAACACATCTTGTTTTTAGGTGTTTTAAGCTGGCATTTTGGAAAATTGTGAAGTAGCCTATTATTGGCCTGTTATATTGTGAAAAAAAGCATGTTGGTCAATGGCATTCACCATGACTTACTGACCTATTTTCCTATTTTCAAAACTAGCTTGATGAAATTCCTCTTTTAAATAACTTGTGCTGAAGCAGTCAATAATTAATAGTACCTGTTGGCACAGGTGAGCGATTCATGGCCATCATGGCCCTCTTGTTTAATTGTACATACTTATGTTGTCAAAGGTGATTACAGGGGAATGCATCACAGTGTCTAACAGTTTTAGTTTAGACAGCTAAAATGAATGTTTTGGTTTTTTAGCTGACAACTCTGACACGATGTCAGATATATGGCCAGCTCTTAACGCACATATCCCTTCACCAGGAAGTATTGAGGAGCATGTTGATGAAATTCCAGTTGGCCAAGATAACATTGACTCTGACTGTGAACAGCAACAGCCTCCAGATACAGAGCATCAATTGCCTGCCAAAAGTGAGATTTTATGCGACAAGAACATTAAAGAAATCTTTGTAACAAAAGTGGTAAAATCTGACAATATCATGAAAAAAAGTGATAGAGTACAAAACCAAAGGCATGCATGCCTTTTTTGCAGGTGTTTAAAGTCGCATATACAGGACCACATGATAAGAAAACACAAAGAAAAAGAACAAGTGAAAGCAATTCAAGAATGTACAGATGAGAAAATAAAGGATAAGTTAAAAGATTTGTTAAGAGCTGAAGGAGACCACTCTCATAACCAAAAAGTCATTGCTGATAAAAAAGGTGAATTACTGTTGTCAAGGCGACCAACAGAGGAATTTGACCACAATGATTATGGTCCTTGTCTGGTTTGTAAAGAATGGTTACTGAAAAAATCCATAAAAAAACATCTGAAGTCCTGCAAAGGTGATTCAAGCAACTGTGTAAAGACAGCTAGGTATTTGCAAACAATGGCAGATGTAATAAAGGGTGTTGCACCAAAGGAGTCTAGTAAATTGTTAGTTACAGAAGTTTTCACTATCATGTCATCAGACAATGTTGGATGTGAGGCTAGAAATGATGAGCTGATACGCAGATTAGGTGAATGGTGGCTTAGGTCCTGTCTTGATAACAAGAAAAAGAGAGCATATTGGGCATCTCAGCATATGCGGTTAATGGCCAGGCTTTTGATAGCCATCAGGACATTAAAACAAGATAATCTAATGACAATGTGGGATGTGCTAAGACCAAAAATGTTCGAGGATTATTTGGTGCCTGGAGCTTTAGAAGTGGCATTACCTGATATGGACGATATCGAAGATCTGCAAAGCCCAACCAATTTAATAAAATTGAAATATGACCTGATCAGAATGTGTGAATTTAAATCATCGGTATCAAGTCAAATGTATGACAGCAGTGGAGATGTTCAATGGAAAAAATCTGGAAAAGCTGCAGAAAATATGTTATTAGAAATAAAGCGTTGGTGGAAAGTCAAATGCATGAAACTGGCAAGAAAGGTTCTTCTAGAGAGGAAGCTTACAAAGAAGGAACAGCTACCCAATCCGCAAGATATAAAGAAACTTGGTGAATTCTTAACTAATAGAATTAGAGAGTTGAACCTAGATGAAGAATCTGTAACTTATGCCACATACAAGTCATACGTAGAACTCCTCCAAGCTCGGCTGTTAACCTACAACAAAAGAAGGAGTGGAGAAATTGAGGACATAATGTAAGTACTCAATAAAATTTATTAAATATGATGAGATGTAAAAAAAAATACTCTTATCAATTTAATACCTTACTTATGACAATCTTTGCATATTAGCAATGATGTTGTACACCGAAAAATGAAAGTAGTCCACATTGAGTATTTGAGAGCCAGTTTGGCTAGTGCAGCTTTTAAACCTATTAACAGAATATTGATGTTTTGTTTTATAATGTATTTTTTTTTATGTATGCAAGTCTTTGTTCAATATACCAGCAATAAGAGGCTTTGGAAATTACAGTTGCAGCTTACTTACTCAAGTTTTTAGTTTGATTTTTCAAAGCAAATTTTGAGAGCTTTCGTTTATAGCTAAATATATCTTAAGTTAAATATATGTTGACCGTGCACCAATGTTTAAGTATTTTTAAGTTACCTTTGCTCAACACTACCATGGTTGTAATAGAGATCCTGAAAGTTGTCTGATCGACTGAATTTTTGGTTAAAAAATTTAATATTGAAATTTTACTACAGACAAAGAAGAAATTTTTTTTGGTCTGATAGCTGTTAGAATTGCTTCTGTCTGCCAGTTGTTACCCACAAGTTTTGTTATTTACCAGGCTAACGCACTACCAGCGCAAACTAGAAATTGCTGACCTAGACGAAGGCCTGATGGGAGATATATCAGAAATGGAAAGGTATCTGATGGACTCGCATGAGCTGATACAAACAAGAGGAAAGGTAATTGATAACTAATTGTCCAAAAATTGAATGTTATATATGCTTATGTTATAGATTTTGAACAAACACTATGCTTAAATATGTTAAAAATGCTGAAGGGGGGCAATTTTGTCATTGGATCCAGTCAGGGCTTAAAAAAAAAAATCCACTCACCTGCTCCTTATTTCGAGTATAAATCAAATATGATAAGAATATTTATTGAAACTGGTCTTGTGACTTAGAATTTTAAACTAAGTCAAATATGAGGAAAAGCTTATCCGCACTCTAGTGATTTTTGATCGATTTTCATCAAACATGGTTAGAATGTTTATCTCAATGATATCTAGGTTAGTGTGAAACTGGGTCACATGACCTTGGTTTTACATGATCTTGAAACCAAGATCACAAGGTTAAATTAAAGAAAAAATCTGCATTCTGGAGGTCTCAGTTTTGGTCCAATGTTCCATCAAACTTGGTCAGACCTTAATATTATCCAAGTTCAAACCAGGGTCATGTGACCTTTATAACTATAAGACTCGATCAAATTAAAGAAAAATCTTGTCCACACTCTTGCAGTAACAATTTTGATCAAAATCAAATCATCAAGTCATCAAATTTGGTCAGAATGTTTTTCTCGGCAATATCTATGTCAAATTTGAAATCTATAATTGCAACTCAGATGATTGTGCAGCTGTGGAAGACATATGATTTTCCTAAAAGAAGCCCTAGATCCACTATGTATTTTATGCAGAAGTCTCCCTTTTCCTTCTTGTACAAAGATTGCCATGTCCCAAGGGATAAGACAATGATTTATGTTGACGATCCCAGTCATGCAGGAAAATGTGTCCATGACTTATTGAAAAACTTATGAGAAAAATGCTGGGTTAGTGTCCATGATCATTGCAGCACAAGTCATGTTGACACATTTTTTATCGTTTGACAAAAGGATACTTGTGCTGCACTTTGTTGGTAAAAAATGGTACTTGTGCTGCAGTCCTTGACTTGTGTGACCGTCACACAAGAAAGAATGACTCCTTTCAAAGTAGTCCAACTTGAGATATTCACCGCATGTTTGTCATAAATAAAATCTGTAGTAAAATTTCTCCCAATTCTTTATTTAGGGTCTTTTTATTGTCATTTAGTGGCAAGGGTTTGTGCACAATACTGAGTCAAAGGCCAAAGATTTTTTCCTGTTGAAGTAATTTCTGTTGAACATCAATTAAAAACTTAAATATATGTACAAAAGATTTTTTCATTATATTCAGCGTGGTGGTGTTGTGCCAGTGCTTATTCCAATCGAATGCAAGCCATTGATGGATTTCTTGGCCAACAAAGATGTGAGAAGGAAGCTTAGTCTCACAAGCTCTTACCTGTTTGCTTCGAACACAAGTAAGTTGCCATACTGTCTAGACATAGATACTTCACTTCACAGTGTAATATAGACCATATTCATGATAAAACAAACAAATTTTCTTCTTACTTTATACATTCAAATGTAATTTTACAGGTATTTTAACTGTTTTAAGAGTAGCGGGAAAAGTCATATGACATCAGACGCATAACGCCTGTAGAAAGAATAAATAGTAAGATTTTAAACTTAATATTTTGGCGTCAATTACAAGTTGTTCGGAACTGTGAGAGATATATGCAGTGTGGTATGAATTATATCATCACTGCTAAAACCAGTATTTTACTTATAAGTATAAAATAAAACAGTAGATTGTGCGATTTTTACACTGTGAAATACAACTCTAGCATACGCCTTTAATGTTTGGATACTGTTGACATAATTCAGTTTGTAGCATCAGTATTTTTAGATCAGCTGTTTTCAGATATAACCCAAGATATTGTCAAAGCCTAGATGGTGTTTGCCGTCCGCAGTGCGCCAAATAACTTTATTTCAAGTCTTGTTAAATTTTAATGATGAAAAAAATGAAAAAAAAAAAAACCAGAAATGTTTAAATCTTAATAAACTCTATTTCTAGTGACGATATGAGAAAAAATTAGTCAAAATTGGTTTTGAAATAATGGAAATGATTTATAATCCTTAAATCTCTGTGCCAGTGGTTTTAACAGGTAATTAGATGAGACGCTGGAGCACTGCGTTAGTTTGGCAAGGTTCATTATGCAGGTTTGTTGTTCTTTATTGGTTTGTATCATTAATTATGACATATTTCAGCTGGAAACCCAATCCGAGCCTATGACAGTTTACGAAAAGTGTGTCATATGTGTGGGCTAGATAGACCGAAGGATATTACTTCGACAAACATGAGGAAATATATGGCTACGTTGGCACAGGTACATAAAAGTTTAAATAAATATTTAATGAATAAGACAATGGCATTGTTTCTTGTAAACTAACCATGATCAGAGTGCAGGGCCCGTATTCATCAAAAATTAAAGTCTAAAACTTAGACTTTGACTTAAGAATGGCAAATGTTTAAATTACCATAAATTTGTTAATAATTTATTTCTACCTAAGAAATATTGGTATGTTGTTTGTAACTACATAATTCATCTTTATGTAAAGTTTCGTTGTAACTTTTGAAGATCTAATGATAAAAGAGTGAAAAGAAAATTTGGCTGTATGAAGTCGAAGTCTAAAACTTAGACCTAAAACTTAGATGAATACGGGCCCAGGTTTATGGTAATGTAACCCCAGGGTCCTATAGCCTAAGTAACTGAATTACAATTACAAGCAGCTGAAGGACAAATGGTTAATTTTGGTGGAAGAGATTTTACGAAATGAAACTGTTGGATTATTTTTTTTTTTTTTCACAAAATTTTAAATACTGTATAATAAATGCAAGTTTTGATAGGCTTTGAAATGCAAACTTGTTGTTATCATTGATATATTTAATAAAAAGAAAGACATTTTGAGTTTATTTTGCCAGACATTTGGTCTGAAAGTTTTTTAAAAAAATAAGTTGTCGGACCAGCTTCAATTCTGTCAGGACATTTGTTTGGTTTGACAGCTTTTGCAAAGTTTGACATACAACTAGAAAGCTGATGTTAAAAAAGTGTAATTATTTCTACTATGCATAAGATAGTGAATGACCTTTTCTTTTTCCGATGAATTTGCCTGCTTTCACTTGGTAATGGAAAATTATTTCCTGTAGTTTGCATTTTTAATTTTTTTTTTCAGGTTATGAACCTGTCTGATTCTGAGCTCCAGCAGATGTGCAGACATATGGGGCATACGACACGTGTTCATTTAGAACATTATAGAACAATGTCTCCTTATATCGAGCGAGTTACTCTTGGAAAGATTTTACTCATGCAAGATCTGAACATTCAGTCTAAGTTTGTTGGAAAAAAACTAACTGATGTAGAATTCATTGAAATTGTAAAGGATCAGGATAGAATGCCAACAGCAGCTGCTGTCAGTACCCCATCGAATCTTGATGATCCATTGTCTGATGATGATGAAGTCTACCAGTTAGATGGTGACAAGGATTCTAGTGATAGTGTAGAAGACCAAAATGGTGAACCAGAAAGGGAAAAAAAGAAGCCATTGGCAAAACGAAATAGGTGGACTCAGAAAGAAAATGCTGAAATACAGAAGTACTTTGCCAAACACTTAAGTGTCAAAAAAGCGCCAAAAAGAGACGACTGCCTCAAAGCTAAACAGGCTAGTCTAAAAGCTGGTGGAGAGCTATATAAGCGTCCATGGCATCTGATTGTTAAAAAAGTTTCTGCTATGAATCATAGTAAGAAACAAGGGAAAGACAAAAAGTAGGGTGTTGATAAATTTCACATCTGCCATTTGTGCGTGAACTTTAACATTAAGCATAATTATATCAATGTAACACATAAAATGTATTATTTTGTCATAAACTGTATGGTTGGTTGGTAAGAACCAGCATCCTACCTCAAAGGTCAAGGTCACATTGAGGGTCAAAACTGAGTGCATTTTCTCTTTTCCCCATTGAAACTTGGCAATGGATGGAAGGATTCTCAAATAATTTTGGATATATATCAAAGTTAATGAGATTATGTGTTGTATACAAGAACCAGCATTCTCCCTCTAAGGCCAAGGTCATCTAAATTTTACAGTAATATGTCTTGTCTCGGCTCTAACTTGGTAATGGATAACAGGAATACTAATATGTTTCTCACGTTTGATGTCAAACTGCATATTCCACATATTGATATTCATTTCACAAACAAGCTGCCATTGAGGGGGTATCCATCACCTTTAGTGATAGTTCAAGTTATATGTAGTACTTAATTTTGTCTGGGGCATATTTTGAAAAGTATGTAAGATATTGACTTGAAACTACATAGTAGAATAGATCTCATGAGGAGAAATTGCAGTGCACAAGAACCATGACTTTTGCCTTACCTGTTTTTTTAGTTCTTCCCCTTTGGACATTGCTCATTCATTGGTATACTCCTCAGGCGACACATCCGACGCGCAGAGTTCTAGTTAGCTAGGTACTTATTGAAAATTTTGGATATATACAAGATGTTTTTGGTTGAAAGAAATGTTTGCAAATTGACCAAATAATTTAGAGAATATTGTTGAATGTAATATTATACACCTGAAAACAAAGTCTTGTAGCATATATAGGAGTCACACTGTGGTTGGTTTGTTGTAATTTTCCTTGTCCATAGCATAACTTATAAACAATTTAATGGAAGTTGATAATACTTTATACAATGTTAGAACACAACTGAGAGGGAGTGGTGTGCACAAGAACTATAACTGTTGTCTTATATGAGTTATTGCACTTTGTTAGTTTTTCTTGCCTGGAGTATAACAATCAAAAAGTATTGAAATTATCAATTTTAAACTTCATAGGTGTATAGATGGCGTAATTATTGTCTAAGACATGGGAGTTTTTTTGAGATATCAACTTAAACATCATAGGTGTTTAGATCTCAATAATGGGAAGTGTAGTAAGCAAGCACCATAACTCTCTTGTGCATATTTTAGGAAATTTTGCCCTTTGTATTTTTAGCTCACCTGAGCACGAAGTGCTCAATGGTGAGCTATTGTGATCGCTTGATGTCCGTCGTCTGTCGTCTGTAAACTTGTGTAGACGATAGAGGCCTTAGTTTTCATCCAATCTTTATGAAATTTGGTCAGAATGTTTGTCTTGATGAAATCTGGGTTGGGATTGTTTTTGGGTCATCGGGGGTCAAAAACTAGGTCACTAGGTCAAATCATAGAAAAACCTTGTGTAGACGATAGAGGCCTTAGTTTTCATCCAATCTTTATGAAATTTGGTCAGAATGTTTGTCTTGATGAAATCTGGGTTAAGATTGTTTTTGGGTAATCGGGGGTCAAAAACTAGGTCACTAGGTCAAATCATAGAAAAACCTTTTGTAGACGATAGGGGCCATAATTTTCATCTGATCTTTATAAAATTTGGTCAGAATGTTTGCCTTTATGAAATCTGGGTTGGGATTGTTTTTGGGTCATCGGGGGTCAAAAACTAAGTCACTAGGTCAAATCATAGAAAAACCTTGTGTAGACAATAGGGGCCATAATTTTCATCTGATATTTATGAAATTTGGTCAGAATGAAACTGTAGTTTCCATCTGATATCTATTGACTAAATATTAGTCATTTAAGGAAAACCTGTAAGGGCTGTTTACTCAGGTGAGCGATTTAGGGCCATCTTGGCCCTCTTGTTTCATATTTAATTTTTTCGGAGCAATTTTTTCATATGTATTTTTTTCGGAGCATAACTCAAAAAGTATTGAGTGCAGCATTGTAAAACTTCCTTTGTGAATACTGTTATTGATTTAAATTTGTGGTGTTAAAATTTGGCGTTTTCTTTATCTGAATTTATTGGCTATTTATTTTGGCGCATTGTAAAGGTACCTCAAATTTAACAGAAATAACTCAGGCTGCTAATATGGCCAAAAATAATCAACTGCCAATAAAAGTCAGTATACAGTGCATCTCATTAAGGAGAAGTGCATTTCACATGAACCTTAACTCTTTGTTGTTTTTTTAGCTCACCTGAGCACGTAGTGCTCATGTGAGCTTTTAGGATTGATGGATGTCCGTCGTCTGTCTGTCTGTCTGTCTGTCGTCTGTCAACTTTTTTCTTCAAACAACATCTCCTCTGAAACCAGTTGATGGATTTTGCTCAAACTTTGCAGGAATGATGCTTGGGTGATGCTTTACCAGATTTGCTCATATCGTTCCGGTCCATTGCACAATATGGCTGTGAGGCCCTAAAAAGGGTTTTTAAAATGCAAACTTCAAAAATCTTCTTCTCCAGAACCAGAAGGCCCAGAGCTGTTATATTTGGTATATAGGATCATCTAGGGGACCTCTACCAAGTTTGCTCAAATCATGATCCCCGGGGTCAAAATGGCCCCGCCCCGGGGCTTATTAGTTTTATATAGAATTATATAGTAAAACTTTAAAAATCTTCTTCTCCATAACTACAAAACCTAGAGCTTAGATATTTTGCATGTAGGATAGCCTTGTGGACCTCTACCAAGTTTGCTCAGATTATGACCCCCGGGGTCAAATTGACCCCGCCCCAGGGCTTTTATGTTTTACTTAGTGAAATCTTTGAAAATCTTCTTCTCCAGAACCTCAAGACCCAGAGCTTAGATATTTGGTATTTGGGATCATGTAGTGGACCTCTACCAAGTTTGCTCAAATCATGATCCCCGGGGTCAAAATGGCCCTGCCCCGGGGCTTATTAGTTTTATATAGAATTATATAGTAAAACTTTAAAAATCTTCTTCTCCATAACTACAAAGCCTAGAGCTTAGATATTTTGCATGTAGGATAGCCTTGTGGACCTCTACCAAGTTTGCTCAAGTTATGACCCCTGGTATCAAATTGACCACGCCCCAGGGCTTTTATGTTTTACTTAGTGAAATGTTTGAAAATCTTCTTCTCCAGAACCACAAGGCCCAGAGCTTAGATGTTTGGTATTTGGGATCATGTAGTGGACCTCTACCAAGTTTGCTTAAATCATGATCCCCGGGGTCAAAATGGCCCCGCCCCGGTGCTTATTAGTTTTATATAGAATTATATAGTAAAACTTTGAAAATCTTCTTCTCCATAACTACAAAGCCTAGAGCTTAGATATTTTGCATGTAGGATTGCCTAGTGGACCTCTACAAAGTTTGCTCAAATTATGACCCCAGGGTCAAGTTGGCGCCGCCCTAGGACTTATCATATTTACATAGAGAATATATTGTAAAAACTATGAAAATCTGCTTCTGTAGAACCATAAGGCCTAGAGCTTATATATTTTGCATGTAGCATTGTTTACTGGACCTCTACCAAGTGTGTTCAATTGTGACCACCCTGGGGTCAAATTGGCCCCGCCCTAATATAGAATAAAATAGTAAAAATATTCAGAAGAAGAACCATAAGGGTTAGAGCTTAGATACTATAAATGAAGCATTACAGATTTTATCTTTGACATTGGATGACCTTGACCTACTGACCTACTTTAATGTTTTTCAAGATTTCTATTGTTCAGTTGCAATTATTTATGTCTCCTTAATGTAATCAACCAAAGTCACTCAGGTGAGCGATAAAGAGCCATCATGGCCCTCTTGTTTTAAATTGTTTTCACAAAACATGTGCTTTTATGTAATTTCTTTGTTGATTATTAAAGGTTCTCTGAAAAATCATCAAATATTTGTCATGATATCTCCATCATTAGCATATCAGTTACAATTAGGTAGAAGTATTTTACACTACAATTTTGAGCGATCTTGTGTCGCCCAGCTAGAAGTCAGGAACTTGACCCGCTTTTTGAAGAAACATTTGCAGTTAGTGATCACAATGTCAAATTTATTCTGTCACATAAGGCATAGTTTAGCAATGCAATACAGGGCCTATTGTTGACCTGATCTTCATCACACTTGTCACAATGTTTGTTCTGGTACATATGATGTCATAAACCAGGTCACTGAATTGAAAAAAAGTATGTGGTGTTATGTTCAGGATCTGAAAAATATTAAACATCTGTGAAACTGCTTCTAAGACAATAATGTGGACATACTTGTGTG
The DNA here is from genome assembly GCA_012932295.1 of Cyclina sinensis. NCBI lineage: Eukaryota > Metazoa > Mollusca > Bivalvia > Venerida > Veneridae > Cyclina > Cyclina sinensis. Next base: position 11,089,436 of record JAAONU010000019.1, read on the forward strand.
ACTGCAGCACAAAGTCAGTGCCGTGAGAACACATTTTGCACTGTCACATAAGAATTTTTTTTGTCACACAAGTGTCATAGTCACACAACTACCTTGCAGTAGGTCCGCGCCACCGGTGAACGTTTATGTTTAACTATGGTCGTCTGAAACAGGTTTATGGGGCACTTTAGGTTTATGTGGTTTACCACTTAAACATTTCTAAGAATTTGTCCAAAGATCGTTTATGAGGTTTGAAATCTGTTGAGCCTGTCTTTTATATTCAACTTTAAAATGGACTCTAACTTTTGTCCAATTAATTAGACACTTTTGTAGCGTTTGCCTCCCTTTCATCAGTTAAAGCAGACATTGCGCATCAGGGAGTTAAAAACAGCGCCGCGCGCGAGCTCGCGCTTTCGATGGTTCACTGAACGTTATCGGAAAATGAAGTGTATCTTAAAAATCATGCAGACGACAAAATATCTTGAACCAACCATAATCTTACAGTACTTTCAATTTGAATAATATTGTGCTTTGGATGAAGTTAACAATGTTATAAACCATCAAGTAAATTTGCTTCGCTCTGAATTGAAATAATATTGCTTAACTAAAAAATCATAATTTGGAATTTTCATATCCGTATAATAGTTTGCATTTCCATGTGTTATTTTCATGTGGACATAGATCTTTCTGTCTTAATGTTATAGATTTTCAGGATACGAGTGTTATACTTAATTTATGCTTTAAATATCAACTTAATATAACAAAAAAATATAATAAAGAAGGATACCCCTTTATCTTGGACGTTGTTGTTGCATATTTTTCAAGCAATGAAAACTTTCATTGTTATTCTGCATCATTTTAAATGAAAATATTTAAAGAAGAAACATTTGTCAGGTATCGTTTTCACGGGTAGTGAATACCAATAACAAATTTTTAGTTCGTTCAAGCCTAAGTAAACCACAGGGTACCACCTCTACTGTAATTATGAACTGTTGCAGACAGATGATGAAAGTTTTATTTGCTTATAAAATATATAGCCAGGCCCCATGAAGTTGCGGTATTAGCAAAAGACCTCGGCGCAGTCACACATTCTTCCAGCAATCAGTCATGAAAATTTGATCCCTTTCGCTCTTTTAAGAAGGGAAGTTGCTAATAACTTGCGGGAATGATTTCATTTAGTACTGATACACTGCCCAGGTCGGCTAGGCTGCCCACCAACCGTGTGAGTGGGTTTAAACCAATTAATGCATAGTGTACTCTTCCATTCTTATATATTGGACCACGGTGCACGACATTACGTCGAAAGACAATGGACAGAATGAAACAAATATAGAATGGAAAATTTGTAGAATGCGACATTCAATAGACTATATATTTGGTAGAAACTGATTATGTGTCGAATTACGTCGAAAGTATTCGACAGAATGTCGAATCACTTTATAGATTAAAAACGAAAGTAGCAGAAATGATACGGATGTACTTGATTTATTATGAAGTCATTCACCACTGAGCTGAACCTCATCGAGGGACTTTGGGATTGCTGGTAATTTCTTGCGACGATGTCGCTGAATAGTTCTTTTCACACTTGACTCATTAGGCCAATAACCACGGAACTCAGCAGGAAGCGAAGTCATCAGTTCTTTGTTAAGAAGCTGTGATGGACAGTCTGCTGATGCCGATGCTGCCTCTTTTAATCGAGCCATGGACATCTGTATTCCACTTTGGCCATGTCTAGACCGTGGTTGTGAGCAGTTTCACTTTGGATTCTGTCATCTGAGGCTGTTTTTAGTCGAATTCTACAGTACCGTCTTTCACACTTCCAGTATGTAACTCCCGTGTTTTCATTTTTTTTATCCTTCCCATAAACATATCCTTCAAAACTTAATTTTCTAGCTCCACGAGAACTTGTAAAAAAAATCGCCCTTCTTTTCCAGAGTTTCAACGAGGAACGAATATAAAATGTCTTTGTAAATATGTGGGTTTTGGGCTAAAATTGTGAAGAAAAACAAAATCCGAAAAAAATCACCCTGGGGTTCTGGAAACAAACTCTTTTTTCTTTTTCAGACATTTTTAACACTTCTGGGAGGAAATAAAACGCAAATGTGTTTGAAAAGGCTTTTTTGTGTATATAGCTTCTTTTATAGATCTCATGGAACTTCCCATAAATTCTTATCAGTCAGATCTTGGAATGTTGAGAATTTAGGACTAAATGTAATGAAACTGCAAATTTCTAAAATTAGAGATTCATAGTTTCGTCTTTGACCTCTTCACACTTTTGGCAACAAAATAGAAAATATAAATCATAAATCGTTTCTGTAGGAATGAATTTCCAAGATTTTCGTTTCTTAAATGTACAAAGTATAAAGATTTGATCAGATTTGCATGTGGTCATAGGATCTAAGGAATTGCTGCTTTTGTATAGGAGTTGTGGAGCAAAAGGTTTTGGGCGAAAATAAACTTTAAAATTATCATAAAAGTCAGTCCCGGTTTGAATTTTATTGTGCTGATCTCGAACCATGATAGGTTTTGGATACTAATTGATATTTTTGTATGGCTTTTTTACGCTGTACAACCTTTACTTACATGTATGTTAGTCTGCTATGTTGAAGGATTTGACCTTTAGATCTATCAAAGCTTGTGACATTGCCCCTCGTTATAATCATAGATGTAGGCTATAAATCGTTCAGAATATTTTGGTAACATTTTCTAGATCTAGTTGTGCTTTTTCGTGCTCTGCTTTAAACGACAACTAACGTTTTCATCACAGGGATTGTTTGCTTCATCAACAAGAGAAAAAAATGAAGGTTGAGTCTCTCTGGTACGGCACCGTGTGTAAAAAGTGGAGTGGTGTCTTGGAGTGGAGTCTGGGGGCTTTATCACACTCAATATTTAACCAAATTGTAATTTCCAGTCAGATTCCAAACTGAGCATAATACTCCACGAACTCCATACAGAGTCCACTTCAAATATTACATGGTGCCCTTAGTTTAAACGTTGAAAGATTAAGTTGTCGTTAATTTAGTGTCAGTATGAGTTGGTTTTGACACTGAAATATACGGAATCCTAAACGGGCCACGTTGTATTTAGTACAACGCGATAATCATGCGATGATTATCACCTACATGGATACATTGGGACGATAATTATGTTGTAATTTTCGCATGTTGTGCGTTTTAAAAAGCCAGAAGAGACTAACGAAATTTAGACACTAGCGAAATTTAAGTTCTTAAATTTGTCGTGTTTTAATCCTACGTTTTTTCGACGTAGTCGATTACTTTTGGTTTGAACTTCCGTTGGTATGGGACGCGTTGCTAACGAAAATCGTAAAATTCTAACCAATCAGAACAGATAATTTCATGGCGGCAAACGAGGCACAGGAGCTTGGGATCTAGTGAAGGATTTACAAAAAAAAAAATCATTCCGAGAGTTTGTGACCAAATTTTAAACAGTCAGGATAGGGAAAATTCAGGTCATTTACAAAAATAGACCTTAAGTTCTGATAACAAATGACGGTCGAGTTAAATAGCTCGGAAAATCTGCGACCTAGATCCCGAGCTCCTGTGGTACATGTCATCCGATAATCACCAACGCAGTGATCTCCCCTAACTGGGTATGACTAAAACCCTTGCGTAAACCGGTGCGCGGAGTTTGGTCATCCGAGAATAGATTTTATACTCTGTTTACGTAACATCAGTATAAATGTGAAATACACAAAACCTTTAAAAACATGAAATAGGATTGACTTCTTTGTAAAAATGTTTACACAACTAATGTATATTGTAAAAATTGAGAGAAAAAACATTGTAGTATATCGGGGTTAAAAAGAGAAAGAGGATCAACTTAAACCTTTAATTCAGTGACTGTGCACGATTTACACTGTCCGAAACAAGGAATATTTCTTTTACTCTGTTTACGTGACACATAAGTATACAATGGATTATGCTTAAAAGAATAGTTGATCAGTAGAGTCATGAAATGTATTTCAATGGCAATTCCAAGTATATATATAGTACCAAGATCTGCCTGCATCTTTTATAAAATATTCTAAATTAACAACGACACACACAGTTCATAACATAAAGGTTTTTTCGGGTTATAATATCACTGCACGTGGTTCACTTTGAACAACCACAATAAAAGTAGATGTCATCAATTAATTGAATAAACGGAACGGTGACTCTGCTAAAATACTAAATGAAAAACTCAACATTAATACTGGTAACTACGTCGACTATTTTTTTTGAAAATATTACTTGTTTAATATGGCGCAGTCAGTCCTGCACCGGTGTTAGGAGGCACTGACATTTCCCGCCAAATTCTGAAAGGCGAAATTTAAGATAAAATTTCGCATGTTGTTAAATTCGCTAGTCTCTTTTGGCTTTTCTGAAACGCACAACATGCGGAATTTACATGATAATTAATTATCGTCCAAAATTCGCTAGTGTAAGTGTCGCTAGTGCAGCGCGATAAACATGCGATAATCATCGCATGTCGCAAGTATAACGCGACTATCATGCGATGATTATCACCTAATTTAGGGGAAACGGACACATATAGTATCGAAGGTTTTTGAGCGATAATTATCGTTGTAGGCATTTTGGCTTGTGTTTTAACACCTTCGCGAGGTTTTTGAGCGATAATTTTCGTTCTAGGCATTTTGGCTTGTGTTTTAACACCCTTGCGAGGTTTTTGAGCGTAATTATTGTTCTAGGCATTTTGGCTTGTGTTAACACCCTCGCGAGGTTTTTGAGCTATAATTTTCGAAAGATAAAGAGATATGCAATAATACCCTGGGAAACTGTAGTAAGTAATAGGAAATATTATAATGGAATGTTTGAAATAGATATTTACACTTTAATAGATATATAGCTCGCAATCACTTAGCTTGAAGAGATATTTCCTAACTTCCCGATTATCGTATTGAAACAAATATTTTTGCGGCACCTAATTTTTGGAATAATCTTCTTTTTTTTTGACAAAGCTCAATACGAATTAAAGTTTAAAAAGTTCCCGCTTACAGTCAGGGAACAAAACAATACATCTTTCCCTCTGCAGGTCTGGTTCATTTATTTGGGCAACTAAGGTAACAAAATGAAAAGTTAATGTAAAAAAAATGTTGTAAATGAGGGAATACGCATAAAATTACGCCATTATAATCAGATATATTGTTCCTTATTTTAATCAGCACATAGCAGAACCCCTTCTTTTCGATCCTGACTCTCCTGCGCATCGGTCGACATGTAACTGAATGCATTCTTTTATGGTGACGCAATCATCATCTTAAAAATACTATTTTTTTGCAATTTCAAATATAGAAAGAAAAAAAATGAAGTCTTCAAGATATAGCAATAAATACCAGAGAGCATATTGCACTGAAACATTATAGCCACCTGCGTTTTTACAAGATTGGGTCAAGAGAGAGGTTTCAATACAAGGTATAGTGACTTTTATCGGGGAAATTTATTGCCGGTCCTTGTGGCAGAGAGTAGAGATGGAGTTTTTCAAAAGTATTTTTTATAATATTTTAAATTTAGTACGACACAGGCGTCTGTCACATACTAACAATATATGCGCTGTTGTCTGGTTCCAGTTATTGAGAAGTTGACCCAGATCGAATTCCCCAAAAAAATGTTTACATGACCAGGTGTCAACAATAGCCCATTAAAGTTTTATGTTGTTTCAGTCGACACTCTCACTGACCTGTTCCAACGAAGACCACATAACATTTATGTTTTTCAGTTCAAGCACAGCTTTGCGTTAATTTATTATATCAGATAATGACGGTAAGTATACGAGGGATGATCCAAAAATATATACGCAGATGTTTTGTAAATTATTTGTAAGCCCACAGAGTCATTTACTGGCTATTTACTGAAATGTATATATTAGAGGATTGGGGGATTTTTCGTCTCGAAACTATGACAACAATCAACAGCGGTGCTTTTTTTTTATCTTTCACGTGTACTTATTCAGCCATTCATATTCAAACGGATACCTTTCAACAACGTGAAAGCTAACAAGCAAGTGCATAAGTATATGCACTCAAATTGTAAAACTTCTGGATTTAAACGAATGAAATCTAGTTAGCATTAGCATTAGCAGCAGTATATGTACTTCTAGATTTATGAACCTTTGTAAAGTGGAATTCGGCATTTACGATGCTGTAATCAACAAAAACGCATAATACCTTCAGATTACCCTCGGTAAAAATCTTAGTTATTTTAAAAACTCGGTATCGTGAAAAGCCAAAAATACCATTTAATTTAAACATATTTATTCCCAAATATATATACATGTATCCATACATAAATAATAATTTATAGATGTAGGAAAAGGATAAGAATGAAAGAAGTCTTATAGAATTCTTCTCCTTAAAAAAATATCATTAGAGATTCATGGAAAGGCCCAATCTAATAACTGAAAAATAAAAGAAAAAAAGAAGAAAAAAAACGTACAAATAAACGTAAGACCACACGTGAAGTAGTATAGATTAATACAAAAATGTTTCCATGACTAAAACACTCGGACGAGGTAAAAAAAATAGTTCAACGAGCAGCTGCTCGATAATTATGTAACCGACAAATACGAGTTGCACTTTATTGTAGAAAATGCCAAGCAATACCGATTTATAAAGTAAAAAGTCAGTGGTCACATAGTGGTCAATCATAATCATATCACTTACTAGTTTAAGATTTTCAACAAGGAAAAATTCAGGTCTCTTTGCTTCACCATGTATGCCGATATCATAGGAAGTCCGACTTCATCAATGCAATAACAACTAATTTGACTGTAATGTAAGGCTATATTCTAAGCTGAGTCTCAGATGTGTGCAAAGAGGTCCAAGAATCCCGTTGATTTTCAAAGACTCTTACCCACTTTGCGCACAATCTTGAAACACTTGAAATTATGATCTTATAAAATACTGCAGAAAAATCAGCAAAAGTTCTAGAAGTTATAAGCATTTTCCACGTACTTTCGGATTTTCCCTCGTATGTTTACTAAACAATATATCTATATCACATTACTCGTTAAAAGGCCGCAATGTCAACGCCCTGTCAGCTAGCTATATCAGACAGATGAAACTAGAACAAGCTCACATCTATCCAGGATTCAGCCGGAAAAAGCTATCTTCTTTCAGTCGTTTTTGGTATTGCAAATTTTTGCGAAATGCCTGGATACACCGTAGTCTTTAGCACCCTTCAGGACCTCAAAAACGCCGAAGAACACGTAAGTTTTCATATTATTTATTTTGAATAATTTAAAGTTGAATATTGGCGTCCCGATGCTTTGCTGATCTAAGATAAAGATGAACAAATCTCTTACTAGAATCTGCGTTCTTTAATCGTATAAAGGGGTAAATTTTTCGAAATTTCACAAAAAGCGTAGAAGGAAATTTTTCCAATTTTTTCTAACTTGAATTAGACTTAAAATTTAGGACAATTCAATACAACAGAGATACCAGCAATTTGTACAATATGTGATTGTGAAACGAACGAAACCATGCTTGACAGGTTTGAAAAGAAAAGTTATTAAATTTTTAATACATTGTCATCATATATTCTAAAACCAGAAATGTCGGGCAGATCAAACAGCGAGCAAATATGATAAAAAAAACGGCATGTAAAAAATGACCGTTTTCATGGACATGTATTTCTTGATTAAATATTTATTTTCATAGATTTGAGGATTCTGTTCAGCTATGAAAGGGGTAGGAGCTTTAAGATGGCACTTTACGAACTGAAGGGAAACCTTATAGCACTTTGATATTTCAAAACAAGATAGTACGGAATTAAAATTTGAGTACTTGAGCAATGATCGAGTTTTGCTGTCAGGGTAACTTGCTGAAAGTAAGGAATGAGGCCATTCTTTCCAGCTTTGCAACAGTTTGGGTATATTTAATATAAACAAACGGTTTCGCATACCAGTGCCAATTCCAAAGTTCTTATCAAATTTAAGTGGCCTATAAACTGGCAAACAAATACATGTAATATATATATAATATTATATATAAAAAATGATGCTTTTAAAGTTTTCGGACCTCTTCACGTTTTTGAAATACTAGTATGTAAATAGTTCCATATAATAATGATATTATCAATAATTCATGCACGTCTTTTTAGGCCGTGAAGGAAAAGATGATACACTTCACGTGTGAAGACACCAAAATGACGTTCACTAATGCAGATGAGTTGAAGAGGATGCAGCAATGGTGTGAGATGAATAACATAACATTTAAGATGGAATGAATGAGCGGACGCCTATAATTATAGTAAGTCGAAAGTTCTTCTTGTGCCCAGGCTTCGCAGGGGTTTATCACATAAACTACGGAAAAACGACTAGACTGTCTGGTTTAATCATTTAATTAGAGAAAATATTTACAATGTGGACAAAATTGTTTAAAATTATTAAAGCCATAGAAAGATATTTTAAAGGAAAGTTTTGACCTGCTTAAGATAAATTCTTTGACTAACATAATCTAAATTCATATACAGTAGCATACTGGCTAAAGTTTTAATATATAAGTTTCTATCATGCAGTTGATTTTATTTATAAGCCATCTTGATAAACAAAGACAGTGTAATGAATGTTCTAAGAACTCTTTGATGTAGGATCGCATTTGTATAGAAATTTAGGTTCTATTCCATCTGACAGCTTTACATTTACCTAAAAAGATTGATTTTTATCTGTAACTTAATTGTAGCATACAGTAAGCTCAATCTGCTAGACAAGTGATAATTAAAGGTACACTTCATAGCGTATATTTAAAAAATCATTTTGTCCAAAAACTTGACCGTCACTATGCTGCAGACTGTTAGGTTAGCTAAAACCAGGTGGAAATCATGTTGCTCCATAAATATCGTCTTCAACGTGAACAGTATTTTTTCCATGGCCTGCAAAACTATCGGAAGAATCGAATTATTGTTTTAAGTTTTGAATATGATCTAACATAAATCTTGAATTCTAAAAAAACGAAGTAATACTTGAATGAAACTTACTGGATTCAAATTAAAATTAAATTCAAAAGAAATTAAGTTATTACAAACTCTGTACTAGTAAGTAAAGCATAGGCTTGATAAAGGGCTGTTTACACTATATGTTATTTGCAGTTATGTAAAAGTAGATATGCTTTTCAGCAGATATGTTTTTCCAGTTTTTAAATATGTATTTATAGCATATATATTTCATTAATTTTCTGACAATAGCGAGCAAAATCCTAAGAGCTGTTTTGTACATGCATGTGCAAAGTGTAGTACAGATAATAGGGAACATCAGTGACCCCATATCAAGAACGGAAGTAGTAAATAGAGGGTAAACATTGATCAACTGATAGTACTGTAAAGGTTTAACAGGGATCTTAATGAAATTATCAAGCAATTATGACTGAAATGATATAGGTTATATAGGTAAATAACTTCCTGTTAAAATAGATGAAAAAAAAAACAACATTACTATATACATTCAGAAAACCAAATGTTGACATAGTTTCTCTTAATGTATACCAATGTTAAGAACGACTTAACTCTCTTCAAATAACAATACATAAATTACAGGATAACGTTAAATGAATAAATCAAAATACATGTTTACAAATTTAATTCAATTATATCATTTTAACATTAACAGAGGCATCAAGACTTTTTTTCATTTCAGTGGTCCATAGAACATGCAAAGAATGAATTCTTTGATATTTAAGTATATTTACGTCTTTAGTAACTCAAAGTAAATATTTACAAAATAATAATAATAATAATAATAATAATAATAATAATAATAATAATAATGATGATTATAAGAATAATAATTTTATTATCATTATTATCTATATAATAGTAAAATGATAATAGGAATAATAACAGTAATAATAATAATAAAAATAATAATACGAGTAATAATAATAATAATAATAATTAACTTTTCAAATCTGTTGTAAGGGTTATAAAATCTGAACGGCTACAGACCATCTTGAACTTAAAGTTACTCGTTCACAATTTTTGAGTGAAATATTTTTCCTCTTAAGAAACAATGAAATTTGGGTATTGTGAAGTGAATTGCTGAAAGAAACATCACAGTATATTTGTTTGCATGATACCTTATCTAACTGCCAAAAATGTCATGCAGTGTGGAGTAAACCGTCTTTGGACTCTTTATTTTATATTAGAAAATCAACAATACTTCTGGTTTTTTACAAATATCTTACGCTTATTTTTGCTTGATTTTTCATTTTTTAATCTCATTCGTATAATCTTTTCCAAACTTTACTGAAATTAGTGTGTTGAAAATTTTCACCCGAAGTGTGAACGAGTAGCTTTAAGGATGGTTTATATTAATTATGCAATTGTTCAAGTGGATTTTTGCCTTTACAACACCAGCTAAATTTAAGAGGTACAACAAACATTTTAGCGTCTGTATGCTTCTATTTCTCCACATCATGTCTTATCATTTAAAGCAGGTTCTATTTTGTAATTTTCGCCTTACCATCCCACACTGATAAGCCTCAAATATTGGTAAATTATGACTTGATAATGGGCTAAGTGAACTGAATTCCAGCAATAATTGTCAAGAAATATTAACAAAAATGAGAAATTAATGTTTATTGCCTATGGATATTGTGACATTAAAAAGCTGATAGATTTTTTTCATGCATATTTTATTATTCAATAAAGATCAAAGACTCAAGAGTTTAGAAGCTTGAAGAGTATATTATAAAATACGAATATGAAATTCATTATTCTCTGAAGCTAAAGAATGCAGCCTCTATACTCATAAAACTATTGCAGATCAGATTTTATTAGATGTATACTTCGAAAATGGTAGATCTTAAGTTTGATATTGGTGTTGTTGCATTTCCCACCGTAGAAGAGTATTCATAATTGTAAAGCCGGTGTTACACTGTTGAGTAGTTGAATTACAGAATTGATTAAATAATTTTACTTATTTTTAGAAACGACTTCTTTCGCAGAGAGATGTTGTAAAAGTTTCATTTATTGAAACCAGAAAGATAGACTTGTCAGTCGAACTCAGAAATAATGGCCATTATTACGGTGGATTCTGTAACAAATGACCGGTCTTACGGGGTCAATTTGTTCCACTTGTCTTGAATTTTTCTGTTTGCGAAGAAATAAATTACATTGTAATCGCATCTCCGTGCCTGCTGGCTAGACACATTTGACACCATAAACACTTCAAACTTAAATCTCTTCTGACAGCAAGGAGAGAGAAATCTTTGCCAGACCTTTATCTATCACTGACAAGGTTACTAAAATTATTGGCGAAATTGAATCACAGTATACAGGGAATGTTATAATTATTATACTTCCACTTTTGGCTAAGACTAAAATAAGCTAAATAAGTGTTTTCGTAGTCACAGCTTTTGTTGACGAGGAAGTTCCTGACATACAGTAATTATGTACAATAACAAATCACGTTAATAAGTAATTTATTTGCAAATGATAAATTTAAGCTTTATAAAACACTGATTTTAGTGATTTATAAATTCTTCTTTTCTTTTTAATTTTGAATTTAGTGATTTATAAATTCTTCTTTTATGTTTAATTCTTACTTTTGTAACTTGATTACTTTAGTCATAAAATCAACCACAAAACTGTGTAGCAGGTTAAGTTTAACATACCAGAGAAGAAGACAAACAAAGATAACAGGCACCTGGAAAAGACAAAATTTTAGAGGTGAAAGGTCCAATCTAATTAGCTGTCACTGAAAGTCATTATAGCAACAAGTAGGTTATCGTTTCTCTTATTGCACAGCGCACTAAGACGGGAGGTTATTCTATATACTTCATCAATGACCTTTTTTTGTTTCCCTCATCTTTCCAGTAATTTCATTTTCTCTTCGCCTTTCTATTAAAAAGAGTATCTTACACGTAATATGTATGTTGCTCATATCCAGTTGAAGGCGATTTTTCAGTAGGTTACTAACAGTCTATATACAGCCGTCTCCAGACATCATTTCAGGGTGGCCTGTGAACAGCAAATTGTTTTTCAACATACGGGCCTCATTATCAATACGTTTGTACTCAAGTAATCGTAGTCTGGCCTCGTTTACATCTTGGGCGGCAGAGAATAATACAAATTTCTATTAATCAAGTCAAGTTTTTGAGTAATTGGGCAAAAATTCACCATCATGTCAAATATACTTGTCATTTTCTCACACATAGACATGTTTATGAACTGCTCTTTAGATAGGCGTAAAGTATCTATTTTCCATGTGGGTGGGATATGTCCGACGCTGACGCTGACGTGGGGCTAGACGAGCGTCGAGCTCTCTTTCTTGCATTTTGCGGTATAAAGTCCTCACTCAGTTGAGCATATTTTCGTATGTATTGGCCAGAAATCATTTTCGAACACAAAACACAGTCCAAATTCAAACTCAATAATCGATCAATCCAATATATATCATAAATTTTCAAATGGAGCAAAATCAAAACACGTCCGCCATTGTCCACTACCCATAATAATTAAGACTTTTCGTTTTACCTAGAGTATATTGTTGCTGAGTCAGCTAAACCTAATAGTAGTGATAATGGCTTACTAACTTACTGGGTTAGGGGATTTTCTGACCTTGTGGAACATTTTTCCATCCTATCAAGCACCCTAGTATGCAGAAAGATGGTAAAAATAAAAAATAAAAATGTTTTCTTTCGATCACGCATAATGTTTTTTATATATATATTTCAGAATGCGATATCGAAAACTAACGTAATGATGATACCAGTAACATTTAGTAACGAAGCTGTTGTCACTCAAACTTTCATAAAATAAAAGTATTGTGTTTACAAAACAATGGAAGATTTAACCGACAATCAGTGCGATGAGACTGAACACTCACATGTAGAAAGCTTTGAATGGCGCGATAAAGAACTTAAAATCACATACAGTGACAGGAAATACACAATTGTGAAGCTCACACAAACCGAAACAAATGCACTGGATATTGATATAACGAAAGGAGATGATCAAGCCAGAAAACCAGTTGTTATAAGTTGTATAAGATCACAAAATATTCGAAGGGAAAACATGGCTACAGCAAATTTTTCTATGGCAGTTGTACTTACAGCGTTACTTGTAATGTCTGTGTTTGTGATTTGTGTAGTTTCCATTAATGCGAGTAAAGAATTGAACCTGAATGCTAAAATAAACCATGTCAACTCAAGTTTGATCAACAATAAGGAGTTACTATAAACCTTTATTGAAATACGATGAATATCTGTATCATTTGTTTCCACGACGTAAGCACTTTTTATCTCTGTTTTCAGTGTCGTTTTCCTTTAAGACTAGTATTGTTATTACTTTAATTTGTCGATATAATATGATTATTATAGATGTCATGGACAGAATTTTTGTCGTTTCTATTTTTCTTCCATTATTGTAACATGTAACCCGACTATGCATGAAGTCAATAAATGTTCAAGTATAGCTTTTTTGTAGAAAATGATGTCTATTGAATATATGTACACGGCCACCAAACGCGCACGCTCCCCTACCAACCAGAAACTGGAAATACCTTTATTATGAGCAAATTCAAATACGTAAACATGTAATCCTGTGGTTCAAAGTATATATTTTTACAGATCATATATGCAGAATTTCAGGATGGACTTCTACAAATTGCTAATGTTACATAAGTTTTCTATAGTTCTCATTTTTCGATCAGCCAGCAGGTGCCTGGAAAAAATATGTAATTTGTTCAACTGGTATTTCTCTTTGCGAAATTTATCACAAATGGTGATTGTTGAGAAGGCTTGAAACCACTGTTTTTATGACACACAGAGTTGCCGTCTGTAGCAAATTCGGAGTAGCGGTGATGTACAAAAGCCATTATTTGCTTATTTTCTAATGTAACACCTTTACTTCGAAAACGTCGTGTAACAAACATCTTTATCACGGCTTGCATATGGTACAGTTTTTCTTATTACAATGTCAAAAAACATCTGGACTTTGTTAACAGGTATGCCTAAATAAATACATGTAGTTTGATAAATTCAATATGAAAGAGACACAAATGTAATTTTCTTTTTATCACATTTTGGTTTATTATGCTAGAACTACGAGATATTACTGTTTTTGTTCACTATAAAAAGTATACTTTTTTGCCTGGGGAATGGGGCCGTATATAGGACCCAAAAATGGCATAAAAAAGGGCTGATTCATGCCTTCATATTTTATTATTAATATGGAAGGTGCATTTCAATGTACATGTATGTAGTAATGAATCAACAATGTGGGCATTAAAAGCCTGGTGATTTACCAGTTGCATGGATCCGGATTATGAATTTCAAACTTCATGCAAGTGACCCTTCCCATCACACCCAGCTCCATAAATGCCATGATATTGTTATAATTATAACATAGTTAAATAGGTATTCAATTTTTTTAGGATTACAACAACCGGCAGCATCTCAGTCGTCAACACATGTTGTAAACAATCCCCATCAGTCAGGCAGTCAAATAGTGCCAGAAACTAAACTACCTGTGACGTCCACACCGTCCAAAAGTATTCACACCAGAAATTTGATGAGTAAGCTAACAGAATTTCCAGATAAGCTCCTGTCTTCGGAAAGGCTTGAAAGTGATCAAAGACGTCGCTTTGTAAGGGCTGTGGTCGATGAAATCCGAAAAACTTCCAAGCACTTTCCTAAGCGCCAGTTCGAGGAAATTGCCTCTCAGATTGTTAAAATGTATCCAAATAATTTTGAAGACAGAATTGACAAAATCAGAGTGGGTAGTGGTTATGCCTCTTTAATGCAGCAATTAATATCAAGAAATGAAAACTTGAACAGAAAGCATCCAAAAGAAAAGAAAGATACCAGTGTACATGTAGAAAAAGTCAATGAACAAGGTAAAATGAGGAAACGTAAGTCAATTTATGATACAGATACCTACGGTTGTGTCAGTTGGGGGCCACATATCTCTACTGAAGAGGAGGAGATTCAAGAAACTCTGAGAAAAGAGCTCCAAGATATGTATGCAAATGACCAATTTGACAATGTGATTGAAAACATGAAAAAAACATATCCTCTGCAAAGACAAAATATCAATGAAGGGAAAACACTGAAACTTTTGCTTGATGAGTGGCCTTTCCTGGTCCAGGAAAATGTAATGATGCAACACTGTGAGGAATTGCTTGGCATTAAATTGCAAGAAGCCTTAGGTGAAATGTACCTAAAAAAGGGAGTCAGAATGCTGAAATTCTTTCAGTCAAGAAAAGATGCCAACAGTGTTCTGAAGAAATACCTGGACGAAGTAGAAGAAGAAAAAGAAATGGACAATGTGGTGGCTCTTCTGCCAGCCACCATCCAGTGTCTACAGGCCTATCTTGGAGAAAAAGAAAACAGCTTGTTCTTGATCATGGATGTGAGTATATTGGAAATATAACAAAATATTATTACATGCTTCTTTCTATGAAAAAAAGAAAATGACATTTCCAGGTTTATAATTGTTGATTAATCATGTTCTTATTATAAATAGTCTTTTGAGCCGATGGATCTTGATAATTTGCCTTTCTTGCTTAAAGTGTAGCCTTTCTGTATTTGATTAAAGGAGATGTCCTCACCTGAGGAAGTGGAGAGGTCAAATGAGAAGAACTGGCCAAGGCTTGCTATGCTTGGTATGTTAAATGTTGTATGTTTTGTGCAGCATTATAAAAATACATCTTCAAATATTGTACACCAATATCTGAGACAAATTTGCCTCTGCCTGTATTTAAAATGCGCTTTATGACAGAATCAAACTATTTCCCCATTATTAACAAACTTGTATTCCCTATTGAGCTTGAAAGCATATTCATTTATGGATTTCGTCAACCAGATCGAACTCAGTGCTTTGTGTGCACAAAGTAATACAACTAAATGTAATACAGTACATGTAATAGTTCATACCAATTTATTTTTAATTGATTTTGATGGAGGAGGTTAAAGCTTATAGAATCTTTCTGAGTCGATTTCTCGGCATTACAATCAGACCTACAACAAATGCTGCCCATTTCAGAGGTCAGAAAGGATGTGCCCGTGTGGAGGCTCCAATCCGCAATCTTTTGGATTGGGAGTCAGACAACTTGGCCGCTCTTTTCCTACACAAAGTACATACATGTCACTTTAAGAACTGTTGTTAGAATTGTGAGAAACAATTAAAATCAAGCTATTAATGGTTTGCAATTATTACAGGTCCTAGCGCAATGTCTGCGAAACAATCCATGCTGTTAGTTGACGGAAAAGTCATTGGGCGTTACAATAGTTTCGTGACTGCATTTGCCCTGTTGTTTGGTGCATATTACATGTTTAACATTGAGTATCCATCCGAAGCAGCAGTGACCTTGGAATTCGCTCAGAGGTAAATTATTAAATAAATACATGTACTTAAAACACAGTAATTAAAGTGAAATTTATGTTCCTACACCAAATCAACAAATGAGCTGTCTCATGAGAAAATGGACCTTATGGGCTTGCAACCAACGAAGACCCAGATCAGGGCATTCGGAGCGGTAGCCAAACAGCATATGCCTTGATCAGACCGTGCGGCTTGGTGCAGGCTGATTTGGACTTTCGCTGGTTGCAAAGCCCATAAGGTCTCACAAGATCACTCAGATGTATATGAGTAGGGGACAGCTGTGCCCATGTACACATATATATGCAAAATGCATATCATAAAAACAAAAGTAAACATGTCTAGAATCTGTGCCAAGGTAAGTGTTCATACAGTTCAGTTGGATCATAGGCTCCAAGCTACCATACCTTATCCTTGTATAATTTGGTCGCAAGATCTCTGCTGTGACTATGCAACCTCTGTTTCATGTAGGGCAGTTGTCGCTTACTGGAGAAAGTACATGTAGGCCTATCAGTATGTGCTTAGTACTGGTAGCGAACCCAGTTACAGGGTTTAGGTTAATATAAACGGTGTTGAAATCAGCATAAAACCCATAAAACAAACACACAAATCCTGAAATAATTTTACAGCCTTATTTTATTAAAATAAAATATTTAGGCATTTTTTTCCAGGTGCTTCTTTGGCATAAACCCAGAGAGTGGATGCAAAACAGCGAAAAAGAAGAAGACATCCGATACACATGCAAAGGTGCTAAAGCTGCTTAAAGATTTGGCAGACTATGAATGGAAAGACATATAAAGCAGCAATATATATATATGCATATATATATGCAGCACATGTGTACAATGTATATAGAATACCAACTTTCAGAACTGACAAGTAATCTGTCCAGATTTTACAGTTGAACTTTCAGCTAGGGATTTCATCATCGTTAAATTCTCTTGATTTGATTGTTTAATTCAAGCCAGCAAGGAAAATAAGAATCAACTCTCCAGAACTCGGTTCTGTATTTAACTATAAAACAGCAGAGCACAGATTATTGTGGAAATCAGCAATCGTCAGCAGTTTTGTGACAGACCATTTTAAGCAGATATAAACAAAAATGAAATTCAATTATTGTGTAAATATTTAAAAATAGGAAAATATCATATGGACTTCAAAATTGGTTTAAATAATCATTTTTGTTATTGTCAATTTGTTTGTAAATAATATGTTGCCAATTTAACCAGTTACCTAGCATTAAGTATGAACTTGCTATAACTTACAGCAGTTTACAGATTGTCTTTTTAACCAGGTTTTCGGAGTGCATATATGTTGGTATGACACGGCACAGCCAGGTATCATTTCAATGGTAAATTGAGATAAAATGTATGGAATTTTATTGTGTAAGAAAGGAGCTAATAATAGAAACCATTTAAACATGGAAAGTAAAATGTCCTGTGGAAGATTTCAAATTTTGCAAACTCACTTTTATAATAAATTTAAAAAGTAATTATTAATTTGCCTAAAAAAGTGTATTTTAAAGAAAACAATTTAATTCTTATCATCTTATCTGTTCTAAAAAGGTGCGTATATTGTACGGTATACACACAGAGTTAAGAAAGGCATGTTGGTGATCATTTGACGTTAATTTTTAATTGAATGATGTCGGGGTAAATAAGTGCTTTGCTTTAATAATGTAGTTCAAAGTATTTCCATGAATTCTCGTTTCATTAGCATGTTGGCATGGAAATAGATATTAGTTTTTTGTGCATAGTTGTAGAATAATGCACACTTTGTCGTCCAGAATCTTTGTAATTTATCACTCCAGACTATCCGCCTTGGAGATTATATTCAGCATATCTGAACTTGATGCGTGCATTATTCTACAACTTAACTCAAAACTAAGATCTATTTCCTAAATTGATTTCTGAAGACCTATTTAAGCAAATTCATGGTGCTAACATCAAGCATGTCTTGACATCAGATTGTTGTATATAAATACAAGTATGATTGAAGCACTTCGGGTTTTGTAAGAATGTTGAATAACTTTTGAAATGAATTTTTTATAAATAGTTACCATGTGTTTACCATGTTTAAGGGTCACCTGAACACGAAATGCTCAAGGTGAGCTTTTGTGATCGCCTTTTGTCTGTTGTCCGTGCGTCCATCCGTGCGTCAACATTTTTTTTGTAAATGCTAGAGGCCACAGTTTTGACCAAGTTTCAGTGAAACTTGGTCAGAATGTTTGTCTTGAAAAATTGTAAGCCAAAGTTGAACCTGGGTCACACGAGGTTAAAAACTAGGGTTACCAGGTCAGATCTTAGTAAAACATTGTTAATAATCTAGAGGTCACATTTTTGACCTAATTTTTGTGAAACTCCAGAATATCAGTCCTGACAAAACCAAGGCAAAATTGAATATGGGTAATATGAGGTCAAAGTAGGTCACCAGGTCAAAACTTAGCAAAAACTTTGTTGACACTCTAAGCCAGTTTTGACCCAAATTCTTTGAAACTTTATCAAATGTTCATCTAGGTCAAGTTTGAATCTGTGTCTTTTGTCAAAAACTAGATCAGTAGGACAAATCTCAGAGAAACTTTGTTATCACACTTGTCTAAGAAACTTTGTTATCACACTTGTCTAAGAAACTTTGTTATCACACTTGTCTAAGAAACTTTGTTATCACACTTGTCTAAGAAACTTTGTTATCACACTTGTCTTAGAAACTTTGTTATCACACTTGTCTAAGACAGCACTGTTATAGCTTAATTTCAGAGTAGCTTTGTGAGAATATTTATTTTGACAACATCTATTTCAAAATTTTACTTAATTTTAAATGAAAATTGGTCAGATTGTTTGCCTTGATTTTAAATGAAAATTGGTCAGATTGTTTGTCTTGACAAAATCTCTGACACATTCCAATCTGGGTCTTGTGGTATCAAAAACTAGGTCGCCATGCCCCGTGTTCACAAAGGATCAACTGATCCGGATCAAGATAAGGATCAACTTTAATGTCTTTTATTTCAATATATCTAAATGGCATGTTTTACTATAAAGGTGGTAGTTGCAATGATAAAAAATACTGGTTTGATATATAAGTGTTTGTTCGGTCATTTTGGAAGGAGAAAAAAAAACAAGTTTTAGTTTGATCTAAATTGGACAAAACTGGATCAAGATTAATTTTTCGATCAATTGGCAAATATGGATCAAATCTTTTTTTTTTTTTAAATTATGAATTATTTCACAGTTTTCAACTCTTGTAATCTTTTCATTTTGGCTTTTTTGGTTAGTGTTTCAAATATCACAAAATAGAAATTGACTACATTAAAGAAATCAAGGACTAAAAATTTCAACCCCATCTTGATCCGGATCAGTTGATCTTTTGTGAACACGGGACCAGGTCACTAGACACCACAGCTTAAGCCTTATTTCAATGAAACTTTGTCAGAATGTTTCTTGACATCAACTTCAAATTGAAATTGGGTCACACAGGGTCAAAGCTAGGTCACCAGGTTAAATCTTAGAAAAACCTTGTCAGCTCACACACACACACACACACACACACACACACACACACACACAGTTTTGACCTTTTTCCAATAGAAATCAGAATATCAGTATTTACAAAATCTTGGCCAAGTTTGAATCTAGGTCACATGTGTTTTTTAAGTTTGAATCTAGGTCACATGTGTAAAAAACTAGGTCACCAGGTCTAGTCATAAAAAAACTTGTTAGTGCTCCAGAAGCCACAGTGATTACTTAATTTCAATGAAACTTGGTCAGAATTTTCGTCATGTCAAAATGTAGGTCAAGTTCAAATCTTGCTCAAAAACTAGGTCACGAGTGACCAGGTCGAATTTTAGAAAAAAAACCTTCAAGTTAATAACACTCAATAGGCCACAGTTTGTCAATTTTTATGCACTACATTGTTACAGGGACTCGGGTGAGCAATATAGAGCCCTCTGTGCCCTCTTGTTATGAATGAATTTTCCATTGTACTGTTTCTGTTGCAACCAAAACAGAACTGTTTCTGTAAATTCAAATATGTTTGTATCATGTTAGATACATTCTGCCATAGTGGGGGCATTTGTGTTCCAAGCTTCTAGCACAGTCTCTAAGTTTTTTTCTGTTATGTCAAGTTCAAATAAAAAAAAGAAAATACCTTTTGTTTAATCACTTAAACCATGATTGGTTTGTGAAATGCCTTGTAGTGCAGCTAAGCCCTTGATCTATATACTGCTAAAAAGAGAGCTTCTGTAAATGACGGTAAACTACCGTAAAATTAATTTTACGGTAAAAATCCTGGCAGCTGGTTTCCAGGACAGTTACCGTAATTTCCACGGTAAGAGCCGTAAATATATTAACGGTCTTTCCGTAAAATTTACGGTATAAGTTCTGGAAACCAGCTGCCAGGATTTTTACCGTAAAATTTTACAGTATATTTTTACAGTGTAGTACCTCCACAACCTTCTGTCGTTGGTACGTCCGTCCGTCCATCCGCCCGTCTGTCTGCCCGTCACAATATCGTGTCTGCTCTGTATCTTCCAAAGCCCTTGAAGGATTTTTATGAAACTTGGGTCAGATGTTCACCTCATCAAGGCGACGTGCAGAACCCACTTTGCAGGTGTGGTGTCTCAAGGTCAAGGTCACACTTGGAGGTTAAATGTCAAATGCCACAAAATCGTGTCCGCTCTGTGTCTTTAAAAGCCCTTGAAGGGTTTTTATGAAACTTGGGTCAGATGTTCATCTCATTGGGGGAGACATATTGTTTTTCCCCCGATTGTCCGCCTCTCCGTCAGTCTGTCCGTCCGTCTGTCTGTCCGTCACAAAATCGTGTCCGCTCTGTATCTTCCAAAGCCCTTAAAGGATTTTTATGAAACTTGGGTCAGATGTTCACCTCATCAAGGCGATGTGCAGAACCCACTTTGCGGGTGTGGTGTCTCAAGGTCAAGGTCACACTTGGAGGTTAAATGTCAAATTTCAACATAGTAGGAGTAGTTCCAACATACTACAGCTATCATGATGTAATTTTTCTCTTATCAATGGAAATAGATTAAACTTGAGTGCTTGAAGAAGACACCTTGTAACTGGCTTCATGTTTTTTGCCCATATCTATGTAACAGCACTGCCATTGACATGCTACAGGTACTAGACTGAATGAATACAACCATTTTGTACAATATGAAACAAGGTTTCTGCTCAGTCCTTCTTTGACAGAGTATGAGTTTCTTGTTCATTATGTACATTTGACAAAAATATCCCCCTTATTTTACAATCGTCTGACTCAATACTACCTGCAGCAACTGGCTGGGGGGAGACATATGTTTTTGTTCAATCAAAAACTCATTTCTAGTTTATTTAGGGATTGTAATACAAATTTTGCCAGATAACACTTCTTATCCACAATGCCCACATCTCCACCTAAAGCTTTTGTGACTGGCGTATTTTGTGACAATGTCACCCTTGTTTATATATGTGATAAAAACATAGATGACCACCTTAAATTGGAATTTCTTGGGGAAATTTATTACAGGGTTTGCACAAATTTAATGACAACTCTGTGTAGTTCTAGATATGACCTACTACCATTGTCCTTTTATTTAAATGATGATTTGTTATTTTAGTCAATTAAGTTTAGCAACATTTTTTTCTACACAGGAAAGGTTAATCATATAGAATTATTCAGTCTTTGGTTATCATAAAACATCAGTAATTTTTTGTTAAGTATAGTACAAGTATTCATATATTTTGCTAAAAATTTAATGATACCCTTCATGTAATTACTCACCATTTACATATTTCAGACAACTGAAGCACCAGTGATAGTGGAGGAACCCATATCTGTGGTAGCTGTGGAAGTAGATGATGGGCAGGCAGGGCTCCTCCTCAGTGACGATACAGAGGTCACTGTACCTGCCGAAATGTTGGCACTCTTAATGAATGACGGCAAGTCTGTAGAAGAATTGACGGCAGATGGCCCTGTAAATCTTGCCATCACAAGGAGGGGCAGTGATGTAATTTCTGTTGAACATGTATGATATGCATCAAACATACATATTATATGGGACTTTAAAAGATTCAAAGTGAAAATGATGCATTTTCATGCTTTTTGTTAACAGCTAGAATAATGTAATAAGTCTGCATTTTTCATGTTTTGATAAAGGCTTAACTAGCCGAAAAGTTAATGAAAGGGTATTTTAGAAGTGTGTGTTTTATAGTGGACCCCTACTTGGTAATTAATCTGTGATATTCCTTGATTTTGTTCAGAAAAATTGTTATTTGAATCCAGTGGATATCTTCACTAAAAGTCACCTATCTGACAGGGCTTACCAGCATCTAAAAAACATAACTACCTGATTATTAGAGCTAAAACGCTTAGGTCCTTGATCTGTGACAAATTTATCCTCTATTTGACTCATTTAGAAATCCACCAGATGGCACTTTGTTTTAAGTGCCCTTTTATATGCCTTCTTTTACCTATGCATGTTTGTAAATAGTTATTTTTACCTTTGTTCATGTAGCAACATCTTCCTGTTAAACTTATGTTCTTGTAAATATTACCTTTAAATACTTCTTTGTTCTACATAACAGGCTGTGCAATTGTATCTGTGCCAATAGTTAGAAAGGGGGCATTAATTTCATTCATTATGGTTTCATTCAAAATACTCAGTTCCCTTTCACTCATGATCTCAATCATGCATTAAACTGTCATACATTGATATTTGTTAATTTTTTTAAACAGTGCTGCTCAGTTTAATGTGGTCTGTAAAAATGATATGTTTGTTAAATGTTGCCGGACTACCTCCAGAGGTCTTTGTTTTAATTTTTATTCTTTATTATTGTTTTGATATGTATTTATTATAAGATCTCAAGCCAAATCAAAAATTGATCTTTCAAAATCATGCTTCTATTTTACAGATAGATAGATAGATAGATAGATAGATAATTGAGTGTGTTTATTTATTCATGTAATGATGTTTTCTGAAAGAGCTGTGCAATTGTTTTCAGTGATAGTTCTGCTTCACAGAAGATGATTATTAGTACTGCACTCAAAGTCATAGCTTAAAAGCTATAACAGATACATTCTAATCAGATTCATTTTTAGACAAAGGCACTTATTAATCTGTGCATTTAACAATGACAAATTTATCCTCTTTTTGCAAAAAAAAATAGTGGAAAAATTCTCAATTTTAGGCCTGATGTCGCAAAAATTCCCAATTCCATGGGTATGGGTCATGCTCCCAATGCAGTGAAAAAAATGTCTGATTAAAATATAAATGACTTATTTAGAACTCCATCATACTGTCTTTTGTTTTAAGTGTGCCCTTTTAGTTAATGCCTTTTTAGCTCACCTGAGCAAGTAGTGCTCATGTGAGCATTTAGGATCAATGGTTGTCCATTGTCCACAATTCATTCAAATGACATTTCTACTGAAACCACTAGACCAAATATGATGAAACTTGCATGGGATGGTCCTTGCATGAAGCTCTACCAAGTTTGTTCAAATGGTTCTGGTCTGTCACATTTCTGGGTCACAGGAGCTAAAAAGCAGATTTCAAAAGTTGTATTTTTAAAAATCTTCTCCAAAACCACAAGGCCTGGGGCTTAGATACTTCTTTATAAGCATCATCTAGTGGACTTCTACCAGGTTTGTTATAGATACTTCGTATGAAGCATCATCTAGTGGACTTCTACCAGGTTTGTTCAAATCATGACCCTGGTGTCAAAACTGGCCAGGTCCCTGAGGTCACTTGTTTTACATAGAGTTATATCGAAAAAACTTTAAAAGTCTTCAGTCAAAAACTACAAGAGTTAAGATATTTGGTGTGCAGCATTGTCTTGTGGACCTCTACCAATTTTGTTCAAATCATGGCTCCTGGGTCAAAAATGGCCCCACCCCAGGGGTCAATTGTTTTACATAGAGTTATATAGGAAAAACTTTTAATATCATCTTGTTAGAAACTGTAAGGCATTGAGCTTAGATATTTGGTGTATTGCATTGTCTAGTGGACGTCTACTTAGTTTGTTCAAATCAAAGCCACATGGTCAAATAGGCCCAGCCCTGGGGGACACTTGTTTACAAAGAATTATACAGGGAAAGGTTTTAATAAACCATTAGGCTTAGAGTTAAGATATTTTGTATGTAGCATTTTCTACCACTATCTCTACCAAGTTTGTTCAAGTCATGGACCTTAGGTCAAAAATGGCCCTTCCCCAGGGGTCAAATGTTTTACATAGAGTTACATAGAAAAACTTAAAAAATCTTCTTGTCATTAACTACAAGGCCTAGAGTTAAGATATTTGGTGTGTAGGATTATCTAATGGACCTCTATCAAGTTTGTTCAAATCATGGTCACCTGTTCAAGAGAAGGCCCCGCCCTAGGGGTCACATGTTTTATAAAGAAATTATATAAGAAAAACATTAAAAATCTCCTTATCAGAAACCACAAGGCCTAGAGTTAAGATATTTGGTATGCAGCATTGTATAGTGGACCTACCAAGTTTGTTAGAAAAATGTCCCTGAGGTCACTATTGACCCTGCCAGGGGTCACAAGTTTTAAAAAGCAGTATAGAAGAAAATCACCACAAGGTCTAGAATTTTAAAATTTGGCATGAAGCAAGCTTTGTCAAACTTTTTCAAATAGTTAAAACAGGTTAAAGGTCTCCGAGGCTAAAAATAGATTTATCTACTGTACGTCATAGAGCCTTCATTTATAGACAAATATCTTTGATATTCAGTATATAGGTTCCTTGCATGGACCTCTACCCATTGGCAGGGTTTGAGGTTACTGGGTCAAGGTCAAGGTCACCATAGCTTATAATAGATATTTCTACTTTCTGTCATAGAGCTTTTATTTATTGACTGATATTTTACATGTTTGGTTTGTAGGCACTAACATATTTTCAGTTAAAACATGAAATACTGCTTAACAGAAAACCTACAGCCAAAGTACAAGGACTGAGCAATCCAGGGCCATCATGACCCTCTTGTTAACTTACGTACATGCAAAAAGTTGTTCATTTTTCTTCATGTAACAACATTTGCATGTTATACCTTTGTACTTGTAAATACATACTGTACCTTTAATATGTTCTTGTAAAGACTTGCTATATTTTACATACTGCTTATTCAATGATACCCATGCTTTTTTGTTGTAAAGATACATTTGTAACAGTATGATACTTTTTCAACAAGTTTTCAATACTTTGCCTTTATACCGTGTTCAGAAAACTATTCTGATACTTGGCTCCAAAAGAATGTGTTTAACTAACCTAAATGGGATGAACTCAGTTGCCATTGTTGGTTTTGAAATTATTGATAATAAGTGCCAAAACATTGATATTTCAGTTTTTCTGATATTTTAGCCATTATGAATTAATTGTCCATTTCAAGGCAGTCATGCACAGTTCATAGTCATGTACACATTCCATTTATTTTGTTTTTCTCAAAGAAAAACTCGAGCTATTTTGATCACTTAAGTGACATTGTCTTCATCTTGCAGTAACTTTAACTTAGCAAATCAGTCAGACAAGTTTTAAACCTGTTGATACCTCCCTTGGGAAACTCTTTGAATTGTGGAAGCACATTTGTAAGAGAAGAGACATTATTGATTCACTAAGATTTCAAAAGAAATACATATTCTCTTTTGTTCATTGTTCCATTTATGCATAGAAATGTCAAAAATTCAAGCATTTCTTAGAGCTGCTCAGTATAATGTGCTTTTCATATAGAAAACATTTATTTATTTATAAAGATGTTTTGAAAAACTGCCACATATCCTCCAGATCTCCATTTTTTTATTGTTATATTTAGTTATGATATGCCTATAGTCTTTGAAAGTATAGTTGTATTACTTGCATGGCAATGACAACATGTGATTATTTGAAGTTACTGTGAATATGTGTTTAGGACAATGGGCATTATTCCTTCATTAAGATATCATGAAAAATACATATACACTTTCATAGTTCCATTAATGCAAAAAACTGTCATACATTTAAGCATCCTATAGTGCTGCTCATTTCAATGTGCTTATCATATATAACAAATCTTTTTTTCCTATAAAAATATGTTCTGAAATACTGCCACACATCCTCCAGATTTCCATTTGTTTTTAATGTTATATTTTTGTTATGATATGCCAATAATCATTAAAGTCATATTGGTCTTACATTCATTGCAATATCAACACATGATCTCTTATTGGAAGTTTCTGTGGATATATGTGTATTACACTTTTTCGTAGTTGTAAAAATTTTGGATATTCTACAATCATGACTAAGTGCAGTAGGACATACGTGGCATTATTCCTTCATTAAGATTTCATAAAAAATATATACCGTATATTTCCGGCCATAAGACGAGATTTTTGGACCAAAATATTCACTTTGAAGTTGGGAGGTCGACTTATAGCTGAGGCATCAAATGGAACCCTTATTTTTTTCCCATTTCCCGGTCAATAACGGTGCTTTACGCATGCCCAGCGTGGAATTTTCATTACTTTTCAACCGACGACACTCCCAAACCCATGCATGTATCGGTTATAGAACTTTGAAAAATTGCTGAATTGCCGTAAAATACAAACATCCAGACCACCAAATGCAGCCATTACTGCTTGTCAACAACTGTTACTCATTAATGATAATTGCCAGTTATCAAAAACTTACACTTCTTTTGTTACGCCTGTTACGCTTTTTTAAAGTCCATGCTAACAACATTTTTCCTTTAATGTTCTATTTGTAAACAGGCTCTTTCATACATGTATAATTATCTGCTCCAAATTTTCACCTTTTCTTTCCCTTTGAAGTCTGTCACGTGTCGGTCTGCTCTGTCTGAAGTGTGTAAATAACAGAAAAACTATTGCCAGATGTCTTTCCTTTGATCTCTGACATAAAGCCGACGCATGAATCGAGACCATCGCTACCTAATATTGATCGGTGGTTGGTCAAGGAAAAGGAAAGGGAAGTTTGACTGACGGCGTGGGCGGAGTCGCGGCAACATAAACTGTTGGACACAAATTGATTCAATTTATTCTCCGTTTTTGACACTTTTATTGCGCTTGTTAACGCTGATTTATAAATGTAACAGTGATTGAATATTAATCTCAGGAGTTAAAATGCCTAAGAGAAAACGTGCTGCTTATGACACTGCTTTTCCGTTACTAGCAGACAGTGATTCTGAGAGCGAGTTTGAGGGATTTTAAAAAGTGAATTCAGATCATGATGGATAATTAACTGGAAGCCTGGTTCATAAACTCTAATGGATTCCAATTCTAATTAATTTTAAATAGTGCAGGATTTATGTGATAACGTACAGTAACTGTTAAAATTTATTCACAGTTTTGTTGTAATGTTTGCAAATGTTTGCATAAATAAGTATTTATCATTATGATTTTAGTAGGAAATAAATGAAAATAAATTGTTACTAATGTTTGAATTTGAATTTGTTTACTGATTACTGTTAATTGGCCGCGCATTATAGAAGCCAACAATTCAAATTATCAATTAGTACGGCACTAATTACCGTTCGTTGCGCACTACAGTAAATATTGATATTTTAACAAAACAAAGAAATGTGTGCATTAAACTAATAAAAAAAATCAATTTTTTAAAAGTAATCTGTGCCTTTCCAGGTGGTTTTTTTTTCATATCTACATGGTTAAAACTGAACAGAATACACAAAGAACTCGTGCATTTAGCTCGAAATACAGTCCACGGCCGTATTTGGCCAATGTTTTCTAGTATGTAATTCCAAAGAGTGAAGGTTTCTAACCACCTGTCCATCCATCTCTGGTCACCCCTCGACTTATAGACGGAGCCAGAGCAAAACCTCAGATTTTGGGCCAACTTTTTACCCTCGACCTATGGCTGGAGTAGACTTAAGGCCGGAAATATACGGTACTCTTTCATTTGTAGTTTTATTCATGTATGGAACAGTCATAAATTTAAGCATTTCATAGTGCTGCTCAATTTCATGTGCTTTTCATATAAAGAAAATATTTTTTTCATATAAAAATATATTTTATAATACTGCCACACATTCTCCAGATCTCCTTTTGCTTTTAATGTTGTATTTTATGTTATGATATGCCTATAGTCTTTCAAAGCATATTCATCTTACTTGCAGTGCAATATCAACAAATGATCTCTTTTTTGAAGTCACTATTAAATGTATATAAATATAATATACCTTTATAATACATGCATCTGCAGTCTTCGAATTTAGACGCCGGACCGAAGGCCCAGTCCACCAAAATGACTGACGGTCCAGTAAAAAATTACAAATCAGTAGTCCGACTGTCCAGTGAATATTGGTGCTGCTTTTTTTAAACTAAATACAGTAAACAAAGTTGAGAAACAAGTAAAAAGTAGTGTTTTTGAAAATAAAATGAAATTGTTTCTTAAAAATGCATTCTTCTCCATAGAACAACGATTTGTTAACCCCAACTACAACATAACGCATTCGTACTTAGTTTACATATAACCGGTGCTCAGGCTATAATCTCCCTTTCCAGTTTTCGCGATAAATACATGTATGATATTTTATTTTAATTATTGACCAGGCTATTTCTGGTGTAAAGAGAAAAAAGCCAGCCGAAAGTAACACCTTATTTCCATTATTCTGTTTCATGAAATATTTCTGTTTCGGTTTCCTGTTTTTTTCTTTTTCTTTTTTTTTTTACATGCATGTATACATTTTCGGAAAGTGACATCCGATCCATTCCATTACACTCATTTATCGACCATGGTACATGATGTAGTCGTACGGAATATATACCAGGGGTAATAAATGGTGACATATATATGTATATGAATATATGGCATTTTCAGAAGTTGGGAAAAAAAGTTGAGATAAAAATCTGGTAAAGAGTTTAACTGTACTGACAGTGTCCTGTACAAATGAAATCAATTATACCAGAGCTTTTTTCACAAGTTGGAGAATGTACCCTTCCCTTAAATTTGGGGAAATTTAATGCAGTTTTTTTTGCAAAAGGGGAAGAAAAAACTTGATGTAAATTGAATTTTGGGGAAAACTATGATTTTAAGGAATTTTCCTAAGGGGAAGATGCCTGTAAACGGCGTAGAAGGGGCAAAAACCCTTGAATACTATTATTTTCACTAAACAATACTATTGTTAGGCTATGAAACAAGTTCAAAGTATAATTGATAGTATTTTTAACATTGTGGTGACAAGTTTACAATACTATTGTTAGGCTTTGAAGGAAGTTCAAAGTGTAATTAATATTATTTTTAACATTGTGGTGTCAAGTTCTATTTCAAAACATAGTCTTATTGTTTTGTTCATCCTTATAGCATTGTTCACAGCTATTATTCGGTCAAGTTAAATGTCATTCGGTCAAGTCAGATTATTGCCTTGGCTGGTCCGAATGTCCAGTGCTTCAAAAAGTTATTCGTGAAGACTGCATCTGTGTTTATGAAATGGTGTTAGTAGAAGAAACTCTGCAGTTGTTGTAAAAATAACTTTTTGTTCCCTATAAGACAAATATTGATACTTTTCATAAGGCAGTAGGCAGACATGGGGTAATTGAAATTTGTAATTGAGTGTGATTAATTGCAAAATATGAGATACTGGAATGTAATTTGTAATTGAAGAACTTTTCAATTACAAGTAATGGTAATGTAATTAATTTCATTGTTAAAATTTCAATCACTTCATAATTACATTAACCATATTCTGAACATTATAGGAGTATACAATACAACTGACCCCATGTCTGGCAGTAAGTGTACAAAATCAGTTTTTCCCCCATGATAACGGCCATTTTAAAGGCTTAAATCACCAAGGCATTGTGATGTAAACTCAACATATAAAGATAAAGTCTTTTTATGCTACAATTCAGCTAGTTCGATGTATTGCAATACTTTATAAAAATGAACCACTGAGTAGATTTTTACTCTCTGTTTAGACAATTTCAAAATGATTATTTGACATTGCTTCTGATATCTTTGTTTTAAGTTGTGTTTGATGGTATATGTAAATAAATTTATTAAAAAATTTTTATTAGTAGCAAGTGTTCTTATCATTCAATCATAAATGACATAAGCCATTCCATCAGGTTGCCATTATAATTCTTGAATGATAAATAGACCTAGAATAGTTTGTCTTTGAAAATGCCATTTTGACAAGGCCTCAAATAAAAACATTACATACAATCTGTAATATTCACCGGTAATATGCTCAGTACCATATTGTACTCATTAATTAAAAAGTAAGGAAACTAATTCTACCGAGAAACTCTTGTCAAGATTTCTGTACAAAGCCTCCCCATCAGTACCTTCAGTGCTTTGATTTATCCTAGATGATCCATATTTGAACTTGAGCTAGAAATCATCAATACAACCTTTCTGAAAAACTTCCAGGATATTTGGACTGAAAAAGTAGCTAAGAGTGTTAACAAGGTTTTTCTATATTTGGGCTGTGACCTAGTTTTTCAACCCAGAGAACCCATGTTCGAATTCGTCCGAGAAATAAATAAGACAAACATCCTGACCAAGTTTCATGACAATTGAGGCAAAAATGTGACCACTAGAGTGTTAACAAATTGTGGACGGATGGACAACGGACAAAAGGCGATCACAAAAGCTCACTGTCACTATGTGAAAGGTGACCTTAAAAAGTCGCAAAAATTCTATGAACACAAGCATCACAGGCAGAAGACAAAATCAAAGAGGAAAGAATGACAAGATTCTTGAATAGTCACAAAGATGAATATCAAGAAGGATGGTTTTTATGGCAAATGAGTCTTTGGCCGCTGAAAGATTCAATAAGCCAAAGCTTCTTCCAGTTGATGAAGATGTCGTAAAACTTTCAAACTATTTACAGGAAGAAACTGAAAAGCTAAAAGCATGTAAGGAAAAGGAAAATAAACTGATATTTACTCTTCGCTGTGTAAAGTTTCTCTTGCTCAAGTGAAAGAGGTTCGGGGAAGCAGAACGTTTAAACAACCTTGGTTCAATTCAATTGTAAGTCATGAGGGGTTATTTGATTCCAAACATATGTTTTATTTCTATGTTTGTAGGAGTACAGCTGATCTTGAAGGGTTCCATCAGCTGATCCATACGTATGCTGCCAAAAGGTTTGCATACACACCAGGAGTGTATTGCATTAGAAATGAATTGGGTGTCCTAGACCATAATAACAATACAGATAGACCAAACATTGTAAACAAAGATGGAACATTGAGGTAAAATAAGGTTTGCATACACACCAGCAGTGTATCGCATTAGAAATGAATTGGGTGTCCTAGACCATAATAACAATACAGAAAGACCAAACATTGTAAACAAAGATGAAACATTGAGGTAAAATATGTTTAACATTATCTATCTGACAATGTTTTATAATTCCGAAGTCAGGTCAAACTTGTGCAAAAATCATTTTAGGGTTGAAACATGTGGAAAAAGTTTAAAGAGAGGCAGGAGAGCGTCGATTCTGTTAACAAAACCAATGAAGGAAAACATAGAGATGCTACTCCATCTACAATCTAAAATGAAGATAGAAAGCAAATACATGTTGTCAGACCAAGTGGAAGGAAGCCTTTCAGAGGCAACAACGTTTTAAAAGAGGTTGCTGAATGTGCAAATGTCACTCATCCACAGTGAATAACATCGACAGGTTTGAGAAAAAACAATTAGCCACATTGTAACAAATACTTCATCTGACAGAGTCAGTCCAAGATATGTTAGCAACATTCATGGGGCATGACTTAAGGATCCATAGAGAATACTATCCGCTGCCAGAAGGGACGCTGGAAGCAGCCAAAGTCTCCAAGATCCTTCATATCTTGAATACAGGCAGAATCACGCATACTGATGCTGCAAAGCTCCATGATGAAAATGTCCAAACCTTTGTAGGTAAATACTCTCACAAGTGTGATGGATGGACAGACAGACGGACATCCGGCCGAAACTGGATAGGGGCCTTTTCTTTTCTTATTTTCTTTTGTTGGCCCCTTATTCAATTATTGCAGAATGAACTCTATTGTTCTTTTTTTGCAATGTTTACAGTTAGATGGCCCCCTATTTGTATTCGGTAGTGCGGATGGACGGATGGGTGGACGGAAGGAGCCCATTTCTATATCCCCCTTATTTCTTTGAAAAGGTGAGGGACAAAAAAAGGTCTGAAGAAGAGGACTTGCAGTGCATTATCAATCTCTTATGAGAGCTCAGAATATAAGGATTATACTGAAAAAAATGAAACTACATATCATTAACGAATTACATAAAAGCAATCCAAAATTACGACTGGTACTTGCTACAGTGGCCTCAGGCATGGGCTTAAATGCCCCATCCATTTCAAGAATTGTACACATGAGACAACCAGCAATTCTAGAAAACTATTAACAAGAAATAGGTAGAGCCGGAAGGAATGGACAGGAAGCTGTTGCTATATGTAACTATAATAATAATGGCATTGCAAACAAGAGAGCCATGATGCCCCTAGATCGCTCACCTGAATACTTTGCCTTTGGGTCTGCTGTTGAGTAAAGCTTTTTAAAGATTCTCCCTGTATAAATCTATATGAATTCAAGTGACCACCAGGGTAAAGCCAATTTTCACTCAAGGGGCATAATCTGATCAAACTTGGTAGATGACCTCTAGCTGATGCTCCATGAAAAATATCTAAATTTTAGGCTTTGTGGTTTCAGACAAGAAGTTTTTTGTTAAGTTTTGCCCTGTTTAAGCCTATGTAAAATCAAATGACACAAAAGGCAGAGCCAAAATTGACTCCAGGGGCATTATTTGAACAAACTTGGTAGAGGTCCACTAGACAATGCTACATATATACCAAATCTTAAGGCTCAGGGCTTTGTGGTTTCAGACGTGAAGATTTTCAAAGTTTTCCCTACATAAGCCTATGTAAAATCAATTGACACCAAGGGCAGGGCCAAATTTGACCCCAGTTGTGTAATTTGAACAAACTTGGTAGAGGTCCACTCGACAATGCTACATACCAAATCCTAATGCTCACAGCCTTGTGGTTTCAGACAAGAAGATTTTCAAAGTTTTCCTTATATAAGCCTATGTAAAATCAATTGACACCAAGGGCAGGGCCAAATTTGACCTAAGTGGTGTAATATTTGAACAAACTTGGTAGAGTTCCACTAGAAAATGCTACGTACCAAATCTTAAGGCTCGGGGCCTTGTTGTTTCATACAAGAAGATTTTCAAAGTTTTCCCTATATAAGCCTATGTAAAATCAATTGACCCCAAGGGCAGGACAAAATTTGACCCAAGGGGTATAATTTGAACAAACTTGCTACAAAAGACCTTACCACGAGATGGCTGCAAGAAGCAGTATGACAAAATAAATTACTGTACATACAGTAGTACGAAAATAGTGTCTAAAATGAGTCAACGTTTACTAACCCACAAAGAAAGGGCAGAAATTATTCACATAAAAACCCTCCCAAAAAAGTCAGCAGAGAGAGAAGCAGAGTTTGCTATGCTTGTCAAAGAAGGAAATTATAAACACAATATCTCAGTACTTAAATCTGGCACTGGAATTCTTATAAAAGAAAAGAAAGACGAGAAAAAACTTAGTACTATATAGATCCAAACTGGACAGAATTTTTCAGGTGACTGTTGTTCAAGTTTGTATTACATCACATCATTCCAGTCAATCTGTTGCCTTCTAAATTACAGGGATGTTATTCTTCAATCGCATTGTCAGTCCAAAACTACATATATCCCACCCCATTGTGGCACTTTCAAAATGAACATCTATGATAAATGTTGCCCTTTTTTATCTGAATTAATGATCCCTGTATCAACTAGCAAGGTTAGTGATAGAAGCACAAAAGGAAAAGCGTTTGGTTTTCTATATTAAACCTGATTACATCACAGAATTTGGACTTGGTAGTAAGATGTGTTATATGTCAACAAGGATGGGTCATTTTATTGGTCATTGTATAATGGCTAAAAGTGGTTTGGCAATAACAGTAGACAATGATCGTATGCTGGAAGAAAGGAAGAAATTCAAGATCCTCTTTGATGCAGAATGGTGTTACGTTGTAAATGCTGCAGCAAGGAAAAGACGTCATTTCATAGATCTTAACAGTCCTGTGGTTATTCCATAGTCAGAAGATCTTGTTAACTTGACACTTTACCTAGCTAGTGTGGAATGTATGTGCAAACAACCAAATGCAGCAGGTTTCCTGTGGTTGGCAAAAGTGGTTATGTCCAGGCTCTATTTGTTCAACAAGCATTTTTTTACTATGATTATATAACAGGGGCTGATCTTTGGCCCCTTTCCAATTCAAAATTCTATTTTTTTTCCACAAAGCAGAGAAAAAAAATTCACAATTTCCGTGATATTTCATAAATTATCAAATTTTAAATTTCACTGTTTACGTTCCGATAAACTTGATTTTAAGAATAATTATGAACTTAAAAATATTTTTGTAATCAAATCACCCGATCTGATGCAAAAGTATGCAGTAAAGTACTGATGCGAAACAGATTTTATTGCATGACGTAATCTCATCTAATCAAGCGTGCATCTTCAAGGTTACCAGTTGAAATTTTTAAGCATGTCTCACAATGGAAAATACTACATGAAGAAACTGTCAACTAAAACCAAACAGCAAAATAATCTATTGCCTTCGGTATAAAAAAGCAGAAACTAAATGTATCACAGCAGACTTCGATTAATGATCCCCAAGAAAACTCTGATAACTCCGCTGAAAATTCATGGGTGCATTTTTGTGTATCAGTACATCTTTCACAATTTCCTGAAATAATGTGCTACTTTTCACACAAGAGCGATCAGTGATCACATATGTCGCCTGATGATAGCCAATTAAGCAGTTATGTTGAGGGGTGATAGGACAGTTTGTTGGCCAAAATGCCATTTTATTCAAGGGCGATAACTCAAAAAATCATTCAACCGAAAAACCTGTTAAACGGAAGTACTTGAGGTACCGATCAATCCTGTAATACTTCATTCAAATTGCTTTAGCAGTATAAGAGAAGTAGTCTGGACAAACTTTAAAAATGAAAATTACTAAAGGGTCATAACTCCGACAAAAATCATTGAACTGGAAAAAGCCAATGATATGCACAACTACACTTGATACTGATCATTCCTGTCAAGTTTGGATGAAATTGCAGCAGTAGTTTTTGGGGAGTAGTCTGGACAAGTTTTGTAATGGATGGACAGATGACGAAGAAGTGATCCCTATATGTTGCAGCGACACAAAAATTAACCGGTCCGGGACCCTTCACAATTCTAGTACAAAATGCCCTGGTTTCTACCAGGAAAACACATGGTGGTTCAGCTAATTCAAAGTGATGGGCAATAATGTTCACATGCCTAACAACACATGCAGCACACACTGAAGTAGTAGAGATGAGTTTGTCATCTTTTATTAATGCTCTTTATTGTTTCGAAAAGTGTTGAATGCTGCAAGTGTTTTGACCTTTGTGAAAAAGAATGTAAATGTCTGATTCCATTTAGACAGAACTGAAGCTGAATCTGGCATGGAACACTATGTATCAGTGGAAGAAGAATGAACTTGATAGGGAGGCATCTAGGTACAGTACAGTTGTAAGTCATGGACTAACTAATAGTACTATTAAATTATAAGTCGCAAAAGCAGCTTACATTTCTGAAGTAGATACAATACTTGACAGGTTTGGAATCTTTCATGAAGATGTGGCAGTTAAGATTCTGAGCGTATATTCAGCTATATTTGGTGATAATGACATAGACTTTGAGTTTGATGATGACAGCTTGCAATGAATAAAGAGTTATTCACAGGCAAGTTCAAACATTGTTTAATGTTAAATATTTTGAACTAAATCATTTTAAAGAATATATGAACAATAAAGTAAATAATGTTAATATCTCTAAGCTCTTAATATCTCTATGCTACGGCTTTCATCTAAGGTCATTACAGGTACAACTAGAACTATCGCTGAATGCGATTCATACCCCAACCAATGTCCTTGACAGAAGACGACATGGAAAGGTGGTTAAGGGAATAACTTTAGTGGCACAAATACATATACATAAAAAGAAATTATCTCTGGTGAAAAAAACAAACAAATTGTACAGCTAATAGTATAAATATATATTGTCAAATCATGTTCAAAACAGTTACAAATAACCTTTCATTTTCCCAATGTACTAAAACAAACAAAAGCAGTGAAGTTAAGAAAATAGCATAATTATGTCACAATGTAATTAAGAGTGGAAAAACTTTGCATACTGAGCTTACTTGTGACCCTTTATATATTACATAGTTTCAAGTGAATATTTGTTCTGGTTTCAGAAACATTTAAGTATTAATGGTTATATCAGAACATTTTCTAAGCTTAAAAGGGGCATAACTTGTGTCATAATTCAATGGAATTGTAGAATTTTCGTCATCTGAGCTTGCTTGTAACCATTCATATAAATTTTAAGTTTCAAGTAAATATCTGTTCTGGTTTAAGAAATATTATAGTGAATAAATTTAAAGACATTAAAATGGACTTAGCTTTGTCAAAATACAATACAAAGTTATCCCCCCCCCACTTTTTTTAGTTATGAAACTTGACCTGCATATCTTACTTGCGACACTTCGTATATATTTGAAGTTTCAAATGATTATCTGTTCTAGTTTTAGAAATATTCAAGTACATGTTAAAATTTCAGAACATTTTCTAAGTCAATTTTTGACCTTCAAGTGTGGCCTTGACGTTAAGCTGGCACAAGGGTAAGATGGGTTCTGCACATTGCCCAGTTGGGGTGAACATTTGAGTCAAGTTTGAAGAAAATTCTTCCATTAGTATAGAATTTATAGAGCGGACACGACATATTGTCTAGTATTGATTGTAAGTAAATTAAAAGACTTAAAAAGGGGCATAACTTTGTCAAAATGCAATACAGAGTTATGAAACTTGACCTGCATATCTTACTTGTGATACCTCATATACCTTTTAAGTTTCAAGCAAATACCTGTGCTAGTTTCAGAAATATTCAAGTACATGTTAAAATTTAAGAACATTTTCTAAGTCAATTTTGACCTTCAAGTGTGACCTTGACCTTAAGCCTGCACAAAGGTAACATGGGTTCTGCACATAACCTTGTTGAGTTGAACATTTGAGTAAAGTTTGAAGAAAATTCTTCCATTAGTATAGGATTTATAGAGCGGACATGACATATTGTCTAATATTCGATTGTATGTTAATTTGAAGACTTAAAAAGGGGCATAACTTTGTCAAAATGCAATACAGAGTTATGAAACTTGACCTGCATATCCTAATTGTGACACTTCATATATATTTTAAGTTTCAAGCAAATACGTTTTCTAGTTTCAGAAATATTCAAATACATGTTAAAATTTAAGAATAATTTCTAAGTCAATATTTGACCTTCAAGTGTGACCTTGACCTTAAGCCGGCAAAAGGGTAACATGGGTTCTGCACATCCCCTTGTTGAGGTGAACATTTGAGCCAAGATTAAAGAAAATCTTTCAATTAGTGTAGGACTTACAGAGCGGACACGACATAATGTCTAATATTTGATTGTTTGATATTTGACCTTCAATTGTGACCTTGACCTTGAGCTGACACATGGGCAACATGGGTTCTGCACATCCCCTTGTTGAGGTGAACATTTCAGCCAAGTTTGAAGAAAATCCTTCAGTTGGTATAGGATTTACAGAGCAGACACGATAATGGAGACGGACGGACGGACGCGACAAAGCGAATCCATTATAGCCCCCCCCACATTTTGTGGTGGGGGTATAATTAAGTTTAGAGAGTAATTTTGCTGTGCTATTTATTTTTCATCTATTTTTATGGTAGTCTTGACAAAAATATGGTAAATGCAGATGGAAAAGCAGTACTGAGAATCGAAAAGGAAAATGATAAGAAAAAAGCAAAGAAGGACAACAGTACTTATGCAGCTACCTTTGATCTACAACCCCTTGTTCAAATGTATCACAAACCTACTACAAAAGAAAATTAAACAATTTCAACTTAACTGTTTACCTTTTGGGTGACTCGAAAGGCACATGCTATGTTTGGAATGAGACACATGACCAGAGAGGGTCATCTGAAATAGGAACATGCATAATGACCCATCTAAATTCTCTTCCTGCAAATATTAAACATGTCATACAACTACTTATAAGCAATAATAATCTGATGAGAGAAGGTACTTTACAATTTTATGCTATTCAAGGCCATTCCATAATAGTATCCACACTCTGCAATGTGGTTAAGTACTTTAAAGGTGCTCTATATGTTCTGCTGTAAAGTCCAATCTAATGCAAAACAT
Organism: Cyclina sinensis; assembly: GCA_012932295.1. Lineage (NCBI taxonomy): Eukaryota > Metazoa > Mollusca > Bivalvia > Venerida > Veneridae > Cyclina > Cyclina sinensis. The sequence continues at coordinate 11,128,024 of JAAONU010000019.1, forward strand.
AGTAGAATATTCCCATGAATATGAAGAATATGTGAATATGTGATAGCGGAGTTATTTTCAAGATAACATAATATAATGAATGCCCCTTGTCTTCCTAAAATGACAAGTTTTTTCACTTATTTCACTTGATGCCTCCCATTTTCAACTGGAGTCAACATCAGAGGACTTGTTGGTCAAGACATGAAATGGGGAGGAGATACCACATTTGAGAGTTTTCATCCTGATCCTTCCAGACAGCAGTGTGCATACATGTCACAAACCTGGTGCGATAGGAATATTTTGCAAAATTTTGTTTTTCTGTTGCAAATTTATTTTATATGGCATGTATACTAAACCATAGGTAACTGCATATTATTAGATCATCATCCTTTGAAAATCTGGTTATCAGGAAAATGTATCAAAAGAGTATGCAAGTTCCATGTAATCTGTGTCAGCTGCCACATTGTTCAAAACTAACAAGTTGTTCACAGATTAACAGAGTTTGTGACAGACTCAACTGAACTGACTTCTTTTGTGAATTATTGAAGAGTTAATGAAACCATCAGAAATAATTTTAGAATGCACCCGAAGATATTGATCCAAGGCTGGCAAAGAAGATAAAGGAGACGACAGAAGCCGGAGTCAGAGATGTAGAGGGCATGAAACCAACTATGAAGAGCTACGTCGCTGATATCTGTTTTCCACAGCCGGACCCATCTAGCCACAGATTTTACCCAAGAGATAAAATTGTATCAAACCATATATACTAGGCAAACAAAGGGAGGCAGCATTAAAGGAGGCAGCAAAAACACATTTTTGTTGAATTGAGGTGTCTGTAAGTAACAGCTATGAGAAAGTTTCTACCTTGGTCTGAAACTATTCTATACATAAACTGGAGGGAACTGTTATTTTTAAAATCAGTTGACTCTCTTTTAGAGAACATTCTTCTGTAGTGTGAGTTTCTGTTAAGCAAAGAGCATTCAATCTTGAAATATGTCTTTGGGCAGCCAAGTCTGAGAGGTGGGCTTTAAGGGAACGAATGTTGAGAAAACCTATGTGCACCCTTGCATTAGGGTCCAGGTTTTCAAATGGATGTTCCCAACTGAAAGAACAGTGCTCACGCAGCCTGTCCATTTCTACTACAGCTGACTTGTCTACTCTGATTTTGTCTGCAGTAAAATTGACTAACTTCAAATCACCATGTGACATTACTCTGAGCTGAGCATTGTATAAGCATGACCCTGAAAGACAGACTTCATGTTTGGAGTTAGTTCGAGGTTAGCAATACAGTGTGTGTAGGTACTTCCCTGAGACTTGTGAGCAGTTAAGCCAAATCCTAAAACTAAAGGATACATTGTTCTCTCGACAGGAACTGGACATTCAGATGTGAGTAAGAATGTAACAATGGATTGTTGATTCTCTTCTTACTTTCTCTTCCAATGCTTGGATCAGAAAACTTTAAAATTACTGTTCCTTTAAATGGCTTTTGTTCATCAATGCTTATGAATACAACTTTTCCAACAACACCATTTACTAGACAGTCAGGAAGATCAATATTCTTTGTGATCATGACAGTAGCTCCAACAGCTATAGTTTGAGTAGACGGTAATCCCCCTGCTGAGTATATCTGACTGATGGTTATTTGTACTGAAACAGTGTTTATATGCTTATCTCTCTTTGAATCTATTGAATGTATAGTTACTTTTCCAGGTAATTCTTCTATCATTTGATTATTGTATGTTCCTGCTTGATCATTAGTTAAAAACATACTGACTGTGTCATGTGGAAATGAATCGGAGTATTTTGAAGCTCTTGCAAATTCACAATATCTTCATCAGTGAAGTCACCTGTCCTTACACGAGAAAGTATGGCTGCAAATTCTGGGTCACCCTTCTGTCTTACAATATCAGCAAGCTCATGTAACTGAAAGGAACGAGTCCATAATGAACCGGACAAAGCTTCGTAACCAGCTGTTGAGGGTTTGAATACTGGTGCGTCTCTAACAGGGTTCAGTTGTAGCAAGTTACCCACAGCTAAGATCGCCAGATCAGCAAATGGAGTGTTCTCATTATTGTGAACACTTGTGCCAAGTATTTTCAAAATCTCTTGATGGATGAGAAAGTTATGGACCGGTCACAACATATGCACTCCAACAGACAATGTAAACATTTAATTATCAAGTGTGACCTTTACCTTGGAGGTGTCAAGCATGACACATCGTCTTATTATAACAAAATTTGTGCTAAACTATTTCAAATTCTGTTGATGAATGGCTTAGTTATGGACCGGACACGAAAGTGTGATGGACTGACACAAGGACAGATGGACGGATGGAGCCCATTTCTATATCCCCCTTTTTGGACCAGACACAAAATATACCCTATAACAGACCATGTTACGCTTTGACCTTTAAGAGTGATATTGACCTTGCAGGTAGGCATCTGGGTGTTATGCATGACACGTCATCTCATTATTGTGAACATTTGTGCCAAGTATTTTCAAAATCCCTTGATGGATGAGAAAGTTATGGACCGGACACGACATATACACTCCAACAGACAATGTTGACCTTAAATTATCAAATGTGATCTTGACCTTTGAGGTAGGGGTATGGATGTCAAGCATGACATATCGTCTTATCATAACAAACATTTGTGCCAAACTATTTCAAATTCTGTTGATAAATGGCTTAGTTACGGACTGGACATGAAAGTGTGATGGACGGACAGACGGACGGAGTCCATCTCTATATCCTCCTTATTTCTTCGAAAAGGCGGGGGACAATAACGTTAATGCATAAAGGCAAGCTACTGGACATGATTAGAGAAAAATATCCTGTGCTTTAGAAAGCAATACTTCTTTTGCAAAAATTATGAAACACATGATATAACACATGACAGCTAGATGCAAGATACTTAGGATCCTGCTGAAGAAATAAGAATCCAAGCAGAAATTAAGCAATGGAAGGAAATGGAGAGGAATTAAGAGTTGGAGATACAGCAGGTGGACAGCCTTGAAGCAATACGTTAAAAAAAGTGCTCAGGAAATAGATGGATTGACGTAAAAAAGAATATTATCTTATTTTGAATTACTTTTAAATGTCCACTACAAAGTGAAAATATTAATATTTGACTGTTACATTTTTAAAGCAAAATATGTTGAATATAATATAATTCAACTATTCAACTGTTATATTATAACAGTGAAATAAAGCATGGTAAATTTCCATTCAATGAACGTTCCACAACTCTTTTGCAAAAGATGGAAAGCGTGTTCATCATAGTAAATGAACCACCATTTAGATAATGCATAAAGGCGAGGTACTTGACATGATTAGACAAAAAATAGTGCGTGGTTAAGAAAGCAATACTACTTTTGAAAAAAATGATGAAATGCAAAATACCCTAACTGTTGTATTCCAATACTGCGATACCAATCTTGTTGGCTGACAGAATTCTAATCCACATACCATCCATTACTTTAAAGCTTACATTTGTTCATATAATTACGGGATCTGAAATTGATAAAAGGAATGTTTTGTGTTTTGGGACTGCAGATAAAGAACAAAAAACACATCAAGAACTTAGAAAAGGTATGTTATCTTTTTCTATATTTCCTTCCAATGTATTTTCTTTAAGTGCATTGTGAGCTCATAAAAAAAGTGAGGCAAGCATTAACTGGCCTTTGTTGTACTATGCCCTCAAACAGACGAAAATCTAGACCAGTAGAACCTCAACAAACTCCATACATGTTTTTTTGATAATAAAGATGTATTGAAAACTTGAAAATACTATTGAAAATAGTTCTTTCAAATATTTTATATTTGCAAAATGTTGGGAAAAAATGTTGTATGTGTTGTTGTTTCCCTTGTAATCAAGATCTATGAAAGTGGAAAAATATCTTTGCAATCCAAACTACATGCAGGTGTATTTGTATATTTCGCTGTTTTTAATTTCATTTTTGCCTCAATTACATTTTCAACCTTTAAAAAGTGGGTATTTTTTAGCTTTGTAATACTCAGCTCATTTCTTTTTGTATGTTTCGGAAGTTCTTGGTTGCATTATTGGCTAGGTTTTTTTAAACTCTATTGTTGAACCAAGGCAACAGGTCGTGATTTGCCAATGACAGAAAGATAGGAAATATAAACTGTTTAAAAGAATTTTTTGCATTTAATATACATTTTTTAAAATATATTTTTATGTTTATGCTCATTCTCCAAGTTGTCTTTGGGGACATTGTTCTACTTGTTACAAAGTATCCTGTTACGTATACATACCAAGCCAGAACTGTGTAGTATACAGCTAAATACTGTGGAAGCTGTTGATATTTTGGCATCGTACACTTCGTACACCGATTACTGGTAAAAATATAACATAACAAAGGGAAATATGTAGGTGAAGTGATGCAGAACATCTGAATTAAACTAGAACTTAGCGAGTGGGACGTGTCGCCTGACGATAGCAAACCTGTTATTTAACTTTTTTTCTATGGAATTGGGAATTTATAGGCCCCGGACAAGAATTATGAACAAGAGGGCCATGATGGCCCTGGATCGCTCACCTGAGTACTTTGGCTGTAGGTTTGCTGTTAAGCAGTATTTCATTTTTTAATTGAAAATATGTAAGTGCCTACAAACCAAAAAATGTAAAATATCAGTCAATAAATAAAGGCTCTATGACAGAAAGTAGAAATATCTATTATAAGCTATGGTGACCTTGACCTTGACCTAGTGACCTCAAACCCTACCCATGGGTAGACGTCCATGCAAGGAACCTATATACTGAATATCAAAGATATTGGTCAATAAATGAAGGCTCTATGAGGTACAGTAAATCTATTTTTAGCCTCCGTGACCTTTAACCTAATCTTATAATTTCAAAAAGCTTGATAAAGCTTGTTTCATGCCAAATTTTAAAATTCTAGGCCTTGTGGTTTCAGACAAGAAGATTTTTAAAGATTTTCTTCTACACTGCTATTTAAAACTTGTGACCCCTCGGGTGGGGCCAATAGTGACCCAAGGGATATTTTTCAAACAAACTAGGTAGAGGTCCACTAGACAATGTTGCATACCAAATATCTAAGCTGTAGGCATTAAGGTTTCCAGTAAGAAGATTTTTAGACTGCCTTTTTTACATATTAAGAGCCCCAGGGGCGGGGCCAATTTTGACCCAGGGGACATAATTTGAACAAACTTGTTAGACATCCACTAGACAATGCTGCATACCAAATATCTAAGCTTTAGGCATTAAGGTTTCCAGTAAGAAGATTTTTAAAGAATGTCTTTTTTACATATTAAGGGCCCCAGGGGCGAGGCCAATTTTGACACAGGGGCCAACATATATACAATACTGGTAATGGTTCTCTACACAATACTCCACACCAAATATCTAAGGTCTAGTCCTATTAGTTTGGAAGAAAAATGATTTTTCATGTTTTTCCTATATAACTATATGTAAACCAAGAGAACCCTGGGGCGTGGCCAATTTTGACCCAGGGGATATAATTTGAACAAACTTGGTAGACATCCACTAGACAATGCTGCATACCAAATACCTAAGCTGTAGGCATTGAGGTTTCCAGTAAGAAGATTTTTAAAGATTGCCTTTTTAACATATTAAGGGCCCCCGGGGCGGGGCCAATTTTGATACCGGGGCTAACATATAAACAATACTGGTAAAGGTTCTCAACACAATACTCCACACCAAATATCTAAGGTCTAGTCCTATTAGTTTCGGAGAAAAATGATTTTTCATGTTTTTCCTATATAACTATATGTAAACCAAGAGAACCCTGGGGCGTGGCCAATTTTGACCCAGGGGACATAATTTGAACAAACTTGATAGAGGTCTACTAGACAATGCTACATACCAAATATCTAAGCTGTAGGCATTGTGGTTTCTGAGAAGAAGATTTTTAAAGATTTCCTATATAAGCCTATGTAAAATCAATTGACCCCCAGGGTGGGGCCAAATTTGACCCCAGGGGCATAATTTGAACAAACTTGATAGAGGTCCACTAGACAATGCTACATACCAAATCTTAAGGCTCAGGGCCTTGTGGTTTCAGACAAGAAGATTTTCAAAGTTTTTCCTTTAAGTTGCCATAGCAACCAGAGTTCTTGATGGAATTGAATTCTTTGAACAACTTTGGTAGAGCTTCATGCAAGGAACATTCCAGGCAAGTTTCATTAAATTTGGCCCATTGGTTTCAGAGGAGATGTTGTTGAATGAAAAGTTGACGACAGACGGACGGACGGACTCCCTCAGATGACGTTGTGGGGTTTGTTGCATGTGGGGTGTGCAGTACAAACAACAGTCCTGGGTTGCAGTTTTGTCCGTGTATATGGGGAAATATTAGACAGATATACTAGATGGGGTTATTAAGCCTATTGCACATGGGGTTTATCAGTCACAATTTGTCGATACACTACGGCCATGCTTATGGGGTAAATCACGCAAAATGATTATATGATTTTCTAGAAGAGTACTAGAGTTAGATCTAAGTCGACAAATACTGAGGGGGGGAGAGCGGTGGAAGCAATTGCCTGGTGAGTTAAACTGTCACATTGTCGACATGATTGTTTGTTAAAACTGTTTATACAACACTTAGACAATAGAGTAGCTAAACTCATTTTGTAATCTGGATTAGCTTGGGAAGCCAGCCAGTAGTCTTGATGCTATACTGAAACAAAAAAGTTAAGTCAGTATTTTGATATATGAAAAGAATCTTTAAATCTTAATATATTTATACAAAAGATTAAAACATTGCTTTGTTATCGACTTTCTTCAATAAAGTACCATATTAAAATCTGTTTTCACTATTAATTTAGCAACATGTGTCAATTTGTTAAAAGCACGTGCACCACGTGCTCAGGGAAAACGAGTCACCCAAACATTAGTCAAGTGTCTGAATCGGTTACACATTTACACATCCATTAAAAGTCCACAGAAACAATAACAGATTATTGCAATTCTTAAGAGTGGAACGTTGTCCAAGTTTGACGTTTTATAACAAAACCATGGCTTTGGGTATGGCGCTTAAGCATTTGACGCCACTCGTCGTTTAGGCATCCGAGAAAGACAATTTATTGTCTATAGAGTCCCTACAGACAAACAAAGTTTAAAAGACAGACACCTCTCTTTGAGGTCGCGAAAAATGTTTGCGCAAGGGGGGACCGTAGATAGTGACGTCATCACGACGTTACAGTTTTCTGAAATGTCGGAAACTGCTTCTTATGTCCAGCATGCATCTGTGACTAGGATAATGCAATGAAATGCAAAGAATCGTCTCGTGGCCACAGGTGCCCTTACGTTGACGTTCCTTTAAACGCCACGTCACAGGCATGCGCGTCTAAATCGAGGAGGCGAATATTCTAAGTTTTACAAAACTCAAATGTTATTTGAAAAAATTTTGAAAGAAAACTGATTCCACAAACCCTTTTTTAAATAAATATGTATATTCTTAAAATACTTCCAAATAGTGTTCTACTGACTAAACTTTTTTGTATCAGTATATGTTGCAAATATTGTTTGATGATTACAGCAGCTTGGTCTAGTGCTTGTGTGGAGCCCGTAAAAAGGTTCCCATACTACTCTATTGTGCTGTCATATTCAACACTTTGTGTTGCTACCCTTGGAGGCAGTGATCCCACGTTTCAACTTTTTTCCGTAAATCTCTTGGTGTATTGAAATGAACATTATGTAACCTTTTTGTGTTGGTGCGCCATTAAATTGAATAATAAAAGATCTCATTTCCTTATAATGCTTTGGATAAAGAAACACTTGCTCCTCTTAGGTTTTGGTGAGGATGTTCAATCTTTTTTTTTTGCTCTTCTATATTGACCAGTTATGCAAACCGTTTTGGGGTCAGTAAATTGCATTTCTGTGTGTTCATTGTTTCTTTGGGCTATGTCGCAAATATTGTTTGATATGCCTTGTATTTGCCCGGACAGCATGCCCTGCTTTTCTGAATGCTAGAATGTGATAAAGCACATGTGTGTTTGGTTCGACTTTTTAGTCATTTCAAGACAATTTTCCATGGTTCTTATACAAACCACAACTTAAATCACCAGATATCGTAACGGTGAATGATCGAAAAACAACCTTCCGATCACGAGGCCAACACTACCGCTACGCCACCATGAGACCCATTTTCAACTGGAGTAGATCTACAATGACAATGGTACCACAAATTCTGATAAAGTTTAGAATCCAAATAAGAATGAAAATCATTATCATTTATTAATCATGGGTCACAGATATGACAATAAATCAATAAAACAGTACATTTAACAGTAAACAAAAGAAGTTAAATGTCAATTGGCTATAATTCAGGGTTCCCACGCTGAACAGTTATCTAACAATTTTTGTGGATTTTTTTGAAAAAGCATTATGTTTGTCAGTGCACAAAATTTGAACTAAGCACAAATAAGATTACTTTTGACCAAAACATAAGATAGTAAGAACATCAATCTTTCAAAATAAAACATACTTAAGCATTTAATCAGTACATATTTCGTATGTTTTGGACATTTTTCATAAAAATTGTCAAACTTTTTCTGAGTATTACCTACAAAAGTTTTTTTCAGGAAAAAATGAATGTTAATATGCAGATTTCAGTTTCAGTAAGTTAAAATAGAATAAACAAGCTTTCCAAAAAACCCAAGATACTTGAAAAATTTCTGTTTTTGATAAAGTTATGTCTTGTTTGAGGCAATATTTTAAGAGATTGTTCGCACACTTGGGACAATATGTTGTTTTTTGATATTACCAAGTATGCAATGTAAAAATAATATCATTGAAGATATTTATGTAACATCAAAATATAGACAGTTTAACAAGAAATTATGCTTTTCTTTCAGAAAAATAGCTCTAAAGTATGATACCATTAAATTAATGAAATGAACACACAGATAACAGTTTGAAATTCCTACAAGGCTCATTTTGAATGTTAAAATTGTTAAGCACTGCCCTACTTTGATAGATCATATAGCAAAATATACTTCATGTACACTCTTCAAACAAATGGTTTTATAAAAATTAATGATGCAACTTTGCACCAAAGAAAGATTTTTGTAGATTCTCTTAAAGCAATTTTTGTATTTTCAAATTAAAAAATTATTTTTTTTTTCAAATGCCATGCTAATACTGTTACACTTGGGGCAATTTTTTATGATTTTGGAACATAACTTTCTTACAAGTCATCAGAATGCAACCAAATTTGGCTGAAATATTAATTGCATTAAAGTACATAGTTTAAACCATTCAACACATTCATTTATAGATTTTCTACTTTCTTATGGCCACAAATGTCTTTGGCTTCATTTTTTTGAAAAACACCCTGATCCATCCTATTTTTCTAAATTGTCTATCATCCTATAGACCTTTTTTTTCAAAACATCCTTTTTACGCAATTGTATCACACCCCCATTTTTTTTGCTTATTCTTATTGCTTTAAGACATTGTGCAGGGGTTGGTCTCTTTCTTTCTTCAAAGTTTTTGTTAAATAATTGTCTTATCTCTTCTTCTTCCTCAGTAGTCCATATCTTTCGTGTCACCGCACTGTTTGTTTTCTTGGCTGGCTGACCAGTTTCTGTTGGATCCTGAGAGTCATGGATGTCCTCATCCATCTCCTCTGAGGCATTGAAGAGTTCCTCCATGGGGACATCCTCAGGAGTAGATTCCTCTGCCAAATCTGAATATAAGTAGTTTCGATATTTCATAATTAACATGATAAATGTTCACTTTACATCAAAAATGATGTTTTCATAAAATAATTTTAGATTGAGACAGCTACCAATGTTCATGGTATGCTAGTAGTATCAGACATTTTTTATGGGACATATTTTTCATATCAAACCCTTAAAATCAAAGTGCTTTTGAATTTTGTTCCCGAAGGATTATCAAGTCTAAACTCTGTTTCATTTTGTTGCCCGATTAGGCATTTGACTGGGCTGATATAGGAATCATAACCGTCAGGAAAAAACCCGCTTTAAGAGGTTTTTGTGTAGATGGCTGAAATGTGAATCTGAAAGAATCCTAACCTGACAACTGAATATCTTCAAGAGACTGATTGGCAAATTCATCCAGTCTTCCAGTGTCCTGCAGCAGTAGTATCTTAGCTACTTGCGTTCTCTCAATGATGTCGGATGTACTACGGTAGTAGATCTTGTGTACATCTAGGCTGTGCCCCATATGTCTCATCACCCATTCTATCTGGTGGGGCTTTAGATCCAATGCCTATAACATAGTACAATATAATCTTATTATAAAGAGTGAGATTTCTTGTAAAAGTTCATGTAAATTCAAAATTTACTTTTTTTAGTTCAAAAATGTTATATTTTTTCTTATTTTGACTTTATCCCACATTACATAAACAAGAAAATAAACAGTATTTTCATCATATTATTGCTTAATGTATAAATTCAATTGTATTATGTAACAGTCCCATAAAATGATTTGCAAAATACCATGCTTTGGGCGAATGGCAATTTGACAAATTGTGCAGAGAGTGGCTAATTTTCTTTTTATTTTTAATATAGGTTATAAAGACTGACATACTTGTGTTATTGTTGCCATGTATTTACGAAGAGTGGTAGCTGTAACACGCTGCGGATATGAAAGGTCAGCTTCTTCACAATGTTGCGCAAGACATTCATAAAGTCGAAAGTCACTTCCTGAAAAAGTACTAATGATTTGAATGCCACACAATCGTACATCACATACACATAATCATTAAATTTACTAAATATAAGATATTGTTAAAAATACAACTGCACAAATGGTACCATGGCCATCTTTTTTGTGGGGTGCACCCCACAAATCAGAAAGAAGCAAAAAAACAACTGACGTCCATTGCATGTGGGTTTTTTAGCTGTTGAAAATTTCTGGGGTTTTTAGTCCAACCCAGCTAACCATGGCTATCTTTTTTATGGGGTGCACCCCACAAATCAGAAAGAAGCAAAAAAACAACTGACGTCCATTGCATGTGGGTTTTTTAGCTGTTGAAAATTTCTGGGGTTTTTAGTCCAACCCAGCTAACCATGGATATCTTTTTTATGGGGTGCACCCCACAAATCAGAAAGAAGCAAAAAACAACAGACGTCCATTGCATGTGGGTTTTTTAGCTGTTGAAAATTTCTGGGGTTTTTAGTCCAACCCAGCTAACCATGGCTATCTTTTTTATGGGGTGCACCCCACAAATCAGCAAGAAGCAAAAACAACTGACGTCCATTGCATGTGGGTTTTTTAGCTGTTGAAAACTTCTGGGGTTTTTAGTCCAATCACCACACTTAAAAAGTCACAAACCATAAAGAAACATGGTGCAAGGAATTTACTCAAATGACGAAACATACTTACCAACAGTAGCGAAAAGGTATCTACTGCTTACACCAACAGATTCCCTGACCTGGCTGCTAGCTACATATGCAATTCCTGCTTTTGCAACGTCAGGAATCAGTATCGGAACACCTCTGTGGCCCTATCCGGAACAATGATAAAGATTAGATTAGTTGATAATCTTTAGTCATTAACAGTCTTTGAAATTAGGGGATTTGAAATTTACGTATCCTTTAGGCAAGAAAGGGCAAGTATGAAAATGAACAGAATTTTGAAATTGCTTGCCTGAATAGATAAATGACCAAATTTTACTTGTCCCAGACAAGTGCCAATTTCAAAGACTGTATTAAGATATAACAAGATTATCTAACCAATAACATATAAATATAATAGTGATTGCATGCCAAACATTAACTGAGACACTAAACATTCAAAATGTTTCTAAGTTTTCGGGGTCTAAAGAAGTGTTTAGTAGCTTAATAATTAATGAATGTGGATGCAATGGTTATTGGGTTAATTTTCACACAACATCTATATTTACCTTTCCTCTTGTGGTGAGAACATCTTGTTTCTCCATCAGCTTCCATTCAAATGTGGTAAGCACTCCAAACATAGAAGAACGTGATTCGCTCGTTCCACTCATCCTCGCGGCGTAGTCTTCCAAGCTGGAAAGTGGACAGGAAATATATTTTAAGATTTACACATGCCTTTATCTTAATTGATTTCTTAAAGACACTTTATTATCAAAATCAAAAGTGTGTTACACTTAGCAGGAGATAGATTTTAAAAAATATTTTAAAATGTGTGATTCAAAAAAATCAGCAAGGTTTTGTAAAGAAGTAAAATTCTTCAAACTTGTTCTACATCATTACTCTTTGTTTCAAAGCGAAGGAATTTTGTGCTATTGCAAAACAATGGCTATATTATAAAACTTACGTTATAGCTTCAATTTCTCCAGGTCTTCTTCTGTTGTACTGCAGCAATTTTGTGGCAACAAGTCGTGCAACTTTATTGTAATTCTCCAAACTGATTTCTTCTAAATCAATATTTGACAGCTGTGTATTCATATATTTGTTCAACTTTTGAATGTCATTTGGATCTGGGAGCACTTGGCGTTTGTTGAACTGTCTTTCCACAAGCGTATTGCGTGCAAGCTTCGTAACTCGAGTTCCCCAGAACACATTCATGAGCCTGAGAAAACGTTCTCCATCTACTTCTGCTTCTTGATCTTTCAACATTATGGCTAGACCTATCTTAATGTTTACAATCCGCTTAATGTCATGTCCCAATTTGATAGCATTGGATGGAGTTTCTAAGTATTCATCATCTGTCGCATCTCGTCCTGCAGTTAACAATGTTGCCCTGGCCATATCATCGAAAAAACATGGCTTTATGTATTCAGATAAATCGAGATCTGTATTTGTTGTACAATAGTCTTGCCACCATTCGCATAATCTGTGATGTGTACTTTCCTCTTTTCAATTTATTACCTATATTCTTTTCCATCAACATATTGCCAAGTCTTACAATTAGGTTATCTTCCCTAGCAATCATTCCTATGTCGTCTTGATTCATTTTGCTGAAGGTCGTTTTTCTCCTTGACTGTGGACAAGTTTCAATTTATCAGCACTTAATTGTGGATAACTTACAGGAATAGTGTCACTTTCATACTCACTGTCCGATATATACTCAGTATCTTTGGTTGATTTTGGGTCCTTACTTTGCGACAATACAGCTGCTCCATCAGACATGGACTTGCGTTTAACAGCTACGAATGTGATAGACTCCTCTTGGACATCAACTAGGTCTAGGACCAATCCATCAGCCATCTTCTCATCTTGGGTGGATCTGTTTCCGTCATCCATGGACTCAATTTGGACGTCACTGTTTATGTCAGCCATGGACTCAACTGGGTCTACATCACCATCTGTGAATTCAAGTTGACTTAGAGATTAGCAGCAAATACCAAAATTTATCAGACACTCTTTTGTGTGGATTTTGAATTTTATTTACTGAAAGGAAAATCCAACTAGATCAAAACCAAATTAGTGTTAAGACTGCATTACAGAGCCCTTCAGTCTTGTAAATTCTGTATAATAATTCATAACACACAGCAATATCATTGTTGTGAACATTGAAATCTCTACAAAAATACAAGTATTTACATTGCTCCTCAGCCGATACAGCTACTCTGCCATCCATATTCTCATCTTGGGTGGATCTGTTTCCATCATCCATGGACTCAAGTTTAACAGCTATGTATGGGATGGGCTCCTCTTGGACATCATTTACGTCTAGGACCAAGCCATCAGCCATCTTCTCATCTTGGGTGGATCTATTTTCGTCATCCACAGACTCAATTTGGACGTCACTGTTTATGTCAGCCATGGACTCAACTGGGTCTACATCACCATCTGTGAATTCAAGTTGACTTAAGAGATTAGCAGCAAATACCAAAATTTATCAGACACTCTTTTGTGTGGATTTTGAATTTTATGTACTGAAAGAAAAATCCAATTAGATCAAAACCAAATTAGCGTTAAGACTGCATTACAGAGCCCTTCAGTCTTGTAAATTCTGTATAATAATTCATAACACACAGCAATATCATTGTTGTGAACATTGAAATCTCTACAAAAATACAAGTATTTACATTGCTCCTCAGCCGATACAGCTACTCTGCCATCCATATTCTCATCTTGGGTGGATCTGTTTCCGTCATCCATGGACTCAAGTTTAACAGCTATGTATGGGATGGACTCCTCTTGGACATCATTTACATCTAGGACCAAGCCATCAGCCATTTTCTCATCTTGGGTGGATCTATTTTCATCATCTACGGACTCAATTTGGACGTCACTGTTTATGTCAGCCATGGACTCAACTGGGTCTACATCACCATCTGTGAATTCAAGTTGACTTAGAGATTAGCAGCAAATACCAAAATTTATCAGACACTCTTTTGTGTGGATTTTGAATTTTATTTACTGAAAGGAAAATCCAACTAGATCAAAACCAAATTAGCATTAAGACTGCATTACAGAGCCCTTCAGTCTTGTAAATTCTGTATAATAATTCATAACACACAGCAATATCATTGTTGTGAACATTGAAATCTCTACAAAAATACAAGTATTTACATTGCTCCTCAGCCGATACAGCTACTCTGCCATCCATATTCTCATCTTGGGTGGATCTGTTTCCGTCATCCATGGACTCAAGTTTAACAGCGATGTATGGAATGGACTCCTCTTGGACATCATTTACGTCTAGGACCAAGCCATCAGCCATCTTCTCATCTTGGGTGGATCTGTTTCCGTCATCCACGGACTCGATTTGGACGTCACTATTTATGTCAGCCATGGACTCAACTGGGTCTACATCACCATCTGTGAATTCAAGTTGACTTAAGAGATTAGCAGCAAATACCAAAATTTATCAGACACTCTTTTGTGTGGATTTTGATATTTATTTACTGAAAGGAAAATCCAACTAGATCAAAACCAAATTAGCGTTAAGACTGCATTACAGAGCCCTTCAGTCTTGTAAATTCTGTATAATAATTCATAACACACAGCAATATCATTGTTGTGAACATTGAAATCTCTACAAAAATACAAGTATTTACATTGCTCCTCAGCCGATACAGCTACTCTGCCATCCATATTCTCATCTTGGGTGGATCTGTTTCCATCATCCATGGACTCAAGTTTAACAGCTATGTATGGGATGGGCTCCTCTTGGACATCATTTACGTCTAGGACCAAGCCATCAGCCATCTTCTCATCTTGGGTGGATCTATTTTCGTCATCCACGGACTCGATTTGGACGTCACTGTTTATGTCAGCCATGGACTCAACTGGGTCTACATCACCATCTGTGAATTCAAGTTGACTTAAGAGATTAGCAGCAAATACCAAAATTTATCAGACACTCTTTTGTGTGGATTTTGAATTTTATGTACTGAAAGAAAAATCCAATTAGATCAAAACCAAATTAGCGTTAAGACTGCATTACAGAGCCCTTCAGTCTTGTAAATTCTGTATAATAATTCATAACACACAGCAATATCATTGTTGTGAACATTGAAATCTCTACAAAAATACAAGTATTTACATTGCTCCTCAGCCGATACAGCTACTCTGCCATCCATATTCTCATCTTGGGTGGATCTGTTTCCGTCATCCATGGACTCAAGTTTAACAGCGATGTATGGAATGGACTCCTCTTGGACATCATTTACGTCTAGGACCAAGCCATCAGCCATCTTCTCATCTTGGGTGGATCTATTTCCGTCATCCACAGACTCAATTTGGACGTCACTGTTTATGTCAGCCATGGACTCAACTGGGTCTACATCACCATCTGTGAATTCAAGTTGACTTAAGAGATTAGCAGCAAATACCAAAATTTATCAGACACTCTTTTGTGTGGATTTTGATATTTATTTACTGAAAGAAAAATCCAACTAGATCAAAACCAAATTAGCGTTAAGACTGCATTACAGAGCCCTTCAGTCTTGTAAATTCTGTATAATAATTCATAACACACAGCAATATCATTGTTGTGAACATTGAAATCTCTACAAAAAAACAAGTATTTACATTGCTCCTCAGCCGATACAGCTACTCTGCCATCCATATTCTCATCTTGGGTGGATCTGTTTCCGTCAAAATCTGTGAATTCATGTTGACTTAAGAGATAGGCAGCAAATACCAAAATCTATCAGAACATTGTAACACTAGTAAATGGTCTTTTGACGAGAAATCAAATTATGCACAATACAAATGTAATAAATCGGCAAATATCTGCATTTAGTGTCACTGTGTCAGTCCTGTAAAGCATTTAAATTTAAAAACATGAGGTTTGATCAATGTCATGATAACATACATGTAGATAAATAGATTACAGACATTATGAAAGTTGGAAAATTCAAGCCGGACATTTGGTCCAACGCCTTTTGAGGTCTCATAGGACCAGAAAAAATTGCCGGACCGAAAAAGTGATTTTAATGATTTCTTAAGCTATAAACATATATAATATGTGGAATTGACACTATTTTCCCTACGATTGATTTTGTGTAATCATTTGTCACCTTTCTTTTCGATATACTGGGTTCTGCCAACAGTTTTACCAAGAAATATAGCACAAACTTGTCAATTTTTGCAATAAAAGGCACTGGACATTTAGTCCGGCTAGAGAGAAACTCTCATAGGACCAGAGGTAAAATGTCTGGTAGGACCAACGAGCTTTCACAATGTTAGAAAGTACAAATATTTGTCAAACATGTTAAAAATCTTCGCAAACATTTTGAACAGCAGACATTAAAATAGAGTAAACATCCATAAATAATGAATTAAAAATTATATACTGTTCTATGTAATATTTACAATTAAATCTCTTAAGACTACTTACAAAGTGATCTTGCCCAAGTTACATTCTCTACAAAAGCTTTTAATGTATCCTGTTGTCGTTTTTTCTTCAAGTGGTCTGAAACAATACAAAACAGTGCTCTTAGCCTGTTTCAAGATCAGTGTGGTCTATTTTCTCAGTTTGACAATAGTTACTGTAAACTAAGGTCAATTAAAGGAGTTACATGTTTTTAACAATCTTACGCTTGATTGTATTATTTGTCCTTTACTAATGGTTGGGGTCATTGCCCATATAGACTAATCATATAATTACTTACCTACAGTGAAATTAAAGGAACTTCCTATGACAAAAGCAGAGGAAACAGGTTACATTATATTATTCCAAGAGGACTATGCAATTTTCAGTAACCCTGTGACCTTGACCTTGGTGGGACATGACCCATTTTCAAACTTGACCAAGATTTCATTGAGATACAATCTTATTTTTAAAATTGAAGCAAAATTTAAGTGTCTAGAGTGTTGGCAAGCCAATTGTTGACAACAAAAAATGTCGGTGAAAACTATTGGTGATACACATTGACCAAATGAATAAAGTTAAACACGATTAAAATGGTTTACCACATAAATATTGATTCATACTTTGCTTTGTGATAGAAATGGTGGTCACTTGAATTTTCACAAATATCTCAACTAGGCATCACATCATGGAAGTTTGGGGGTTTTTTTTGAGATAAAATTATAGGTACTCCACATTGATGAAAGAATTCAGCTTTGTCAAAGGCATTTCTGAAGTTGATCAAGCCATTTATCTTTGCAAAAAAATGTTTTTCTCGAACATTTGATAACAATGACAATATAATCTAGTTTTAATAATAAGGTTAAATTGGAGGGTCAACAAAGTAACCAGAAACAAACATGCATTTTTTAAGGCCTGAATACCAACAATACCATACTTGTAGACCTGTATTAGGCTTCAAAGATAGGACAGGTCGATTAAATTTGTAAACTAGAGGTAGGTTGTTGGAAGGACAACATTGTCGAGCCCGCGTTTGACCCCAAATAGGGGTGAAATTCATCCATCCATGGTAGAGTATTTGCTTGGACAAGCCTAATTTCAACCAAATTTGACCTTTGACCACATATAGGGGCCAAGCTCTTTGAGGTATCAATACAGTTCTAACATGCAACACACGGTACCATCGAGGTCATAATTTGTACCAAGATTTTTGGAAATGCATCTATCCATGGTAGAGTTAGTGCCCAGACAAGCCTAATTTCGACACAATTTAACCTTTGACCCCATATAGGAGGCATGCCCTTTGAGGTATCGAAGCACGTGACACACCGTCTCATCGAGGTGATCATTTGTACCTTGTATTTTTTAAATCCATCCATCCATGGTAGAGTTATGACCCGGACAAGCCAAATCCGGACGCACGCACAAAGCTAACCTTCGAATGCATGCACTAACTCATGCACAAACACCGACAAAAAAGTGACAACTATGTCTCACTATGCGCAAGCGGGCTCGACAAAAACTCTAGTTGGAACAGAGCTGCAAGCACTTATTGTATCAAATGATATCATAATAAGCTATCAAACTGAATTTCACAGGAGCTGGTTATTAAATATTTTGGTTAAACAGCACTACAAAATCATATTAGGCAAAATCAGTCGGTCAGTTCGGTAGGTCTGACAGAGTTTGGTATAGTAAGTATGTGCTCAAATGAGCAAATGAGATAAACAACTAAAACAAACAGATCTGGACCTTAAATGTACCAAAGTTCTCAGTAGAATCCGAAGTATGCTTTTTTGGACTACTATTTTCGGCCCAAGACCACTTTCATTATAATATTTCCCAAAGTGAAATCATGCCAGCGTCATGTTTACTTATGTACTACTAAAGCATTGTGATAAAACAATCAAATTACCTTACCGAGAAGTGAGAATGTAGCACATGCAATTTCTGAACCCCTAGACCTCTCGGCCATACTGACAGATCCATGTTTTGACAGGCGTCGTGACGCAATGTTACGGTTCCCAATGCTGCGTCGTAGAGAGACTACTGTCAATTCAACCCAAGACATTTTTACGAAAACAAAATCGACCTGTATATTACAGTATTTAACTCTACTTTTCATTTTCTTAAACTTTGATATTGCTGATTTCTAATCTTCACCTAATAAGTGCTTTATGATTATTTAGACCTTCACCTAATAGCCTATTCATGCACAAGGGCAATTAAATTTGGCCAACGGCTCGTGAGGGGAAGACAATTTACTTTCCCTATGTATTTGAAACTGACAGACTCCCTGAAATGATGTTGTGGTGTTTTGCGTTTGTGGGGTGCAAAGTGACTTATGGGACACATGCCAAAACCCCACAAACATAGCCTGTACTCCCGAAAACCCCACAAGCATGTCTCATGCTCATGGACGGACAAGTTTTGAGGGGTGCATAAATATTTTCTAGGCTTTTCAGAGACTGAAGAATACACTCAGAAAGTTGCTTATTGTGTGAACCCCATAAGCAAACAAAAACCCCATAAAAAATCCGTGGTACTCCCAAAAACCCAGTAATGCATCTCAAGGAGAGCCAGAGTTCTTCTCAAACAGATGATTTATATAACTTTTGAAACCCTTGCCTAAGGATCATGGCTGAACTTAAGACTGAATTTCAACTAAATCGGGACAGCCATTTAAGAGGAGCAGACTTTTGAAAAATTTCTTTATTATTATATATTGCCATGGCCACCAGAATTCAACATGGAATTTGATGATTTATTTAATTTTGAAGGCCTTTAACCAAGTAAACAATGTGGCTGATTTGCTTTCAATTTGGAACATTGGTTTTCAAAAAGTGTGACAGACAAACAGACAGGCCAAACTCTATAAGTCGCTGGCATAAATAATTATGGAAAAGTTCTTAACTGCAACTGTTTTCTGAAAGCAAATATTTGGGATTCATTCACTCTAATGAGAACCCTAGCCATGTTGGTCCAAAATCATAATGTAGTATTTCATGCAATGAAACAACAGAACTGATCAATGAACTTGGCAGTAATAAAAAGTTGAAATTCTACTTTCTTTACCATTGCCTAAAGCTTTTAGTCTTTCAAAATTTTCATAGAATGGCAGGATGTTTTTATCTTGCCTTTTAACTTCAAACCTGAAAATTTACAGGCAACAATTCATGTCTAATGGTAATTTAAGGTTGAATCACTCTGAAGTTAGCTACGTCAAAACAATATTTTTGGCAGAACTTGGTAATTTTAAAATTACTCATAGACATGTTTACAGCAAGAAACAGTCTGCAACAGAACTGACAAAATTTTGGGGTTCAACTAAAGACCTGTCCCTTTAAAATGTCATTTAAAGCCGTTTTGACGTTGTTGAGGTCAGTGTGATTCCACCTTAATATGTTTGGGACAATCTTGTTCATCTGCATAATCCATGTTACAATGTTGGGCATTGTTGTTATGATAAACTGCTATCACCACTTAATGACAATTTCATGTGAAACGGAAAGTTGATGTGTATTTCAGCGGTCATCACATGCATGAGTGTATAAAATTATTCAATAAACACAATTTAGTATATAAAATTACCAGATTGCATGTCAGGTTGAGTCAGAAATTGAGTTTGAAACAGTACACTAACACATTACCATGACCTTTATACAGCAATGTATAACTTTTCTTCTTCAAAGATTGCCACAGGAATAAAAATTAAGGGGTCAGTAAATTACATGATTATAGAAATAAGATAAGTCAGATTATTTGTTCGAATTTCGAAAATTAAACGACTAGACTAAAACTATTTGAATTTATTTCGTCAAATATAACGCAAACTCGATTTATTATGTGAAAAAAATGTCCACCATTAAAATTTCAAAATGAGTTTCAGCGTTTAGGTATAGCAATGAATGCGAATTATTTCAGCTACCTAACTACCAACCTCTAAAAATCTGTGTTGGGTAACTCCAAACAAAGAATTGTTTAAGGTTGGCCAAAGATTTTTTTGTCTATTTCGTTAGTCTCTTTCTAAAATTTCGGCACAATCCAATCATCCATTACTAACACCCATCTGTAATACATTAGTACAAATTTTCTTTTGCGTAAAGGCCCAAAAATGACATAAATCCATGAATAAAGTCTCATGTGAGAGACAGTGGCCACCATATTTGAAATGCTGTCAACAAAGAACACAAAGAAAAAGTGGAAGAAAGAAAGATTACATTATACTAATAAAATTTTGATGAGAGCGCTAAATTTGTCTTACGGGAAAAACCAAGTTATTAAAGAATGGCCTTACGAGGACAAAAAGTGCTAAGTTCATTCTTCAATGTTTTCGCATGGGGGCAGCCATCTTGGTTGCTGTTTCATGCGCAGCTAATGTGCGCGTACGATTCAACACATTTTGAGTGGGTGGGGTATTGTTTAAAAAACTTCAACTCCCGATATTCCAATAAATATACAATTTTTGCACTTTTTACTTAACTCTATTGTAATAATGTCACAAGATCAAAATCAACTGGTGTGAACAAGTTATTTCACTTAGAGCTAGTTAATAAATAATTCGTAAACTTCGGGAGCATAGTCAGGTCACATAAATTATGATAACGGATCCTAAACGTATTTTGCTGGTGGTTGCGGAAATTAACGCCCTCGAAGAGATGTATTATCTCTATATTTATATATCAAACAAAACTGATGAAATTTATAAATATTTAAATACCGATACAGTACGAAAAAATATACGTACCCTTGAAGAATCTCGCCGGTTAAAAAAAATGGCGTCCAGCAGATTTTAGACACAACGTGGGGTGCGCGCGCATCCGATGCGCAGGCGCAAAATCCGATCTATAAATAGTACGAAATAAGAAGGAAATGAAAAATTTATGATCTCATCCGTAAAACAACGGACGGCAATGATTGTCCGTGACATATGGGGTGCGGAAATTTTTTTTTGTTTCTGGGGTTTTTTCGTCCATCCAATGCGTCTGAGAGAGTTGCTTGTGGGGTGCACCCCACAAGCAACCAAAAACCCCAGAAACACCCGTGGTACGCCCCAAAAACCCCAAAACGTCATCTGAGGGAGAGCGGACGGACGACCAAAGGACGACGGACAAAGACCGATCAGAAAAGCTCATCCTGAGCACTTTGTGCTCAGATTGTCACTGGAAAGTGACATATGCCCCCGAAATGTAGCTTTGATTTCGAAATGGCATACACAGTTAATGGTGAAATGCTCTTGGAAAAATAAATAAGGCAAGAAACAATTTGTGTTATACTATTACCTTTAATTTTCTTAGGAAACACTGTAAATCAGTTTTCACTGACTTACGGTTTTCACAAATTTTAGACAGAGCAGGCAACACAGTCACGATACTTTAAAGGCAAGACAATGTCTTTAAGACTTTCAGTTGCAGTTTGTAGGTATGGAAATATATAAAACAACTTATTTTCACTCATTTTATTCAATGAGGACAAGCTCATATTCTACAGACCATTTGTATGAAAAAATTCAAAGGGCCATTATTCAGGAAGTTTAATCCAAATGAAAAATCCAAAAGCTGTGCACAGCAAGGCCTCATGAAAATCACCTCTGTGAAGGTTTCATTCAAATCCAACCAGTGGTTTTTGAGACGAAGCACGGACAAGATCATAATCTACAGAGCATTTGTATAAATTCAAAAGGCCATAATTCATGAAGATTTAATCCAAATGAAAACTCCAAAAGCTATGCAAAACAAGACCTCATGCAAATCACCTTCTGTGAAGGTTTCATGCAAATCTAACCAGTGATATTTGAA
Source organism: Cyclina sinensis (assembly GCA_012932295.1). Classification (NCBI taxonomy): domain Eukaryota; kingdom Metazoa; phylum Mollusca; class Bivalvia; order Venerida; family Veneridae; genus Cyclina; species Cyclina sinensis. The sequence continues at coordinate 11,150,525 of JAAONU010000019.1, forward strand.
TTGAAGCGCGGACAAGATTGTCGGACAAACAGAAGGACGGAAAGATGGAAGGACAGTGCAATAATTATATACCCTCCTTCGGGGGCATAATTACAAAGGGCAATAAATAAAAAATTATGCAAAAGAGAGTAATGGTTCTTAGGCACTGCACCTCTCCATAGTGAGATCTATTTACCTATGAATTTTCAAGTAAATATGTTCAATACCTTTCAAGTTATGGCCCGGACAAGACTAAGTATGAAAAATTACAAAGGGCAATAACTCAAAAATTGAAATTCATCACCAGGGACATGCTGAATCCAGTTCAGCGGGCGTTTGTAAAATACAAGGCAGCAAAAATTCTATCAACAAATGACAAGTTAACAGTACCAACTACAAACGAAGTTAGCCAAGAGGGTAATAGTTCGAAGATTTGGAGCGCAAACTTCAAACCATCTCAATCAGATATGGCATTCAGCAAGTACATATAAGCAAGACTGAAGAATGAAAAGAAAGCGATTTTTAAATCTGAAAGGTCTGAAAATTCAGAAAAGCGCTTGGCCAGTTATGTCTTAGAGTACTGTAATTGTGAAGAGGATGACTTTGAAAAGTTATTAAGTGATTTAGTCTGTGACAACCAGGATTGTATTTTATGCCAGTGTATGACATATAGTGATGAACACAGAGGTACTTATTTACATATTTAGATATATGTGAAATGACCTTTTTATATTTAAATTACAAATGTATGATAAATGTTTTCAGTTTCACATGTTACAATATTCACCTTTTATCAGTGAATAAATTATGAAAGTTTGATGTCTGTTGTTTGACTTCTACCGTGATAACATCGTAACTGAAGCTTGAAATGTAACAATGTAATAAGATTGTGATTTATTCTACAAAGTAAAATTATATACATTGAACAGAAAATCACCTTCAATATTCAACCTTGAAAATTAAATTTTAGTAAAAAAAAAGTAATTTAAGGCCCATGTGCTGAAAAAAAACAGCATTGTATTTTAAATTTATAATAATAATCTTTAATGGTCATTATTGTTGCAAAACATAAAATAATAATAATGATGCAGAAAAAAAAGAAATCACTTTTCTTTGTGTGAAAGTACAAGCGATTCTAAAACATCACATATAAACTAAAATCTTAGCCATTCTTTTTCAATTCTATTTATAAAGATATGCTATTTCCTTTCTAGTGACGATTCCTATGTATAGCGCGAAAGAAGACAGGAAAAGGGATTATAGGAAAATGAACTATTGTTTTTTTTTGCCAGCGTGGTTTCACGTCTAAAACAGCACCACATTTAATAAATATACACGCCGATAAAGAGGTGGTTAAAACTGCAATGTCACATCCTACAGGATCTGTTGAACGATTCTGAGCTTTATTTGAACTGGAGAGCAAAGGAAATTTTCAACACAATGTTAAGGTAAATAATGATTTCATGGCACATTTACGGTCAAAACTTTCTGTTATATCCGTCGGACATCATTTGCGACAGGGCTTATAGCTGAATAAATCATATTGCTCTGCTGCAGCTTTATACATTTTTATTACATTAAGCCACAATGTGTTTCTATCAGTTAACAGATAATCTTGTCATTTACAGTGTTGTCTTAATAAGTAAACAAAGAAATTATGACATCTATTTCTTAAGTTTGGTGTTATTCAGGTAATAGAAAAGGGTACAGGGGAGCTTGTTTTGGCTAGACGCCCAAACAAAACACAGATGAGCAAGTACAAATACTCAGCAGACAGATTCTTGCCGTGCGAGTACTGTTTTGGATTTTACTTGCAACACTCATTGTGGGTACATGTGAAAAACTGTCTCTTAAAGCTAAAAGAAAAACAGCCATCGGCTTACTATGTCCGAGATGCCTGTATCATTTTATCACCTTTTCTTCCAAAAATCACAGAAGAAGCACGCCTTGAGCATTTATTTAATGGCATGAAAGAGACATCGGCCAACCCAGGTGTTTCAGGGCTATGCAAGAAAAACCCTTTGATAAGGGAATTTGCTAAATCAATGCTTTTTAGGACTGGAGAATGCAGCAAGCAAAGGGTGAAAGATATTGACAATGTAAGAACTAAAGTTTGAACGATCGGTAGATGCCTCAAGCAACTACACAAATTAAGTCAAAAATCGTTGCCTCTTTCTCATTACATTACAGGGCGTAAATTCTTTCAGGTGACTGAGGCCACGATTTCATTGTCCAAAGACAGCAACTCGCCTCAGATCGCCGTTGTACTTGGTCATTACATAAAACACATAGCCCTGCTTAAAATAAGTTTAGGGATACAATCAGGCCAAAAGGACATTTCTGAAGATGATCGTGATTTCCAAGTGTTATATCAGACCCACTGGAACAACAGGGTATCTTCAGTTGCAAAGTGCCGACAAAAATTGCGACATATCAATAAAACAAGCTATATTGCCTTTGACTGGGGACTTAGTTTGTTTAAAGCATTGGCTTTGTGATGCAATAAAAACCAGTATGAAAAATGCCACTCCAAACAGAAAACAGAAGATGAGAATGGCGCAGCTGACTATGGTCCGAATTGCATTTTTCAATAAAAGACGTATTGCGGAAGTAGCAGAACTCAAAGTACCGGACTTCCTGCAAACTATGAAAAATGTTGATATGGATACGGAAGTACTCAATGCTTTAGATGTGTCCGAAAGAATTCTGTCGAAATGGTTTGTTTGACTTTCTTAGCTTCCTTTCTACTGATAAGGTAAAAACGAAATATCATGTGATATTAGCAATATGAAAATATTCTTATTTTCTGTGTTGTTTCTTAGTGACTTTTTTGGCCCATTGCGTAGCCTGTCAACATGTTATATATCATTTCTTTGATTAATGATTACGTTTATATTTGATGATCTTATATCCTTGAATAATAATAATAATAATAAATTGATTGAAATACAAAACATATCCAAAGAAAAAATTAATTATATCACATATCGGTCTACATTTTAGTAATAAATGTTTCCTGCTTGCTCATTATAGATAGTCTACAATTTTCCGACGCAGTTTATAGTCTTTTTAATAACCGAAATGTTATAAATACTTCATTTAATAATTTATACATTGAGACTTAACGTGTTTTACCATATCAGCATGAACGTGATAGAAGTTCGAGGCAAGTCGACAAGGGGCCTGAGAGAAGTATACATTATTCTGACGCCTGATATGACTGAAGCCCTTGACTACCTTTTAAGGAAAAGAAAAGGCACAAGTCAGTTCCTGTTCTGCAGGTATAAGAATTGTTAAGACGTTTCACCTATCATCGTTTGAAGCGTTATTTAAAACATTTATCTTGGTCGTAGAATTATTTAAGAAATTTCAATTTCAATAATAGATGTAAACAAGAACTTCACATATCATATTCATTTCTTTAAACTAAAATATATATTTTGCTTAATTCTGTTGCATCAAATTGTGGTTTTATTTTAGTCCTTCGTTGGTTTTCATTTTAGTATTTTTATCACGTTTTTTATTATTTTATAAAGAAAAAGTGACAGGACACCATTGGACGGATGTCTTGCCATGCGGTTTGTAACAGACGAGTGTCCAAGACTGAAAAATCCCAAGAGCATATGTACACGGACGCTGAGAAAGTACCTTGCTACAACCTCACAAGTTAGACATATAAGCAATATTTACTTTTTGTCGCCTATTATTCTTTTTCTTTTTAATTCTTTTATCTGAAATCTAACCGAACATATACATAATTTTCATTTGTTAGTTATACTTAGTAAGAGGAAATTTGTACCTTTCACCTTTGCTTAAAAGATGTTTTTGTTCTTCTACATGTTTACTGTGGAAAACATGATTATGTATTTTGAACAAAGTGATATTCGCAGATCAGAATGTAAGTATAATCGGACAAATAATATGTAACAGCTCCTTCATATGACGGATTTGGAACTCAAAGTGGTTGCTGACCATATGGGCCATAACCTTAAAGTCCACGCCAATGTCTATTGACTACAAAGCTCCCTGCTTGAGAAGACAAAGGTCGCTAGGGTTCTCATTGCCACGGAAAATGGACAAATTAACAAGTTTCAAGGGCGTCGATTGGATGCAATTTCAATTAATGGTAAGTACTGTGATAATTCAGAAGACGTTCAGAACTTTGTCCCCCATTGATTCCCTGTATCATTGTTCTCTTAGAATAAGACGGATAATACAATCACTGTATTTACTCAAGATTAAAAACTTAAGAATTCAGCACCAGTATTTCTGTTGTAAACAATCAGCAAGCCTATTTGGTACTTCCAGAAATTTGTCCTGTTAGTTCAATTTTAGAAAGTAATCCGCACCATTACAATTCTAACAGAATTATTATATCACCTTAGTGAAAGTAAGGCTGAATCTTGAAAGTTTTTTGAACTGAAAATACTCTGTTCCTTTATTGCTTTAAACAACATGTAGGTAGTTTATCTTTTTATGGAAAAATCTTGTTGTATCAGTAAGGACTACATTTTCAATTCTTTATGCTACAGACATACCAGACCCAATTGACTACGAAGATACTTGGACAACAGATGAAGCGATCGGCGGGAATTCGGGTAAGCGTTTGAATATAGTCTGAACATTAACTTGCAAGAGAAACTTCAATAAATAAAGTGATGTTGATAATCAAAGGAATTGAAAAGTCTGTAATTCTACTGCGTTCAAGATATATTTGTTGTGGCAACACTATATATATGTTGTAATAGAAAGCATCATAAACAACTTCAGAAGTTACGAATATTCAACGTATTGCTGGATGTAAGTGTTGTTTTGTTGTGTATGTGAACAATTGGGCACATTAACAACTGATATTTTTTGTGGAAAATTCAGAGTTTACTGATGTTTTATTCTTTGTTACATTGAACTTTTTAGATGTTGTGGAAGACGTTGGTGGTACCACTCTATCTGAATTAACAGGTTTGTTTACTTTTTTTCATACTTTCTGGTAGAAGTTTACTGTAATTAATTATGAATATATAAACAACAAAGACTCACTGCTGCATCTTATTCTTTAGACTAGATATTGAATATAAAACATATAGTTTCATGACAAACAAAAAGTATACGCTAATTCTTCTTTTTTTCTTTCTCTACTTTTTTTCTTTCTTTTTTATCGTTTTCGGTTCTGATTTCATTTTAATTCTGATGAAAAGGCTAGTAATGGGTAGTTACAAAGGTTTAAATATACAAGAAGTATGTCTAAAACTAACCAAAGACCATATATCCATGTTACCTACTGTGTAAGAATGTCTCAAAATATGTTGTGTAATTCCAGTAAGCAGTGTTGCTTGTGAGCGAGGGTTTTCAACCAAGAACAGAATCAAATCAAGATTGAGAACTAACCTCAATAATGTAACTCTCAATAACTTAATGAGAATATCTGAGGATGGGCCAGCCCTAAAAGATTTCAATATTGAAAAGGCTGTCATAGCCTAGAGAAAAAAAGTAAGAACATGTTGAGCATGTTGACTGTTGTTGATGAAACCCAGACACTGAAGTGTTTGTTACTTTCATGTAACAACTATATTAAGTATGCTGTGCTTGACTATTATGTGCTCATGATAATGTGTTGTTGAGATCCAATGATTGTTCTGTCATTTTTATGTTAAATCTATAAGTACATGTATGCTGTGCTTGACTATTATGTGCTCATGATAATGTGTTGTTGAGATCCAATGATTGTTCTGTCATTTTTATGTAAAATCTGTAAGTACATATCGATGGCTCAGCGCAAAACTAGGCTAACTCAGTATTTTGCCAAAGTTGGGTTTTTCAGAGATTCTGAACCCTTAGCTAACTCCCCTATATCCCTCAAAAGATTTTGAAAATATTCTCTGTATTTATAAAGATATTTAAATTTTAAAAAAGTATGCTAAGTCAAACTGTTCATTTTCTTAGTTCAAAACTAAGTCTAAGTAGAGATAGCTTTGGTTTTGCACTGACAATTTCATTAGTAACAAGAAAAATGTTAGTGCAAAACTAATGCTAACTAGACTTGGATACAGTTTTGCACTGTGAAATCTTATGCAAAAAATCTTTTTTAAGTATTTTTTTTTTTATTCTTTAATGTATGGAGTATAATAATGCAATTTAAACAACATCTAAATTAAGCTACTTCTCATTTGTCGCAAAAAAGGAAAAGTTTGTACATATCCTTGACCTTCAGCTCCATTTCTGAAGTTTTTTACCGCCAAATTTTGAATTTCAAAGAAGAAAATAATACATTTAGAAAGGTAAGTACCATCAAATTATTATTGTTTAAGTAAGATATTATAAATAAATACCTGATACACATATTTCTGAATGAGTTTATCCGTATAATGAGCTTAATTCCTTTATGAAGGTGAAAAAGCACATGCTTTCCTGTAAAAAATGAGTGGGTGGGGTGTTTATAAAAAAAATTAAATTTGGGCCAAATTTTCCTATTTTACCCCCCAAATAACTGTTTGAGTTCTGAAGACTGCAAAAGAAATTCAAGAATTCTAATTTATGAAAGAATCCATGCCAAATTGTTTTCAGTTTAATCCCCCAAAAATGACTGTCACAGTTTAATCCCCAAAAAATGACAGTTAATATTGCCCAGAATTTTTAGCCATTATAATAGAATGTTGAATCCATGCCACTAATTTTTTCCATTTTACCCAGAAATGTATGACATTTTATTGTCAAGAAAGTTTTGCCACATGAATATGCTCTGCTATAGAGGAATCCCTGCCAAATATTTTCATTGTAACCCAGGCAGTGAGAGTATGGCACAGAGTTTTACAGACAGTATAGAATGCTGTTTGCTTGAGAATTCAAGCAATTTTTTCAGTTATTAAAACCCAAAAAGGACAGCATTATGTGTCCAGAAGTTTAGCAACCTTTTGTTTCCCAATTTTGTTTTGTTTTCACTCAAAAAATGAGAATTATTATTGTCTAGAACTAATCGTCAATTTGGATTTCTATACTAAAAGTATATATATTACAAAGCCATGCCAAAGTTAATATTTAACCCCAAGGAAAGTTTGGCAAACTTTTCAAATAAACCCAAATGACTTCCATGCCAAAGGTATTTCCAAAATCTGACAAAATTTTCATTAGGAGGTACCAGCAATGTTTATCCAGCATGGACCATTGTGACCATTGCAAATTCAAATGATTATATGATGCAGCTGTGCAAGCTGATTAGGGTCTTAACTGTTTTTTGTTTTAATGGGGTTTAACACCACTTTCAACATTATTTCATTCATATCAAAACTATCCATTGGTCTATGTGGCAATCATTTCATCAGAAATAGTGAAGACTTTGACCATCTAGCACAAATTCATGCTGGTGGTTGAATTGGGACATATTTAGTGTTAAAAGATGTCCAAATTTTATGGGTCCTGGCAAAATTGTATCGAGTGTAGGACTTGGTACTACAATCAAAATAAAACTAGATTATTTTTTTTATCAACAGCCTTTTTCATTATTTTTTTCAGAATGTTGTCTGTTATGGCATCCAATCATCAGTGCCATCCTAAATACTTCGGTCAAGGAAGACAGTGCGTAGCCAATAGCTATGCAGCTATGATTTATCACTCTACTGTTAAGAAAGCTTCAGGGTGGACACAGAAGGACCTTGACGAGATACTGCTAGAAGGGGACAATATTTATTACAATGTGCAAATGAGTGGACAAAAAGAAGACTTCTTATTAGTATCAGATCTTCCAAATCAGTGGATTGACTGTCAGTTGAAAATATTAAAATCTGATGTAGGCTCAGTGTCCATGGTTAAACCATACAAACCATATACAAGTTTGAATCAGACCATCAGAGAATTGGAAAAGTTTCTCTTCCTAACAATTAAGTGCTACACAACAGCCATCATCAAAGAAAATGAGATGTATCATGTTTTTGACCCACATTCTAGAAACAGATCTGGTATGATTTGCCCTGATGGACAAGCAGTCCTAACATCACACTCTAATTCTGAAAATGCGATCCTATTCTTAGAAAAATTTGCATCAGGTTTGGGTGATTCAGATATTGAATGTATACCATTTGAAGCCACTCACGTGGATATTGTAAAACAGACTGATACGAGTGATTCAGGTGAATTTGAAGGTTTCTCTGATATCTCGGAAGGAGAGTATTCCCATATAATGCAAATAATAAAAGACAAGAAAGATGAGAAAATTAAAGAGATTGAAGAACAGTACAGTTCACATGATAAGTTTGATTGTGACCATGAAACCCATACAGATAGTAAATGTAGAAAGAAATCAATAGTGGACTCCTCTGAAGATGACATTCCATTATCTGAACTCTCCAAACTCTTAAGATTTGATGCTATCTGCTCAGATTCTGAACACAACTCTTCTGGAAGTGAATACCAATTGTCAAAGTTTGAAAAGAAAATGTTAGATGAAAGTTTAAGTGAAACAAGCTCATCAGATCCTGAAACAAAAAAGAAAAAGAAGAGAAGTAAGAAAAGAAAAACTAGAAAGGCTAAAAAGATGTACAGACCAGAAAATGTTGAATTAGATGCAACAAGAGATGTAGAACATAGTTACTGTTCTAAAGTAGAAAGTGTCCCTACTGAAGTGACTGTAAATGAAACCCTGATGAGCAATGATACAGAATGGCTAATGAAAGATTTTATGAATGAAGAACAAGCCCCTGAATGTGAATATGGACTGTCTGAAGAAATTGACAATGTGGATCAAGATCTGGATACAGATAAACAAAGTGCTATAGATGACCAGAGTGACTTGAACTATTATGACTTATATAACATAGAGCTGGGTCAAAATCTGGATATTGGTGGAGAAATCACTGTGGAAGATGTTCCTGATGCCGAAATTATTGAGCAATATCAGTGTTATGAGTTTGAAAGGGGAATTTCTGAGGGTATTGATCAGGCTCTGGGCCTAGATGGAGAAACTGTCAATGCAGAAAGTGGAAATATAGCTGATAGCAGTATGGAAGAAGAAATGGAAGGAAATGTTAGTTTAAATAACCAACGCACTTCTGAAATTGTAAGTAGTACAGGCTGTACTAGGGGCAGGAAAAGAACAAGAAATCCATTAAACTGGAAAAGAAATCAAGATAAGAGAAGTTGTAATAGTGGGCAAAGGTATGTTAACAGCCGAGGAAACCTTCAACAAGCCAAAAAGATGAAGAAAGGCTGTGGCCTTGGTTGTAGATTCAAATGTCATACTGTATTCACTGAGGAAGACAGAGAAAACATCTTTCACACGTACTGGAAGCTAGGTGATCCAACACGTCAAAGACAGTACCTTTTGAAGTATTCGGCCCCGCAAAGGAAAAAAACTAAGACAATATCTAGTGACAGTTGCAAAAGGGAAAATTCTTTCATGTGGACATTGCCTTTAAATGGTATTCCAGTCAGAGTATGTAAGACCTTTTTTCTTCATACCTTGAATATTTCTCCCCAGGAGTCCAGACTGCTTTAAAAAAGTACGAAAGTCTAACAGGTACTGTTGAGTTTGATTTGAGAGGCTGCCACACTAACAGACCAAACAAAACTGATCAAGAGCAATTTGATTTTGTGATTGCTCACATAAGTTCCTTTCCAGTTGTTGAGAGCCATTATTGTAGGAAAGACACTGCAAAAATGTATCTAGGGCCAGACTTGTCTGTAGCAAAAATGTACCACCTGTACTTACAGGAGTGTGCAAAAAGTGAAAATATGTCTCCAGTTTCGTTAAGCATGTACAGACAAATATTTAACACAAAATTCAACATAGCGTTTCAAAAGCCTGTGAAAGACAGATGTGACTTTTGCACTGCTTACGGTAATGCTACAGAGAGTGATAAAATGAAAATAAAAGAGAAGTATGAAAGTCACATTAAAAACAAGACATTAGCCAGGGAAAACAAAGAACAAGACAAACAAAGGGCACAAGAAAATAAAGAGAGTTCCTTTTTGGCGGCTTGCTTCGATCTTGAGGAAGTACTTATGACCCCAAAAGCTTTTGAATCCACTGTCTATTATAAACGTCGTTTGAATACCTTTAACTTCAGTATTTATGACTTAGGGTCAAGTGAAGCTTTTTGCTATCTATGGAATGAGTCAATTTCAGGAAGGGGAGCCTGTGAAATTTCTAGTGCTGTCTTTGATTTTTTGGTAGAAATGTCAAAAATAGGGAAGAAAAACTTTGTTTTCTATTCTGATAATTGTGGCGCACAAAACAAGAATAAATATTATGTCTCAATGCTATGGTACACCATACAAAAATTTAATTTAGAATCAGTGGAACAAAAGTACCTTGAAAAGGGCCACACGCAAAATGAGAATGATTCAGTCCATGCTTGTATTGAAAGAGCAAGCCGACCTATTTGTGTTTATACAAGTGCTCAATGGGCCACTGTCATAAGCACTGCTCGCCGTAAAAACCCATACCATGTTAAGGAAATGGATTTGCCTGATTTTTTTGATTTCAAGTCTGTATCAAAAATGTTAAAAAATTTTGACCTTGATTCAGAAAGGAACAAAATACATTGGACAGCAACCCAAATACTGTAGCCATCAAGTATGATTACAATGGTCCGGTGCACTATCTTGATTTAGCTCAGCGGTTAAGAAGGTCACATGCTCTTCTGAACGTGAATGATATTGTCCTGGAAAGACTACATCTCGAATATCCTAGAATTTCATATGAGAAGTACAGAGATCTAATTTCCTTATGCAGGTCTGGTGTGATCCCTCCTTCACATCACATGTTCTATGCAATTCTTCCTCACGAGATTCCCAACTGACTGATGGTATCATATTAGTGTTTGTTACCAGTAAATACTTAAAAAGCTACAAAATATTTTGTATGTTGTAATCGTGTGTTTTCAGTATGATGAGCAAGTGCTATGTCCTGAACATTTTCAGAGATGCTTTACTGTGACTTAGAAAATACTTGTGTGATTTGTACTGACTGGCCATTATTTTCCAATGTTTCTAACCACTAAATATCTAGAAATGCATTGTATTAATTTTCTACTTCATTCAGCATAGAATTTGAAAATTGCTCAAATATTTCCTAGTCTACATTAATCTTTCTAGTTGAAAGATAAAAAAATCCATAATATAATAGATTTTGATCATTGTGCTTGAATCAAAAGTTTAACCACTTCAGTGCCAGTGTCGTCATTTGTAAACCGCATAGATTCAGATTAGTCAGCACATCTGGGCTGTCTGATCAGAATCTACACTGTTTGCCGATAAGAAGAAAAACCTGTCCAACTGGAAATGGACATGGCCAAATTAAAAGATGGAATGTTCCATCTTAATAATTTGGAAGTGAAAGGGTTAAATGAAAATTCTGCATTAAAATATGCAGTAACTGTAGATCAACTACTCAATGTTCTTGGGATCATGTTTTTGAATTGCAGGTAAATGTTTTGAGCAGTTTCTGTTAACGTTTGTTTTTATAATACAATAACTGTTTTGCAGTTTATTTGATGAGTTGGTTCATCCGCTAGTGAAAAATAAAATTCTCTTCTGTTCTGTGATGTTCACTTTTTTTTTTTAATTTTGGGAAAAGTATGAATTCATACTGCTAAACTATATCTAACTTGACTTAGACCATTTAGTTGATTTAATTTTCAATGCAAAACTATTACTAACTGGACCTAGCTATAGTTTTGCACTGTGATTTTTTCAAACAACCCCTGATTTTAAGTGCAAAACTACCCCTAACTCAAAAAAATACTTTTTCACTGTGTAGAATACATTTCATAAAAAATGACCTCAACCATAGGTTTCCATACATTTAAAAGCACATGAAACAGAAAAAATGTTTAAGATATATCAAAAGAGAAAAAATTAGAACAGTTTTTTCACTCTCTTGTAAAATTTCTGAAAATGGAGTTAGCCTAGTTTTGCGCTGAGCCATCGATATATGCTTTGCTTGACTATTATGTGCTCATGATAATGTGTTGTTGAGATCCAATGATTGTTTTGTCATTTTTATGTAAAATCTATAAGTATGCTATGCTTGATTATAATATGCATATGATAAATTTTGTTGAGGATGTTACTTAAGCACTTTGGCTCACATTCACAAGCTCATCAGCCTCGCTTTCGGATCAAAAGAATTCCTTTGTTCTTTACAGAGAAGTTTCATATTTTTACATTTTATTTCTTGTATATTACGTTTGTTATTCTTTTCCTTAGTGAAAAGCTTTATATTATCGTTCTTTTGAACAACATATAATTATACTGTAGAATGAAACATTCTGTTTCGTGGTGCCTAAGTTTTCCACTTATTCAATTGGATAAAATCATCTTTAGTGTTCTGTCAGTGACAAACAGTACCTTTAGGAGCTTTTGGTGCATGTGAATAAGTATTGTCCCTTCTGCTTTATTGCATTTACATAACATTTTGTTATAAAGTTAGATCTATCATGTTGTAAATGAAAGCACATTCAGTCTCAAATTATCTCTCTACTTCTAATTTACATTTCTTGATTTAAACATCCAACTCAATCTCTTTAGTGACACTGTGCTTGTTAACTGTTTCAGCATGCCTAAATGTACACCAGCCTCTGCCATAGGGGGCAAGAGGAAAGCTGAAAGAGCCACGGAAACAGAATCTAGCAACAGACTGGCTGCCCTCATAGCAAATGCTATAGTAAAAGACAAAAACATTATGCAGGTTATTGTGGATCTTTTACCTACTAACACAGTATCTGAAGGTCAAAATCTGGATGAAACCCAAGCAAGCCCACCGGAGAAAAGACGAAACATAGCCAAGGGTATAACTGCCGTTATTTCAGACTTTTCTGATGTTGAATCAGTTGATGAAGTTGCCTCAACCAGTAGTAGTGATTCGGATGATGACTCTTCCCAATCTGCAGAAGCCGATTTGGGAATTTTCTCTGCTATACACCCTATCCTTAATCAAAAACTCAGGTCCAGAATCTTAAAAAGGGAGTATGTAAACCTATCTGAGGTATATTTCTCTGACTCTCACATATCTGAAACAACAAGTATCCAAAAGTTACATAACTCAACAATAAAGTCAGTGCACAAAGCTGCTCGCAAGGAAATCACCAATATCATGACTTGGACCCGTGCTTTTCAAATCTATGCTGATGTATATACACCCAAATACCCTTCCGAGGCCCATCAGATGTTCAAGTATATGACATTAATTCAAAACTTCTCCAACCAAAACAGCCCATGGCTTACTTATGACCAAAAATTCAGGCAACTTAAAGCTTCATCTAATCTTCCTTGGGGTTCAATTCACACTGAAACCTACTTACACTGCAGGGCTCTCGCGAGGGGGTGATTCCGGTGAAGTCATCGCTTCACTGTCTCAAATTTGGCCTTATGTCAAGATCAAAACGAAAATCTAGTCGCCTTGTCAAAATTAAGTTGCCCTGGTCAAACATGGATAAGAGTCAATGGTGTCATAAAATGTGGCAGTTTTTTACGATATGCAGTTTTTTTTACAATACACACAATCGATTGCTAGTCACTCATTAAGGAATCCCTGTAAAACTCCGCCTCTCGCTATTTCTTGCCTTATAGCCATGTGTGATGTACAGAGCGAAGACTCCGCCCATGTTATTTATATCTTTTCAACCAGAACATTTGATACCGACACTTATGCGAAATAAACCAATCAGCATTTAGTTTAAAAAAACACTATTGAGTAATGAAAAATAAAGAGCTTCCTGTCGGATATTTTTAGCTGATTTCAGTGTTTATAAATTACCACTAATTGATCAGTATTTGATGGAGATGTTTCAGCAATTAAGGGCTTGATTGAGGTCAAGTGTCCTCTGAGAAATATATATATATTGTATCACGATACAAAAAAAGTGCAATCTATCAGGGCTTCTGTGAAAAACAAGTCAGCGATGAAAGGTTGACCCTCGGAAGTGTTACATTTTAATTGTCGATCATTGTTTTTCAAATGGTCTGCATGTCAATAGTTGATATTCATTATGTTTCTGAAAGTTGATTTATAAAGACTAATTTTGGAATAAAAGTTGAAATGTCTCTGTCAGCCTGGTTACAGAGCACTCGCCCAAACCATGATGTAACCGCAAATGAAAGTTTGAACAAACAGAATTACCTGCAAAAATTCACCAAATCTATGAATCAGGCATTGTTCAGTTGGTACATTCAGGACGAAAATTAACTTTTGAACAGTAAAATAAGTAGGCAGGCAATTCAATAGGCATTCATGTATTTTATCATACTTTAAAGTTTGCATTTTCAAAATTAAGTTATCAACTGTTGATTTGTTTTTACTTTGATCTTAATTACTGGTTGATAAAAGGGATCAATTATTAAAGGGAAATTTATTATTAGATAAGCATATGTTGTCCGAAACAAAGAGTAACGAAACAATGTCCACTTCTCTCTGAAGTCTGTCCACTTCTCCCTAACCTTCAACCCAAGGAGAAGTGACTTCTCCCAAAATTCTGAGTCTAGCGAGAGCCCTGCACTGCATGATTTTAAAGCTGCCCTTTCGTTCCAGCAACACACATTCTGCAAAAGTCCCACAGCACATCTTGCAGAGTAGAGGTTACTGTTGGGACTATCAGAAATTCTCCAACTGCTTTAAACAGCATTGTGAAAGGTCACACAAATGTGCAAACTGCAAAGGTCTCAACCATGGGACCAGTATGTGCTCCAAGCCAATCATACACTTTTCTCCCCCCAGAACATACCCAGCGATCCAAGCCAGACAGTTTCCATAAGCAACAGCATGGTCAGCACCCACGAAAGTCCCTCTCAAAATAATTTCCATTTACCAACACCTGTACAGGTCACTTCCCTTTCATCATATTTGCAAACCTACAATGATGATAAGAAAACTGCACATTATCATTGTATGTCTAGTGCTGCTTAGTGAGGTCTTTCATACTGCACATTATCATTGTATGTCTAGTGCTGCTTAGTGAGGTCTTTCATACTGCACATTATCATTGTATGTCTAGTGCTGCTTAGTGAGGTCTTTCATACTGCACATTATCATTGTATGTCTAGTGCTGCTTCACATATGACAGCAATTGTTATTCACATCAATTTTGTTCATTGTTGTATCTTTTTTAGGGTGGTTGTGCCACCATTTTTTAACTTTACGCTTGTTCCCATCTCCTGTGTATTTCATAGATACTGATACTCATTATTAATGTTTTCCATGCAAACATTTTTGTACATATGTTTTCTAATTTAGTATTATTAGTATTAGTAATGTACATGTATTTTCCGAAAATGATACTCACCTCACTTTAAAAGCTTTAGACAACACCTGCTCTTTAAAGCGGGAATTACAATCATGTACTATGCTTTTCCTGTGATTACATTTTCTTATTAAGATAATTAATATCTTTAACAGATATGTGAATATTTTTAAATTTCGGCAATGATGGCTTTGTTGACTGAACAGAAAGTTTAGTTTCGTTAGAATCGAACATTAATACCGAATGCGTGAAACGAGGGTAGAAAAGAAAGACAGCCGATAATGAATAGATTGACACACCTACCTGACATCATGTCAACTTTAATTGCTGCAATTTATTTATTTTTAAATCTTTAATCGGTGCCGCGCAAAAAAATTGCTAATGATAATCAAACTGCAAAAATAAATATATCTAATTTAAAAAGTGAAAATATGAACAAATGCGCTCTTATTCTGATGCATTTGTGTACAAACGTTCCTATTTGTTTACGAAAAGAATGACAATTCAAACCAGTTGCGTCAGAAACAGCTGATCTTATTTTCAGAAAATGAGTTGACCGATTTCCGAACAACACGTGTTAAACTGCATCTGTATTGTCTTGGCGCTTGGCAAAAAAGTATTTATCGATTCACTAAATAATAACAAGCGTTTAAAAAATCACATAAATTAATGTATTTGATTGAATTATACCGTAGTCACATAATTGACAGGTGTAAAATGTACAGTTACATTATGGTAACTTCATCACACATTGCTGACTGTTTGTTTTTGATGAAAGGATTTCAAGTGTATAAATTTTATAATTATTTTTTTCACCTTTAAATGGGAAATAGTTTGTTAAAATTCTGGTGATGAAACACAAGAATATTCACGGAGAATCTCCGCAGAAACGCTCTAACACTTGGAGAATCGCAGAGATTGTGTGTGAACTTTTATCGCGGAGATTCTGAGCGTTTTTTTTTTTCAAGGAGAAACTCCGCGATTTTCAGAAGTACGCGCTGACCATGATCGCAGAGGAAGCACAAAATGTGTACATATCGCGGGAGCTGTACTGTATTAGACGACACTTTTAATGACATCTACAAAATGCCAATTGGCACCCTGCTCAGCCAGACTTTTTCTCATTTCATCAAAAAGCTTGGCCATTGTCTTTGATATGTTGACATACATGTATCAGATAGAAAATAAACAGTATTTGATTGACAAGGTAGTCTTTTTAAAAATAGAAGTGTTTGCACTTTTTCTGTTGAACCAGTGTATCAAAGTTGCAAGTCAAAATTTTAGACTTTGTTAAATTTTACCTTAGTGTCTAAATATACACTTTGTAATACAGTAAGAGCTTCCAGACGTCAGCGTTACACTTTTTAATTCAATGAAATGTAAAGTATTTAATACCAACACCGAAATGCCTTCTCATACACAGATGCAATCACAATCAGACCAATCATTACAGGACAATGTCCAAATAATACAAGTTCAACAACAGCTGTGCGAAGAAACAGAAAGCAAGGGATGAAAGCTAAACTTAGGGAATCTCCATTATCCACTGATTATGACAGTAACTTTTATGAAACATATGTGTTCCTGTGGTCTCTCATTTTACCAATTTTCAGAAAAATTTTTGCATTTTAATTTTCCTTTTGTAAAAACACTAGCTATATCATGTGCTTATAAATTATGTTTCAAAAATATTGCTTATGTTTGAAATATAGGTTGATTGAGATTCCAGTTAAGTCGATCCCGGTAACTGAGGTCGACTCTTGTAAAAATGTGTGACTATATGTTCCTGCCTTGGAAACCTCCACAGACACAGAGAACTGTACCCCAATTGTTAAGAAAAGAAAAAGTAAGTGTGATAGAAAGAGAAATAGGCCACTGAAAAGGGCAGGAAGGAAGGATGAGTGGAAAAAGAAGGAAAGACAAACAGAACACAAAACACTGTTTTAAAAAATTTTGCCAAAAGCAAAATAAATAACCTGCTGTCAAGTGAAGGGATAAATAGACAAAGAATACAGCCATATGGAAACTACTTTTCAATGTTGTTACACATCAGATCAGTTCACAAATGACTGCTTCTGAACTTCAATTAAAACTCAACTGATTTCAATTCAAGCAGGAGCATAAACATCAAGAAACAATATCTACAATAACTAAAAAATAAAATAAACTCACCTCTGGAATGTCTTGTTGATTAAAAATGGTGCAAGACTAACCTCTGTCATGTCTGTTTTATGATAACCTATCTGCACCTTCAGCTTTCCTAACATCTTGCTTCTCTCTACTGTCGTACCAAAGTTGGATGAAATATCTTTTAAACATCTTTCACATGTGAAGAGACATGACAAGTCTAGAAAACTAACTGCTGATTTTTGTATCTCTGATGTTATTACAATGACAGACACAGCTTTCTTTTCCCTTTGAACCCAGAACTGCAAACATTCAGCTTGTCTTCATATTCAGCACTTGTCAGGTCTGTTGCAAACCTTCACTGACAAGACACACAACAGTAAAATGTTTTGCTTGTGTAATTTCGCAGAATTACAACACAATGGGTATCATATTATTATACAAGATCAACAAACAGGTTTTCCATCTTTTGCTAAAACCACTCTTCAGTAGCAAATCTTCATCCAAAACAAAAGCAGAAAACTTGTTCCCTTTGTTTCCTCCGCAAGATTAACTTTAAACTGTTGCTTCCTGAAATGAGATTTGCGAATGAATTATAGTCATAGTAAAAATAACATATTGAAAATAGAATCTTTCTTTTACCGGTGTGAAAAGACATATAGTTCAATAAAATTTTGAACAAAAAAAAAAGAAATTAATATGTACAGCCCTTTGGTTTAGTCTGCAGTATTTAAACATCTTGAACATTTTTGCTTAGGATTTGTTCATGTTTTCCCAAACTTTAAATTTCATACTGACATCATAATTATGTTTCTTTATTTTTCGTGACAGTTTCATTCTCAGAGAGATAATTATAATATCAAAATGCAAAAGAATGTTTCAAAACTTTAATACAACAAACATTCAACTTCAATATGAACATTAAAACCCGAGAACGTTTTAATACCGCAAACATTTTCGTAGGTGTTTCCTTCTATATCATGTATAAACAGGAAGAGAACGCAGACAGCACACAAAGTAGCTGCACAATTAAATGACATCATAGCATCTTAATATGGTCAGGCACATGGCTGGTTTTCCTTGAGTTGTGGGTTTTCCATAAGTCATCAGTAAGTGATACTAGCATTTATCATCAAAGAGTTAAAATGATTGAATTTTTTTTTACATATTTTGTCTAAGTCAGTTGTTATTATAAAAATTTCATTGTTCTTTGCGCTGTTTTCTCCATCTGTTTACATCTTAGGCACCAGCAATGACAGTGCTTGTTTCGGATACTTTGAGCAAGCGTGACTTAAATGCGTGGAAAAAATATCTCACAGAACTATCAGTAGCTTATGTAACCAAATGATGAGCTACCAATGATAATTTGATAACGTATCTTATTTTTATTCGTGAAAACAAATGATTTTAAAGCTATTTCTATGTCCACACTGCTGCCAGTTAAGACTTTTAAGAGCAAAATATATTAATCATTTCCTTTTAAATCGCAATAAAGATGATACTTTTCAGCTATATTTTTGTGGTTTATAACTTGTTCAAGTGATTTTCTGTAGTTTAGTGCAATGTAATGATTTCTTTTTTTTTACACAACACTGCTGATATTGGCCTGACCTACAACTCAAGAAAAAGTAGCAGCCATAGAAATTCAAAGTAGTAGATATAAAAATGCCTTTTAATCTTGGTAACAGATCATAAGAGAGTCATGAAATTTGATAACAGTTCAGATAACAGGTATGTAATGTTTTTAATGCAATTCCAATGCTTGTTCAAGTGACATCATCACACATAACTTGTCTATTTTAAGAAATGCCCACGCCTCTAGGAACATAAAGCATAGTGTCATGTGATCCATTTCCAAGAAGAAACTGATGGATCAATACACAGAATGTGCTATAAAATTCTGATGGCTTGATACGTGTCCGTATTACCTCTACTGTCTGTATTTTGGTGGATTTACAAGCTGAAGTTGAAATTTACAAACAAACAAAAATGACTGACAGTGATCATATATTGGGCGTTACTATTTCACTGAAATTGCAATTTTTTATTTAATCTATCTAGATTTCTTGAGACTGACTGA
This sequence comes from Cyclina sinensis, assembly GCA_012932295.1. Taxonomy (NCBI): domain Eukaryota; kingdom Metazoa; phylum Mollusca; class Bivalvia; order Venerida; family Veneridae; genus Cyclina; species Cyclina sinensis. The sequence continues at coordinate 11,169,938 of JAAONU010000019.1, forward strand.
ATCAAACAACAAAGAGAAAAATTATTCATCAAACTATACTTAGGTAGCACACCACAGTTTTTCTGCATTCAAACTGGCCAGGGAGAAATATTAAAATAATAGGAACATAATGGAATTAAGAAGCTGTTTGATCTTGTGACTATTTTTAAATATCAAGCCAGGGCACTCGTTTGGCCATTTTTGGGGCCGAATATCGGCCCCATTCCCCTCTCAAGATCATATGTTTTTTTCCCCTATTTCAGAAAAAAATTCCCCTCAAAAAAAAAAAAATAAAAAAAAATTACCGAAAATGTTAGTAATTACTTTGGTTACGAACAATGTTGAGTACGAAGCCATATTATATTTCTTCACTAGTTACCTCCCCTTAATTTCTCATGTCCAATGAAATTAATCGTAACTGATCAGGTAGGAATACGTTTGGAATTTTCGGATATTACCGTTGCGAAGGTAGGAATACGTTTGGAATTTTCGGATATTACCGTTGCGAAGTAAAATGTCTCACAATCAAAACCACTACAAAAAAGAATAACGTCAAAAACATCAGAAAAGTGTAAGAAAATTGACATTTTATTTAAGCAGCATGCATTATCTTTGTCTGAAATCACCACATCAACATCAACTACAGTCTCTAAAAAAGAATCACCAAAACGTAAAGCAGTATTCTCCCATAACCAAGTTGACTCCCTTTCTCATGATTCTAGTGATGATGATTCAGACATTAGTCTAGAAAAATTGATGTCTGAGTCAGTTGTCTTGAGTGTAATAAGAAATTCAAAACAATGAAGAATAAAGATAATTTAAGAACAACTTCATGTTATATTTTTTATTTGGTTAGGTCTATAGTAAACGATATACTAGCTATTGAAAGTAGGCCTAATGGTAGGAAATAGTGCTAAAAGTAAGTGTAAAACCCTAGATCTAAAAAACTCATATATGACTCAAAATTCCCCTTTTTGTCTTAAAATGATGCAAAATTCCCCTTTCTGAGGGTATGGGTACCTGTCCCCAAAAGTTGTCTAGTGCCCTGCAAGCAATTCCCAGGGGGGGAGGGGGGGATTGTCTGCATACATGGGTAGTTTGAAAGGTATGTATAAAAAGTATGTTTAAAGCTGCAACAGTTGCAGGTAATTCTGACAAAATGAGGAATAATTGGTTTCATCTTGTGGTAAATTGTAGCCACCAAGGCTAAGAACAGCCGCTCATTTTTTCCTGTTATACAGGCAGATGTTTCATTGTACATTTGCAATGCTGTCATCACCTTGTTCAAACTGGAACACTTTTTGTTTTCCAGGGCCATCTGTTTTCTCTTGTGATGGGACATACAAAGTTAAAGTTAAGCGGCAACTTCCGAAAAAAAATTCCGTTACTGTGGTGCAACCTTACATTAAAAATTTACCCACCTGCTACCAGAGCAAATGGCGCACGTAAACCAAAGGGGAATAATTTTGTTACAAAGAACTGCTCTCAGGCAACAACCTACTAAATCACTTTAATCTCCTACGGAGTGATCTCCCTTAACAAGTATAGTAGTTATAGGTAAAACACAACTAAATCAAATCCTTCTGTATTTCATTGTCGTATGAAGTCGCAGTCTAATTTTATTAGCGCCTGAAGATGTTTTCATTTCCAATATCTGGAAAGAAGCAGACATGAGAAATGATTTTGTTAAGTTTTTTTTCATATCAACTATTCAAATTTCTCAGTATACCTTTGGTAGCTCTAATAGAAATTAAAAGTACAGATTTCATCCATAATTGATAATAATGGATAAAAGAACTTAAAAGAAGCACTACTTCGGGCTGATTTCATTCATATCTTGTTTGGATTTCACTTGATTTAACTTGTTTTTTGATAACAGAACTTATAAGCATTACATCCGACTCATCTGAATGATAACTAAGTTAGAGATTTCACTCATTATTGATAACAGAACTTAAAATAAGCATTACATCCGGTTCATCTGACTGATATCGAAGTGAGAGATTTAACTTGTTTTTGATAACAGATCTTATAAGCATTACATCCGACTCATCTAATATCAAAGTTAGAGAATTCACTCATAATTGATAACAGAACTTAAAACATGCATTACATCCAGCTCACCTGACTGATATCAAAGCTAGAAATTTCACTCATTAGTGATAACAGAATGTAAAACAAGCACTATGTCAGGCTCATCAGATTGATATTTAAGTTAGAGATTTCACTTATAATTGTTAACAGAACTTAAAACAAGCATTATTTCCTGTTCATCAAACTGACCTCAAAGTTTGAGATTACACTAGTTATTGATAACAGAACTTTAAACCAGCACTACTTCTGTCTCATCAGATTTATAACATTATTTTGAATCTCACAAGTTATTGATAACAGAACTTAAAACAGGCACTACTTCTGGCTCATCTGATTGATATCAAAGTTAGAGATATCTCTTGTTACTGATAACAGAGCTTAAGACAGCCACTACTCCCTACTCATCTGATTACTATCAAAGTAATAAATTTCACTCGTAACTGACTACAGAACTTAATACGGGCAATGTTTTCAGCTCATATGACTGATATCAAAGAGAGTTCACATGTTATGAAGTTCTGAACTTCGCAAATAATAACGAGGCATCTTCTGATTCAATCATTTAATCCTCAAAATGGGTATAGAGTAATACTAATAGACTGAAAATAGAAAAATAATAAACATTGTTAATGTATCTTCCAAGAACACTATTATGACAAAAACACTTTTCTTTAATTCTTACATTTGAATGACTAGTTTCTATGACTTACATACAGTAAATGTAATACAATATAGACCGTTCCAGAAATTAGTACCTACCGGATTACCTCCCTTGCGTAAAGGACTGTGCAGACGGAAGCAGTTTTATAATGCGGAGCTTAGAAAAAGTCCCTTTTTCCAGCTGTAATGTGATGGTGACGTTGTATGTTAGAGAAACAGATACATATAAACCACATGAAGCATTTATTATCAGTAAAGATCTATCCAAAGGTCTTTTAACTGAAAAAAAAGACTTACAGTATATTTGTTAACAATTTTTTGCTGACATCTGAATCTATTGAACAGTTAAATAAAGGTCTTGTGATATTCTCCGGTAGACAAATTCTTTTTATTTTATCAAAATTTCACGAAAAACTTCTTTTAAAAAGTGCATGATGATAATTTTGTTTTCCGTATTACAAGCAGTGTCCTCAACAATAATGTTAATGTTAAAAATAAGACGAAGGACAGCAACATATTATTGTAAGATTGATATCTTACGAATGTGTGGCTTGCAGCTATTATTTTCTTTCTGCATACACAAACTCACATGTTGTACATATCAACACTTAAAAAAAAACAGATTTCCCAAATGCAAGAAATATGTATAGAAAAAAGGTCCATACGGCAACAGGTGCTAAATTTCATACGGTTTTTTTGCTTGTAAGGAAGAATGTATATTCTTAAATTTCATATAACAATCAGGAACAAATAAAGCCCCATGTTTTATAGCCATCAGGCATTTTCTCAAGAGCAAATTTCATTATTATAGTGATTTACTGTGACTAATCAAACAAGACTGACAATGACAATTAACGGTAACTTATCAAAACAAAGGCAGTATGTCAGCCGGACCTCTATATAAAGTAACCACATTCCTTCACTACAAGCCACCGCGAAAGACAAAGGACAGTTTGACAATTAAAGAAGTGCATATTAACTGTCAAGTATTGTTTGACACTGTATCAAAGAATAAAACAAGTTTTAGTTAACACAGAGTGAACATGTGGTTGATGAGCGAGATGTATAATTTTGTCATTTTGTCCATTTTGCAAGCTTTCAGTGTTGTTCAAATAACTGATATCATAAAAGGTAAAGGTTTCTTATTTAACGTGGGTAGTCAACGAAAATCTCCACTTGGTGTGGATAGAACAACTTATTTCCAGAAGAGCCCACAGTATGTGTATTTTACTTCCCCAATCCCCAGTCTAGGCCGATACTGCTGGAAACAGTACCCAGTTAGGTTATCACCCAGTCCTGGGAAATCAGTCGGTAACTCAGTCGCTACCCGGAATCGAACCTGGGTCACTAGCTTCGTAGCCCAACGCACAAACCACTCGGCCACCGAGTTTCAACTTTCAAAAAGGAAATATTCTACACATATCATATTTTTCACACAACACAAGCTTCCACTTTGAACAGTCCATGGTCTTTTTCAACAGTCTTTCATGTGTGATATAATTCAACTTAATAATATCTTCAAGTCAGGAATAAAAAATACAAAATACCTTAAAATGATGTTTATTCTGCAACAAAATTCACGCAATATAAGGCAGTATGTCACCTTGAAATGTGCTAAATATATACAGATCTATACGGAACTTAAGCATCATAGTATTGAATTGATTTGCAGTCCTTTAATGGCGGACGGTCATGTGATCTTCATAATGACGGCGGTCAATTTATCAATTATGGAACGGTCTATAAGCCAGTGCATAGCCACTGTAAAGGAGAAAACAAATACAAAATTGGCATTAAAACAAAACTTCACTGTTTAGCCAAAGAATCTGAATAATTCCTACAACTATATTAAGCTCATAGGTTTAAACTATATGCCCTGAAAAAACGTTTTCATGGATTTTCCAACCATGTTAACACCTCAAAGTTTTAACCAGTTACAGTAACTTTAAGTATGAACGTGGTTAGTTTAATCTTTAGAAAACTAACAAAAGCGATAACTTACACCTTGGGCCACATTAAAGGGTTTTATTTGTTTTGTCTTTTTTCTTTTTAGAAAGCCATGGACGTCAAACCGCCTTTTTTCACTACAAATGACGTAAATTATAAAAGGGAGATAACTTTAACTAAATTAGGTCTAAAACAACTAAAGGTGAACTCTTTTTAGAGACCAACGGGTAGTCGTAACACACGTTACTGATAAAGAACTTAAATCAACAATTTAAAACTCTTGTGGGACAAAGCATCCAGTCAGTTTGGGTAATATAATTCAAATACAAACAAACTGAATCCTAGCATGGACAAAAAAGGCTTAATTGGGAATGCTTCAAAGCCCGTAAAGAATTTAATAAATCGAGAAATACATTTATGAAAAATAGAAGTATCGAAAATGAAAATATATTTCTAAATAAAAATGTTGCTATATAAAAGTGAGGCGAGAAATAAATTAGAATTAAAGAAAAAACATCAACGAACGGGCCCGAAAAGAAATCTAGTAAAAAATGTCCCAAATCATTTTGGAAATATATAAAATCTCAATATAAAAGGAACTACAATTTGTTAATAGTAAATAATCAGATAGAATTAAAATCTCTCAAACAGTTAAACTCTTTGATTCTCTCCTTTCTTCAATACTAAATTATGCTACAGAAGTATAGGGTACTCATGTAGCACCGAATATTGAGTTAATCCACACGAAATATTGTATTAGAATTTTAGGGGTGAAAACCTCCATAAATTGAAAAGCGTTTTATGGCAAACTAGAAAAAGTACCCATAAATATTCATATAAAAAATATAATAAAAAATATCAAATCGTAACTAAAACAGTATTATACACAGAACATACAATATGCTAAAACTGATGTGGATACCAGTCTCACTTATAATGGTAATGATCATGGATTGATTTGGGAAAATCATTCAAACATGTTAATTAGATTTTACTAATAAAACACAGAATTCTAAGTATGTAATACGAACGATGGTATGTAATTATTAACAGCTCGCCAATACTTAAAACGTATTGCTTATCTAAACATTCAGTCAACTTCGATAAAATATCTAAACAAAATCGCAGAAAATAAGTACAGATTGGCTTTAACAAGATTCAAAGTATCATCACATAATTGGCGATGGAAATAGAAAAATATACAGGTCTTCAAAGAAAATCTCTTAACAGAAAAATCTATTAAAGTTATTAATAATTTAAAGGCCGGTGAACAACTATAAAAGGGGATCAGGTAGAGAAATGGCTGCCCGCTTAGCTCAATAGGTAGAGCACTGGAGGGTATTATGGCAACAGCGGATAACAGATGTTTTAAAAAAGTGTAGTCAAAAAGTTTTAAAAAATCGGTTATTAGGCATTTACTAAACACTGTAAGGATTGCTTTAATAAGGAAAAATGTCCTCATACAAAGGCAAATTCGCCTCGCTGGATAAAAATTACAAAGAGATCTCGAGAAAGCGACAGCGTCGATTCCTTCAAGAAAATGGACTTGAATGATAAAATGAACAGTATGTTTGACATTATGATTCAATTTGGTTCCATGAATGGAAAACTAGACAGTATTACCCAACACATGTATTACACGGGCGCAACAAACGAGGTCACTGAATCTAGGTTACATTTGCTTGAATATAAGAGTATTGAGATGGAGGCCTGTCAACTTCGAAATAACTTGCTGTTTAGTGGTATCGAAGAGGGTGATGGTGAAAATTGTTCTGACCTAGTTCTGAACATTATAACTAACAATCTGAAAATTGACTCAGCCAGCATCTTCATCTGCAAGGCATTTCGAATTGGTAAAAAAAAAAAAAAAAAAAAACGTAAATCAAAACAAGCACCCGAAGAATCTGTTAAACACAGGTCTATTCTTGTATCGTTCATAGACCCTTCAATGACTGATGACATTCTGGAAAACGCTAATCTCCTCAAAGGCACCAACTATGGTATTTCCAGAGACTATCCACGAGAAATTCGTGAAGCCCGACAAGAACTCTGGCCGGAATATAAAGAAGCTCGTTCTAGATATGGTCCATGAAATGTTAAACTGAAGTATCCTGCCGCTTTGAAGTTTACGGCGACACCGTGCACAACGTGTTTCCAGCATAGCACGACACTCTAAGAGGCTCGCAGAACTCAAACGTCAAAGCCAGAATCCAGGAGACGTTCAAGAGAGCTGTAAATGCGTCCTCTGCGTTATGGGAGAAACACGCACTGAATATGCAACAAATCCCGGAAAATGAAGTATCAAGCGACGGAAGTGACGACGAACTGTTGCCATATGATGAGAAGTCCCCAAGACCGCCACCGAGATGGAGTAATCGACCTAGCCCTCGAAAATCCCAAAGTGCTACATGTGGTACTCCACACACAACACAGGGCTATCTCGTAGAGGTACATGCTCCTGTCGAGCGGAATGATTCTGCGCAGGCTCCAAATGATGCACTAAGTACCGGAAACCCGGATGTAAATCCCAGGGTCACATAGAGCCACACGGGGTCAGTGGTTTATTTTTGTGAACAATGTAAATATCTCCCTTGTTCTTCAACTAAGTTAGTCTGTGATCATCTGAAAAGTTTCAAAGAAGCAAATCTAAAATCTGATCGTTATCAAAGTGGTGATACTTCTTATCAAATATTATACGTGTTGAAGAGCTACTTCAATATGAAACAGTTAATGAAAATATATATAGTCTAGGCGAAAATCTGAAAATTGGTTTCTTGAATGTATGCGGCCTCAAATCCAGGATGAAGTATGATGAATTCTGTGATTTAATTAAAACTTATTCCATCTTCTGTGTAGCAGAAACAAAGCTTGACGAAAATGATCTTATTGATTTTGAAAACTACAAATTCTTTTTAAAACCAAGGACAGAGAAATATGCAAGGAAATCCGGTGGTCTTGGTTTTTTTGTTCACATTTCACTAATTGACAATTGTATTATTCTTGATTCTAGTTGTGAATATATATACTGATTGCAATTGAAACTATGTATTAATGACAATTACGAAAATTTTGTGATAGGTTGTATGTACATTCCTCCAGAACAATCTCGATTTTTTAACGATGATGAAATTTTTCATTTACAAAATGATATTTCAGTTAAATGTAGTGAGTATGAGTACAAACTTATTGCTGGAGATGCAAATGCTCATACTTCAAACTTACCAGATTATGTAGAATTTGACGAATACTTAGCAAAGAGTCTTGATCTTGATGAACTTACAATAAGATCGCTTAAGTGTATTAACCAACTCGAACACTTTAATATTTTGCGTGATCGAAAGTCTCAAAGTACAAAAATTAACAACGCCGGACAAAAAATACTTGATATATGTAAATATAATAATTTATTTATCATGAATGGGCGGATTGGTTCTGACAAAAATATTGGTAAGAAAAAGTTCAGGGATGTTTCACGCATTGATTACTCACTTGCTTCTGTTAAATGTATTTTTTCAGTGTCCAACTTTGATATTGTAGAACTTGACCAGATTTTTTCTGACGGTCAGTCTCTGTTATCCATAGATCTGTGTAATATAAGACCAGATGTTTTTCGCTCACCACCAGCACCTGAAAATAACCATCTAAAACCATTAATAAAATAAGTAACTAAAATACCCTAAGTGGGACGATAGTAAAGCTAGCGAATTTGTACAAAATCTTGATCTGCAAGTCCTGGCAGAGCTAGACCATTTAGTGAGTAACGAATCATATGGGCAAGACCATAAAATCATATAAATAGTATAACAGAGAAAATATCTGTATGTTTGGTTATCATCAGGCGACACATGTGATCACTGATCGCTTTTGTGTGAAAAATAGCATATGGTTTGGGCCTCAGTGTAAAAAGGCGCGTAATATATATCACAGAGCTCGCAAAACATATCAGTTGTGTAAAAACAGCACAAATAAGTCAAGGTTACGAACCGCAAGTAGGTCATATAAACAAACAGTCAATATATTACTGATTCTCTAAACTGCCAAGTGACTGACGCAGAAATCCTAAAAGCCATAATGAATTGCAGCAATGGCAAGGCAACTCCCCCACAAGACAATATTTCTAATGAGTATATCAAAAATACTAGAACAATGATGACTCCTTTTTATAAGTACCTTTTAATAAGATATTAGACACTGGCGTCCTACCTGAATCTCGGTTAATATGTACTATATGCCCAGTGTATAAAAATAAGGGTTCAACGCTTGATCCGGGTAACTATAGGCCTATAACTATTTTAAGCTGCCTTGGGAAAATCTTTAGTGCTATATTAAATAACCGCCTTGCAAAATTTCTAGAAGATAATAACCTGCTCCTTGAAAATCAAGCTGGATTCCGTACCAGTTATTCTAATTGCGATCACATATTTGTCCTCCACTATTTGTTAGAAACATTGAGGGCAAAGAAACAGAAACTTCAGTGCTCGTTTATCGATTTCTCCTGTGCCTTCGATTCTCTCTGGCGTGCTGGACTCTGGAAAAATATTAATCATATAGGTATCTCAGGTAAAATACTTCGGGTTATTCAAAACATGTACGCAGACGTAAAATCATGTGTACAAGCTAATGGCCAAACATCAGCCTTCTTCCCGAGCCTTATGGGGGTTAGACAAGGGGAAAATTTATCTCCGGTGCTTTTTTCTATCTATCTCAACGACCTCGAATCTGCCCTTCTTGTCAACGAAAATGGTGTGACTATAGACTTTGAGCAGAATGAAGCTATTCACTTTTTGAAACTTCTCATACTTTAATATGCTGATGACACGGTTATCTTTGGTGTAAAGGAATCTTTTTTCCAAACATGTCTTAATAATTTCCATATATATTGCCAAACATGGAAATTAAAGGTTAAACTATCAAAAACTAAGATTCGAGAGTGTGTCTATAAGCTAAAAGCTTCCTACACAATCGAACTAAAATAAATTTGGTATAAACTAAAACTAAGATAGTTGTATTTGGAACTAATAAACCAAGTCGTTAAATTTCTCCTTAAATGGTCAACCGATAGAAACGGTCTAAGAATATATATACCTTGGAGTGATATTCAGCAGTTCATACTCTTTCTTGTCATGTAGAAAATATGTTGTTACCCAAGCAAATAAGGCTATGCATTTACTTTACTTAAGGATAATTAACTTATCCTTACCTATCGATCTACATATAAAACTTTTTGGCCATACAATTCTTCCCATCTTGACATACGGTGGTGAGATTTGGGGCTTCGAGAATTTGGATATGATAGAGCAGGTCCATGCAAATTTTTTAAGAAAAATAACTTACACCAGAAAAAGTACTCCTAGATACATGCTGTCTGCTGAACTTGGACGCTATCCAATCGAAATTATCATTAAGTCCCGAATGATCAACTTCTGGAGTAAAAATATACAGTCAAAGATTACAAAATTATCATATATTTCTTATAAGCATGTGTTACAATCTACCTACCCTTATAAATGGTTAGCTTTCATTAAAAACATTTTTGATTACACTGGACACTCTTTCCTCTGGTTAAACCAAGATATACTCAGGAGCAACAACCTTGGAACGCTTGTAAAAAACACTTATTGATCAATATAAACAACGATGGTATGCAGGTCTTAATGTTTCTTCGAAAGGTAAAATCTATGGACGCTTTAAAGAATCAGAAGAATTTGAAGAATACTTTACACTTCTCTCACATTCCTTAAGAATGGCACTGCTTCATTTCTGTACAGGTAACCATAGGTTTATTATTGAAAAGGGCCGTTGGACCCAATCATTTATTCCCCATGAAGACCGCCGCTGCCCCCTCTGCACTACGGAAGAACTTGGTTGTGAACAACACTATCTCCTCACTTGTCCCTTTTTTCATGAAAAACGCCAAAGGTTAAATATCCCAGCATATTTTTATACCAGACCTATTGCAACCAAATTTAAGGATCTGATTACAACAAAAAAATACAATATCTTACACAATTTAAGTACTTTTGTAAAACAATTAATCAAATACTTCAATCGAAAAATGTCCTTACTTTCCGGATGATCTCATTTTAACGGCATATTTCAATCTGACTTATATAGTGAATAATAGTTTTACTCACCTGTTTTGTTTTTATCCTATACAATGGCATTCCATTCATCAGGGAATTTTCGTGCACCAGCAGCACGTGGCATTGTAACTACACGTCACCGCTAAGCATTATGGGATTACACATTAGCTATTTTTAGATTACTTATTTTCCCACGGATATTAATTTGAGAATAATAACTTTGCATTTACAATCGTTTTTTTTTTTCTTTTCTCTCCTTTTGGAATAATTAAAACAAAGCACTACCCCAGCAATCTTGATAAAAGAAAACCCCTCTTTAGCTAGAATTTTGTTAATATTACTTCCCTACCTTAAATTTTGCTATTATTTTCTATCTATTTATTTTGTTCCATGCTATCCGCACTACCCGATGTATGTTATCTATTTGTTAACTTGTACACATGTTCTTACTTGTGTATTCACAAATAAAAAAAAATGTTCTGTTCTGTTCTGAGTAGTAATTCATCGGTCGTTGGTTCGACCCCTGGGCAGGGCACAATTTCTACGTGACAATTTGTGTCTAATGTTCATTTGTCTCTCACCGTTGATTCAACCACTCGGTAAGTCGAAGCGTGAAAATTTACGGATAACCAATTATTGTCGGTGCCTCCGAGGTGAGAAATGATCGGACCAATAAGCGTGTCAACGATTATTTGTTGATTGCAACTTTACAAATTACACTTAAATAGGGATGTTAATTGTCAATTTCAGGTAAAATGAGAACTGATCGTGTCTCCGTTTGTTTGTTGTTTGCACTTTTAAAAAGTGCACGTAATTAGGATCTTTTTTCTGTACGGAAAATTGCCAGTATTATATTCCTATATGTACAATTGGAGCGGGGTTAGTGTTATCTAATATTATGTAATTCTATGTTTTGATTGGCTGTTAGAAGATCCGATTATTGCCGAAGCATTACGTATTTTTACGATGTACTACCTGTTGAATCAATTTGCGAAGTTGTGTTATTCCGGAAATCCTCGGACAGAATTACGAACAGAATCACGTGACTGTCTGGTAATATTGTGTAGGAACATGTTATTGTTTTTGAAATCTATTAATAGTAACAAGTAACTGATAAGAGATACAGGTAACTTTTTGAAGGCTGGCAAAAATATGGCGGTTGATAAAAATGTAAAACATAGTAATTTTGTAATTAAAGTTACAAAGTCATTTTTCATCAAACAATTCAATATTTTATATCATTTAAAAGGTCTGTAAACTCATTTTTTACATATATTAAAAATAATTTTCAAAACTGTTTACTTTCTTGTTTGTAAATGGTTAAACTAAGTGGATCTAAGCTGCTAGAAAAATGCTGAAAAAATGCTGAAACGACAGGTATAAATTAGTTTAGTTCTCTTTTTTAAAAGCAAAAATTCAAAATCTGCTTATATTTTCAAAATATGAATTTAAAGAGCTTTCAAATGATGTAAAATGATACAATGTTTATGTTTAATGTTTTCAAATAATAAAATTCGGCTCAAAAAGGAAAAAGACATCTAAAGTTAAAAATTCTGTCTGGTTCCTGGAAGTACTTTGCTACGACAGTGACTGTTCCTCACCTGGTCTTTAATATGTTGAATTACATCAAAGTAATCTAAGCATGGTCATAGTTTATTATCATAATTGATATTACAAGTATATTTGTTATTCTATTCAAGCATGTTTGTTATTCTGTTCAAGCATGTTATTCTATGAAATTCACGTTATTTTGTTAACAAAACAAACACTGTTTCAGAATAATCATAATTATCACCATTAACGTCAAGAGATATATGGAAATAAAACGTTGAACAAATATGTTGTTGTTCGTTAAAAACTGTGCATTACATTAGTTATAATATGTCTGAACAAGACAGGTAATCAATTTAAAGATATATATTAAATTTCTTTTTACTGGCGTCTGAAAACAAAATAGAATGGTGTAGCTAAAGGTTCCTTAAAAAAATGCAGTAAAAACCGTACACTCAAATGGACTCAAGTCCATTTGAATTTTCCTTGTTATTTTTATTTTTTCGAAATTTCGAAATATTTAAAGATAACAACAAAAAGGAATATCTTCAAATGGCAAATATCAATGTGTTTAAAGAAAGGCTGACAACTTTTAATTAAATATTATGTTATAAGTTATAGTGACTAGGAAGAAATGGCTGTAAAAATTTCCTTTGCAAGAAAGAAAAAAATCTTTGATTACAATACAGTCATTTTCCTACAAGATGCTCAAGAACACATTTTCTCAACACAATCACCTAATTATACAAGTAAATATATGACAACATAATGTCGGTAAAAGGAGTAAGTATAGGTCTATGACAATGAATTCATAATGGATAACTTAAACGTATAAGCGTGCTCCTAAATCGACATTAACATTTCCTTAACCGAAAAATGTCAACGTAATATCGTCGATTATCGTAACAGTGTAGTACAAAATCTTCGTTAATATAAGGAAAATATAAATATATAATATGCTATATTTGATTTAAGTATATAAATTGTGTTTTATTAAATGTAACATTTGATGTAAATTCTGTTCTTTTCCTGTGTATTTGCATTATTACGAAATTTCCAATAATCCATTTTGTTTCAAAATTTATTGTATTAAATATTTTGGAGAAATGATAATGAACAATTCCAAGTGCTAAAAATTCATATGTTAAATCTATCTGCCGGTTATTATTGTATCTGGCTATTGTATCTATACTATTTTCTGCGAATTTGATTACTGCTGGATTTTTGGGCATTCCAAAAAAAAGATGTTGTAAAGTTTCGCGCAAACTGTGCGTTGTCTATTCGAAAGGTCTACGTGTACCAGCCTATCCTCCGTAAACAATGTATTGTCGAGATATTTAAATTGTAGGTTTTTAGATTTAACAGAAGAATAACTTTCATATAATTATGTTGGACCATATTTGAGACCACATAATTGGCTATGGAGTATATAACCGCTCTTGCCACTTGTTCTCAGTCTTTAAAGGTGTTAATGTACTTGTAACTATCTGATTAAGTATTAAGCACATTTTTAACTCGCTTGGACATAAAATTGTTCCTCGCTTTGACAGGATGTGTAGATTTGATCTCGAAATCTTACGTTTTTCTTTACAATGTTTATTGTTATATTTTAAAATAGATATAATCTGTTTGGGTATGCATGACTTTATTTTTTCCATTTGAGATTGGAAATTTATTGTTAACCCGTATTTTCGTTGTAATTCATTGTTTTTTTAAAAAAAATTGTTCGTTTCTGTGTCCCAAATATCTCTTATATCAAATATTTTACATTTCATTAATGAACTAAAGAAAATCGGTTTGTTTATTGTATTTGATATTGTCGTTGCCGAACAAGTAACAATTCAAAATTCCTCTCTCTCAGATTTTATAGATAATTTTAACATTTTGTGCTAAAGGCACATCAGATATATCATGTAACCCTAATTCTCCTTCAATTTTACTTCTTTTCAGTGTTTCTTTCAGTACCAAAGGTTTTTTTCCATCCCCCCAAAAAAATCAAATATTAACGAATCTAATTGTAATACAAACTTTTCTGGAATTCCTCTTGTTTCTATTTCATACATGACTGAAGAATATACAAAACTTTTGATTATAAGAACTTTACCGTTTAACGTAAGATTTCGTGACTTCCACACTTGTAGACAAGATTTTAATTAATTTATTTTGTTTTTCCATAGTTCTTCGTTATATGTATTTTGTACACTGTTTTAGATGACCTTAGAAAAGATTTGGAAGGGAATAATGGTGTTAAAAATTGGGCATCGAATGTTTGTTCTATACTACAAAGTACTCGTTTTAATGATGTCTGGTTATTCCCAGAATCGGTAGATGTTAAAGTATTTATTCCAATTTTAAGATTACGGCTTTTAGACATATTTACAACTGAATGGAGGCAAGATGTTGATAACAGATCATCACTATCCCTGTATAAAGAACTAAAAACTGTTTTTTAATTATCACCTTATTTAGAAATGTTACGTTGCGTAAAACATAGAAATATTATTGCTAAATTACTTTTATCATCACACCAATTAAATATAGAGACAGGAAGGCATAGCCATGTTGAAAGAGCTGAAAGGAAATGTAATTTATGTGTAACAAATGATATTCAAGATGAATACCATTTTGTTATGATATGTCCTGTATATAGATTATTAAAAAAAGTATATTCCTAAATATTATTATACGCGACCAAGTATGGCAAAATTTATAGAACTTTTAAAATGTGGTAGCTCTGTAAATTTAAATAGACTTGCAATTTTTTGTATTAAAGCTTTTAAGCAAAGGCAGGATAACCTTAACTATTTGTATTAGTAAAAGTACGTTTAACGTGCAAATATTTTTATATATAAGAATACGTTATAGAGAATGATTATACAGTTAAATGTATATCCTAATATTCTCTGTTTTGGTATTGCATTTGTATACATGTATAATGATATGTAAAGTAAATAATTGATAATATTATATTCACTCTCGCTGTATTACATGCATGTACTTGTATATGTGGTTGACGATGAACCGATGTGTTCAAGTCAATTTTGTTGAATAAACTTCTGTTCTGTTCTGTTATCTATATTGTATCCATGACAAATCCCAAATGTTTTAACATGATTGCGTGTCCAAACAATTTCATTAACAGTAGGCTTTTTATTTTTCGAAGTTCCTATCAAAATTGCTTTTGTTTTTTTCTTTGTGTTCTTTTGCTCTAGAGGCTTTCTCATATGTATTTAGAGTTTTAAAAAACATGCGAAATATAATTCTCATTTTTTTACAAAAAATTGAATGTCGTCTACGAACTGATAAATCTTTGCTTCCTTTGGTGTGATTTCCGAAGGAAGTGAAATGCCTACTATGGTTTTTTTTTCTGATGGAACTTACCATAGGCTCTGCTTGAATTATGCAAAGAAGTGGGGCGATGGGACATCCTTGTTTTATAGAACGTGAAATTGCAAAAAACTCTGAGACGAAACCATTAGTCTGTATACACAACTTTGAACTGTGAAGTAACATATCAACCCATCTCCATTCGACCCTATCGAATGCTTTGGTGTGATCCAGAAATATAATGGCCCCTTCCATATTTTCTATATCTACGTAATTTATCAAATGCTGAATAAAACGATTTGCTTCATTAATGTTTCTTCCTTTTACGTAACCTTTTTGATCCGGATGAATTATAAGTGGAAGGATCGGTCTTAAAATGTTTGCTAAACATTTCGCTATTATTTTGTAATCCAAGTTGAGAAGAGTTATAGGTCGCCACTTTTAAAAAAAAAAATTCCTTTCTCCCCCTTTATACAGAAGAGTGAGAACTTCGTTATATTGAGATTCAGTTAAACTACTATTTTCAATGCTTTCATTTACCACTTCATGGAAGTCATACTTAATTAAATCCCAAAACTTTTTGTACTATTCTGCCGGTAACCCATCATAGCCTGGAGATTTACCTGAATGAAATTCAAATAGACATGTTTCCATTTCATTTATAGAAATATTTTGCTCTAAATCATTTGCACATTCTTTATCGAGTTTTATATCTACATTTGATAAAAGTTTGTGTGCTGCTTAAGTATTGATGCCTTCCGACGAAAATAATTTTTTTATAAATTAATCTTTGTTCATTTAGTATGTTGTTTATGCCATGTGTAATGTCCCCTTTTTCAGTTCTTATTTTAGACCATAGTTTTTGTTTAGCATTTACGCGTTTTCAATAAAAAAAAGCATTTAGATGATTTTCCGTTGTCTTCGACAAATTTTGCTTTCGAACGGATTTTTTTGCCGCGGTAGTACGTTTAGTATAATAAGCGGCACAGTATATTTTGCAGGCAGATTTTGCAGGCAATATAAGCAAAGAAGGATTTTGCAGGCAATATACACATAGAAGGATATTAGATTTTGCAGGCAATATAGATTGTGTAGGAAAAGGTGTTATGTTTATACCATGAAGTGTGAATGGTAACTTAAGGCTGTTGGTTTACAACAAATGAAGTTTTAAAGTAAGGGGTTTGTGTTCCTCTTACTGTTGGAAAATTTATGATTAATATTGTTAATTTTATTAAAGCATACATGTAATACATGTACAGGTCAGTATAAACTATTTACTTACTTAATGTATATGTTACACATTCAGTGTGTGTTTTTAGATAATGAAATTATTTTATTTTTAGTTATGATATGAAAAAGATAAGTATGGAATAATTACAAATATTTACTTAAAATATGGAGAGTAGGCAGATTTGAGTTTATTTACCCTCCGTTCCGGCTAAAGCCATATGACCGAGCATTTTCGTCTTAAAATAATATTAAACATTTATTTGAATTATTTAAAAGAAAAACATGCTGGAATAAATAACCTAATACGCATAGCTTTGTAGACTTCATTTGCAATTATTACAGGAACTGAAATTATTTGAAATTTTTAGAACTTACAAATTTTTAACAGCTTATTTTCTAATATGCAGATTTTATTCAACCTATATAAATATTCTTATCATTTTGTCATAAAATAAACATTTATTCTATATTAAAATATTCTCAATGTATAGAGGATATTTGTTTGTGTTTCGTTAATATGGAATATATCTCATCGAGAAGTGTTACAATTAAATATTTTCATGAGCGCGTAGCACTGTGAGTTCACTATATCACTCACACTGTGAGTGATATGGAATATATCTCACCGATAGAATTCAGTATTTCACTGGTTAGCATTAAATAAAGATCTTTAACATTTCACACACTTAAAGGGCATATTTCTCAGTATTACTTTTCATTTATATATTGAATCGAATTTATATATTAGCCTGTTTATTGCTATAATTGGTTTAGCCTCATGATTCACACCTTCAGATCTGTATATGTCATTGTCCATTAATCAGTGGTGAGCAGAGTAGACAGTTTGGTCACAAATGTGACAAATCACTGTTTATTGGTTTAATCCTTTTATCACCTAATAAGGTCACTAATGAACCTTTAAGAGTGAACAAACATAAATGAAAATTAGTATCTTTATATAGCACAGACAGACAGATAACTTTATTTCACCCGAGGTACTTTAAAATACAACATGAGGATACGCAATTTCAAGAACTATAGGCCATATCAAGCTCCGGTAGAAATCAGCAATCAGAATTTTAAATATAAAATGTAAGGTGTAAAGGGGAATTCAGTCAACTGGTTAATTCAAGTACCCAACAGATATAACAACAAAGAATAAAAAATACAAATTTTACATGTACTGGACTTAATATCTTATCGTAAGTAAACATATCAAGGTTGATTTGACCTGTCAAGCAAAACAAAAACACGAGCTTTTAAAATAGGAAGAGTAGTGCGGCTATCTTCTAATTTAAGAGTAAGATATCGGTCACTATGTTTTTTGTGTACTGGAAATGTACACCCGCGCGCACGCTCTAATCAAATGGAAGCAGTAAATAAACTTCTTAGAAAACAAATGGGCAATGCAGTCAATGGGCTACAATTAACAGAAAAGGTTCCTTTTTTTAATGACATTGAAAGTCGATGGATAACTAGATTTCTATTTGACCCCGTTGAACAATCACCAGCTTGTCAAATTCATCATACTCACAATGACCACTGGGTAGTATCTTTGTTTCACAACAGTCAAGTTTATCTATTAGACAGTCAAGGAAATGACAGAAATATTGATAAAATTATACCAAATGGACTCAAAATACAGCTTTCTCAGATATATGGTAGAAATGTTAAGTGTCTCTCTGTTAATTTACCAACTGTTATGTTAACTGTGGTTTATTTGCAGTAGCATTTGCTACATCTTATTGTTTTAGAAAAAAAAATGTTAAGATTTAATCTTTGATACAAACTAATTTTAAACTGTTTTGAGAAAAAAATGACAGAATATCCAATTACAAAAAATACTCAAGGTATTCGACATAGAAAAAGCCAACGGGTTACTGCAATAGAACAATACAGTACCTGTAATATGCCAGCATGCATAGCTGATAATTATGGTTCAATGTGATCAATATTTGTGTTGGAATCACAAGTTTTGCATAAATGCACCATTAGATGATTCAAGCCTAGATGAAGATTTTAGATGTGGACTTTGTTAAATGTTGTTTGTGGTTTGTGTAATAATTATTGTTGATTAATTTTATCAACTTTGATGCCTAGGATTTTTAACTTGTTTTTTATGCATTTATGAGATATATAAATCATAGGAGTCTAGTAATACAATTTAATATATAATAGTTTTAATTTAATGCTTTTAACTGTAATTAAAGGAATATACAACTTTATCTTTTTAGTGTTATTGTTCTTCAGACATATTCACCATTATTATAATAATATTGTTATTGTATATCTTGTTGAATATTTGTCCTTGTTTTGCAGTTAATAACAACATTGCAAAATGAATGACACTTATATAGGATTAAATTAATTACATTTTAAATAACAGTATGTATTTCTCTCAAACTATGAAAATCACTAATTATTTGGCCATTCTTTATATTAAATGTATAACATTATACAAGTTTATTTTTTTAAATGTAAAATGGACGATATAATTAAACGAAACAGACCATTTCCAGGGACAAAACTAATATAGTAATAGTGGAGTAAAAATTTTTATAGAAATATTTAGATAATAAACAAAAGTAAACAATGTGTCAACTGTTGTTTATTATTTCAATCCATTTATCGCCTAGGACATTTTACATGTACCCCAATTATGGCATTGAATTCAGTATTTAGGAATTATATCTGTTAAAAGTTAAATGTTACAAAAAAAACCCACAAAACTCCTTTTTAAACAGCATTTGTTATAAATTAACAGCCTTAGGTTCCCATTCACATGATATAAATATGACAACTTTTCCTACTCTCCTACACAATCTATATTGCCTGCAAAATCTAATATCCTTCTTTGTGTTTATTGCCTGCAAAATCCTTTTTTGTTTATATTGCCTGCAAAATCTGCCTGCAAAATATACAAACCCATAATAAGCTTCTATTTTACATTGAAGCTCAGATATCATAAGATTTTCCTCGTAACTTCCGTTTGATTTTTGTTGTATAGAATGCATTTTTTGCTCTAAATACCCAATATCGTCACTTTGTAGATTTTTCATTGTACAAAATTCAATTGAAAGTAGCTTTATATGATATTTTGTCATATCCCACCATTCGCGTTTTGTTTTGAACGTGTTTTTCTTATTTTTCCAATTTCGCCCAAAATCTTCAATGATTTTGATATGATCTCGTGAATCAAGAATACTTGTATTTAGTTTCCGAAGTCCCGGGCCGCGTTCTACGTTTTCTCTACATAATTTTGCATAGATGGCGTTATGATCGGAATATACGAAACTGATAATTTTTGTTGATAAAATTGCATTGTCTAGTTCTTTAGAAATTAATATTAATTCTATACTTGATTTTGCATTTCCTCTCATAAATGTATATTCTTTTTTGCTGGGATGTCTCCTACGCCATACATCTTCGATATGCAGACTGGAAATTAATCTTAAAAGGTCACGTGACGTTATGTCTTCTGCGCTTGATTTCCTGTCCAGTGTATTATTTAAAGTACAGTTATAATGTCTCGCTATGATTAGACGGTACTGATTACTTAGTAATCTTTCTTCAATAAGTTTGAAGAATGAGATTCTCTCTTTCGAGTTATTCGGAGCGTAAATATTTGTGATACAGTAATAGTTAATATTATCAAAAGTAACATTTATCGAAATAAAACGCCCACTTCCATCCTTATTTTCATTGTTTATACTAAAAAAGAGATTTTGCTTAAACAAGATAGCTACTCCCTTCGAAGCAGAAGTACCATTAGACCAAAAATGTTTACCTCCCCATTCATTGCCCCATTTGCGAGACTCAAATTGTGTACCGCACAATTATGGGTTTCCTGAATTAAAATAAATTACATCATATTTCTTATCTCTCAGCCAGTTGTAGATTAAACCCCGTTTCTTGAAATCTCTTAACCCATTAACATTGATTGAAATAATAGAAATGTTCATGATAAGCAGATACTTTTTAAGATAAACATATATTTACTATCTTCCTTGCTTCGTTTTTCTTTCCACCGACGGCGGAGTTGAAGAGCTTACGCTATCCGTTTTCGTTTTCTTTCATTGTAAGGTGTCTCATAATCAGCTAATTCATCAGACAGACCCTCAATGACTCAGACTCAGACTCACAAGCGGAGTACAGCTCTTCGGCACCCTCGTCCGACAAGTTGACACCACTGGCATCTTTAGCATCAAAGATCTTTTTCTGAAAACGACCATCTTTGAAAACAAAGGAGTCATTGTCAATGATGTGAAAATTTTTGGCAGTTCTACAAATTTCAAGCAGTTCCAAATTTACATCGATTGCCATTTGATTTATTTGCTTGATATATGGCGAGTTTCTCATTCGCGGAAGGATGCTAGAGAAACCAACTGGTGTTTCTGGCCACTGTTCCGGAGCTAGAGTCATTGCTTTTGGAATATTTTGAATTGTTTGTTTTCTATCAAACTTTGTCAGGTCATTAGTGCCTAAGTGTATGACAACATACTTTACATTTTCAGTTTCAGTCGTTCGGACCTCATGTAGTCATTTATCAATATTAGCAGCCGTCTGTCCTGACGCTGACATATTTTTACTGGGTTGTATCTCACATGTATTCTGTTGCTGTTTGAGTCACCAAAAATAAAGAATGTTTTGTTTTTGTCGACACTTTGATTTCTTGTGGATGCTTTTCCGGACAGATGATCACTTTGTTCTATTCGTAATGAAGATGGGTTCGTAGTGACAAGATCATCGTAGCTCGAATCATCATCTGACTGGTCAGTTGTGTCTTTGCGAGTGATGTTACTACTGCTACTGGTCAATGAAACGTTGCAGTCCAGTTGTGTGCGACACTCTTGACCGCATACGTGACAAATAACTCCCCGAGTACAGTTCGCTCTCATATGATCCGTGCTGTTGCAATTCCAACATCGATGTGAGACATTTTCTTTGTGCGCAGTACCGTTATTTTGTTTGGAGTGTTCCGGACATTTAAAATACGGGTGGTTAGTTTACCACACCATTTACACTTTAATCGATTATTGTCTTCAAACAGTCTAATTTTAAACTGAGCGATGTTCAAAGTAGTTAGGAAGTATAGGAACACAGTGCATTATTTTAATGTATCTATCGTGAACCATTTTCAATATCCGTACCTTTAATTTTCCCTCTTGAGAATGAAGCAGCTAATATACTACCAAACTGCGCTAAATTTTGAATGATAGTCTCATCTTAAATCTCGTACAGGGCATCCTTAATCGTGACGTTTGTAATCACATTATCAACATCTCTCAATAAAAAATTTAGATTTTTAACTTTCAGTCTTCTTAAGAATAATGTCGTTTTCGATGTCTCCAACAGTTATAATACATTTACCTTCTGTAAACTGTATTGATTTTATTGTTTCTAGTTGAATTACAGCTCGTAGACTTTCAACAACATCATTGTGTGTTACTTTTAAAAAAAAAATCGTCTCAAAGTATACCGATAACGGTCTGGTTAGCTGAACCGCCATATATGATTTCACTTACCGCGAAAACTTGTGTTCTCCACAGAAGAAAGACGATTATGCATACAGAAAACACCATATGCAAAATCGCAGTTTTTTCCGAGTGAATCAAACATCACAAAGAACACTTATCCATAGATATTTTGTATTCATTTTCCACAGAATCACAATGAGCAAGAATAATTTTAGGATCCAATGAAAACAAGTCCAACCACCATGAACGGTCACTTTTCTATTCAAATTAGGTTCTTAATTGTCATTAAAAGGACTGTTATTGGTAATAAATTTATGTTGATTTAATGAACTCACCAGCTTTGACTGAATTACACCTTAATGATTTTAATTATCACTAATTGAGTAAATTATCGGTATGATAAATTAAGTTTTTAACGAATTTGAGTAACTAAAAAATGAAATTGATATAAAAATGCAATGTTTTGGGTTTCCCGTCATCCTTTCAAAATATTAGAACAAAATTCTATATGTTCTCCTAGCGCTAAGCGTGGTGTAAAAAGGAAATTGGATGGCAAAACAAATGGGGAAAGCTCTTTTTCTGACATGATTTATCTAGGTCAAGTTCTATCTGTACATGTTTGTTTTTCACCTGTTTTGTCATGATGTTCATTTGAATAAAATCATAAAAATTGCCTGGTTTTAATACGCCCATGTAGGTAGAAGGAACAAGTTAAGCCTACACTTCTTGAGAAAATGAGTTGATTTAGCAGTTTTATTTCCCGAATACTTCAACTGGTAGATTATATGTTAAGTAGTGCTATACATTCCAGATTTGAATGTTACCATCATGAGTATGCTGTTTAATCACTAGAATGACACTTAATGAACGTTGCTGCTTTGTACGGGATGATAAACGTACAAGGAAAACGATGATACAGAAGTATCACAGCGGACCGACGAACAGAGCTGCATGCAAATATTTTGAATTAGCTGTTTTGACTTGAGGCAGGTATATCAGTAGTTTGTTAACTTAATTTGTACAATGTGTACACACTTCTAGAAGTAATGGACTTCTCAACGTGGTTAGGCAGTAGTATAGCAATACTGAGAACGACAGACGGAAAGTCACTACAGCAGAACTACAACATGTTAGGTCCACTTTGATTTGGAATTCACCAACTAAGAAATCGGAATCTATATTAGGCAGGGAATATGAGCACAGTACCAAGTGTTTGGACATTAGTATTTTGGAGATAGATCACCAAGGTGTTCATAACATAGAAGAAGAAAAACCAACTAAAAGCATTGTATTTATTCAAAAATGAAAAGATATTTGAACAAAGATCACATACCGAAATATTTAAAAAACAACACATATTTAAACAACTACTAAGCATTTGAAACACTTGGAGTTTCAAGAAAAAGCAGCGATCAAACAAACATCGCTTATGTGTGAAATTTGAGATGTCAGAAGTACCTATAGTATCTATAGTCTAATTTCAGATATTCTGAATGTCGAATTTACTGTACTTAGGATTTGCAATATAAAAATGATGTAAAAATTATATTATACATCTATTATAAATTATTCTTGTGAAGTTTGTGGCTTTTTTAAAATCTGAACAACTTGAAAGAATTCATAGAAAATTTTTAAAGAGCTTACTCAACGTAAAAATGTCAACCTGTAATTCTGTACTTTATCGTAAAACTGGAAAATTCCCATTATATGTTGTAAGGAGAACAAGAATTATTAAATATTTTTTAAAGTTATATGCAGAAAAAAGCAATAATTGTTTATTATATACTATAATCGAACACTTAAGATATGATATAAATACTGTGAACTGGGCATCGAACATTAAAAATTTATTGCAAGAATGTGGCTTCAGTGATGTATGGATGTACCCAATGTCTGTAGATATCAATATTTTTATACCCGTTTTACGTAGACGATTACTTGACATGTATATAGGAAGTTAGAAACAGGAAATTGACACTAAATCATCGCTTATATTGTTCAGAAGTCTAAAACAAAATTTTGAAATATCAGATTACTTAATGAAAATGCACGATGTCAAACTAAGAAATATTATTTCGATAATACGTATGTCATCCCATGACCTCAATATTGAAATCGGTAAACATAGACAAATTGAAAGAAATGAACGCAAATGTACTTTATGTGATAAAAACGATATAGAGGACGAATACCATTTCATATTAATCTGCCCTGCATAAACAACATTAAGAAATCATTATATACCTGTGATTACAAAAAGCCAAGCATGTTTAAATTTCTGAATCTTTTAAATACGCCAAAATTAAATCTATTAAACAGAGTGGCCTTTTTCTGTGAAAAAGCAATTAAAACAACACATGAAAAATATAATATTTAATAATGAAGTAGTCATCCTGCGCACTTATGTGAGGAACTAATACAAAATCGTGTATTTCATATCCATCAGTTTCTTTATTCCTGTGATGTAATTTTCACATAATCATTTTCTTTATATGTGTTTTAGGTAAAATACTATTTAAGTATATATGTGTAAATATATATTATTTTGTAATTATATGTGTGTATATATATGATATCACTCTCGCTGTGTTGTAAACGCATACTTAAATACGTAAATAATGAACGACAAGGAACTGTTAATGTTCAAGTCTAATCTGTAAATAAAATTTCTGTTCTGTTCTGTAAAAAAGGTTACTATCAAGCAGTTTGAAGCAATCTAATGTGAAAACAGTTTGAGATCATCTTAATTTTAATTTGAAATAACCAAATATGCATAGACAGCTACACTTTACATTGGTGTTACAAAGCTTAAAAATGACTATGCCATAAATGTATATTAGGATACAGAGTTTACCCTGGTTGAAAATTTCTTCAAGCTAAGTTTGTTTGATTTTCTGATTTCATGTGAAATTTTTATTAAAATAGCAAAACAAAGGCAAGATATCCTGTAGCCAAATTATAATTTCTGTAGCAAAATTAATATAATTTTAGCAAATGGCTAAAATGTCTAAAGGCTCATTGAGGATATCATAGAAATTGATTCAACTCTCCAAATATTTTGCCTAACTAAGGGAACAATTTACTAGTTAACAGGATCATTGCTAGCCTGTGGCAGGTTTGTACTATTACATGAGTTGCTCTCAAGGTCCTCAGACGGACAGGGCAAATGAACAACATAACCATGTTGAATTAACCTATAAGTAATTAAACAAAAAATTTACAAAGCAATCATTTAAACAAGAGGGCCATGATGGCCCTGGATCGCTCACCTGAGTACTTAGGTTTGCTGTTAAGCAGTATTTCATTTTTTAAGTGAAAATATGTAAGTGCCTACAAACCAAATATGTAAAATATCAGTCAATAAATAAAGCCTCTATGACAGAAAGTAGAAATATCTATTATAAGCTATGGTGACCTTGACCTTGATCCAGTGACCTCAAACCCTACCCATGGGTAGAGGTCCATGCAAGGAACCTCTATACTGAATATCAAAAATATTGGTCTATAAATGAAGGCTCTATGAGGTACAGTAGATAAATCTACTTTTAGCCTCCATGACCTTTAACCTAATCCAATAATTTGAAAAAGCTTAATAAAGCTTGCTTCATGCCAAATTTTAAAATTCTAGGTCTTGTGGTTTCAGACAAGAAGATTTTTAAAGATTTTCTTCTATATTGTTATTTAAAACTTGTGACCCCTCGGGCGGGGCCAATAGTGACCCTAGGGACATTTTTCTAACAAACTTGGTAGAGGTCCACTAGACAATGCTACATACCAAATATCTAAGCTCTATAACTTACGGTTTCTCACAAGAAGATTTTTTTAGATTTTCTTATATAACTCTATGTAAAACTAGTGGCCCCTGGGGCGGGGCCATTTTTGACTCAGAGGACAGGATTTGAACAAACTTGGTAGAGGTCCACTAGACAATGCTACACAGCAAATATCTAAGCTCTATAACTTACGGTTTCTGATAAGAAGATTTTTTAAAGATTTTCCTATATAACTCTATGTAAAACAAGTGACCCCCGGGGCGGGGCCATTTTTGACCCAGAGGCCATGATTTGAACAAACTTGGTAGAGGTCCACTAGACAATGCTACATACTAAATATCTTAACTGTAGGCCTTCTTGTTTCTGACAAGAAGATTTTTTAGTTTTTTTCTATATAACTCTATGTAAAACAAGTGACCCCCGGGGCGGGGCCATTTTTGACCCAGAGGCCATGATTTGAACAAACTTGGTAGAGGTCCACTAGACAATGCTACATACCAAATATCTAAGCTCTATAACTTACGGTTTCTGTCAAGAAGATTTTTTAAGATTTTCCTATATAACTCTATGTAAAACTAGTGGTCCCTGGGGCGGGGCCATTTTTGACCCAGAGGACAGGATTTGAACAAACTTGGTAGAGGTCCACTAGACAATGCTACACAGCAAATATCTTAGCTCTATAACTTACAGTTTCTGACAAGAAGATTTTTTAAGATTTTCCTATATAACTCTATGTAAAACTAGTGGCCCCTGGGGTGGGGTCATTTTTGACCCAGAGGCCAGGATTTGAACAAACTTGGTAGAGGTTCACTAGACAATGCTACACACCAAATATCTAAGCTCTATAACTTACGGTTTCTGACAAGAAGATTTTTTAAGATTTTCCTGTATAACTCTATGTAAAACAAGTGACCCCCAAGGCGGGGCCATTTTTGACCCAGAGGCCGGGATTTGAACAAACTTGTTAGAGGTCCACTACACAATGCTACATACCAAATATCTTAACTGTAGGCCTTCTTGTTTCTGACAAGAAGATTTTTTAGTTTTTCCTATATAACTCTATGTAAAACTTGTGGCCCCTGGGGCGGGGCCATTTTTGACCCAGAGGACAGGATTTGAACAAACTTGGTAGAGGTCCACTAGACAATGCTACACACCAAATATCTAAGCTCTATAACTTACGGTTTCTGACAAGAAGATTTTTTTTAGATTTTCCTATATAACTCTATGTAAAACAAGTGACCCGCGGGGCGGGGCCATTTTTCACCCAGAGGCCATGATTTGAACAAACTTGGTAGAGGTCCACTAGACAATGCTACATACCAAATATCTTAACTCTAGGCCTTGTGGTTTCTGACAAGAAGATTTTCAAGTTTTCCCTATATAACTCTATGTAAAATCAACTGACCCCTGGGGTGGGGTCAGTTTTGCCCCAGGGACATAATTTGAACAAACTTGGTAGAGGTCCACTAGATGATGCTTCATACCAAATATCAAAGCTCCAGGCCTTGTGGTTTCGGAGAAGAAGATTTTTAAAGATCCAACTTATAAAATCTATTTTTAGCTCCAGTGAACCAGAAATGCAATGGACCAGAACCATTTGAACAATCTTGGTAGAGCTTCATGCAAGGAACATCCCAGGCAAGTTTCATTAAATTTGCCCCATTGGTTTCAGAGGAGATGTCGTTTGAATGAAAAGTTGACGACGGACGGACGGACGGACGGACTGACGGACGACGGACAAAGACCGATCAGAAAAGCTCAGCCTGAGCACTTTGTGCTCAGGTGAGCTAAAAAATAACAATGACAAACTATTTACAAAAGCTGTCTGTAAGACAGGATGTTCAACTGTTCAAAAAAGTTGTTCAAAGTTGTTAATTATTTAAAATGGGTAATAGTTTCTATATTTTAAAATGCAGCTACAGTTATCTAACTTGTTGGTTTGATGTAAAAAAAAAAAACTTGCAAAAAAAAAAAAAAAAAAAATCAGTCAGGAGTTATTTAACATGCTTGTTGATGCCCCTGAACATTTCTTTCACTATTCAAGTAAGTCCAAAACAGTTAACTGAAATATAGCACAAATATAACCATCATGCAAATGCTAAACACACATTTTTAAGTCCACAAAGGGCCTTAATTTGCAAAACAAATCTACTCATGTGTGACATTTTTTATCTTCCTGTCTGAAGTAACATAAGCAGAAAATGTTATAGGTAACAAAGACACCAGTATCATTATGATTTCATCTTCATCAACTTTCTGAAGCCTTGTACATTTGCAGGCAACTGTTTCCAACAACTGCTGAAAAAGAACAACCTTTTCCAAATGTCCATTAGTACACTGGAACGTAACTTCTTTGCGGCAAGTTTAGGTGCCTTCCTTGTTCTGGAACAGTTGATATTTGCCATCAACAAAACTCTTAGACCTGCACCCTAAAAAGAAATAATGGACATAGAACAGTTGTTTCTATAAATAGCACAAACTTAATTAGACAAATAAGAGTTCACTTAATTATTTGTTTGCAATCCTTAGTCATTAATATTAGCATAAGACTTTTATCTGTTATAATAAACTTTTACATTTGCAGGCAATTATGTAACCAACACATTTGAAATAACAACTTCATCTGACAGAAGGTGATGTTGGCTTGCAGCCATCAATTTTACTAGAAAAAATAATAATCTAATCAATATTGATGTCCGTGTATTTTTTTAAATAAAACATTTCATTAACAAGACATGCAGTGTAACAATGACAATAATGGTATATTGTTGTTTAGCCTGCTAGCAGCAACTGTGTTTGCCTTTGCGAGTAGTGTCGTACATGTTCAGTCTGGTCTGCAAACCCATGAAATATGATCATAATCATGCTTCGATCATAGATCGTTGATAATCAACATTAATCAATTATCAACGATACGATGGGTAAGTCCATTGTAGAAATTTAGCCTGCAGACTTAAAATCAAAATAAAAGCTCTAAATAGACAGTTTTTAAGCACTGGAATTTTGTCCTACATATTTTGCAGAACTGACACATCTTCACATAAACATGAACTGCATGCAAGAGGACACGCACGGGCCTCCGGAGAACGAGAAATATCCACAGCACGTGTTTTAACTCCATTAGCACACTTCTTCTGATACAACTGTCTGAAACTATAAGTTTCCTCATGCTCTCATCAGTTACAGTTATCATCATAGAGCGGGGATAGGCATACAAAATGGCTGTCGCTTGTATTCCAGGCTGTCTACCTGCTCTACCTAGTCCCTGCCAATAATTAAGTAGACTTTTAGGGCTACCCCAGTGAATGACCAGTTCAACGTCCTGAACTGAAACGCCCATTCCGAATGCAACAGTACAGACTAGAATTCTTATTACACTCGTTTCCTTGCGAAATTCATCAAGAATCCTGTCCTTGCTACTAGAATCGGTCTCTATCTGTCTCGTAGCGACCGAGCGTTCCCCTTCAAATGTCCCTTTCCCCAAGTTCGTCAACTATCCAAGGCCGTATGTTATACACTGCATTGTAAGAACTGAAATGACAAACCAATCAACAGATTATATTTCGGGACAAGTACGTCAACACATAAATAAATACAGACTGGAAATACGTACTGCATATATTTAAGTATCAACGTGAATGAATGAATTAATGAATGATGTTTTATAGCCCGTCGACATCTATAGTCATCATTTTTGCATGATAATAGCACGTGAAGACGTTCTTTGATGTTTTTCACCTGCAATAAAATATTTTGAACTTTGCATGTTTTCAATGATAACGACCGACAACGATAACATTACGCTTCTTATTAATACTTACCAAACAAAGAATATACAAAGATAGGGCTTCTTAACGACAAAAAATAATAGTCTTCTTCCATTGTTGTATTGACTTGCAGTAATCTAGCAGCCATTTTAGTTCATCTTCATATTTATCTGTACTCTTTTCAATAGCCAAGAATATGTTAGGTCTGAAAGGAAAAACGGCGCTTAGCTAAAACTAAGTATTGGGATCATTCTACTAAAACTATCTTATGCTGAAATACATTTGCCTTTACGGAATATACTGTATACTAAGAGAAAAGCGCAAGACTCCGGATCAGGAAGTGGCAGCGGTGAGGAGTGCGGGGGCGGAAGTGTTAATGGGGAGATTCTCGCGCGACCTTCGCATTCCTTCAGTTGTAAGAATAATGCATAATAAATGAGTCGAAGTAAAACATATTTGCGAAAAAATCATGATTTTGGCTTTCATTTTTATTTGTTGTTCAATTTTTATACCTGTCTGGAATTACAGCAACTTGTAATGCATCTTCGGAAAGCATAAGGTGTTGGAAAATATCACTGGTTACACGTTCTGTTGCTAATGCTGTCAGCGCTAGGAAGGGTACTTCTATGATGCTTCTAATAAAAGCTATCTGGCGAAATTCTGGCCTGAACTCTTCTCCCCCTTTGAACAAAAGTATATATATGAGATTTAAATTATTCGTTATTAGTCTATAATTACATTTCCGAAGCATCTGAAATTGTATATGATAATTATCAATTTAAACTAAAACAAGAAGCGCCGCAATGCGACGAAAACCAGGTTTTCAACGATCAAGTATTGATGTGACAGGAATTAGGAAGAAATATGGCAGTGAAGTAAAAATGGTGCTGTTATTTTGGTACCAACACAGAAAGTTGGTTTCAATAGTTCAAAATAAAAATAAATCAGATACCTGAGTAGCAATGCCAGGCTGTATTTTCATGTAAGCTACACACACGCCAAGTTGAATATCAATAGGTCAAAGTGTGCTGAAGTTATTGAGTAGAAGCTAAAAATTCTATTGTAAGCAAGTGACCTTGATCACAGACACCTGGGCAGCAATCCCAAGCTGCCTCTTAATATAAGCTACCCATATACCAAGTTTAGCATCAATAGACCACAGCAAACTAAAGTTATTGAGCAGAAACTGAATTTCTATTTTTAGCAACAGTGACCTTGACCTTGATCACAGACACCTGGGTAGCAATCTTAAGCTGCCCCTTGATATAAGCTACCCATACACCAAGTTTGGGGTTAATAGGTCAAAGCAAACTCAAGTATTTGAGCAGAAGCTGAATTTCTTTTTTTAGCTACAGTGACCTTGACCTTGACCACAGACACCTGGGTAGCAATCCCAAGCTGCCTCTAAAAAAAAGCTACCCATAAACCAAGTTTAGCATCAATAGACCAAAGCAAACTAAAGTTATTAAGCAGAAACTGAATTTCTATTTTTAGCTACAGTGACCTTGACCTTGATCACAGACACCTGGGTAGCAATCCCAACCTGCCCCTTGATATAAGCTACCCATACACCAAGTTTGGGGTCAACAGGTCAAAGCAAACTCAAGTTATTGAGCGGAAACTGAATTTCTATTTTTAGCAACAGTGACCTTGACCTTGATCACAGACACCTGGGTAGCAATCCCAAGCTGCCTCTTAATATAAGCTACTCATATACCAAGTTTGGGCTCAATAGGTCAAAGCAAACTCAAGTTATTGAGCGGACACTGAATTTCTATTTTTAGCAACAGTGACCTTGACCTTGATCACAGACACCTGGGTAGCAATCCGAAGCTGCCTCTTGATATAAGCTACCCATACACCAAGTTTGGCGTCAATAGGCCAAAGTTAACTCAAGTTATTGAGCGGAAACCAAAAGTTGACGCCAAATGCTAATATTGCGATTATCCTGTGTTTATCTTGCAAGAGCCTGAAGACTGGTACTGAGTTCGTAAATTGATCATTGTATTTTTCAGTTGTAAGAATAAGTAACCCGACAAACATGGCGGTTGGGCGATTCCATATACGCATCCCTTGCTGAAGTTTTTTGACGTCCATTTTGTTATCATGTGATATGTATAATTCGTTTTGATTGGCTAAAGGCAGACGGTGTACAGGCAAAACTGTTCAAATCTTGTTAATTGTATATATCGCCGTCCAGGAACGGCGATAATGATCAGGTTATTCAGTTAATACATAAATTTAAGGCAACAAGTACAAAAAAGAAAAAAAGGTCAGTTTTTGACCTTACACATTCCTGATCTCTTAGAAAAACACAACAAAAATTATTTTTCTTTATACGGCGGCAAGGTGAAAATCCCGGGATCCGGGATCGTATTAAACATAGGAAACCATTAAACTGTTTTGGTTTTGATATTTGTCGTAATCTGTGGCAATAAAAAGTTATATTAATGATTATATCATATATATTGACTATTATGTTGATTTAAAATTAAGATTTAATTATCATTAGAGTTATACCAGTTTACATTCAGGGCCGGATCTAGAAATTTCTGACTGGGGGGCTTGGGGGAAGGTACGAAAGGGGGTGATCCCCTTCCATAGGGGGGGGGGGGGGGTTGGGGGGCCTCCCCCGAGAAACTTTTCTAAAAACGCGGAGTAAATGGCTCATTTTGGTGCATTTTAGGCATAAGAATATAATGAAATTTGTGTGAGAATTTAAAAGAAATATACTGGTATTCTTTGAAATGTTCACCTAAAGCAAAAAACATGACAAGATATAACTTTTTTCATTTTATATTTATAAAGTCCCCTGAAACAAATAATTTATCAATAAATTAATTGGCATAACAAATAACAACGTCTCTCCTCGCAGTGATCTCCCCTTCATTTTTTGGAAAGATCTCTGCAGACACGAATTAACCATAGCTGGATTTCAGCTATATATAAATGTATGAACTTTTTTTCTCTGTTTAGATTAGTTACAATTGGAAAGGCATCGATTAAACATGCCTGGGTGTAATGAAATTTAAAAAAATGTAACTTGAAAAAGTTTAAAAGTTTGTTTATTACTTTCGACCATCATCACGTGACATGACTGTCGGCAGTGATTACTGTACTGAAAGTATGGAAGAGAAGTAACCGCTGTGTGCACCTCGGGTGACTTCAATAAGTCTTTAGAGGAAGTTGTCGGAAAAGGCCGAGTTGTTATGATTGGAGTTTTGAACAATAGATCATGGTCAGCAGACGCTCATTCAACAAAATTAATCAAATATGTCAATGTTACTAGACACTTGAAAACTATACTTCATGATCAGTCTGGAGAACTCTCGGATAATCCGTGCCACCGAATATACGGTACATTGTGTAATATACACGGCTATAAAGTTGTGAACTCGTTATCAGTTGTTACGCAATATTGCATGACCATTGCAAATTGAAAGGTTGACTGTGTTTCTGTTACGAGGAGAAAAGAGCTGAAAAAATGTTTTAGAGTCTTTAAAAATGAATCCTTTTATTTTTTTACAAACGGGCCAGCTGGGGGGCTTGGGTCCCATAAGCCCCCCCCCCTCCCCGGTAAATCCGGGCCTGACATTTGAATTAACTAACTTGAAATGCAGAAATCAATTAAGATTATTTAGACATTTTGACAAAACGGCAATGTAGTTGGAAAACTCAACACCTTAATATAATAGTATCTTAATTGTATTAATGTATTATGTAAAACATGTCGATAATCGCAATTATTTTAATGTGTCACATGGCAAATTAATTTAAGTGTGCCACTTGTGAAGGTGTCGATGTCGATACTGTACATGCATATCTATAACAAAAGGCATGCGCTAATCAATAATTTATCAATGACACTTATGGCAGGTGGTATATTCCCGGTATTACTATATGTTTAAAACGATCCCGGATCCCTGTTGGAAAAAAGTTGTTGCTGTATATATTTTGTGTCCAATGGCCAATATTAACCAGGAATAGCAATATACATAAAAATCACACAAAAACCATAACTCTTTAATTTAAGTCAGACTTATTGCTGCAATTTTATATCTTCTTGTTCATCATGTTATTGCCAAGTTTGTTACAGAGTAAAATGCTAAACTGAATGCCCCTAGATTCAAAATTTTAGAAAACCGTAAAGCTTTTCTGCCTTTTTAGTGTAAAAACTTGATTTGCTTATACATACAAATTAGATGCCCAGTATGGAAGCATTGCAAAAAATATGTTAGATTTAATAAATAAGATGGTCTTCATCTTTTGGATGAATATTATTCACAGTTTTGTTTTGTTACCACATGAATACAGGAGCATACAGGAGCTTTCCGTTTCGGCCGGCATCAGACATTCTGCCATGAATGTGACGGAGCCCATTGTTTTTCTGCTTTATGTTGCTGTTAGGGGTTCCTTTAACTTTTACATTGTACCTATTAACTTTTATTTACTGGGACCTGCTTCATCAACTTGACCTTTGGCGTACTCTTCAGTGTAAAGGCCTTTATTTCTGGCCTGGTGGTATGTAAACTCCAGTTTAACTCTGTTAGTTCTTCTGTTCATTTTAAACTTATTTGTTTTCTGGTACTTTTTATGTCTGAGTGACCTTTTTGATGTATGATTTAGGTATCTTCTTGCTCGGGGTGAAAGAGGCTGTCCAGTTATGCTGAGACTTTCTTTGATACTGATTCTTGTAATGAATTGTTTAGTTGTAGTGTCTTTGATGCGAGACTTCCATGAAAGTTTCTTGAAAGGCTGATTTCTTTGGGCATTGTCGAGAGTAATGCTCTGTTGAAACCCTCACATTTTTGTATTGAGGTGTTACTTGAGACACTAACCAAAGCGTACTTACTGAGTCGTATTTCAAGGATGGTCGATAGTAATTCACGGTCATTTCTTGTCATTTTCAGATGATGTATGCCATGGGTCGGTAAATATGTAGATGTGTACCACCAGTCACCAATGCCACCGACACCAGAGCAAACAAGGGAGTCATGGGGGCAGAAGCTGCAGTTCCCACCATAACACTCTACAGTAGCAGCCTTGATTGAAGGTAAGCGCTTTAATTGTTTAGACAGGTCACCATCTCCCTCGGCTCGAAGCTTCTCGATAATGGCATGGCACCTAGATTTAATGTCCTTGGCTAGAGCTGCAGTTGCTTCTTGTTTAGCCTCATTTGAAAGTTTCTTCCCTTCAAACATGGTTTGGCTCCAGTTCGACTGCCTCGTTTTTCTGACTTGTCTGCTTCCCAGGTGGTAGGGGTCTGCTTGTCGAGTGACTGTCCAAGCATTGCCAAGTTGCTCATAAAAGTCAGACATACCGAGGTGGGCCTTGGTGTCCCCATCTGTTGTGAGGGTACGCACTAGAATTTCTTCTTTTAAAAGTTGCTCAGCAATACTGAAAGCCATGGATCTTTCTGAATGAGGCATCATGTAAGGAATATTTGCTGTACATTCAGCATGGCCTCCAGGACACGTGATGTCAAACCCCTTATTCCGAAGATAGGCACCAGTCCAGCAAAGCTTATTTTGAACAGCAAGGCCAACAATGTACTTGAAGCTAGTGTTGTTCTCTATAGCTACACCGTAAGCTTGTGACGCTGCCTGGCCAGGTTTGTATGATGAAACCATTCTGTTGGCATTGTAACGGCCATCAAAAGATAAGTCCAGGTGGTGCGGGTTCTTCTGTCCACGCTCCTGGTTCTGTTTAACAACAAGCTGCCTCTTGAGAGCCATATCCTCATCATTGAGTTTTACCGTGTTGACAGAGGCTCGGTTTATAAGGGTTTGCATGTGTGACCTGGAGGGTGGAGGTACATCCATTGAGGCAAGTAAAAGATTGCCTTTCTCACCTCCAATGGCTGTATCCTGCAATGCTGAAGCAAACATCATATTTACAGCTGCACCTTTAGAGCTTCGGCATTTTGTGTAGGTGTCCAATTTCTTTGAAAAAAATCCACACGAAGAACACTTAAATTCCAGTCTGGAACCAAGTCACAGTTTCACCTCACTGTTCAGAACAACATTCAAATTTCTACACTCCATTGAACTGTGGCCCCTATACACATCATTCATTATCTGAATAAATTTCTCCATATTGATTATTCTGTTTCCTTGTTGGTCATGCTCCTGTTCTGTTTTCAGGTCCCTTCTTGGTCGCAGTGTTGGTTTCTGGAGAGGTGCTTCAGGAGCGTAATCCTCATCTACAGAAGTATCTGAAGAGATGTCAGCGCACCGGTGAGCTGATGACATTTTATTTCTGGGTAGGAATTGACCCCCCGCTCGGCGTCTTTTTATTTTACCTTTCGGCATCTTAATGAAAAAGTTGTGCTTACTGTGTGAACAGTTGTTATAGAATGATCTGAAATTTTCTGTCCAGGTATTCAGCATTCTTATCAGAGTAACCAGTGTCATATTCAACATTCTTATCAAAGAAATAGTTCACTAATTGGACTTTTTGGAAATAGGGGTTTCCCTTGAAGACAGAGAAGGTCATTATCCTAGATAAATGCTGTTGTTCTTTATCAGAAGCAAGTGTATGGTCTGTAAATGTGATACAGTTGTGCTAATTACTGACTTATTCCAGAAAATCAAGTCTGGCTGTCTTATAGGGGAAATATATGTCTATCCCCATTTTCAAAACCTCTTAAATTAGCTTTATCTTGGGCAGATTATGAATTTTTTGTGAAAAATGCATGATTTTTGGTACTCAAAGATAAAACAAACACCATTGTTTGGTGGTTCAGGCTTTATTTTTAAACAGTCTTATACTACAATATCAGCTGGTTACATAACTGTTTATTTTTTGAAAATCCGTCTGTTACTTTTGAAGTTGCAACAGTTTTTGAACCATGCCTCCTTTCAAAGACTACCCAGTTGCCGAGCCAGAAAGTCCGCAACATGGCTCACTTTTTGAAATGGTCCCTGTAAGAATGTTTATGGTTAAAAATGCAAATACTTTGTATTATGTTTATTAGAATACATA
Organism: Cyclina sinensis; assembly: GCA_012932295.1. NCBI lineage: Eukaryota > Metazoa > Mollusca > Bivalvia > Venerida > Veneridae > Cyclina > Cyclina sinensis. Next base: position 11,206,813 of record JAAONU010000019.1, read on the forward strand.
GAATAACTATGCAAAGCGTGAAAGATTTGCTTTACTATAAATTTTAGTTACATTTAGGTGTGACCCCAGTGTTGAAGTACTACCGGGTCGTTGTAGGCTAAGAAGTAGTTCTTTGAAATATTAAAGTCTTGATATTGGTGCTTTGCCTGACAATACTGGTCATAGTTTAACTGTATTTATTGTTACTGTATTGCTTTTGTGCCATTTCAGTTCACTTTATTAGTGGTTGTTTCTGTCTTTTGCAGGACTATATGTCAGTGTGGATGAATGACAGAAGTGATGTAACCGGTGTACTGTGAGAGTTTTGTATTGCAGATAGTGATAGTGTGTGTAGAGATTGGCATATAACAGAAAAATTCATCGTTCATCATATACTTATTATGTGTTTTTTTACTGAGACAGTGTTAAGAAAGAGAAATAAAGACCACTGATTATTAGAATGTTTTCCTGGAGTTCATAGTTTGTCTTCAGTTGTGCTGGATTAAAAATAGAATAAAGAAGGGAAAAAAAACACCGGGCCGACACCTATATGCCAAAACTTTGAAATGGAATATCTCAAAAAGTATGTGATGGAAAGTGATGAAATTCTCCATGCTGTTAAGTGATGACATAAGAAATAAGGAGATTAAAGGATCTTGTTGAGGTTTGTAAATTTTTTATTTTATTTAAAATTTAAAATTTAAAACTTAGAATTTTCTGTATTGTAGTGTAAGAGTTACCTCCCCTCAACTGTTAACTTTCTTTTCTGTCGTCTGCTTTTGTGCTAAGCAGGCTGAGAAGCACAAGACATTATTTTTAACATTTGCTTGAAATTCAAACATTTTTTGATTTTTGTTTTTTTTTAATTATTGTTGTTGTTATTGTTATTATTTTTAGATAAGAAGTAACAGAAAAAAATCTAACTTTTTCTTTTTTCTGTACAACTAGCACTAGTCTAATGGATGATTTTTTTGAACAGTGTGAGAGGAAACTCCACTTGAATAGTAGACAGCATGAGAATGGAGAGTGTGTTGTTTGGACTGGTTGTATAAATAAACAAGGTTATGGACAGTTCCGTTTCAGGGATCCGAGAGACCCGCTGACAGCTGGACATAGGGCGCGTACAAGTCACCGTGTAGCTTTAATGGTGCAACTTAGAGATTTAGATGTACCTGCTTCTGAGCAGGCATCACATTTATGTAACAACAAGCTGTGCATAAATGTCCAACATCTTGTATTTGAGGGGAGTAGTTGTAATAACTTAAGAAAAACTTGTTTTTCTCGCTCCAGGTGCAATGGTCATTTTGATGGTAATGGAAACCGCCTTCCAGATTGCCTGCTACACTTGACAAAAGATTTTTGTGCCTAATATGTGGTTTTCTTTCATTTAAAGGACATTTCAGGGCTTAGGATTATGTTTTTGAATTAATTTCATAGTGTATAATATTATATGGATGTATCAAAGATGATGATAATACTATCTCATTTTTCGGTCCTTTTTAGTTCCAGACTTAGCATACAGGAGCATACAGGAGCTTTCCGTTTCGGCCGGCATCAGGCCATCATCAGAAATTCTGCCATGAATGTGACGGAGCCCATTGTTTTTCTGCTTTATGTTGCTGTTAGGGGTTCCTTTAACTTTTACATTGTACCTATTAACTTTTATTTACTGGGACCTGCTTCATCAACTTGACCTTTGGCGTACTCTTCAGTGTAAAGGCCTTTATTTCTGGCCTGGTGGTATGTAAACTCCAGTTTAGCTCTGTTATTTCTTCTGTTCATTTTAAACTTATTTGTTTTCTGGTACTTTTTATGTCTGAGTGACCTTTTTGATGTATGATTTAGGTATCTTCTTGCTCGGGGTGAAAGAGGCTGTCCAGTTATGCTGCAGACTTTCTTTGATACTGATTCTTGTAATGAATTGTTTAGTTGTAGTGTCTTTGATGCGAGACTTCCATGAAAGTTTCTTGAAAGGCTGATTTCTTTGGGCATTGTCGAGAGTAATGCTCTGTTGAAACCCTCACATTTTTGTGTTGACGTGTTACTTGAGACACTAACCACAGCGTACTCACTGAGTCGCATTTCAATGATGGTCGATAGTAATTCACGGTCATTTCTTGTCATTTTCAGATGATGTATGCCATGGGTCGGTAAATATGTAGATGTGTACCACCAGTCACCAATGCCACCAACACCAGAGCAAACAAGGGAGTCATGGGGGCAGAAGCTGCAGTTCCCACCATAACACTCTACAGTAGCAGCCTTGATTGAAGGTAAGCGCTTTAATTGTTTGGACAGGTCACCATCTCCCTCGGCTCGAAGCTTCTCGATAATGGCATGGCACCTAGATTTAATGTCCTTGGCTAGAGTTGCAGTTGCTTCTTGTTTAGCCTCATTTGAAAGTTTCTTCCCTTCAAACATGATTTGGCTCCAGTTCGACTGCCTCGTTTTTCTAACTTGTCTGCTTCCCAGGTGGTAGGGGTCTGCTTGTCGAGTGACTGTCCAAGCATTGCCAAGTTGCTCATAAAAGTCAGACATACCGAGGTGGGCCTTGGTGTCCCCATCTGTTGTGAGGGTACGCACTAGAATTTCTTCTTTTAAAAGTTGCTCAGCAATACTGAAAGCCATGGATCTTTCTGAATGAGGCATCATGTAAGGAATATTTGCTGTACATTCAGCATGGCCTCCAGGACACGTGATGTCAAACCCCTTATTCCGAAGATAGGCACCAGTCCAGCAAAGCTTATTTTGAACAGCAAGGCAAACAATGAACTTGAAGCTAGTGTTGTTCTCTATAGCTACACCGTAAGCTTGTGACGCTGCCTGGCCAGGTTTGTATGATGAAACCATTCTGTTGGCATTGTAACGGCCATCAAAAGATAAGTCCAGGTGGTGCGGGTTCTCCTGTCCACGCTCCTGGTTCTGTTTAACAACAAGCTGCCTCTTGAGAGCCATATCCTCATCATTGAGTTTTACCGTGTTGACAGAGGCTCGGTTTATAAGGGTTTGCATGTGTGACCTGGAGGGTGGAGGTACATCCATTGAGGCAAGTAAAAGATTGCCTTTCTCACCTCCAATGGCTGTATCCTGCAATGCTGAAGCAAACATCATATTTACAGCTGCACCTTTAGAGCTTCGGCATTTTGTGTAGGTGTCCATTTTCTTTGAAACAAATCCACATGAAGAACACTTAAATTCCAGTCTGGAACCAAGTCCCAGTTTCATCTCACTGTTCAGAACAACATTCAAATTTCTACACTCCATTGAACTGTGGCCCCTATACACATCATTCATTATCTGAATAAATTTCTCCATATTGATTATTCTGTTTCCTTGTTGGTCATGATCCTGTTCTGTTTTCAGGTCCCTTCTTGGTCGCAGTGTTGGTTTCTGGAGAGGTGCTTCAGGAGCGTAATCCTCATCTACAGAAGTATCTGAAGAGATGTCAGCGCACCGGTGAGCTGATGACATTTTATTTCTGGGTAGGAATTGACCCCCCTCTCGGCGTCTTTTTATTTTACCTTTCGGCATCTTAATGAAAAAGTTGTGCTTACTGTGTGAACAGTTGTTATAGAATGATCTGAAATTTTCTGTCCAGGTATTCAGCATTCTTATCAGAGTAACCAGTGTCATATTCAACATTCTTATCAAAGAAATAGTTCACTAATTGGACTTTTTGGAAATAGGGGTTTCCCTAGAAGACAGAGAAGGTCATTATCCTAGATAAATGCTGTTGTTCTTTATCAGAAGCAAGTGTATGGTCTGTAAATGTGATACAGTTGTGCTAATTACTGACTTATTCCAGAAAATCAAGTCTGGCTGTCTTATAGGGGAAATATATGTCTATCCCCATTTTAAAAACCTCTTAAATTAGCTTTATCTTGGGCAGATTATGAATTTTTTTGAAAAATGCATGATTTTTGGTACTCAAAGATAAAACAAACACCATTGTTTGGTGGTTCAGGCTTTATTTTTAAACAGTCTTATCCTACAATATCAGCTGGTTACATAACTGTTTATTTTTTGAAAATCCGTCTGTTACTTTTGAAGTTGCAACAGTTTTTGAACCATGCCTCCTTTCAAAGACTACCCAGTTGCCGAGCCAGAAAGTCCGCAACATGGCTCACTTTTTGAAATGGTCCCTGTAAGAATGTTTATGGTTAAAAATGCAAATACTTTGTATTATGTTTATTAGAATACATAGAAAAACTATGCAAAGAGTGAAAGATTTGCTTTACTATAAATTTTAGTTACATTTAGGTGTGACCCCAGTGTTGAAGTACTACCGGGTCGTTGTAGGCTAAGAAGTAGTTCTTTGAAATATTAAAGTCTTGATATTGGTGCTTTGCCTGACAATACTGGTCATAGTTTAACTGTATTTATTGTTACTGTATTGCTTTTGTGCCATTTCAGTTCACTTTAACAGTGGTTGTTTCTGTCTTTTGCAGGACTATATGTCAGTGTGGATGAATGACAGAAGTGATGTAACCGGTGTACTGTGAGAGTTTTGTATTGCAGATAGTGATAGTGTGTGTAGAGATTGGCATATAACAGAAAAATTCATCGTTCATCATATACTTATTATGTGTTTTTTTTACTGAGACAGTGTTAAGAAAGAGAAATAAAGACCACTGATTTTTAGAATGTTTTCCTGGAGTTCATAGTTTGTCTTCAGTTGTGCTGGATTAAAAATAGAATAAAGAAGGGAAAAAAACACCGGGCCGACACCTATATGCCAAAACTTTGAAATGGAATATCTCAAAAAGTATGTGATGGAAAGTGATGAAATTCTCCATGCTGTTAAGTGATGACATAAGAAATAAGGAGATTAAAGGAACTTGTTGAGGTTTGTAAATTTCTTATTTTATTTAAAATTTAAAATTTAAAACTTAGAATTTTCTGTATTGTAGTGTAAGAGTTACCTCCCCTCAACTGTTAACTTTCTTTTCTGTCGTCTGCTTTTGTGCTAAGCAGGCTGAGAAGCACAAGACATTATTTTTAACATTTGCTTGAAATTCAAACATTTTTTGATTTTTGTTTTTTTTTAATTATTGTTGTTGTTATTATTATTATTTTTAGATAAGAAGTAACAGAAAAAATCTAACTTTTTCTTTTTTTCTGTACAACTAGCACTAGTCTAATGGATGATTTTTTTGAACAGTGTGAGAGGAAACTCCACTTGAATAGTAGACAGCATGAGAATGGAGAGTGTGTTGTTTGGACTGGTTGTATAAATAAACAAGGTTATGGACAGTTCCGTTTCAGGGATCCGAGAGACCCGCTGACAGCTGGACATAGGACGCGTACAAGTCACCGTGTAGCTTTAATGGTGCAACTTAGAGATTTAGATGTACCTGCTTCTGAGCAGGCATCACATTTATGTAACAACAAGCTGTGCATAAATGTCCAACATCTTGTATTTGAGGGGAGTAGTTGTAATAACTTAAGAAAAACTTGTTTTTCTCGCTCCAGGTGCAATGGTCATTTTGATGGTAATGGAAACCGCCTTCCAGATTGCCTGCTACACTTGACAAAAGATTTTTGTGCCTAATATGTGGTTTTCTTTCATTTAAAGGACATTTCAGGGCTTAGGATTATGTTTTTGAATTAACTTCATAGTGTATAATATTATATGGATGTATCAAAGATGATGATAATACTATCTCATTTTTCGGTCCTTTTTAGTTTCAGACTTAGCATACAGGAGCTTTCCGTTTCGGCCGGCATCAGGCCATCATCAGACATTCTGCCATGAATGTGACGGACCCCATTGTTTTTCTGCTTTATGTTGCTGTTAGGGGTTCCTTTAACTTTTACATTGTACCTATTAAATTTTATTTACTGGGATCTGCTTCATCAACTTGACCTTTGGCGTACTCTTCAGTGTACAGGATTTTATTTCTGGCCTGGTGGTATGTAAACTCCAGTTTAGCTCTGTTAGTTCTTCTGTTCATTTTAAACTTATTTGTTTTCTGGTACTTTTTATGTCTGAGTGACCTTTTTTTATGTATGATTTAGGTATCTTCTTGCTCGGGGTGAAAGAGGCTGTCCAGTTATGCTGCAGACTTTCTTTGATACTGATTCTTGTAATGAATTGTTTAGTTGTAGTGTCTTTGATGCGAGACTTCCATTAAAGTTTCTTGAAAGGTTGATTTCTTTGGGCATTGTCGAGAGTACTGCTCTGTTGAAACCCTCACATTTTTGTGTTGACGTGTTACTTGAGACACTAACTACAGCGTACTCACTGAGTCGTATTTCAAGGATGGTCGATAGTAATTCACGGTCATTTCTTGTCATTTTCAGATGATGTATGCCATGGGTCGGTAAATATGTAGATGTGTACCACCAGTCACCAATGCCACCGACACCAGAGCAAACAAGGGAGTCATGGGGGCAGAAGCCGCAGTTCCCACCATAACACTCTACAGTAGCAGCCTTGATTGAAGGTAAGCGCTTTAATTGTTTGGACAGGTCACCATCTCCCTCGGCTCGAAGCTTCTCGATAATGGCATGGCACCTAGATTTAATGTCCGTGGCTAGAGCTGCAGTTGCTTCTTGTTTAGCCTCATTTGAAAGTTTCTTCCCTTCAAACATGGTTTGGCTCCAGTTCGACTGCCTCGTTTTTCTGACTTGTCTGCTTCCCAGGTGGTAGGGGTCTGCTTGTCGAGTGACTGTCCAAGCATTGCCAAGTTGCTCATAAAAGTCAGACATACCGAGGTGGGCCTTGGTGTCCCCATCTGTTGTGAGGGTACGCACTAGAATTTCTTCTTTTAAAAGTTGCTCAGCAATACTGAAAGCCATGGATCTTTCTGAATGAGGCATCATGTAAGGAATATTTGCTGTACATTCAGCATGGCCTCCAGGACACGTGATGTCAAACCCCTTATTCCGAAGATAGACACCAGTCCAGCAAAGCTTATTTTGAACAGCAAGGCCAACAATGTACTTGAAGCTAGTGTTGTTCTCTATAGCTACACCGTAAGCTTTTGACGCTGCCTGGCCAGGTTTGTATGATGAAACCATTTTGTTGGCATTGTAACGGCCATCAAAAGATAAGTCCAGGTGGTGCGGGTTCTTCTGTCCACGCTCCTGGTTCTGTTTAACAACAAGCTGCCTCTTGAGAGCCATATCCTCATCATTGAGTTTTACCGTGTTGACAGAGGCTCGGTTTATAAGGGTTTGCATGTGTGACCTGGAGGGTGGAGGTACATCCATTGAGGCAAGTAAAAGATTGCCTTTCTCACCTCCAATGGCTGTATCCTGCAATGCTGAAGCAAACATCATATTTACAGCTGCACCTTTAGAGCTTCGGCATTTTGTGTAGGTGTCCATTTTCTTTGAAACAAATCCACATGAAGAACACTTAAATTCCAGTCTGGAACCAAGTCCCAGTTTCACCTCACTGTTCAGAACAACATTCAAATTTCTACACTCCATTGAACTGTGGCCCCTATACACATCATTCATTATCTGAATAAATTTCTCCATATTGATTATTCTGTTTCCTTGTTGGTCATGCTCCTGTTCTGTTTTCAGGTCCCTTCTTGGTCGCAGTGTTGGTTTCTGGAGAGGTGCTTCAGGAGCGTAATCCTCATCTACAGAAGTATCTGAAGAGATGTCAGCGCACCGGTGAGCTGATGACATTTTATTTCTGGGTAGGAATTGACCCCCCGCTCGGCGTCTTTTTATTTTTACTTTCGGCATCTTAATGAAAAAGTTGTGCTAACTGTGTGAACAGTTGTTTAGAATGATCTGAAATTTTCTGTCCAGGTATTCAGCATTCTTATCAGAGTAACCAGTGTCATATTCAACATTCTTATCAAAGAAATAGTTCACTAATTGGACTTTTTGGAAATAGGGGTTTCCCTAGAAGACAGAGAAGGTCATTATCCTAGATAAATGCTGTTGTTCTTTATCAGAAGCAAGTGTATGGTCTGTAAATGTGATACAGTTGTGCTAATTACTGACTTATTCCAGAAAATCAAGTCTGGCTATCTTATAGGGGAAATATATGTCTATCCCCATTTTAAAAACCTCTTAAATTAGCTTTATCTTGGGCAGATTATGAATTTTTTGTGAAAAATGCATGATTTTTGGTACTCAAAGATAAAACAAACACCATTGTTTGGTGGTTCAGGCTTTATTTTTAAACAGTCTTATACTACAATATCAGCTGGTTACATAACTGTTTATTTTTTGAAAATCCGTCTGTTTCTTTTGAAGTTGCAACAGTTTTTGAACCATGCCTCCTTTCAAAGACTACCCAGTTGCCGAGCCAGAAAGTCTGCAACATGGCTCACTTTTTGAAATGGTCCCTGTAAGAATGTTTATGGTTAAAAATGCAAATACTTTGTATTATGTTTATTAGAATACATAGAAAAACTATGCAAAGCGTGAAAGATTTGCTTTACTATAAATTTTAGTTACATTTAGGTGTGACCCCAGTGTTGAAGTACTACCGGGTCGTTGTAGGCTAAGAAGTAGTTCTTTGAAATATTAAAGTCTTGATATTGGTGCTTTGCCTGACAATACTGGTCATAGTTTAACTGTATTTATTGTTACTGTATTGCTTTTGTGCCATTTCAGTTCACTTTAACAGTGGTTGTTTCTGTCTTTTGCAGGACTATATGTCAGTGTGGATGAATGACAGAAGTGATGTAACCGGTGTACTGTGAGAGTTGTGTATTGCAGATAGTGATAGTGTGTGTAGAGATTGGCATATAACAGAAAAATTCATCGTTCATCATATACTTATTACGTGTTTTTTTTACCGAGACAGTGTTAAGAAAGAGAAATAAAGACCACTGATTATTAGAATGTTTTCCTGGAGTTCATAGTTTGTCTTCAGTTGTGCTGGATTTACAATAGAATAAAGAAGGGAAAAAAACACCAGGCCGACACCTGTTTTCTGATCAGGGGAAGTAACCGTCGATGAAATTATATTTCACAGTTTGAGCCAGTCAACTTTAATCGATTGGCTGGCTGCAAATCAAGCACACTTTTACTTGTTTACAAGTTAATTGGCGATAATTGAAGCGGGCAACAGTGACAGTTTTATGGTTTTGTGATAGGTGTGAAGTACCGGATTAGCGATCAATTGAGGTTTTGGTGTGAGATTTTGACTGTTTTATGAAAAGTTAGACCGGTTTTTTTTTTTGGAAATTATCTGGACCGATTTTTTAAGGACTTTTGGACATCGAAATCGGCCCATAGAGATAAAATTCGGTCAAAACCGACAAATTTTTGGTTTTCGGGAGCCCTGCTACTAACAATGTGGGGACCAACACAAATTCAGAAGGATGAGACATATAATTTCTCAAACATGTCAGTCCGCACTATTGACAGAAAAAAAACCCTTTCTTCCACACCAAGTACTCAGGTAGAGCCAAGGCAACCTTTCCAGAATCTTGCGTCTTCAACTGTTCACTTAGAGCAGAAAACAATATCTGGACATGTCATTCTAATCCTGACAAGAGGGCCATGATGGCCCTATATCGCTCACCTGAATATGACTGCTTTTAACAAAGTTGCTATGGACCTGGTTAATTGACCCCAGATGACCCATATTCAATCTTGGCCTAGAAATTATTGAAACAATCTTTCTGACAAATTTCAAGGTTATTTGTACTGAAAGTGTAGCCTCTAGAGTGTTAACAAGGTTTTTCCATATTTGGGCTCTGTGACCTAGTTTTTGACCCCAGATGATCCATATTCAAACTTGGCCTAGAAATTATTGAAACAATCTTTCTGACAAATTTCAAGGTTATTTGGACTGAAAGTTTTTCGATATTTAGGCTCTGTGACTTAGTTTTTGACCCCACATGACCCATATTCATAGTTGAGCTGGAAATCATAGAAGCAACCTTTCTGACAAATTGTCAGGTTATTTGGACTAAAAGTGTAGCCTCTAGAGTGTTAACAAGGTTTTTTACATATTTGGTCTCTGTGACCTAGTTTTTGACCAAAGATGACTCATATTAGTACTTGAGCTAGAAATCATCAAAACAACCTGTCTGACAAATTTCCAGGATATTTGGACTGAAAATGTAACCTCTGGAGTGTTAAAATGGTTTTTACATTTTAGGGCTCTGTGACCTAGTTTTTGATCCCAGATGACCGATATCCTAATCTAGGCTAGAAATCATTGAAACAACCTTTCTGACAAATTTCAAGGACATTTGGACTGAAAATGTAACCTCTAGAGCATTAACAAGTATTTTCTACTTTTTGGCCCTGTGTCCTAGTTTTTGACCCTACATAACCCATATTCAAAACTGAGCTAGAAATCATTAAAACAATCTTTCTGACAAATTTCAAGGTTATTTGAACTGAAAATGTTACCCCAATGCATGTAAACAAGGTTTTTCCATATTTGGGGTCTGTGACCTAGTTTTTAACCCCAGATGACCTTTATTCGAATCTGAGCTAGAAATCATTAAACCATTTTTTCTGACAAATTTCGAGAATATTTGGACTGAAAAGTAGCTTCTAGAGTGTTAACAAGTTTTTTTTCTATTTTTTGGCTCTGTGACCTAGTTTTTGATTTCAGATGACACATATTCAAATTTAACCTAGAAATCATTGAAACAACCTTTCTGACAGATTCCAGGTTATTTGGACTGAAAATGTTACCTCTAGAGTGTTAACAAGGTTTTTCCATATTTGGGCTCTGTGACCTAGTTTTTGACCCAAGATGACCCAATTTTGAACTTAAGCTAAAAATCATCAAAACAACCTTTCTGACAAATTTCCAGGATATTTGGACTGAAAATGTAACCTCTAGATTGTTAACAAGGTTTTTCTATTTTTGGGCTCTGTGACCTAGTTTCTGAACCAAGATGACCCATATTCGAACTTGAGCTAGAAATCATAGAAACAACCTGTCTGACAAATTTCCAGATTATTTGGACTGAAAATGTTACTTCTCCTTCTACAAGAAGATTTTCAAAGTTTTCACTATATAAGCCTATGTAAAACAAATGACCCTTGGGGGGGGGGGGGGGGGGGGGGGGGGGCCAAATTTGACTCCAGGGGTATAATTGGAACAAACTTGGTAGAGGTCCACTAGACAATGCTACATACTAAATCTTAAGGCTCAGGGCCTTGTGGTTTCAGACAAGAAGATTTTCGAAGTTTTTCCTATATAAGCCTATGTAAAACCAATGACCCCAGGGTTGGGCCAAATTTGACCCCAGAGCTATAATTTGAACCAACTTGGTAGGAGTCCACTAGACAATGCTACATACCAAAAATCTAAGCTCTATGCCTTACGGTTTCTGACAAGAAGATTTTTAAAGTTTTTCCTATATAACTCTATGTAAAACAAGTTACCCCTGGGGCGGGGCCATTTTTGACCCAGAGGCCATGATTTGAACAAACTTGGTAGAGGTCCACTAGACAATGCTACATACTAAATCTTAAGGCTCAGGGCCTTGTGGTTTCAGACAAGAAGATTTTCGAAGTTTTTCCTATATAACTCTATGTAAAACAAGTTACCCCTGGGGCAGGGCCATTTTTGACCCAGAGGCCATGATTTGAACAAACTTGGTAGAGGTCCACTAGACAATGCTTCTCACTAAATATCTTAGCTCTATGCCTTACGGTTTCTGACAAGAAGATTTTTAAAGTTTTTCCTATATAACTCTATGTAAAACAAGTAACCCCTGGAGCGGGGCCATTTTTGACCCAGAGGCCATGATTTGAACAAACTTGGTAGAGGTCCACTAGACAATGCTTCACACTAAATATCTTAGCTCTATGCCTTACGGTTTCTGACAAGAAGATTTTTAAAGTTTTTCCTATATAACTCTATGTAAAACAAGTTACCCCTGGGGCGGGGCCATTTTTGACCCAGAGGCCATGATTTGAACAAACTTGGTAGAGGTCCACTAGATGATGCTTTATACCAAATATCAAAGCTCCAGGCCTTGTGGTTTCTGACAAGAAGATTTTTAAAGATCCAACTTTTAAAATCTGTTTTTAGCTCATGTGACCCAGAAATGCAATGAACCGGAACCATTTAAACAAACTTGGTAGAGCTTCATGCAAGGAACATTCTAGGCAAGTTTCATTCAATTTTGCCCAGTGGTTTCAGAGGAGATGTCGTTTGAATGAATTGTGGACGACGGACGGACGGACGGACGCCGGACAATCAAGGATCCTAAAAGCTCACATGAGCATGCTCAGGTGAGCTAATAAAAGATTCAGCCTTGTGTATGTCATGCAAAAAATGTCAATCTGTTTAATGACACAGCGCAGTTTGTTAGGTGCCAAAATTGCTCAATGAAACAAAACAAAGAAAGTCTTCGCAAACAAAAAACGGCAACCATGACCATACAGACACAAAATAGAGAGCAGACAAAGCTATCCATCTTTTCATCAGCTCTGTTTCAGTATTTGTCAGCAGTAAACAAGCTTGATCTCCTAGAAGATTCAGACCTGCTGGAAAATTACTTCCTCTCTGTAGATACTGAAGTTACAGCTACATTCGGCACAGATAAAATTGCAACAAAGCTAACCGCAACTTCACCTTCTCAGAATTAAATTAAAAGCGTTAAAGGTAGTCTGGTTTGCCTACTGTTAGACTGACAACAATGTATCTAAGAAATTTTCTTTTGTGAAGTATAAAATAACTTGACAAGTCCAACATGTTTATTCCTGAAGCAAATAGTATCTGGCTGAAATTATATGGTTCACCAAGCTGTAAACTTTGAGATGAAAAACTAAAAACAAGTTTGATGCTTTTACATTAGAACCCCTTTTAAATAGGTAGATTTGAACCAAGAGATAACTTTTAAGGCAAGCGTAAAATTTACATCATACAAATAACTGAAAATCCAGTTTTAATAATATGAGCAGTACCTAAATCTTTATCATGCTACTCGGTCATAGTTTGTAGGGACCATTACCCAGAAATGTGCAGGTGGATATTTTAAAATTATTGCCCTGAGCATCTCTTGTGTCGACCATAATAGTGTTTGATAAGTTTGCTTTAAAAGAAACTGGTGTTTTAAATTTTGTTTTAAAATATCAAGTTTTGTGTTATAATTATTGTTCAGTTTTGTATATTTTGATTTTTTTGAAAAAGGTTTCTTTTTTTTTATATAAAAACTCAAAGATCTGGACAAAATCAAGCAGTTGTCTAGTGTACCCTTGCATAAGGCAGCATGAAAACTTGGTTTTTTGACAGTTCCTATCTTTGTTTTTATTTTTTTTCTCATAGTTTTGTAAAATAACAAATTTCTTTAACAAAAACATTTGTTTTAATGTTCCATGTGATGTGGTTCATTCTCTTCAAAACCTATTCGGGGAGCATCACCCAATTCAATTTTTCTTTTTTACTAATCGTGAAATTGCAGTCCATCCGTACGTCCCTAAATTTTGTAAACGCAACTAAACCGGTTGGCAGATTTTGCTCAAACTTTCAGGGAGTAACAGCCTTAAGGTGTAGATGATAGTGAAGGAAGGAATTTTTGCTGCAACCAAATTTTACAGAATTATGGCCCTTTGTTGATTTTCACTATATACTATATAGGAAAAAAATCCTTGTCTGATCAATAACTTGAGAAGGAATCAGCCTAAGTTTGTGAAACTTGGTAGGGACATTGTCCATGGTCAGTAGATGGCCTGTATTGATTTTGAGGTGGTCATGTCAAAAGTCAAGGTCACAGTGACATTTTGTACAAGTGTACTTTATGATTTTTGTCTGGATCTGCTTTTAAATATCTATATTTTTGCCCTCATTTTCAAGAAGAGGTGGGGGAATCCGTGTCCTATGGACACAGTTCTAGTTTTATTCATTATTTGTTTTACTTGTAGAAGTATAGTGCCAAATGCATGTAGATTTAATAATTTCTTGTTTTTATACCCCCCGGAATGAAGTTAGGGGGGTACATAGGAGTCACCCTGTGGTTGGTCAGTCGGTCCGTTGCAATTTTGCTTGTCCGCAGCATAACAAGAATACTACTACATGGATTGTCATAAAACTTCATATACTTATAAAGCACATTGAGAGGGAGTGCAATGTACAAGAACCATAACTCTATTTTGTCTTATTTTTGAGTTATTGCCCTTTGTCAATTTTGCTTGTCCATACCTCTAAAAGTACTAGTATTATCAACTTCAAACTTCATAGGTAAATATATCTCATTATGGGGAGGTGCAATGCCAAAAAACCATTACTATTCTTTGCATCATTTTTGAGTTAGTGCCCTTTGTAATTTTTCATACTTAATTCTTGTCCGGGGCATAACTCAACAGGTATTGTAGATATCAACTTGAAACTTCATAGGTCAATAGTTCTCATTGTGGGGAGGTGCAGTGCTCAAGAACCATATTTCTTTTTTGCATCATTTTTAGTTATTGCCCTTTGTAATTTTTCATACTTCATTTTTTGTCCACTGCATAACTTGAATACTACTACATGGATTGTGATAAAACTTCATACACTTATCAAGCACATTGAGAGGGAGTGCAGTAAACGCTCCCACTACATCAGGGCACCGTTCAGGGGTATTAATCACGTTTAGTGATAGCTCTAGTATTAATTTCCCTAGATCAACCTCATTTAATTTGAGTTCACATTATTTCCCATTTCAGGACTTTGAAAACAGTTACCCAGTGTATATAGATAACCTATTGTGGCAAGTTTGATATATATGAATTTTTATTTGTACCATGACTTCATACTAGACACTTTTACTGATCAGTACAAAGGCAGTGTTTTATAGTAAAAGTAGACCCTACATAAGTCTATGTAAAAATCAAATGACCTGGGTGGAGGGGAGCTTCCATCCAAAGTTTTATAACTACATAGGTGCATTCATCTTCATGAACTCTACCTGCCACACCCACTTATAGGTCACTGTGTTAAAGTACACCCTGACCCCAAATAGAAAACCTTATTTTGGCCATTACATAAACATGCTTCCATCCAAAGCACTATAACTTTACATATATATGCACCTTCATCAACTCTACCTGGCAGATCCACTTAGAAGTCACAGGGTCAAAGGTCAAAGTCACTGTAACTCTAACTAGTGAATATTAAGTGGCCATAAAATAAATTATGCCACTCAATATTAAATTCAATGACTATTCTTAAATGATCTTGTCCTTCAAACAATCTTGACCCCAAGGTCTAAGGCTCCCCCCTAGGGCATGACGTCCATTCTAACATAATGCTTGTTAACAAACGCATCTTTGTTTTTAATGATAACATATTAAGTTAATAATTATTGTGACAAGGTTCTTTTTCTTTCCTCCAAATATTACACATTTATAGAAAAACATTCTATATCATTTTATGCATGTTACCTACATTTTTATGCCCCGGCATCTTTGATGAGGGAGGCATATAGCGATTGTCCTGTCCGTGTGTGCGTCCATGTGTCTGTCCGTCCGAGGTTAAGTAGATTTGACCATTTCGTCTAGCATCAACAACGCTTGCTGCAATGCTTTAATACTCGTACAGCTGTTGCCTTGCACCATTCCCTGTCCACCCATATCACCCAACCCCAATTTCACCTTGACGTTGACCTAATTTGGACTTGGACTATTTTAAAATGGCCAGGTTAAGTAGATTTGACCGTTTCATCCAGCATCAACATTGCTAATTTGAATGCTTTTATACTCCAACAATTGTTGCCTTGACCTAATTTGGACTTACAATAATTTACTAAGCACTCGGCCAAGGGCATGTGCGTTTGCTGAACGCAGCGTCTTGTTTTCATTATAACTCCTCTAGAATAAAATTTTCTTTCATATTTAGTATCACTTGACAAATACTATTACATTTTAGAAATTCAAACCGCATACTACATGTAAAAACATACTATTTTGAAACTGTTTAACATTTTGGAACAATCAAACCCTTTTAACTTTTGTTACATTTCATGTTTAATAATAAAAGTTTTTCTTCTATCTTGATTTGTTATTTCCTTTCTAACGTGCCAAGTATTTGTGTAACATCACACTCGATTACTGTCAGTACTGAACAGATTCACTATATCTTTACAAGGTTCTGTCTACATTTTCAAAAGGTATCCTTGTTTTCACATATGTAATATATAGGAAATGTTGTTCTATGCAAAACTCATACAATAATATCATTCCTCAAGGAATTTGGACCAAACCTTCACAAAACTATGTCACCAAGTGCCCTGGTGCATATTGTCAAGGTTTCTTGATTTTATGATTTTTGTGACAAACAAGGATCACTTCTCCATCGTCTGACTGTCCGTCATAAAACTTGTCCGGACTACTCCTCAGAAACTACTGGTGCAAATTCATCCAAACCTTACAGGAATGATCAGTACCAATTCTAGTTGTGTGTATCATCAGCATTTTCCAGTTCATCAATTTTTCTAACATTGTCCACACTACTTCTCTTATGCAATTTATATGAACTTTACAAGATTGATCTGTACCTCAAGTACATGCACATATCTTGCACATTGTTGAAAGATTTCCAACTGAGTAATAATCCTTTAACATAAAAAGGCCCTTTGGTCTGTTAATGACTTGTGTGGTCTGCTACAAAGTCGCTGCAACATATACTGATCACTTATCCATCATTGAGAAAAGTGCAGTGATAAAAGAAATAAATAGGTTATCACATTTTAAATTATCTCCCTTTCTTTCAAAACCTTGTCTTGACCATAATTTTAAAAGTATATAAGATATCAACTTGTAACTTGAATTGCAGTGACCTAGAACAATAACTCATGTTTAAAAGCTCCATTTATAATACTTAATAGTGCTTGTTGCACTTCTGCTTATACAGCCTTTATTTATTGACAATCTCTTTCATATTTGAAAACAACATACCTTGGGTTGTCCTCTAACTTAAGGTTCAGTAAGGGTCACTTGGTTCAAGGTCAATGTCACTGGTGCTAAAACTATATTGACCAATGTATTTTGTATTTGGTAAGAAGATACCTTGGAAGCTCCTTTAACTTGAACTGGCATTATGGGTCACAGCGGTCAAGGTCACTGGTAGATTTTCACTCATTTTCTTTTACAAACCGATGTGCATTGAATACATGACAAATGTGCAACTTCAGAGATCATCCAACTATTGCTTAACGACGAAACATAGTCACTGATCACTCTTGTTGACAGATAAATGGCCCTTTATTTTTTTAGCTCTCTTGTCCACTTTGTGGTCATAACAAGCTTTTATGTTTGACCAACTGACATACTTTTACTGTTTTTCTAGCCACTGCTATGAAACTAAACATATTTAAATAACTTACCATTGACCTTGACCTCCTGACCTTCTTTACTGTTTTCTTTTGAAAATTAAAAATACTTCAAAAGCTCTTGAACCAAAAAACATAGAGTTAAATCTAGATTGTACAGGCTTGCAGTTGTAAGCAGGTGAGCGATATAGGGCCATCATGGCCCTCTTGTTAACAAAAGAGAATTGCAATACAAAAAAAAATTAGCAATAGAAGGAAGATATCGCAGAGTATTTTATGTGGCAAAATCGGACATAAAGATAAATCAACTGTAATATGTTGATACATTGTTTTCAGAAGAAACCTTTATATAGTTTTCAGAGTTCAAAAAAAATGATAAGAATGATATTCATTTTGCATTTTCTTAAAGTGTAGAATAGTTATTATTATGTTTACAAGTGTCCAACTCAACCCATTGACCCAAGAGTGTCTGAGAGGATAAAGGAGCTCACCAGCAAAGGTGTCAGAACAGTTGGTGAAATGAAGAGGCATCTCAAAACGTACGTTCATTCTATCTGCCAACCCCTTCCACACCCACCAACAGAAGATATTACCCCAACGACAAAAGTATACAGAACATAATGTATGCATCACAGGAATTCAAAATTGACCAGGACCAGCAGTCATTACAAGCTTTGGTATGTTTCCTTTTTTAAAAGTCACATCTTTTACTTTGAATAATTTTATTGTAAGCTTTACCACTGTTGATATTAGAATCTTCTTTATATGCAGTTTATTGGTTTGGTAGTAATTTTTGCACTTGTTTTACATGTAATGTATTATCGTACTGCTTAAAATGTGAAAGCGGGACAAAATGAATCTTTGTGTATGAAAGTAGAGTATGAAGGTGCCCAAAGGTGTCCAAAGTCCTAGAGAGAATAATATATGACCAGGTTGAACGTTATTTATCAGAGAATAACCTACTATATTCCCATCAGTCTGGTTTTAGACATAAGTATTCTACAGACACTTGTCTTTTACATCTTACTGATTTCATTAAGTTTGAAATGGATAAAGGAAATTATATTGGTATGGTCCTTTTAGATTTACAAAAGGCGTTCGACACTGTCGACCACGGTATTTTTCTAGAATGTTAACAAGGTTTTTGCATATTTGGGTTGTGTGACCTAGTTTTTGAAACCAGATAACCCATATTCAAACTTGAGCTAGAAATCATAGAAGCAACCTTTCTGACAAATTTCCAGATTATTTGGGCTAAAATTGTTACCTCTAGAGTGTTAACAAGATTTTTCTATTTTTGGGCTATGTGACCTAGTTTTTGAACCCAGATAACCCATATTTGAACTTATGCTAGAAATCATCAAAGCAACCTTTCTGACAAATTTCCAGATTATTTGGGCTGAAAATGTAACCTCTAGACTGTTAACAAGATTTTTTTTTATTTTTGAGCTCCGTGACCTAGTTTTTGAACCCAGATGACCCATTTCCGAACTTGAGCTAGAAAACATCAAAAGAACCTTTCTGACAAATTTCCAGGATATTTGGACTGAAAAAGTAGCCTCTAGAGTGTTAACAAGGTTTTTCTATATTTAGGCTCTGTGACCTAGTTTTCCAATCCCGATAACCTATGTTCGTACTCGTCCGAGATATTAATGAGACAAACATCCTGACCAAGTTTCATGACAATTGAGGCAAAAATGTGACCACTAGAGTGTTAACAAACTAATTGTGGACGGATGGACGGACGGACTGACGGACAGACGACGGACAAAAGGTGATCACAAACGCTCCCTCTGTCACTACGTGACAGGTGAGCTAAAAATTGAAAAAGAGTTATGGTTGTGGGCAATTAAAGATAGTAGTGGTTCTTGTACACTGCATTTCCTCTCAATGCGCTTGACCATTGTATGAAGTTGCATTGAATTCCAAATAAATAGTTTTCAAGTTATTTCTTCAGACAAAGAAAACTAAGAAAGGGCAATAAATGTGCAAACAGTGAAGACAGAGTTATAGCTCTTGTACATTGCACATCCACTCAATGTGCTTGACCATTGTATGAAGTTGCATTGTATTCCAAAAACGAGTTTCCAAATTATATTATGGAAAAGGAAATCCAAGGAAGGGCAATAACTCTGCAGATAGTGAAGATGGAGTAATAGCTCTTATACAATGCACTTTCTCTCATTGTGCTTGACCATTGTATGAAGTTGCATTGAATTCCAACCAGTAGTTTTCAAGTTATCTTCCATACAAAGGAAAACCAACAAAGGGCAATAACTCTGCAAATAGTGAACACGGAGTTATGATTCTTTGAAACTGCTCTTCCTTTTATTGTGCTTGACCATTGTATGAAGTTGTACTGAATTCCAACCAGTAATTTTCAAGCTATGCTCCAAATAAAGAAAACCAATAAAGGGCAATAACTCTGCAAATAGAGAATTTGGAATTATGATTCTTGAACACTGCACTTCCTCTCATTGTGCTTGACCATTTTATGATGTTGCACTGAATTCCAACCAGTAGTTTTCAAGTTTAGCTCACTACAAAGGAAAACCAACAAAGGGCAATAACTCTGAAGATAGTGAAGACGGAGTTATGATTCTTGGACACTGCACTTCCTCTCATTGTGCTTGACCATTGTATGTAGTTGCACTGAATTCCAACCAGTAGTTTTCAAGTTATGCTCCAGACAAAAAAACCAATAAAGGGCAACAACTCTAACAAGAGGGCCATGATGGCCCTGGATCGCTCACCTGAGTACTTGGCTGTAGGTTTGCTGTTAAGCAGTATTTCATTTTTTAATTGAAAAAATATAAGTGCCTACAAATCAAATATGTAAAATATCAGTCAATAAATAAAGGTTCTATGATAGGAAGTAGAAATATCTATTATAAGCTATGGTGACCTTGACCTTGACCCAGTGCCCTCATACCCTACCCATGGGTAGAGGTCCATGCAAGGAACCTCTATACTGAATATCAAAGATATTGGTCTATAAATGAAGGCTCTATGAGGTACAGTAGATAAATCTACTTTTAGCCTCCCTGACCTTTAACCTAATCTAATAATGTGAAAAAGCTTGATAAAGCTTGCTTCGTGCCAAATTTTAAAATTCTAGGCCTTGTGGTTTCAGACAAGAAGATTTTTAAAGATTTTCCTCTATATTGATATTTAAAACTTGTGACCCCTCGGGCGGGGCCAATAGTGACCCCAGGGACATTTTTCTAACAAACTTGGTAGAGGTCCACTAGAAAATGCTGCATACCAAATATCTTAACTCTAGGCCTTGTGGTTTCTGACAAGAAGATTTTTCAAGTTTTTCCTATATAATTCTATGTAAAACATCTGACCCCTAGGGCGGGGCCTATTTTGACCAAGGGGCCATGATTTGAACAAACTTGATAGAGGTCTGTTATATAATGCTGCACACCAAATATCTTAACTCTAGGCCTTGTTGTTTATGACAAGAAGATTTTTAAAGTTTTTTTAAAGCTGAAACATGCGTTTTTATGATTGATAGCTCCAGACATTTTTGAAGCATATGCTGTAATTGAGTTGTCCATATTGGTTTTAACCTAAATAGTATAGAGTTATTTTGCTATAGCTCTGTCTGGCTTTCCCATACTAATGTTCATAGTTTCAGAAAAAAAGGTTAAAGTGCTTTTTGGTAAAAGTTTCTACCTATCATTAGCAGAAATGGAAATGATAATGATGATTTTTATATTTGAATGAAAGTAAATCAAATGTTAATAAGCATATAAAACAATTACAGGAAGTATTGGAAATGTGAGGAATGTGAAGAATGGTATCATCCAGAATGTGTGGGTCTGAAGGAGGAAGAGGAACCAGACATTTAGTCTGAAGGAAGAAGAGGAACCAGACATTTAGTCTGAAGGAGGAAGAGGAACCAGACATTTATGTATGTCCAGGCTGTAAGGTAAGACTGTATTCACGTTCAAGTTCTTAATCATACAAAATAAAATTACGAAAAACAGGTAAAAGCTTGTCAAGTTTTATTGTATGATGTATTCCTAAATACCATGTCAATTATAGGACTAAAAAAGTAGAGTACTTTGTTTATGCACATGAATTAACAAGTTCTTTCTGTGGTCTGTTTCTAAACCTGACCAGTTCAAACTAGGATGGCTGCCTCTGTAAATTACCTGTGATTTTCACCAACATTTTATTAACTTATTACATTATGCCAAGTAAGTTAGCAACATTAAAATAACAAATAATGTTTCATGATCTATATCCATGCATCCCCATTCGCAGGGAAATTACTTCATTCATGTTGAAGCCAAATTAGCCTGAGAGAAGCAATAGAAGCATGAATAATTTGATGTCTGTAATCAATCTGCACACCAGGTGTCTTACCAAGACAATTTTTTCACTAGTACATTATATTTAACAACTGTATTTTATGCTAAATAATTATCATTGTATAACATTATAGGTGAAGAAAAATGAACACTCCAACAAGATCTGTCCCACCATGTCTGATGTTGAAGAGAGGTTGTTGGACACATTAAGAATAAAGGAAGCTGATCCCTTTGATGATAGTTTTGTTGGAGAGTTGCAAGGAGGATGTAGTTGTTTCACACCTGTGTTTTTAAATTACCCAGCCATACAGTTTTTTGTAGATATACAAAGGCAAAAGGACAACAAATAGAAAAAAAAGAAACTTGCTGGGGTCCATTTGTTCTAATACCAAATGAAAAACTGGAAGAGTACTTTGTATTTAGAACAAAGTTAAATGTAGATGAACTGTTGACAGTCAGTACTGCCTTACATTTCTATTTAAATAATTATGGCAAAAACATTAGAGTGATGTATGAAAGTGAGCATTTTATTTATTCTTTTTGGCAATTTTTTCTGGCACTCGACCGTTAAATATTTGTCAGAATTTCAAAATTCTTTTGATCTACTAATACATACCCTTGTTTGATCTGGCTTCACTCGGTTTATTTGTGCGATATATATATCTCGTAATAGTTTTACTGTACGGAAACTGTTAAGGCTTTATTAAAAATAAATCACATCAAAGCCGAAAGGATCGTAGTTTGTGGTGCATTATTCCGTAGTTGTTTTAGAAAGGCATTACCAGCCGTTGGCCGCTTCCAGGTCTAGCCGCTAATAATACTTGACGCTACCTTTATATTGATTATCCTTTTTGTTTTTTTTTGTGGACTCTGTGTATTAATTAGTCTGATTGCAGGCCCCAACCAGACCCTTTTTTACCCATAAAAATGCTAATATTTGCCCACTAAAAGCCCATGTTGCGGGGCATCTGTGTCATATGGACACATGACTAGATTCTTTATCTATGTACAGTTCAGCGCTTAGTGTGGACAGTGTCGGAGATGAATGCCTTGAATAGAACTCTACTGCCGGATGTGAAGAGGTTTAAAAAACCTCCTAAAAAACAAGACATTTTAAGACCCCAGGAAATTGCACCTGAACTAAAAGAAAGGGATTGGAAGTCCATTAAATTTAGAGTTTGGGCAGTTTTTCAGAAAATGGACAAAGTTGGCAAGAAACTGTTAAGTTATTGAGACACAAGTCATAACTTTAAAGCTGTATCAGTTATTTTACCATAATTATAGTATAGAAGTATTAATGTGTTGATTAGATTGAAATGTCTGCATTTTGTTAAAAGTATTTTTGTTATTACAATAAGTTTGTCATCAGAGTGCATCATCATCTAATTGCAACTGACTAGATTTATAATGTTAATCCCCAAGAGTTTAGGATGGTAAGAATGATCAGTACTTAATTTTAAAGTTTTATTACTGTTACTAAGTGAGCATCAAAATTTTAAGAAAGCAGAGATTGTATACCTAAGAAAGAAAATAACCAGAGTTTCAACACAAATATAGAAGACTTAGTCTGTATTAGAGTTTTACTCCTATTGAATAAAATCATAAAATCTTTGCTTACAATCCTTAAACATTGTTAGAATTACACTTTGGTTGTTGCAACTAGGAAAATTAGAATTGTAAAAAAACATTCTGAGGGGAGGTTAGGGGCTGATGTTCGCATTATATTTACGTTCCCACTAGTAAATTAACGCTTAAGGCAATTGCCGATGTAAAATTGCAGTAAGTTTGCAAGGTCATATTTGATTGGTCCCTAATGTTGCCATTAGCGAATGAAATCGTTCATTACATCAGTAGTTATGTCAAAATATAGGCACCATTTGTGATGTTTTCATCAACAAATACGACAAAAAATGAAGTTTTTAATACCTGGTTTTAACACAAACGAGCTGGAAAAGGGTGCAAAAAACAAGTGGAGGTGGGAGTGGTTGACAGAAAAGGACTCTAAGGGTGAAAAATGGGATGTTTGGTTAAAAAAACGGATGTAATGGGCATTGCCTTCTGTGAAATGTGTTCGAAAACGATCAACTACAAATCCAACGGCAAAAAGGTGCTGCGTAATCATGCTGAGGACGAGGACCACAAAAAGAATGCACGGACAGTAAAAACAAATCAGGTAAGAACATTTCTTTGTCTAGTTTAGTGTATCTATCTAGTGTTAGTAATGGAAAGAGGTTTAGTTGTGCTTTGTGTAGCTAATAAACAATGCACATTACCCCACCCTCTTTTCTTCTTCTGTCTCTACCCTCAACTTTTATATTGGCCGGGGAAAAGGTGAGGGAAAGTTTTGAAAAGGGCTTTGTGCAGGGGAACCTATGCCCAAATTTTTCACAAGTCTGGACTTAGTTTTTTTGGGCAGTATTTATAAAAAAAAGAATCTAAGATCTTAACACTAAACGAAGAACACAGTCTCAGTATCCCATTTATAACCAAGGTTTGTTCTGAGGAAATTGTTTTCTTTTAATGTTACAATGACCATGACTTTGAAGCAAGAATCAATATCTTAACAACTATACTTGTTATAAACTAAGTTTGATCAGAACTAGAACTATCAATGAAGGTGATTAATAATCCCCACACACTGCTTTGACACAGAAAGGGAGTGTTTGTAGTCAATTGATTATAGTTTCCACTATATTTTAGGTTTAAAGTCATTCCTTAAATTTGTTTTCAAGTGATTGAATATTTCAGCATGCGGTTATATGGGCAGCTTTCATACAGATGATTATGTTTTATGGCCTGAAAGTCTTCCTTGCCTTACAAACTGTCTTGCATCAAGACCTTTCAGGCATAAACATTTTGGAAATTTAAATGTGTTAAATGTATATATGTTGATTGAATATTTTGTCTAAACATGCCAATCCTCATAACCTCATCTACCTGAAGAAGTGAAAATACAGTACGTATGAAAACTTTTGCAAGTCTTGTCATAGTTGATATTTGTTTCTCAGGTAGCCAGACAAGAACACAACTATGTTGCAAAGACATGTTTTTATTGCATGATTCCAAACAACTTGGGTGCCCTGCGCAGGTTATCATTAAAGAGACTGTGCAGCTTCCAGAATTAAAGGTAAGTATTCTTTATACAAAACTTTGAATATTTGTTGCAAATATATACTGTGAAATTATTTAAATTCGCTGGGATGAAATTTCGCGCAAACGGCATAAAAAGTACGTTCGCGCGGTCCTAAATTCGCGCATTTCAATTTCAGATTCAATTTTTTTTTTTTTTTTTTTTTTAATCAGCATAAAAAGCAGACGACAGCTGCATGTCGCTGGATCACCACCGACGCGTGTGTACGTGTCAATTACCGCGGTCCGCTTTCGAATATACAAACTGACAGGTCCAACTGTTAATTGACGTTAATTGACACAGGCTAAGTGTGCACAGACTAAAAGGTCGATAGCGACAGGTCTTTTGTAACCGGTCCCTAATCAATTACGCTAAAAAAACATTGCAGAGATTTTTTTATACTTTTGTATTGTAATATGATGTTCTCTTATCTTGACACAGTGTATAGGTATTTGAAAGTCATTGTATTTCAAAGTTATATTTACGTTCCAATAAACAGAAAATAAATATAAAAATAAATACATAAATAAATAAATAAAATGTGTAATATATGAGCTAGTTGTTATTACATTATTTCATTAGTGTATTTAACGAATTATCGAAATAGTGGATGACAACGATATAATCATTATAAGTAAACCCTTTAGACAAGCGTCCAGCAATGCAAACGAAACATACTTGAAAAGAAAACAAAATCAGTTTCATTTCAATTTTGCTAGATATTTAGAATTTGCCAAACCATGCGATTATTCAAGTTATATTGGCTAAAAACAAAAACTAATGGTCAAAAGTGAGTGGAAAAATATATGCAGGTATTTCGGACAGGATCAAGATTCGGATAACGTAAATGTTTTAGGTTAATAAAAGCGCGGTCTTAAATTCGCGCATTGCTCCTAGCGCGAAATACGCGAAAATTCGTCCTACGCGAACAAAAATGATTTCACAGTATATATATATATAAAATATATTATTCGATGTTTAAACTTAAACTTTATCTATGATTAAGTTTTCATGGTAAGCTACATGTTTACCACTACTACATCTCAAAGATATTGCAGTTTAACCTGATAGATTTACAGCTGAAGTGGTTGTTAAAGCACCCAAATTTAGCAGAATTAGGTGAGGTGGGGTTAGACTGCACCAAACCCATGCAAATGTGGGACGGCCAGATGCAAAGGCTGAGACAGATTCTGCCGTTGATCCAGGAAAGACAAGTACTGGTTTTGCATTGTCCATGGATCGCAGAATGGAGCAATGAGGTATATTCATGTCTAAAGTACATGCCTATGTCCATGTTACCAAAAGATCAGCACATGCACTGTTTCTGTGGAAGCCTGGCCACGGCAAAGGAGTGGATGGAAGCATTTGCAAGCATTATTTTGGATTTACCAGGGTAGTCAAGAACTTCTCTGACATGAAAGTGTCGGAGCAGTTGGATGCATTGGTGCATATGGAGTAAGGCCGTTTACTCCTGGAAATGGAAACCCCATATTTCCATTTTCCCAAGGTGTGCCCGGCCTTGATAGGTATGGCTGCTAACTAGGTGGCATCCATTCAGGGAGGATCTTGACAAGATCTTCTTTAGATGCCAGCTGCAAATGCAAAGCGCCTCTAACCATCTTCCACCACAGTAGAAGGGTAGTGGGAAGACAAGGAATGGCTATAAAATATTGCCATTACTGATTTTTTGAAATATACATGTAACATTACTGGACATATTCATTT
Source organism: Cyclina sinensis (assembly GCA_012932295.1). Lineage (NCBI taxonomy): Eukaryota > Metazoa > Mollusca > Bivalvia > Venerida > Veneridae > Cyclina > Cyclina sinensis. Next base: position 11,233,170 of record JAAONU010000019.1, read on the forward strand.
AAAGGAAAAGGATAATACACTTGTATCTTACAATTTAAGGAGATATAGATGAAATTCTTCTAGGGACTCAGGATACCCATGCTGACCATTCCGTATGACGTCTTATATGAATCCTTAAACTGCTGCTCAAGAAAGGTACTTTAACATTTTTATAGATTTAGTTAATGAAATCCTAGACTTTTTTTTGCTAGAGATCAAATACTTTTTAATGTTATTCATATCATTTGGGTTTGTATTTCATCTGCATTAAGTTAATCAACTTTCAAGTCCATGTACCAAAGGGAAAACCTTTCAATCAAATCAGCTTTTTTATCACCTTCAGTGGAATGATGGAACAGTTAATAACAACATGCTACAACCTCATCATATTTTCAATCGTGTAAAGTAAATGTTATATCTTTAGAGACACAGAAAAATAATGAATGTCAGCTGAAAATACTGAAGATTAAAGGTGTTTTCCCACAGGTTCAATTCTTCATTAACAAGAACGAGAGTAACAGGGGAACAGACGTTTGGAGTGCTGAAGAGAAGGTTCCCATGTTTGTCATATGACTTAAGAGTGAAAACATCAAATACACTACAGTTAATAGTCTCTTGTGTTGTTCTTCACATTTTTGGAATGGAAAGTGGTGACACATTTGAAAGGACTGTCAGTACAGATTTTGAATTACCTGATATACAAGTAGAGAGTGATCTAGAACTTGACAGATAAGGATCGTGTAGTGTAAAGCTAATAATGATTTTTGCTGCCAGTCCACGTTACATTTACTTTATCAGTGACCCACCACATCTAATCAAAACTGCATGAAATTGCTTTTCTAATACATAATCACACAACAAGACCAGAAAATTATGGAAAGATGGATATGATCTATCACGGATGCACATTGTAGATCTTTACAAAGATCACTGCTGTGAAATTTACCGTCTTTTGTTTTAAGTTAACAAGACAACATACTTTGGATCAATGAAGGTTAAACTGGCCTCTCAAGTCCTGTCTTCTACAGTTGCTAATGCCTTGGAGATGCAATATGATCAGATAGTGCTTGAAATTGTCAGATTTATAAGGCATATGGACAAGGTTTTTGACTGTTTGAATAGTAGAAATCTGAATCAGTCAAACAGAAAAAGAAATGAAAACATCAAGGAGTACAGAAGTACTAATGATCCTCGCTTAGATTAATAAATGTTTGACTTTCTTGGACATAAGTTCACATGCTGCCACATATTTTTACAAAGTTTCACACCAGAAAAGATCATTAAAACCTATGACTTACTGGGGATTTTGACAGGTGTTCTCTACACCTACATTGCCTACTATCAGCTTTTGAACTGTCCACTGTTCAACTTGTAATTTGACCATTTGTGTTTTATAACAAACATCCTTACAGACTAAGAATGTAGTCTCATGGATGTTCATATAGTTTTCTTTTGATTTTAGCTGTTCATCCACTTTCAAGATCTATATTTGATCTAGACTGCCTTTTTCTTTAACCTTATCATACTAGACCTATGTTAATTAGGGCTATCTCAGATGTGACATATCACAATAAGATTCCAAACAAATACAACATGATGGTCACTACACCATTTTGGAAAACTGTTTGGTAAAAGATTAGTTTTGAAATTCAACAACTTCGTAATTTTGTAATGAATGTGTATTGCCTAAACACTAAAAATTGATAATGCTTTAGGTATTTTAAGTCTGGTCAAGGTAGTCACCAACAAATGTTTTTCAAACATTGATCAAGAGTGTAAGATAAATCTGACATGATACATTTGAAGTTACACTGTGTATTAAGGATTTAAACAACAGCTTCTGTTTTACAATCCTGTCACTAGTATAGAAATATTTCTGCATTTCAGTTGTGTAAACTTGACCATTTTCATCTTGATATCAAACTACAATAAAAGGCAAAGAAGAGAAAATGAGTCTTAATCTTTATTTTGAATAAGCTGAAGTGTACGTTCTCTGAACACATTACACAGGTTTTATTTGCTCCCAGCTCATACACAAACCCAGTGACAGGGAGTCTTTCTGTGTCTCTGGATTCATCGTAATTCCATGTCCTTTCTGGAGCATGGGACACGCCACACATTCCATCACCTCAATAGTTACAGACCTCTAATGAAATTCAGAGGAAGCAAACATCTGGAAGTTTTCACCAAGATATGCAGTAAAAAGAGAAACAGATATTCCATAAACAGTAGACTAGCATATGGAGCAAGAATAGAATCCATAAATACACAACTTAATATCTTAGGACAGTAGAAGCAAAAGATTTATTTTTGCCACATAGCTTGAATACTAACATTCTGGATATCACTAAAACATTTTTTTTTTTCATTTTGCTCAAGAGCATTTTTGAGAGCGACTGTGTGCTATGTGTATGAGCTTTTCTCTCCTGTGATGAAAGTATGTTTGAGGTCAATCAATTTTGTAACTGTTTGTGAATATAAATCTGCTTACTTAGGTTTCAATTTTCAGAGTTTTCATTTCAGACTGTTTCTGTTCTTATCAGTTTTATTTCTGTCTCTAGCATTTTCTTTGACAACTCCGATAACTAAAACAAATATAGGAAGATTAGGGCCTATTAAAAATTAATTAATGATTACCTATTAATTAATAAAACTTTGTCACATAATGCAAAGATAATGTATAATGTGAATAGTTCTTGTATCAATACTAAGAAAACAAAGCAGGTAAAGATACTGAATGACCCTTACCCTTGACAAATTTAATATACCTGAAGCAAGATCAATTTTAGTTATTCAAGCTGTTTATCAAGTGTGAATCTAAGTATCTCGAATCTCGCCACCAAAAAACTGGGCCATTTTTTGTTGAAGTACCTAGTGTAGTGCCAGCAATGAAATTGAACCTTTTTTAATAACAAGAGGGCCACGATGGCACTTAATCACTCACCTGCATCCAATTACTAAGGACCATAACTCTGGAACCCATGATGGGATGAGGTTGGTTTAGGAAACGAGATGAACCATATTCGAACTTGACACAGAGATCAACAACACAACCATTATGACAAGTTTTCATGCCATTTGGACAAACAAGAGGGACATGATGTCCCTAGGTCACTCACATGAATACTTTGGCTGTGGGTCTGTTCTTGAGCAAACATAGAAGCAAAATAACAGATTTTGAATTTTTCAAAGATCTTGTATTTTCTACAGATAGAACCCTGGAACAGAGCCAATTTTGACCCCATGGACACATTCTGAACAAGCTTGATATGTATCCACTACACAATGCTACATAAACAAGACAACCATGCAACCCTTTTATCGCTCACCTAAGTGCAACTGTAACTACTTTCATTCACACACCACATAGCTTAACTCAAGACCTTGTGGTTTCTGACAAGAAGATTTTTATAAAATTGCCTATTAGCACAAAACAGAAAGACTATGTGCCAGTTGAATCTGAAGATGAAGGTACTGATACTGAGTGAAAGACTGAACACTGGCTAAACGTTTGAACTAAAATATCGTGTATGTTTTCGGTTAATACATAAAGATTGGGTGTAATTTTAATGTAAGATGGTTTGTAAGTACATTATTAAGAGAAATCTTTTGTACAATTAAATCTATGTGCATGATCACCTGCTTTGTTACCACTTTGATTTGTCTGAACACAGTTTTTTTGGTCATTTTTGAAACCAGCTAGTGAAAGCGTTTTAATTTGAGTTGTTTTGGAAAATGTTTACTGTGAAATCATAAATATTTGTGGGACATTGTTTTTATGCCTCTTCCCAAATTTTTATATGACCTTGACCCCTGAATAACCTCTGCCTTGAAGACCAAAGCACCACTTTGGGGGCATTTGATATCTTTCAGTGACAAAAGTTGATTCTATGTCGTGGTTTGTTTTGTAAACACAACATGAGATATTTCTCGTGCTTAACAAAATTAATTGATTAATCTGACCGACCAATCAATGATAAATCACTTGTAACACTTATGTTAAAAAAATAAAATAATGCTATATGTACTGCTTTATATTTATGACTTGATTTGCTTAAAGATGTGTCTGCTAGGAACTTAGTTTCATTAGTACATGAAAAACAGTAAAATTGAATAAAATCATTACATTTGTATAGTTTAATATAATACTGGCTTATGGTTAAGTTCAGGATTTGACAATATGTCCCATGCAGTACATAATTATAGTACAAAAAAGATTGTTCAATATGACACAATTTCTCATTTCTAAGTTGCTAGTTGTGAGAAATCTCTAAATAGTTAAAATTTTGCCACTATTCCAATATATCCTATGTTCTATTACTTATTCAGTTTGTTGGATGGCACAATTAATTAATTCTTTTTTCCGGATGTTCCCCAAAACAACTTCAGTATTCATTTTAGTACTGATATATAACAAGATTTATGTTTTTTTTTTTTTTTTCAGACTGCTGTGTCTACAAAGAATGGATTTTTCAGTGTATGACAAAATGAACTATTATATCTACTGTTGTGTATCATTCTAGAAATGCTAATCCTGAGGCGCTTTCAACAAGACGAGCGTAACGTGTGCCTGCTAGCTCTCTCGTTCTGAATGAAGGTGCTCACGTGTGTACTTCCAAGCACGCCCGATTCCACTCATGAGGTGTTTCGCATAGATTTTCAAGATGGCCACTGGTGTTAGAAAAGTTCAAAATATGAAAGAGTTATCATTAAATAATGAAGAAATGAAACAATATTACACAATGCTTGTACCTGATTTACACACGGTGTCTAGAGCGTATACAATTTTTATTTTTGTTTTTATCTAGGATAAAATTAAATGAATCACGAAACTTGCATCTTGGCAAAACACAGCACTGCATGTTTTGGATCATTGAACATTTTTTCCCAAGCTGAACCTGTTTATTTGTGTCTGTTTTGATCAGCTATGGCTTGGAATGAATTCCTTTTTTAAAATAGGTTCCTTATGAAGATTTGTTTCTTGTTCCAGCCACTATTTAATCTGTGGTGACATAAAGTGTAGAATGGATCAAATTGTGATCAAATTATTCTTGAGGATTTCTAACCTCCTAGTGGAATTTTTTAAAAGGAAAACAAACTCAGTTGTCTGATAAAAATGCAGTTGTTGACAAATTCAATAGTCTTATTCCAGTTAAGCCTGATGACAATACTTGTGGTATCTTTCAACATAAAGTAATCCATGGTAAAAGTCAACCATTTGTAGATTTAAGTTTGAACTATTTTACAGACACTTCTTGAATGATGGCAAGCCATCTGTTCCAGAAGATTGAGCAGACAAAATAACACTTTATAGAATATAATGAGATAAAGTAGTTTATATTTGCTAAATGCTATTTTTCTTATTATGGGGGCTGTCACGGGAGTTAGGACCACTGTCTTGTCTTTGATTTCAGTACTTGCTGGTATTTTTCTTCCTTTGGATTAGTTACCTATACTTTTGTTGTTTTCATTCGCTAACAAGTTAACAAAGCAGCTTGACGCTATAGAGAAGTTTTCTTTTTATTTGTATTTTGCATAAAGTATCAGTGACTTAATTGTGCTATTTACCTACTTTTTTATTCTCCTATATTTTGACACCCTTTCACGGGTTATTTATACTAAATTGTCGCTGAATGCCGTACTGTTTTTAAACACAAAGGAAAGCGTCTTTGACTTAGTTTCGGACATCCACCATTTTAGCGTGGGTCATTTCCTTTGTTAACATCTTTTGTTTGTAATAAGTGAAATAGTGTTTTACATTTAATCCTGTAAGGTGAATGAATATACAATATTATTATTTCACAGTTATCAGCACACTTGTTCGTTTTCTTTATCTGATACATTTTGGCTTTCTTTTTTATAAGATTTCTCTTACGTTACTTATTTATATAATTGTAGTGCCAGTGGATTCCTGACTTAGTTAGATGGCTGTTTCATCTAATATTCTTATTTTAGGACATTCTTTTACCAAGAGACTGCAGAGATGGTGTGTTGAAAACCATCGCATTAATATGACTTTTTATGAATCTTGATCGCAACAGGTTCCAAGTGTACTGGCATGGGATCAGTGGGGGAAATTTGAAGAATGCACATCACCCTAAATCCATTTGGTCGGATGCACATCTTGTTTTTGATCTACAAGTTGACATTGTTTTCTTAGATACTGGCAGCAACGATTTGTGTGACCCATCAATTCATCCAGAAGATCTGGTCCAGCAGTTGCTTGAATTTACAAAATTACTCATTTCACAGGGTTGTAAGATAGTTGTTGTTTCAGAAATACTCCATAGGCAGACTCCTTGAATAATGCCAATGTAGACCGCACTAATTCATTACTTTGTTCAGCTTGCAGGCAAACATCAAGTCTTTACTTTTGGACACATTCAAGAAACAATTTTAACAGGCATTTCCTTTCAGATTATGTTGCACACGATGGGGTACATGTTGATAGCATTAGAGGAATGCCGCGGTATTATAGTTCAGTCAGAGGTGCTCTGTTGTATGCTGACACTTGCATTAGACCTTTCTAGTTCTTTTTCAACCTCAGTCCATTATATTTTGCCTGTTTATTTAACTTTTTACTTTATTTTGCAGATCATAGATGGTAATGTTGTGTGGTTAGTGAGCGAAACAATATACTTTACATTGCTATATTTGGACGTTTGACAGAGTTATTCATTGCAATTTGGAAGGTTGAATATTTACTTCATTTACATTTCATTTTTTCGCCTTTGTGCGACTCGCCTATGTGCGAAGCTTTTCTATATCTTCGCTCTGTGCGATAAGCCTTTTGGCTTTCCTGTTTTCGCATTTTGCGACACGCCTTTGGCGTAGTTACCAGTTCGCTTTTTGCGACACACCTTTTGGTGTTCACTTTATACATTTCGCATTGTGCGACACGCCTTTGGCGTAGACTTTTTACTTCGCCTTTGAGCGCCATAATTTATTGTTGGGTAATTATTTTTGGCTTTGGGTTTCTAGCCTTTTACAAATGCATTTTGCTTTTTTGCGACACGCCTGGAGCGTAGACATCTACTTTTGCTTTAAGGCAACATTCTTTGTGCTCTCATTGCACTTTATCTATGTCATACAATGTAAAAAATGTTTATTTTTGGCATAGTTCTGTTATTAAACCGCCTTACACAACTGAAATACTGTTGGGAAAAGATGTAAAATGAAACAAACAAACAAACATGTTATTCAACATTTATCACTGCCTATGTCTGGCTACTTTTACTAGTTAAAGTTTTAAACTCTTTCATATTTGAACATTATGACATAGATTATAATGATATTGAATTATTTTGTTTAGGGAATTGAATATCCCCTCACACATAATTTTTGAATTATGTGTATTCGTTCATTCTAGTAAATACTACAATGAATGCTGACTAACCGTTATTTTTTATCACTTTATTTTAGAATGCCTAAGCGTAAACCCTCCACTGCCACCTCCTCAAAGCGTAAGGCAGATTCCCCACAAGCAAATGAACCAAAGAAAAAGCAAAGCCGGATGGCTGAATTACTAGCAACAGCTATCACAAAAGATGACACACTCATGAATGAGTTAAAAGAACTGATCAATGACGAGCCACCACTGGAAGTGAACGAAGATGGTACACTTGCCTCACACAATGATCTTGTATCATCATCCTCAGATTCTGAGGATGATGAAGTCCCTAAATTAACAGGCTCCGATCCAAATTTTGCCTCTGACTCCGAGTCTGATGACAGTTCAAATGACCATCCTGCTAACAAAATGGAGCCTGTTGATTTGAGGACTTTCTCAGCCATTCACCCGCCTATGCAGTATGTAGATTTGGCTTCCCTCTATTTTAATAAAGGCACGTCCGAGACAAAAACTATTTCTAAAAACAATTCAGGCACAGTCACATCTATTCATAAAGCTGCCCCAAAACAAATCTCAACAATAATGGTATGGTGCCGAGCATTTCAAATATATGCCGACATCTATTGTATGAAGTATCCGTTAGAATCACCCCAAATTTTTAGATATATGTCCATTGTTCAGAACCTTGCCAATCATACCAACTACTAGCAGCTCTATGATGAAAAATTTCGTCAATGCCGGGCTATTGAGTCCACCCCATGGGGTAAGATTCATATTGAAACTTACCTATTCTGTAGTATTACACAATCTAAACAGAATTTTCGTCCCCAACATGGTCAAAGAACATCAGACTCTAATTCAAGAGTCCCCGCCAGCACTCTCTTTCGTAACGGATACTGCTGGGATATCCAACGGTTTAATTCCTGTGCTAAATCAAAATACAGTGTGTTGCACAAATGTGCCAACTGCGAAGATAAGTCCCATGGGGCAGGAAGATGCCGTAGACCTGTTGTCCAGCGCCAACAACTGGACACATCAAAAATGTCCAAGTACCCATCAGACAAGAAATCCTAAATTTCTACTACCATCACCTGTTTTGCCAGAATGCTTAGCCTAGTATCTTAATGGTTACAACAAAACACTGAAAGATAAACTTATCAAAGGTTTCTCTACAGGTTTCCCACTGGGTTGTATTGGCTCTATACCTACTAGAATTTCTCCAAATCATGCTTCCGTTACTGAACACATGGTTCATACAAAATTTTCAAACTCAAATTCAAGGACTTTTCAAGGATTTTTCAAGGAAAAAAAGTCGTTTTCAAGGTATTTTCAAATTGTTATATCTAGAGCTGTTATACTATTTTATAACCTTCAGTGAGTCAAACACATGTAAACAATATTTCAATTTCTTGCTTTTATTCAACTTGTTTTAAAAGAACAGAAACAAAAATGCAGCGATAAAGACTAGGTATTTATATTGTCACAGGCGACAAACTGAATTTTGAAAATTCACACTATATGAGTTTACCAATGTCACTATTTGAATTGTAAGAGTGGTGATTGCAAATAGTTTGCAATGTCCACAAAATTTCTGCTCTTTTAGTCTCCGACTTGGCAAGGCACTTGTTAAGGCTAGACTGACTAGACCAAGCAACAGGTTGACTGTCTGAAGAATTGGTTATAGGAGGTGGTGGGACTGATATTTCATCCATTTCTGATGTGAGTGGGGGGATGTCTACTGCTTTGTCATTATTATTGACATCAACACTGGTGACAGTGGAATCTTTTTTCACATTTATTTGTCCCTCTTGCCGTACAAAGGCTAAACCACCTGTAGTTAATGATGATTTAACTTGTTGGTTCTTAATATGTCTCGCCCCCTTTGAATGAGACACCAAAGCACTCTCTCCCATTTGAGCTATATCAATGTTTTTCAGGCAAGCTGTGCAGTACGCTTTTTGTGGATTCTGAGTGTGCTTCACCCAAACATATTTCAGAAGCCACTTAAGTTGAAAAGAACATTTATTTTGGTGTTTTCCCATCGTTTTTACAACACCAAGCTCCGATGTTTTCGCTGACTAGGGCGCCGCCATTTTTTTGTGCACATTCCGATGACGTAGTACGCACGTTGTAGTATAAAACCCATACCGAACCGTACATACTCATGTCTACACCGTTTAGTACGCACCGATTTTTTTATATTACCGAGAAAACGAAGTTTTTTTCTGTTGTGTTTTTCGACCGATTCATAACAATGCTGATGTATTTTCAAGGATTTTTACCGAAATACAAGGAATTTCAGCGAAATTCAAGGGCATTTTTGCATATTTTTCAAGGTAACACTTAATTCAAGTACTTTTCAAGGCCGAGATCAAATTCAAGCACTTTTCAAGGCCTGTGCGAACCCTGGAACATATTGACTTTGTCCTTACAAAAATTACTGCAGAGATTGCAAAAAAACGTATTAAGGGACCTTTCTCTCTCCCGCCACTAGATAAGTTTATTTGTAGTCCCCTGGGGGTAGTCCCAAAAAAGTCACCTAATAGTTTCCAAGCAATTAGGTGCTAGTTGTATACTATCTAATACAGTATACACAATATATTACCTACTAATGGAAGATAAAGTTTCTCAATTAAAAAGGAATACTTTGGTTGAAGAAATACTTATTTGATACTTTCATGTTCTTAAATTTTCAGCAAATATACAAAATGTTAGATCCTGAATTCATGACAATAAAGTGATGCCATGAAAACTTAAATTTTAAGGTTCTTCTATGTTTTGTGAAACATGAAGTTATTCTTATTGGTTTTTTTTTTTTTGTTATGTTTTTTTGTCTTTTTTTTTCTGACACAGAACACTTTTTCTGTACAGCAGTCTACCTTTTTCAGATAACACTGAATCTTTGAAGGTGCTTAATGACATGGGAATGCTTGGGAGTATTGTCACTGCAGCAACACAGGCCAAACAGATGACAACTGGTATTGAGACAAAGTTTGACTCTATTTCTCAAGCTGCTTACTCGAAGGAAATATCAGATGAGAAACTTCATGAATTTTCTGCTATGGCACCTGTTGACTTGAATCTGAAACAAAAGGCCCGGTTCATTGAAATTTTAGCTGTGTCCATGCCAGAAGATCAGGCAGGAAGTAGAGTTTGTTAGTGTAGTGGATATTCTTTTTGATGACAAAATAAAGCAAAAACAATTTTTCAGTTTATGCAAGAAAAAAAAGTTCCATGATTTTATATGAAGATTTTTACTTAAGTTGATTGATACCCATGTCTGTAAGAGGAACTCATATAATATAAAAATTATAGGAAGAAAATCAACAATTCTGTCACAGGATTCACAAGCAGATAAGCAGTCAATCTGCGACTCAGAAGATTTTAACAGTCAAGGTAGGTTTGTTACATTCAGGTTAATCAAGAGCTTTGTATTGAAAATTTATGATTTGATTATTTCATGAGCTAAGTCATCTGTTTGACAACAATGCAGTCACACAGTGTCAAGCCTGGCGAAAAATGGCCGATGCACTGGCAGCAAAAGTCTACAAATACAGGAAGGATGACTGCGGCAAGAAGTTCCACAGCTTAAGGGCAAGGTATAATGATATGCCTTTGTTTTCTGTGATTAGTTTTTCTGCTGCTGTTGTTTGGTCAAATTACAATATACCAAACTGATATTTTCTTGTTATCAGAAGTTCCATGACTAGGAGAACATTGCTCTCATTCAGTAAAAGCTTAGATATCTTAAAGATCATGTTGTCTTCTTGTATTGCAGTCAATTTAAGTTTTAAAGCAAATGAGCTCACTAGTTACAACATTTAAAAGTCTTTGTGAAGGATCTGATCTCAGTTCATCAAATATAAGTATTTCAGTATGGTGGAGGATGTATTCTATATGCAATATTGATTGTAATGGCAAAGTTGTGAACTTTTCATATTTCAGACATAAAATGATAAAAAAGAAAAAATAGACAAACAGGAAACAGTCGTCAATCGTGGCATCACTTTGAAGTGATGGAGAAAATGTATGCTTGCGACCCATTAGTCATACCAACAACTGTGTGTGTCCTCCATGCCCAAAGACTCGGTGTCATCCTCTGCTGATCTTTCACATGAAACCAAAGAAGGACCATATGGAGAGTAGCCAGTAACTTCAATGCCACGTCTAACAAGAAAAAGACTGTGTTCCAGTTAAGATGCTGAGGAACTTCCTCAGTGCTTCGAAAAATATCAGCAGTCACAGAAAGACATGCATGAGGAACGCATGGCTCTAGAAAGACGTGTTAGTGCCCTAGAGACTTTGGTCAGCTTGCTGCAACAGAGGCAGTAATGTTCTTTCTTATTTTTTAGGGTTCTGAGCCATTGACATATTCTGCAGATATGCACTTGTATCTGTTCTTTTCATAAAAACTTGAAGCAACTGACTCCCAGATTTTTGCTAAAAAAATTTTTTTTTTTTTTAAATTAGAGCGAAGATAATGTACTATTAAAAACATAATTTTATAGTTCTATAAACACTCTGAAAGCAAAAGAAAATATGTTCTGAGAATGATTTGAACCCATGGCCTTCTGATTAACAAAACCCAGGGCGGCACCTAAACCAGGGGTCCACAATGCGATATAAAGAAAATTATATATCTGTGAGTCAGTTGCTTTAAGACACAGATGTCAGTTTATTTACATGCATATAAAAGGAATCCATATAATACTCTGGATCCACAAATTATTTTTTGTTTATGTTGGATATTTTTACATTCATACTAGTCAGACAGTATACTTATTTTTCACAAATGTTTCATTTCATATTTGTCGTCTATAGTCAGTTTAAAAGGACTTGAAAATAAAGCTGGAATAACTATACAAACAGTCAATAGGTCCAAATCAAGTGGAACAATTACAAAAACACTTTGTTCTGTTTATTGTGAAGCATTATCAACAAAGCTTCAGAGACATCTGACAGACAATCACTCAGATGAATTGGATGTTGCATGTACTTTAAGTTTTCCTAGCAAGTCTCTTCATCTTGTATTACAGTTAAGTGAATGCTTTTATGTGGAACATGTGATTTATCTGCAACTATTCTACACATAAACTGGAGGGAACTGTTATTTTCAAAATCAGTTGACTCTCTTTTAGTGAACATTGCTAGACCATGTTGTGTCGGCCTAAAGTATCGAAAGATATCTATCTATTTAGAGTTGAACATGGATGTGGAGACATTGTACTGCCACTTGACATACAGTTAGATGATGGCACAGAGACAATTTTAAGACAGAGCGCTACCTCATGGGCTCACCTAGCAGTATCAAAAGAAGAAGCTCAAGCAATTGAAAGAAAAACTCGCATGCACAACATGGCATAGAGAGAGAGAAAACAGAATTACGGCATCACTGTTTGGGCAAATAATGAAGAGACAGAAGAAAGTAAATGAAACCTTCATGAGAAATACGTTAAGTCGTAAGCCATTTGTTTCAAAGCCAACCATGTACGGCACAGCGAATGAAAATACTGCAAAAGTAATGTACATAAACAGCACAGGAAATCATCTTCATGAAGTTGGGTTAGTCATCAACCCTAACTTATCATTCCTTGGGGCCTCCCCTGATGCTCTTGTTTGTTGTAATGGAAAAGCAGGTTTGGTGGATGTTAAGTGCCTATACTCTGCCAGAAACTACACTGTGCTATTAGGAACAATGTCAAGGATTTCTGTTAAATCCATAATGGGGAGGACATCGAGTTGAACACTAATCATCATCACTTTTATCAAATTCAAGGCCAGTTGCTTGTAACTGGCATGGAGTTTTGTGACTTCATAGTTTTCACTAAAGGTGAAATATTTGTAAAAAGGATAAGACCACACAGAGACACTATGCTTTGCATTTTAAAAAAATGCAAGAATTTTATATATTTAAGAATTCAAACCCTATCAGCAAACCTTAACACTGCAAAAAAAAAATTAAATATCATTTGGGTGTGACTGTGCACTGGCTCAGACTTGGTCCATTCTGATTTTCTACAGGCGATAAAACTTTTGGATGGACAACAAACTCTTCGGGTTGATTTTCTTCTTGCGCAAACCTGTAATTATGTAAATAAATAACATTCCAGAAGTATTTCGAGAGAGGCAAAAAGTTTATTAATGAAAATAAAACTTCATAGAAAAATTAAAAGAAAAGCAATAATAAGCTTCTCTTTGCATGTACCAAGAACTAGATTGCTGTATTTCATTTTCATGTAATTATGTTTGTATTGAAGAATTAAAAATATTGTGTTTTTATGTCAAGCATTTTATTATTTATTGACCTAGCTTCAAAACAAACAGACAATGCTACATACAAAATCTTACGGCTCAGGGCCTTGTGGTTTCAGATGAAGATTTTCAAAGTTTTCCCTATATAAGCCAATGCAAAACCAATGACCTGAGTGGGACTAAATTTGCCCCGTACAATTCGAACAAACTTCGTAGAGGTCCACTAGACAATGCTACATACCAAATCTTAAGGCTCAGGCCCTTGTTGTTTCAGAGAAGAAAATTTTCAAAGTTTTTACTATATAAGCCTATGTAAAATCAATTGACCCCTGGGGCGGGGCCAAATTTGACCCCAGGAGTATAATTTGAACAAACCTGGTAGAGGTCCACTAGACAATGCTACACATGAAATCTTAAGGCTCAGGGCCTTGTGGTTTCTGACAAGAAGACTTTCAAAGTTTTTCCGTTCAGTTGCCATAGCAACCAGAGTTCTTGATAGAATTTAATTCTTTGAATATCTTTGGTAGAGCTTCACGCAAGGAATATCCCAGGCATGTTTGGTCAATGTTGGTTTATCGGTTTAGCAGGAGATGTCGTTGAAGTCAAATTGTTGATGAAGCACAAGGCACGCCGACGCATGCCGGACAATCAACGATCCCAAAAGCTCACCCTGAGCAGTGCTCAGGTGAGCTAAAAAGGCATGTTTCCAGCTAGGTATGTGAACCATCTGCAGCTGAACGACTGCCGTGTGGTGAATATGAGAAAACTTTCAAAAATGCAAGTTCTCTGAAATCTCAAGTCCATACTTGTTTGTGAGCTATGTGGAAAGCTTTTTGTGAAATGGTATGATCTCAAAAGAGACATGAAGTCCAAGATGCACAGTGGTGAACAATAAAAGTCTAGGTGTACCTGAATGTAGAGTTTAAGGAGATACTGGCCCATTTGGGAATCAGCCAATTTTTCGAAGAAATAAAACGAAGTTTCGAATGTGATCTAAATTCTTACAAATTTTAGCCAAAATTTGGCTCAAAACATGGCTTTATGTAAAAAAGTAACACGCTGACCTACTTAATTTTATTAAATATTTAAAAGCAGTCTTTGTTTTAAGTATATTTCAGTAAAATATGAAACAAATGTTATTGCTAGTTTTTGAAGAAAGCTTAAAAAATAAGCAATTATTTTCAAATTTTTTAACAGTAATATCCAATATTTTTGTTTCAGATCGAGGATATAAAACATTTAGATGATCAATCTGCTTTTACAAAACAGTCACAGTCCAAAGTAAATATATATATAATTTAATAAGAACCCTAAAGTGTTTTAGTGTTATAAAACATAAATTACTGAATTCTTAATTTTTTATCATGGCTACCATGGCAACAAAAAACCAACATGGTGACCCCCATTTGTTTCTCTTCTAATCACTCTGTCTACAAAATAGTATATTTCATCCAACAAATAAAATCCCTTATGAACTCCACAGATACATGTATACAACGCAGCTTATCCAGTCCAAATATATTCCCATATTGTATCTGTTCAACATTTATAGTGTGTTTATTCTATATGTCAATTTATGCTCAGGAAACACAAAATATGACCTTAATATCATTATGGTTTGACAAGCCAGATTCGTTTTCTTAAGACACTTTCAAGGCTGTTAGTCAATGCACTTGACTATATTGAATGCTTTTTTAAATGATCATTGATATGTTTGCTCATGGTAATATGTAAAAATTGTATAGTGTCAATGTACTTTCTTAATTGGAAACGGTGATTGTTAATAAATTGATTCCTATTTTTTTTACAGACTGATGACAAATGAGTTGACGTCTTTGTTTAACATGAAGGGCAATCGACAGAAGATGTCTTCTGAACAAACAGGAGTTTTTAAAGTTGTTCAGGGTAAATATCAATGGTATTATTTTAATGTTAGGCAAGCCTTAATTTTTTTTTCCCCTCCAGCGACCCATGCCATTTTGGGTAGGGTAAGTAGGTCCATAAAATATTTTTTTAACTAAAATATTTTTTTTTCTATCAAAATTATATTGAGTTCAAACAATTGTGAATGTTTAGCATCTGTTTAAAGATTATAACCATATTTTCAGTTTTATTCAACACATATCCCAGTTTGTATATTTACAATTAAAACAACATGGGGCAGAATGTTAGTAGATAGAATGTAGAATGTCTGATGAAAATAAATTACTTTATTTGGTTGTAAATGATATATTTCAGATCTCTTGGAAGATAAGGTTGGGAATTGGTTGGAAAGTAGTTGTGTATATATTGAAAAGATGTTGGATTTATGTCATTATTGACGTTGGATTGATGTTGATATCTGAGGTCTTAAAAACTTTCATATACAACTAAAATCCAACGTCTATCCAACGCTGGAGTCCAATGTCTAACCAACGTTGATACAATGTCATGTGTTTGCTGGGTCAGCACAAGAGTAGTCAAAATGACGCTGAAATGCACCGAGAACGGTCAAGTCTGAGAAAGCAAATCACAATTTACAATCCTTTATACAAATTAATTGAGGGTGTTTATACAGTGTTGCTACAAATAAAAGGAATAAAAGAGACAAAGAATAGATACAAATTCTTTACTCAAAGGCAATAAAGTATGTATAGGAGTAATTAATATAGAAATGTAAAGTAGCATATGTAATGGAAATAAAGTATGATATCACGCCTTAATACTTCAAGTATGATAACAGGTTAACCGGTATAAATCATATAAATGTAGTGCATACACATGAAACTTTCATTTCGCGTATTAAGCCATGTAGGCGGATATGAATTGAGAAGTAAGATGTCAGTAGCATGCAAAATTTCGTCTGCATCGCACCGACTTAGCACTTTTAGTTACTGTCAGATTTTTTATTTCCACATTAATGCAGCCCTTCAAATTATCTGAGGTATTCAGTTATCCCGTACCAGTAAATCAAAGTTCAACACATGCCACATATGTGGAGAATCTTCCAGCATACAATGCTCTAACAGACAACTGCTATTCTGTACTTCCAGCAAATAGTTTGTCATCATGTGAATACAGTGAAAGGTACATTCACTGTCATGAAAATGTTCAGTTATACAAAACCACATATTATACATGCCCTTGGACTATGTACTTAGGCAATTCTTCTGCAATAAAATCAAATTGCAATTTTAAATTTGGGTTAAACTTAATCAAACCATCTTTAAGGCAACTTAATTCAACCCATATCTTGGCAGTAAATGACTCCAATATTGAACTAAATTGTGAAATGTCAGAACAAACTATTACATCTTGTCAATTCTGCATCTTAGAAATACCATGTGGCTGTTCAGTAGAAACTAATAATCTCTATTTGCAACCAAAATGCTGACATCACCACCTATCACCCAGTGAATTTAGCTATACTTCAACATTTTTTGGTAATCAAGCAACAAGTATGATTCAAAGTAATAGCACGTTTCCAAAACCACTAAATATTACAGTAGCTCCATTTAAGTTGTATAATCATGAATTTCAATAGCTAGTTGCTAAAGGTGAAAAATGGAGCTAGAGAAAATGGTAGCTGTTGCTAAAGAGGACAAGGTCATTTATCAAAATCTGGCTGAACCTCTTCTAAACAGCAATGCTAAGGCTGAACAAGACCTTACAAGTTTGGCACTTTCAATCTCAGCACTCATTGTATCAGCAGGAACAATGATGCAGCAGCATACATATACCGCAAGCATACTAAACTAATGGCATCTCTGTTTCTAGCATATAAGCCTCTCACAGCATCATCAGCGAGTCTTCCCTCATTTCATTTCCCTCATTGTCGCCGTTCCTGGACAGCCACAGATACAGTTGACCAGATTTGATCATTGTATATCTACACCGTACGATCTAAACTAAACACGAAGATGAAACAGCTTTGAACAAGCCAATCAGAATGAAGAAAACGGACAATAACATTTCAGAAAGGGGTGCCTCTTCATTCAATTATTTCAGAAAGGGGTGCCTCCTCATTCGCCATGTTGTAGTCGGGTAACCTGTTATATGGTCTGTATACATTGTAAATACCATTTGTAATTATAAAAATAAAACCAGTCCGTGAGTTCCTGTGGCTGTAAAACCTTTAAAAGTAATCAAAAAAGAAAACAATCAACAATTTTCCTTTTCAATTGTAAAAACTTGATAGAACTTCCCGTACCAAGACAACATTTTGACAGTAAACCTGTAAATAATTTACTTCCGGTTACGTCATTTCTGTTAAAAAAAAAATGAGCCGTGCTACGTGAAAACCAACATTGTGCGTTTGCGACAAGCATGGATCCAGATTAGCCTGCGCATCCTCGCAGTCTCATCAGGATCAATGCTGTTCGCTAAAAGCTAGTGGAACATTTATAATGTCTGAAAGCGAACAGGATGGATCCTGGTGAGACTGCGCGGATCTGGATTGATGCTGGTTGCAAACACAGATTGTTGGTTTTCACGTGGTGTGGCTCATATCATCGTTACTTAATTATGCAGAGACTGGTTTTCAGTAAAACAATAATCTGTTACAGAATGCTTATGATATTATTATAACTAGGGATCCAGACTGAGAAAGCGCGTGAATATTTTCCCGGAGTGAGTCAATGCCTGGTTCTTTGGCTGTTTGTTTTGATAAGCACCTGGTAAGCAGATTGTTTTCTTTTAACAAAATGTTACGTAAATCTAGAAGCAATACTATAGGTAGCATTCACCAAGGTCATGTTGGAAGCAGAGGCTTTCAATGTACAGCAATCGCTTTACTTGCATGTTTGTCTGTACTTTCTTGCAAATGGCCCTCCCCAGATTTATGTATGCCTTGTGATGTTGATAGATTAGTTGTTAATGGTAGCCAACTCTATGATAACATTTTACAGGAACATGGTATATCAGTGCCCAGGTATTTAGGTCATGATGAAATACCAATCCGACTGAATGTGTGGAATAAGTCCATTGGAATTGGAATTGGCCATGACCTATTTTATGGCGTTGTTGGGCAGGAAGGGAATAACAGTGCTCTTAGTATTGATATTGACACAGCTGTTCAGAAGGCATTTACAGTATCAGATGCGTTACTTTTCACATCCGGAGAACAGACAATTGCTTTAATTCATTTTGAAAATTTTTACTTTGTGTTTGATTCACATGCTAGAAATGAAAGTGGATATCCTAATCCAAATGGAGCTGCAGTATTATTGAAATCTGACAACATTGACCAACTGATGCAGTATATTCATATTCATTATACTGCAAAAGCCTTTAATTTATCCCCCGTCACAACTCTGTCTGTTAACACAAATGAAGAAAGAAACCCTAGTTCTCCACAAATTAATCTCCAACCAGATTCAGATGTTCCTGTGTTAAGCTTCATGGGTGTTGATTCTTGTTCCGAGAACTTAACTTCAATGGTTGAACCAGCAACTGCTAGACAGAGTGCATTAAATGCTGATATAATATCCTTGGATGTTACAGAGACTGGAAATCCCTCTTGATGTTGGTTTGATGATCCTGATAATAGGCAGCAAGGTGTTCGGAATCTGGAAAACCATACTGTACATATTGTAAATGTGTTACACCTGTAAAATGTTTTACAGCTACCCCTTTAAATGATACTCAAAATATTTCGTTCAGTTCAAACCCCGATCAATCTGCTGATAATGACTTTCCTGAGCTTCCAGATTACTGTGTGCCTTCTAGCACAATCAGATGTTTACTGAATGAAATATGTGGAGACCGTATTAATACAAATGCGAGAAATAAGTCTTCTGATGTTAACTTTCTAGATCCTAGTGCATTCTTAAAAAGTGATACAGCAACTGTAAATGTAAGTTCAGACCACATATACTGTAAAACAAGTAATGTTGAAATCACTGGAAATAGGGATGAACCAAACATTACTGGCAGGCTTTCACACAATGCTTCTGTTTTACATGTGTCAAATCATTCTTATTGCTACACTAATATACAAGGTGAGAATGCAAATGGTCATTTGATAAATATTGACGATGATGTTGTTGACATAAGGGGAAATATGCATCAAGTATATGATGTCAATAATACTGTTAGTTGTAACAGATCCTATATAAACTTTATTGAAAGCATCCCAATGTTTGTTTGTTGTTCTTGTGACAGATTCCTTTTCAAAGAACAGACCTACCGCTGTCCCATTAGCAATGTCAGTTTACTTTTATCAATTAATGATATCCTTTGCTCTTTCCGTTACACAAGCTTGAAAAAGACAGGTTTCTCTTATAGATCACATGAGGGGAATAGTTTAGATGCAGGACTTGTTCCAAGACAACTACAAGACCTCAATTTAATTGAAAAGCGCCTAATAAGTAAACTTAACACATTTTTTAGTTTGCTTATTTTGCCTGGTTTCCCTTAGGTCAGTTTGCTGAAAGTGGCTTTGTCATACATTTTGCCAATGATGTACAACATGTAATTAATCACCTTCCACGATGTCTTGATGACTTGGGTTTGGTTTGCTTTCAGAGTAGTTTGTCTGGTTGTCAAAAGAAACAATTGTATCGCAAAAAGAAAGTCATGGATGCCTTAACTTGGCTTATTGATAATAACATTTTGTATAGGAATGTGACAGTTGATAATAATGTCGTCTGCAATGACAATTCCACCTCTGGCAAAAGCATGTTTTTAGAATATGGAGCTATTCCGATAGATTATGGATCTGAAACAGACATGAGAACATTACATTGTCACACGCAGTCTCCTGTTCAGTACCTTCAGCTTAAGGATTCAGAAGCATTAGCTTTCCCTTGGTTATTTCCATATGGCGTAAATGCATATGATGCTGCAAGATGGCAAAAGTTGACCATGTGCCAATATTTTAAAAGTCGATTGTATAATTGGGATTCAAGGTGGCGGAAAGACATTAGCTACTTGATAAATGCTGTCAATATGATTGAATCAGACCGCTTGTCTCAACTTATTTCAGTTTACATGCGTGTTGGAAAAGATGTTGAAACTGGTGATTTCTATACTGCGGGTGATCTGCAAAGTCCAGATTACTTTAGTTCTGTCTCGGTAAAATTCTTATATGTTTATGAAGACTATAAGAGGAACTGCAGCTTACTGGAAGAATGTGTTACTTAATTTGTTGGCAATGATAAGAAATATCGGGCCTCCTACATTTTTTGTTACTCTATCGGCCAATGATTACCATTGGCCAGAATTGGCAATGACTTTACAACAGTGCTCAAGGCGTGATGTCAATCTACAGGATTTACCTTCAAATGTTCAATCTGATCCTTTACTTACATCCATTCATTTTGAGTGTCGTTGGCGAGCATTATTACGCTTTGTTTTAAATGGTGATAGTCAGCCACTTGGTAAACTAGTTGACCACTTTGCCAGAGTTGAATTCCAGAACAGGGGAAGTCCTCATCTACATATATTTTTGTGGATTGAAAATGCACCTACATTACATTTGTATTAACTGCATCTTCTAGTGAACAGATAATAGCTTTCATTGACAAAACAATAAGCACTGAAATGCCTTCAGCTGAAGCTGACCCTGAATTACATGAGCTTGTAACAAAATTGCAAGCACACTCACATCGGCCCTACTGCTTGAGACGAGGTAGATGTCGATTTCATTTCCTGTATTGCCCTTGTGAAGAAACTCGCCTATTGAATTTAGTGCAATTAGGAGGAGATAGCAAAAAGAAATTTTATGAAACAAAAAGATCATGTGATGCAACCATGATAAATGCCTATAACCCTGTAATTCTTCGTCATTGGAAGGCAAATATGGACATCCAGATGATTGGTGGCCCATACGGTGTTGCAAATTACATTTGCAGTTACATATGTAAAGCAGAGCCTGATAGACTTCGCCATGCCCTTTCTGAATTAATCTGCTCATTTCACAACCAAAGCCCACCAAAACCTTTGAGGCAGAGAATGTTTTCTGTAGGAATGTGTGTACTAAAGAACAGAGTTCTATCAGCCCAAGAAGCTGCATATAGACTCAGTGATCTACATTTTATATACAGTTCACGAGAAGTTGTTTACATATCTGCTTTACTACCTTCTAAACAGTTTAAAAAGTTAAAGGACAAGAGACAGATACAGTCTTTGGCAGCAGACAGTACTGATATTTTTTACAGCAATATTATAGATGATTATCATGCTAGACCACTTCAACTTGAAACAATAAGCCTATTTACATATGCACAGAAGTACAAGAAACAAAAATCAACATGCACTCAAACATCTAACATGAAGCTTCTGAACTCTAATTTTATTGTGAAGTTACGCAGAAGAAATGCTGTGGTTAGATATAGAGGTGGCACTTTCAACACTGATGATTATTTCTATTCTTTAATCCTATTATACTAGCCACATAGACACTACAATGAGATAATTTTGCCTTTCCAAAATGCTAAAGATGCATTCACACACAAACATGCAATGTTCAACAATAGTGTTCTTTCTTCTTGCTTCAGCAGTCCATCTATTGATAATGCCTTAAATGCTATAATGTTGTCTGACATATGTGACAGGTCTGACATTGTTCTGTATTCAGAAGAGTCCAGAGAGGAGTATTCTGTATATACTGAAAACACATATATAAGAGATAACCTGCAGTGTGATGTGTCTGTGCTAGACCAATCCCTTTATTCCTCATGTGAAATTGAACAGGAGTGGCATAATACTTGTGTGCTTCGGCAGTCTGTTAAAGATACAATTAGAAACACTGAAACATTCACTCCTGACCAGATGCATGTTTTTCAGTATGTGTGTAATCAGTATAGGCAGCCTAATACTCGGATGAAAGTATTTATTTCAGGTGGTGCTGGAGTCGGTAAAAGTTTCCTGATAAAGAATTTAGTTGAATGGATTAGAGGTAGAACAGCCTTAAGAAGTGGTACTGATCCTGTCTGTTTATGTGCACCCACAGGTATTGCTGCTTACAATGTCCATGGAAAAACATTACACTCCGCATTCAAACTACCTGTTCAACACAATGGATACTGTGCCTACAAAGATCTACATTCCAAATCTCTTAAAGAATTGCGTCGATATTTCAAGTACATTCATACTTTATTGATGAGATAAGCATGGTCAGTTACTACATATTCATAGACGTCTTACGACAATAAAGCAAAATGATGAACCTTTTGGTGGTCTTCATGTCATTACAGTTGGTGATTTCTTCCAGCTTAGGCCTGTCTTTGGTGCATTTGCTTTTAAAAACCAATATTTATGACCATTATTCAAACCATTCTTCCTTACCCAAAATGTTCGACAGCAACATGATGTTACATACGCTGCCCTTCTTAATAGGTTACGGATAGGTGCTCACACTGACAGAGACATTGCGCTATTAAAAACACGTCTTGTTATTCAAGACTCCAGACCTGATAATTCTGTATTGAGAATTTTTCCAACCCGACAGGAAGTTCATGAACATAATGTGTTTGTTCAGGGCACACTATCTGAGGACACATCTGATTTCAATGCCCACCATTATTTTTCATCTAATGATATTAAGCCAGATGAATGTGTTACAGCAGATGACATACCTTTGGATGATAGAGATGCTGGAGGATTACCATCTAAACTGATAATTTCCCTTGGATCACAAGTCATGTTGATTAGAAATCTGAACACTGATTGTGGCCTTGTCAATGGTGTTGTTGGTATTGTTACTGGCCTTCCATCAAACACAGATACTGAACAAGTTGTTTTTGTCCAGTTCCCAAGTATACACTTACCCACTTCCATTTCTCAGTGTTCATCCACAATTCCAATATCCATGTATGAGCAAGAATTTGTTTTCAAAGGAAGGTATATAGTTAGAAAAAACTTTCCCCTGATCCCTGCTTGGGCTAGTACAATACATAAAGTACAAGGACTTTCACTTGAAAAAGGTGTAATTTCTATTGGCAGTACGATATTTGAGTCAGGACAGTCATATGTAGCTCTCAGTAGTCTCTAAATTAGACAACCTATTTCTCCTTTCATTGGATGTTTCACAGTTAAAGTGCAATCAAGAAGTGATTAACGAATATGCAAGACTACATAATCTTAGAGATTGATTGAACTTGTTTACAAATGGAAATGAGGGCTGTCCCAAAAGTATCATTACAGTCCCATTCTGAAACAAAATGTACTATTGTAATTTTTTATATTTCTAATAATCATATTACCTACAATTAAAGAGGGGGTTTGGCCAAGTGGTTAGAGTCGCAGACTTTGAATTACTTGCCTGTCACCACTATTGGTTCAAATTCCCGCAGGGGACATAGAATCTTTCATGTGAGGAAGCCATCCAGCTGGCTGGTGGAAGGTCGGTGATCCTACTTAGGTGCTCGGGCCCAAAATAATGTCTGAAGGGGCACCTGGGATCTTCTCCACCAATAAAGCTGGAAGTTGCCATATGACCTACATTGTGTCGGTGTGACTAAAGACCCAACAAAATAAATAAATACAATGAAAGAGTAAAACCAAAATAGGCATTTCGTTATGTAAATAAACAGACAAACTCAACAACAATCCAACCTTAAGTTTACCTATTTGAAATGTCTTTTGTCTAAATAATTCTGAGCATGCTTTTGAGGAATAATCTCTTCTAAATTCCATTGATACTTCAAATAACATTTATCTATGAAGTACTTGATTGCTAATCATTATCATTCTGACTGCATTTTTTCATCATTATCAATCTACTTGCTTTAATCATTCTCATTTACTTGCATTGTTTAATCATAATCGTTCTCCTTGCTTTAATCATTAAAACACTTTTCAGGCAAGATGGTTAAAGTTGTAGATTTACATAATCTACAAAAAGAAGTTGGTTGTAAGGATTACTTGACAGTCTGTGTGTTAAATAAAGGGACTGTTACAAAGTATGGGAAAGATGACAAGATTATGTTAACCGTGCTTCTCGCTGATGACATCGGATTTGTTAAGGCAATTGTTTATGATCCAGAAAAAATGGCAGTGTTTAAAGAACAGAGCGCGTGCATAATTTCAAACTACATTCCTAAGGAAGGGTATGTATGTTTAGTCTGTTTTGCTAACTTACCGGCATTTATTATGATATTTGAGTAAATACTGAGAAAAGGTTTTACAGTGATCTAACCTGGCAAATTGTAAGAGGCAGAAAGTTTGCTACAAAACGTTGTGTGCAGAACCGTTATATAATTTTCAGTTGCTGGTGGATTTTTGAATACCATCAGAAAAACTTCGATATCACCACATTATCCTTTTAATTCCAGACCAAAAGGAATTATGATAATTCAGTTTCATACATATTTCTGTAATCAATAACAAATTTAATGCAGCATCTTGTTTCTATAAAAAAGAAGATTTCAATTTGTAATGTGTGTTATGAGACAGTTTATCAATATTAAAGCATTGTAGCAAGCAGAGTTGATGCTAGATGAAACAGCAAAGTTTACTTAACCTCGGGTGGACAGACAGACAGGACAATTGCTACATGCCTTCCGCATCATAGATGCCAGGAACTTAACAACATCTACCTTTAAACAGGCAACATACATCATACATATTAAATTGACAGTGTTATATTCAAATTTCATGTACAGTGTTGCATGTTATCCAGTGCAATATCGCCCTTATTCTTATAATTTTCAAATCAATTGCTGTGCTGACAAATAATCTTTTCTGCAGGTATATTGTTATCAATAAACCATCCAATGTATACCATGGAGCTGCTGTTAATGTGCCAGACTCAGTCAGACAGGCAGCAATTGATTCTATAACAGTAAAGGCAATGACGATTAATGAATCTTCTCTGTCTCCAAAAAAGACTTTGGTTCAAGAAATAACTGGAGTTGTCACAAAGGTAAAATTAATGCAATGAAATAATTCCTTTTCTAACAATTAATCACTTTTTATCAAGCACAACAGTAGAAATAAACATTTTCAAAGATGTTTCCTGTTAGTGCTTGTATCTACAGCAATAATTTCTCTCCCTTTGATTGGATGCACAAACTAAGTATACCGTAAAAATTCTATTAATCGCCCATGCTCTAATAAACGCCCACCCCCCACTTTTGGGCCAAAAAATGACCATTTTTTCACCAGAAATCAAAAAAACAACAGCCTCTTTTAAACGCCCCGCCCCCCCCCCCCCCCCCATTTTGACAAAATTGAACTTACCGTTAAACCGAAAGCTTCCTAATTTCCGTTTTAATGCACGCCCGAACTTCTTTTTTCCTATCTTTATTTCCGAAAAGTTTGTAGCTACACGGAATTTCAATACACCGATTGACACTTTTGAACTGTTCTATTTTTAGCCATAGCGCCACCTACTTCGAGTAAAAGTCAAGCGCAATACTTACTGAGCGTACACAACCAATTTTAAATTGACGAGAAAAGTTTGAAAAAATATTTTTGAGAGTAAATTATTGATTGAGAAAATACATTCAAACATCAAACTGTATTTTTATGAGTTTTTTTTCAAACCTTTAATCTTAAAACCAAAGAAAATTGACATTTTACAGACTTGCTTTCCGATCACAATTTTCGGCATTTCAACCATTGTTTAAAAATATATAATTTTTTTATAATCAAACGAATTCAATAAAGCAATGTTTCCTGAAAACAATGAGATATTTTTCAAGAAGATTGCTTGACATTTAGCGAAGAAAAAGCAATTTAAATGAAGCAAGTAACGATAGCGTATCGGCGATTCCATGTTTTTACTCGAAATTTTTATTGGTGACGTCACAGGAACTTTCCTAATGGCGTGCGTTGATTGGTTTAACTCCAAAGTGTCAAGCGGTGTATTCCACCGCCTTTCACAAAAAAGCCTTTTGATGATGGTCGCGGTTCACCAACTGTTTCAGCCGTTATTTCAACGACCATTGTCAACCAACTTGGTTAGAGGCTGACATAATCCCTCGGGTACATGTCCAACAATAGAATTATTGTCACACCTTTTTACAATAATCGCGCTATCACTGTATTCATTTTCCGGTTCCAAAGTACACTGCAATAAAGTTCCAACTTCACATGTATTTTTATAAACGTGATGTCCCTTAATAACCGATTTTATTGATACCAGCATACATGTTGCCATTATTAGAGCTGTAGTTAATCTGAAGTATAAATGTCGGTGTAGAAGCGAGATTTATGCACCAATATTACGTCATTAAGGTCAGCGTGCGTGTTTAATATTTATTGATCGGGGTGCAACAGGGGTATTATTCTGTGTGTATACGTTGGTACATAATTATCTGGTAGATCTATTTATGTCATAAACAGGTAATCTCATAGTAAAATACGTGGAATATGAAAAAATGATGGTCTCATTTTGCATGTGTCTCTAATAAACGCCCACCCGCAACTTTGAGATCAACCATGATTCTAATAAACGCCCGGGCTATAAATAGAATTTTTACGGTAATATGTGACTATATAACAATAAAAAATGCAGAAAGTAGCATGTGAAGTAACTTCAGATACTAAGAATATTTCTTTTTAGGAGTTGTGTGTCTTTTACATTTGTTTGTAGGAGTAATGTATCTTTTACTAAATGATACTACAAGAAAAGTAATACTAACAACAAGAAAATGTTCTAATTTTTGTCAGTCCTTCATAGGACTCATAAAGTATTTCCTTGGATCTGTACTTGATACTTTTGTACTAAGTTTTCAGTTTCCATTTCGAACGAGACCAATAGTTTATTCTTGTGAAATACTTACATTTAGGAGTCTAGTGTGTTACAGTTCTGCGTAATGCACCACAATGTAGGCGTCTCAATTGAAATAAATATGAAAGAGTCCACTGCCCCTGACAGGGAACCCCAAGACAATGTCCCATTTTTATATCCCAAAGTCCCTTGAACTATCTTGATGTCCCAGCCTGAAAACCTCTGGTTACTATTTTTGTAATATCAACCTGCCTAAAGCTCTTACGGTTGGCTCAATCAGAAAGACAGTTCACCTCAATGGCAACAGTAAAGTGGTGTGCAGTGAACAAATAGATGATATACAGAGAATATGATGGGAAGTGACTCAACAACCAAAAAAAGGAGGACAACCGTTGAGCCACCTACAATAAATGTCACCTGATGTGAAAGTACTTTTACCAGATTAGTGAATACTGTAAAACATTTTTACTATTCGAATGATCGAAATTCAACAATATACTGTGTTTCTCTATGTACATATTGATTTCTTTAACTGTAATTTTATTCATTTTATTATCTTTGATGATATGCTTGACAGTTTTATGTATGTGTGTATACTTATATGTGTGTTTCATATGTTTTGTAATGCAGGATCATTATGTTTTCAAAAGGGGGGAAGTTGTCATAAGGACAAATTGTAGAATTTTGGTGTATACACTGTTTTAGTATTCTGCTATCAACAGTGTATAGACATATTAATTACTGCCTATAGATATTATATAAGGTTAACAGAATTACCAATACACAGCAGCTGGTCAAGCAAATGAATAAACAAGTGTCATAGATAACAGTCACTTGCTAGACTGTACAATTCATTAAATACATATAGTATATCAATTAAGACCAAGCTGCCAGCTCTTGATCACCTAATATTAAGTAAATGTACAACAGTTCTGTGTACATGTCAGTACCTTAAACAAATAATTGGGTAATAAACATTTACCGTATATACTCGCTTATAAGACGCATTTTTAGGAATCATATTATAAGGTTGTCGAGGGGGGAGCGTCTTATAAGCGCGTCCTCCAAGAGAAAAAAAAAATCCCAACAAGAATCTGGCTCCTACAATCAAGATTTTGGCAACCGTAATGTGCTGCAAACTGTTCAGTAACTTACCGGGGCTAAACAAAAAATAACAAGGCAAAAAATTACCATTCTTGTAGAAATTAATCAACGACTTTTAATTAATATTAAAATTATTGCTAGATGTTCTTGTTTTGGTCTAACAAAAGCTTTTTTCTCCTTTTTAGACAGTGTCAGCGGTACTTTCATTTCAACATCAGCCATTTTGCTAGGAGTGCTAAAGCGCTTCCCGGGCCGTACCGCACCGTATTAAATTATGCTCAATCGGCGTATACTACTCGTTCTTTTTTTAACATTATTTTATGTTTTTAAATAAAAGAATGTTTGGCAATAAGTTAATATTTATTTCTTTTTTTCAATTAAAACATCACTTTAAAAACTGTAAATCGCAAGTATTGCTTCAAGTCACGCTAACAATAATGTTAAATTCTCACATTTAAAAAACTGTGAAATTTAGTAAAGGGGTCTCACTAATGAACAGACTGTTATTTCAATGATTCGCAGGAGTTGATACCTGAGACCCTTTTACTGTTAATTGTCTGGCATTGTATATTAATCATACGCCAATTAGATGCCAATTTTCAGCAATTTCTTATCGAAGAACGTAATTGTTGTATAAACACAACCAGCTTGTGATTGCCTAATTGTGTCTTCTATTGATTGATTTGAATTTGCTGATTGACAGTTCAGTATGCATGACTACCTGCTCAGACCGCAACATGATTGGATAATATATCAATATGGGCATGTTTTATTGCTGATACTGCCGTTGGCGTTAGTGCGAAAATGGTTCGTGACTGGCAATCCAAACAAAGTAAATTGATGAATGTGATAGTGCCGTCGGTAAAAAAAATCATGATTGAAGTTAAATTGAAAGACTCGGTAAATGATACGGGAAATAGTTGACCGATCATGACTACCTGCTCAGACCGCAACATGATTGGATAATATATCGATATGGGCATGTTTTATTGCTGATACTGCCGTTGGCGTTAGTGACTGGCAATCCAAACAAAGTTAATTGATGAATGTGATAGCGCCGTCGGTAAAAAAAAAATGACGCGGTTGAAGTAAAAGTGAATGACTCGATAAATGATACGAGAAATAGTTGACCGATCATTACTTGTGCTACAAGTAAGGGCATTTTAGCTTGCCGAATTTAAACTGTGGTGTAGTGAAACCAATTAATTGTCATTGTTATAATTGTTAATTATGGCAATGTGATGAATTGTTAGTGCTACGGCTTGTATGATCATACCTTTAGGTAATTAAATATTCAAAAATAATTAAAATACGGTACCGGATGTATACAGTTGCTGTTAATAAATGGATGTCACTGTATTTGTAGGAAGTTTTTCTTGGGGTTTAAGAAATGAAATTAATTCAGACCTTGTCAAAAATTAAATAAAATATGTTAAAATTATTTTTTTTAAATTACCAAAAACAAATACAGCAGTTGGGTTTCCAAGTGAAAGTTCAAACTTTCATGAACCCCGTGACCTCGGACGATGTGAAAATCTGCCCGCGTCTAATAAGAGGGTCAATGCAAAAAGTACAGATTTTCAACTCAAAGTTAGGGGTGCGTCTTATAAGCGATAGCGACATACTGCATCTGAGAGCAGTTTTTAGAAAGCAGTTTAAAAGACCAGCTGTATCAGGGTTTCCCCACTCACAGATTTAGAAGAAACATTGCTGTTATGATCTTTTAGTGAGGAGGAAACCTATATATTTCAGAACCCTGTGAGTCAACATTTAGTCCCCAAAAGCCTTCTCAAAACATTCTCAAAGAATAGCGAAGCAGAGGTATGTTAGAACTCAATTATTGAACAATTATAATGAGTAATGACAATATTAACACATCTGTACACTATACATAACCTCTGGATGATCGATTTCATAAACATTATAATTTTAAAGATTTAATCCGATCAATAAAGGGTTACACAGTACCTCCTCAGGTATTTTAACAATTAGTCAATAATAATATGAATTTAAATAAATTTGTTTCCATTGCGAAATTCTCCTGAATGAAGTTTTAGGAAATAAGCAATGTTTGACTAGAATAAATAAAAACTTAGTTATATAAGGGTACCGAATGTCAAAAATTTCAAATGTATATTTAAAATCAACTCATCAAGGTGAAAAAATGTGCCAAAGTATTTTAAAATCGTTCCATGCAGGGAGAAGATATGGCCCGGACATCAAAATTTTGGACCTTTGACCTTGCACTGTGACCTTGACCTTTGAGCTGGGAACCTTGGGTCTTGCACACGACACACTGTCTCATCAAGGTGAACAAATGTGCCAAGGAATCCCAAAATCCTTCTATGTACAGAGAAGTTATGGCCCGGAGAAAGCAATCATTACCTTTTTCAGTTATGGAGTTTTTCCCCACACTAGACAGAATGACATAATGATGGAAGGACAAGGCAGGCCTATACAAGTCTCTTTCAGGGAGCCGACACCCACGAATCTGCTCAATCCCATAAGCCATCTAAAAACGACTTAAGTTTTCAAGGATTCTCTCAGACACTTCAAGAGTGAAATACAATTTTTAGAGGCAACACATCAACAAATTTTAGAAAGTTATCTTGGTTCTTCACCTTTAAATATAAGACAAAAACGTTCTTTACTACCACTTGCGGGGTTCTTCCAATTTGCTATAAATAGTATCATTACCGCCTTAGGCGATGTGAATCTCAAACTTAATTGAATGGTTGGTAAGCTCGACCAACGTATTGATGATCTACAACAATATACACTCATTTACAATAATTTACAACTTATTGTCGATGAAGTTACAGGCCTTACCCATCATGCTCAATTTTACTTAGAACATTTTGAACGCCAACTTGACATGCTTTCTTTGTCAAAATTATCACCAAGTTTGATTACACCTACAAATTTACAATCCCTTTTGAATGAAATTTTGACTCAAGTAGCACCTACATACACCCTTCCAGCCAATATTCAGAACGACTTTTAATATGGACATTTTACAAAATTTTACACTGTGATGTTTATATTTATAATCACGAGATCGCTGTTCTAATTCATAATCCTCTCTTAGATGTAAATGGGAAATTGGATGTTTATAAAATTCATAATTTGGACGTTCCTTATACAAATTCAACTTCGATGTCTGCTGATTCAAAACTTGCAATGGCCACAAATTATGATACTGACACTTCTGCAATCATGGTTAATACAGAACGAACTAAATTTGCCGTCTTATCTTCAGTAGAACTTCGGGAATGCAGTAACCCCCTCCAAAATTCTGTGAAATTCGGTCTCCAATGTGTCAGGTCTCTTTGTCTCAACGATGTTCTATTGCTTTATACTTGAAGAATGACACTAAAATTGCTTCATTTTGTCATACCATAGTCACGCTTTCCCCTAAATTACAGTTAGCACAATATATGTAAAGGACACTGGGTTATCATTACCAATACACCTATACGTTTTGTAGTCCTCTGTTATCACACTGACCAACAAAAATCTCAAATCGTCATACAACCTCCCATTGGTTTTATCAAACTTGAAATGAACTGTATGGCTTATAATGAATATCTCACTCTCACTGCCTGGTTCTCGAAATCATCCACAAAGAACATATATGACAGTAATGACCTCTCTTCCTTCCCTAACCTTACACAAACAACAATATGGAAACCCCTACACCAGTCCCTTGGAACACAGACCCTTGTCAAACTCCTGCCACAGTTGCAAGATATTAAACAAATCCCTATGTCAAAATTAATCGACCAACTTGCATACCTCCAGTCCTTAAACATATCGGATGCTTCAACAGCCTGGTCTTTTTGGTACTATATTTTGATTGCTTTAGGATCCCTTAGCCTTCTTACAGAGGTTGTGGTTATTATCAAAATTAAGTTTTTTTGTAACAATGCTTCTACCATAACTACCAAGCAGGCAACAAATATCAAGGCGCTTCCTTTGTATCAACATGTGCGGATGTCCGATATTGACACAGTTAACATCAAAGCAGGGATTATACAGTCTTCCAATAATGCTTCCAGTGTCAAATCGTCAGTGATTGGCAAACTTTACCCTTCGCTAACAATTGAACAACCAGCCTAAAATTTCCATCACATTGGGTATGTTGTCGGCATTGCGTCAGTCTCTGATATGCCACACCTTTTTTGTCACCATCTACACAACTTAACATGGATAGAATTAAATACTAGCTGCAGGTATTAGATCTTTGGCAGAATTCAAATATGATCAAGATAAAGTAACAGTGGGGAGAGCAAACATTGGCATAAATGACAGGGAGTAAGAGGGCTAATTGCAGCATTTGAAGGCTAAGGCTCTGAGTGTGGACGATGATTTTCTCTGTCAGAAAGCCAAGAAATTGTTGATAATTTATGAGAAAGAATGGACAAAAAAAAAAAAAAAAAGATGCAGAGAAGCCAATAAAGTGGACAGAGAAGATCAAGCAGACAATCTGTTGCCACTCACAGATGATATAGCAAAAATGAAGGAGTACTGTGTGGGACAAATACATACTGTGTCTCTTGTATTACAAAGGGAATGTGACCACCAGAATTACAAGCAACTAAAAACACTAGTACTTGTCATATTGATTTCATTCAATGCAAGGCGAGGTGGGGAGCCTGGAAAACTCAAAATAGCACAGTTGAAAAGTATTTATTGGGGAACGGGTATTCACAAAGAAGAACTCAATGCACTGCCTGAAGAAGAAAAAGTCTTGGCTAAGAGACTGAGACTGGGTATTTGCTAGGAAAAGGTTTAAAAAAGGTGTCCATTCTCTTCCCTAAAGAAACTGTTTCAGCAATTAACATATTGCTTAAGCACAGAGAATCTGTGGTCTCCAATCCTGACAATCCATATGTGTTTGGTAGGTTGCATAAGACTTCAGTGGATTACATGAGGGGTTCAGAGTGTATAAGGCAAATAAGTAATGAAGCTGGATTACAGCACAGTTCTTGGATAACTGCTACACAACTGAGACAAGAGATGTTTGTAAAACATACATCCCGTTCTTCACTCGTTCATCATTTTGCTTTTCAAGGCCACTGTTACCCTTGACCTTTCACCCAATGACCTGATAAATGATAGTTCTTATCTACTGATCATGACAATCCTACACACTAAGTCTGAAGATTACCTAGATATTCAGCAGAAACTGTTTAGCTTTCCAAGGTTACTGACCTTGACCTGATAACCCTAAAAACTACAGTGGTCTTCTTATTGTCATGACCAACCTACTGACAAAGTTTTGAGGAACTCGGCCCAAGCATTTTGTAGTAATTGATCTGACACTATTTTGTTATACACGGTCAATGTGACCTTGACCTTTGACCTGAAAAGCTATAAGGGTCATCTACTGGTCATGACCAACCCATTTTACAAGTTTGAAGAACCTGAGCCCAAGCATTCTACAGTTATTAATTGGAATCATTTCGCTTTTCAATGTCACTAAGTCCTTGGCCTCTGACCTGGTGACCTGAAAAACTATAAGGGTCATGTACTAGTCATAATCAAACTACACACTAAGTTTGAACAACTGGGACCAAGGGTTCTACAGTTAGACTGATTCAATTGCCGCCGAGAGAGCAAAAAAGACGCATTAAATATTCAGCTCGATTCTGTCTTTATACAAAGGAGAAGAAGATAAAACTAATGACATCTATCACTTCAGTCACTGATGCTTTTCTCTGATTAGTTTAACCAATGTAAAACGCCCCATAATAAACATATAACACTATTAATCAAACTCATAGAATCAGATGTCTCTTTACATTTGACGACAATGTTTCTAATATAGGTTATACACAACCAATCTGATATCTCCTTGTTTTTCATTGTAGCTTCTAGCTAAATTCTTATTTTACTAGCTCCTGAAGCTCCTGAAGGTCTTAGCCTTCCTTACTTCTGGAAAGAATCAATCTAGAGAAACATTTTCAGTCACTATTTTCATAGAATGACCATTTAACTTTCCTAGAAGGAGATCATCCCAGTCACTGTTGTATTTCTGTATGTTTTCAAAGCCAAATAAATATCCAAGATATGCCTGGCACAATAACTTTTGCTTTTTATTTGTTCTTCAGTATCTTTATTTTAATAAAACAAAACTAGTATTCAGATCTAGCAATCAATTTCTAACCAATCAGACAGCTTTGTCATCTTATAGCTCCACACAAAACCTACACAAAATAGACTAGTTCCCAACAACACTGATTTGGTGGTGTGTAACTGAAAGATGTGCCTTCAAATGAGGTGCTCACATAGTTGTACTTCTGTGTAATTAAACACAAACATATTGGTGTCATTTTTCCATGTCCAATGAAAAGTAAGTATTAAGAATTTTCTTCACCATATGTCATGCCCATATTTTCAGTGTAGGAACTGTGACTTAAAACTGGCATATATATTCTGAACCAACCATATGTAAGAATTGCCAGCTATATACTCAAACTTACATATTTTTTCATAATACTTTACATACATATAAGGAATAGTCTAAAATGTCTAAATGAATTCAATGTGACGTTTTTTTTCCTGTTTTTACTTCAGAGAAACTCATCTCATAGCCCCACTTACGTCTTTCTAAGAGGCAGATTTTTGTGTATTTTCAAGAAACAATCGCCATTTTTCAACTTATTTTCCTCTCTACATAACATAATTATCTTCATAAGTTATTGCTCTCTTAGATAAATGAAACAAAATAAACAAGAACTGTCACTGTAAGATGACAATGCCCCTGAAGTGGTGGTTTGACTTAGAGCTGAGGACCAGTCATTCAAGGGTAAAGGTTAAATAAGTATAGGTCAATGAGAAGGCCTTGTCCAAAGGGTTGTTGTGTCTAAGTATGGCGTAAATTGATAATGTAATAAGGAGGTTATTGCCAATTTTACAGTTTTTGGAAAATTGGATCTTAAAGGAGAACGTCATTCAGGGGTCAAGGTCAAATAAATATAGGTCAGTAGGAAGGTCTTGTCCAAAGGGGTGTTGTGTCCAAGTATGAAGAAAATCCGCTAACTTATAAGGAAGGTATGGTCAATGTTAAGGGTTTTGAACAATTGGATATTCAAGGTGAAAGTCATTCAGGGCTCAAGGTCAAATAAATATAGGTCAGTGGGAAGGTCTTGTCCAAAGGGGTGTTGTGTCCAAGTATGAAGTAAATCCACTTACTTATAAAGAAGTTATGGCTAATGTTAAAGTTTTTGGACAACTGGATCTTCAAAAAGAAGGTCATCCAGGGGTCAAGGTCAAATAAATATAGGTCATGGGAAAAATTCTTGTCCAAAGGGGTGTTGTGTCCATGAATGAAGTAAATCCATTTACTTAAAAGGAAGTTATGGTCAATGTTAGAGTTTTTGGAAATTGGATCTTCAAGGTGAAGGTCATACAGGGGTCAAGGTCAAATAAATATATGTCAGTGAAAAGGTCTTGTCCAAAGGCTTTTTGTGTCCAAGTATGAAGTAAATCCACTTACTAATAAGAAAATTAGGGCCAATGTTAAAGTTTTCGGACAGACAGATGGACGGACAGTTAAAAAACTATATGCCTTCTTAAGAAAACAATGATTTGCAATGTTTTTGTTTATTTTCACCACAACAATTGCTTAGTTACTAAAAGAATTCAATACTCAGGCACTGTGTGCATGCAAAATGTTCATTCAGCTTGTTCACTGAACTTCTTCACTAATATTTTCATTCCATAAGGGTTAAACAGTTCCATTCTTGTATTACAGACTATATAATTATGCAGCATTGTTTTTCAATGCAAGGGAGACAACTCCTATAACCACAACTGAAATAGTTACTGATTAAAGACCAAGTTTGCTTACTATGTAACCCTTAAACACAGTAGATCTTGAATCATAAAGCAAGGCTTGAGGTAGAGATATCAATTCTTTCTCTCTTCAGGGCTAAATCTGATTCATACTGTCTACTGCACTGTGGCGAGATGTGGAAAATGCTACATGTAAATAAAGTCTTCCATGAACATCAATACCAACACCCAAAGTGTAAAGGGGATCTAGCCTCTGATTTTGCCAATGAAATGCTGTGGGTTTTTTTTCTGGAAGGACAGTGTTCTCTGTAACAAGTGTAATTACAAATCCAGGCTGTACAACATTTACCAAGAGGTTCTGAACAGAATGCGGGGAAGGCAGGCAACAACTGCAAATATAGGCCTAAATATTGCAATGTCTCAAACACCGGATGGAACCACAAGTGTTTGAAAGCTTCTGCTGAGTAGCAACATCCCTGCACCTTCAGCATCTGATATGCAAAAAGAAAGATGGCACGCTAATAGAAGCTGAAAACAATGCTAACATGAAGAAGACTGAAATTGACAGAAATAAATGAAATGCGTGGTTGGGCACCAAATGAGGTTTCAGTTCAAAGTGATGGTCTCTATAACAGCAGTCTATGGTCTGGAGTAACACAAACACCCTACCAGCCTGCCACACAGATGGCATATGCTGTAGCTGAAAACATTACAGGGAAACAACAAATCATTAATGTGAAGCTGGTAAACAAAATTTGTTCTAAATATGGCTTTCACAAAATGGAAGGTGAAGACTGTGATATATCAACCAGAGACTGCATGGCTACCACCAGCATGGAAACCTGCATTTGAACTGAGAAACGGTGGGCAGGCTCTTCTGGAAGGCCTGCTAGAGGATGGTTTAAGTGTCAAATACATTACCCCTGACAAAGACACTGTAGCATATTTAACAGCATCTTCGCTAGCCAAGGGTTACGATCCGCCCCCCTCCTCTTCACCCTTGGCGGATAAAGCCAATATTTTGTATTTCCCGGGTTGTGCCGCCTATCAGATTTCCACAGTTATTCCCCTTAACATGATGTCATCGATAGCCAATCAGCGCAAGCCTTGTAAAACCACTTTGGCGAAAGCAAAAATGGCTGCGCCAAGTAAAATAAATATGACAGCCTGTCATCCTTATGTGGAATGTATCCTAACACTTGTATTAGTTGACTAAGCAAAGAATGTAATAGTAAATATGGTTCTTCTGTGCTTAGGTGGCAATGTTTCGTGACACAAACGGCAATAATTGCTACATGCTGCCATGTTTACATTTTGTCTCCCCTTGCGTGATAGTTGCGTGATCGTTTGTAGTCGGCGATTTGACTGGACGCAGCTACCTATAGCTGCAGCCAATGAAAAATACCGCCGCGGAGATAGAAAATATTGGCTATATCCGCCAAAGGTTAGGAGGAGGGGGGCAGCTCGTAACCCTTGGCTAGCGAAGATGATTTAACAGCATCAGAATTATACCAGGAAAATAAGACTCATACACAGCCTGAGCACCAAATTGACACTCACCTTTTATCCTACTGTCACAGAAAACAAATTAAAAAAAAAACAGTACTGATGTGCAAGCAATGATTGCCTGGCAAAACATTACGGTAAAAACAGTATTTGCAAGGAAAGTTTGCAACAGATTTAAGTAAACAGTGCCAAAAAAAGTACAGTAATATCTTCAAAGCAGAGGCATAACTTCAATGCAATAGAGGATAAAATAAATTTGGCTTGTTGGTGCCATCAAAAGATGTTACAGTGGTGACCACAGCAGATGGAAATGACTTTCAAGTGTTTGCAATGGAGAAGAATCTGATTACTGGATTTTTAGAAATGCCTATCTACCAAAAATCTTTTGAAATCAACTTAAATGTTGAGGAAAATAATGAACTTCTACTACAGTGTATTGAATACAGACCTGGCCGAGAAATTCTGCAAAAAACTAGACTGAACACAAAAAGACAAAAGACCTACATGTAAGCAACATACAGATAAATTAGAAGATCCTTACCCAAAAATGTGAGCTTTGCCAGAGCTTTTCCAGGTAGGGCTAACAGTGCTATTCACAGTAAAAACAATGGGCCAGGAAACTTCTTACAGGAACTCTGTCAGCATGCTGGCTGCCCTATTCCTTCTGGTAATAAAGTGTCCCAGGCTTTGATAAATGAACAGCCTCTGTCTGAAAAACAAAAAGAAAGAGCTCTATCAATAGTAAATAAATGCAAAAGGATAATAAAAACTACACAACTATGTAAAATGTATGAAAGAGATAGAGAAAAACAATCACATCCAGGTTAAAATTGTTAAAGAACTCAAAGCACAAAATTGCCGCAAGCATTTACCTCAACCCGTGCCAAGTACCTCAAGTACCAGTACTAATGACCATTCATACAACCAGAGAGCTGCAAAAGGACATTATCATAAAAAAAATACAAGGTGGATTATGGCCTCTTATACATCAGCCTGAGGCATGACAAAATTTTCTCTCACAGTTGGTCTCATGACATTCAGTGGTGAAACATAGATTCAGGTTCAAATGTGTAAATGTAAGTGATTGAAATAAAGAATAGGTGAAGTACAAGATTTTAAACCATTAAAGTTTCCTTTCACCGTCTCTATTGTTTACATGCCCCACCATATTTGTATGCTGTTTAATACCACAGCGAATTGTGAATGCTGAAAATGGCTTTTTGTTGGTCCCATACCAGACTGTATTGTGCATTAACTGACTGATGCCTTCATAGATGCCTTTTTTTCAAAATGATGGTGAATGTACAATACACACCAGGAGGAACCCTCACTTCCTCAAAGTTGTTGCAGACTACTATCTTAAACAAAAGGGCCATGATGGCCCTAAATCACTCACCTGAGTCTCATTGCTCATGTTACAAGTATCATTACTGGTTGTTGTGTGTTCATTGTTCACAAATTTGTATATGTTTGCAATAAGTTTGAAGACTCTGGGTGTAATGGTACAAAAATGTTTTAGCAGAAATAGTTTCATTCTACAGGTCCAATCTTGACCTTTGATCTACAGACCCAAAAAACAATAGGGTTCTTCTAATATAATTACCCTATTTAGTTTGAAGGTTCTGGGTAAAATGGTACTCCAGTTACTGAGCAAAAATAGTTTTCACTCTACAGGTCCCTGTGACCTTGACTTTTGACTTACTGACCCCAAAAATGATAGGATTCTTTTAATGAGTAAAGTCAATCATCCTATGAAGTTTGAAGGCTCTGGGTAAAATGGTAAGTACTCCAGTTACTGAGCAGAAACAGTTTTCACTTTACAGGTCCCTGTGAACTTAACCTTTGACCTATGGACCTTAAAACAATAGAGTTCTTCTAATACAATTATCCTATAAAGTTTGAAGGCTCTGGGTGTAATGGTACTGCAGTTGCTCTGCAGAAAAACTTTTCACTATACAGGTTGTTTTTTTTCCTACTCAATAAGGGCAATAACCCTGTGAAGTTTGAAGGCTTTGGGTCAACTGGTACTCAAATTATTGAAAGGAAACTAAGAGTGAAAGACAGACAGACAGACAGACACCCATGGCCAGGGCAAAAACAAAATGTCTCCATCAGAAAGGCCGGTTTAGTGGAAGACATAACAACTAATATTTTTTGCCTATATAAGTCCTTGTGTAAAATCAAATGACCCCCCCCTCCTCACCACGCCTCCAAGGGTGGGGCCAGTTTTGACCCAAGGGTCATGATTTGAACAAACCTAGCAAAGGTCCACTAGACAATGCCAAATACATAATATCTAAATGCTAGGACTTGTGGTTTCTGACAAGCAGATTTTTTAAAGTTTTTCCTATATAACTCTACATGTATGAAAAACATGTGACCCTTGAGGCGGGGCCTTTTTTAACCCAGGGGCTATGATTTGAACAAACTTGGTAGAGGTCTAATAGACAATGCTGTACACCAAATATCTTAACTCTAAGCCTTGTGGTATCTGAAAAGAAGATTTAAAAAAATTTTCATATATAACTCTATGTAAAACGTGACTACTTGGGCGGGGCCATTTTTGACTCAGGGGCTATGATTTGAACAACCTTGATAGAGGTCCTCTACACAATGCTACATACAAAATATCTAAGCTCTATGCCTTTTGGTTTCTGATGTGAAGATTTTTTACACTTTTTCCTATATAACTCTTTGTAAACAAGTGACCCCTGGGGCAGGGCCTATTTTGACCCAGTGGCTATGATTTGAACAAACTTAGTAGAGGTCCACTAGACAATGCTTGGCAAATATCTAAACTCAAGGCCTTGCAGTTTCTGACAAGAAGATTTTTTAAAAGTTTTTCCTATGTAACTCTATGTAAAACGTGACCACTGGTGCGGGGCCATTTTTGCCCCAGGGGCCATGATTTGAACAAACTAAATAAAGGTCCACTGGACAATGCTGGACACCAAATATCTAAACTCTAGGCCTTGTGGTTTCAGGCAAGAAGATTTTTAAATTTTCCCTATATAAATCTATGTCAAATCTACTGACCCCTGGGGTGGGGTCAATTTTGACCCAAGGGTCATAATTTGAACAAACTTGGTAGAGGTCCACTAGATGATGCTTCATACCAAATATCTAAGCTCCAGGCCTTGAGGTTTCAGAGAGGAAGATTTTTTAAGATCCAACTTATAAATCTATTTTTAGCTCCAGTGAACCAGAAATGCAATGGACCAGAACCATTTGAAGAATCTTGGTAGAGCTTCATGCAAGGAACATCCCAGGCAAGTTTCAATAAATTTGGCCCATTGGTTTCAGAGGAGATGTCGTTTGAACGAAAACTTGACGACAGATGGACAGCCGACCGACGGACAAAGACCGATCAGAAAAGCTCTAAAAGAAAGCCAGTGATTTTTTTTGCACCGATTTGACTCCGAAATTCGGCATCTTCCCAAATGCCAAAAATGGCTAAAATTCCCCAAAAAATGCTTGAAAATTCCCAAAAAAGCAGAAGATTTTTCCCAGTCCGATTTATTTCTTGTGAAATTTGAAATAAAAACATACAAATAATTATGAAATCCTGACTTATCTCGCGGTTTCTTTGCAGAAATTTCGACCGACGCGGCGGGAGTGGGTAACGGCATAGTACGGCATTTAGTTTGACTTTCCTCGCAGTCGGTAGACGCTTATTCGGCTCGTTTAAGAAAATGTCGGATGTGTGAAAATGTCTCATAATCTTAAGTACTACGTTAAGAAAATCAAAAGCAGATACGCATCAGGCATTCCAGACATACGAGAGTCTTTCAGAAAAGCTAATGATCTTAGTCAGACATGTCAGAAATCGCAAGAAGTGAAGTCATTAGCAGATCCTGTGTCTGAGACTGTGCCCGTCACATGTGTCACTGTCATTGAGCCCATTAATAATATGACACCATCTTCTTCTGCTCAAATTCAATGCTCTGATACTCAGCAGGATGCAGCTGATAAGATAGGCCCAGTACCTCCTCCTGTGTCTAAAACTAAGTTGAAAAAACTAAGTTGACGAAAACAAAAGACCAAGAGATAGTTTTTAAAGTGTTGTTAATTTTTCCCAATTTTGAAGTTTATCGCGCTAAAAATTCCCAATTTGAAAGGCATGGGCTGTTGCCAAAAAAAGTAAAAAAAATCACTGAAAGCATAAAAAGGTTATTGAACATGTTCAATTTTATTTCAAGATGAAACATTAACTTTTCTTAACACAAACACATTTATCATATAATAGAATGCCATTGAAGTCAATATTCAAAATCTGACTAACATATGTGGTTGTTTTTGAGATTTGGTGTCAAGAATAGGGACACAGACACATACA
This sequence comes from Cyclina sinensis, assembly GCA_012932295.1. Lineage (NCBI taxonomy): Eukaryota > Metazoa > Mollusca > Bivalvia > Venerida > Veneridae > Cyclina > Cyclina sinensis. The sequence continues at coordinate 11,275,155 of JAAONU010000019.1, forward strand.
TACATGTACTCATGTACTTATACTACTTTATCATGGGCACAAATGCCATGTTTCTTTCAATTTGAAAGAGTCGGCTAAGCTGAACAGAATCATTCTGTTTGTATTACCACTCTACTGTAGCCACCTTTTAAAGCCCCCTGATGCAGGTTGTTTTGGCCCTCTTCAAATGGCTTGGAATTCTTCACGCCATCAGCAAATGAGGGAATTAGGCGGACATGTCATTACAAGATTTGATACCTTG